>OX388271.1:3797246-5005268 GCA_947579855.1 Anticlea derivata | reverse complement strand
TATGGGCAAATCCCCCCACATGATAAGGAATTTGCTCTGTCTGTGGGGGAGGCCATGTTCAATAGTGGACGTCGAACGGCTGAAATGATGTTGATGATGAATAATATATTAATAATTATCATACAAGTAAAGAAAATAAACAAACTAACCTAAATTCATTCCAGGAACTAACTCTGTTTTCTAGGACTACAAGTAGTAAATCGGATCACCAACTTCAGGCAGTGTGCCCAAAAGGCTGGTGATGTTACCTCAATGGAAAGCTATTCTGATCCTTTGTCCTAGGTAAGCACCAGCCCTTTGGTCATTGGTCTCATCCACCTCTAAGATAATGCAACAATAATCATAATATTATTCAAGTACTTTTTTTTAACCCGCAGTCAAGGATATGAGAATGATAGAACGCCGAGTGTCATCTGCCAGCATACAAACGAGGTAATAAAAGTGTGTTTAGTCTACGGAGTAATATGAGGGCACAATAGTTAAAGCAACTATTTTACCGCAAAATTCAACTTTTTACGAAAGAAGAGCGATGTTTCATTCATAAATAATTACGACTAACAAGTAATGAGCTATTCAAGCGGGTCGGGGTAGACATTAGGCCCATGGGGATCAGGGGCTCACAAAATTTACAAGGACCTGGGAGATTTGAGTTCACGCGTGACCAGAATGCTGGCTTTTACTTTGGTCAGAGAAAAATCATTGCGTTACAACGTGGTAATATCGCCAGTATTTTGGGCACCTGGTGGCGACTGGAATCGACTGGATTACTTATTACCAACTTGTTACTCATCAATAATTTAGTATTTTTTTGTTTTACCTAAAGTAGGGAGAATACGTACAAAATGACAAAATGGCGGGTTCTAGCGTGCTGTCTGCATACGCACCCGGCCGCCATAACGTCTACAAACAACCTGTCAAAATTTGAGAACACCCACTTTCGTAATTTGGTCAGTTGCGGTTCAAAATCATTTTTGGCAGTTGCAAATATTTTTTTGTGTTTGAAACTTTTTGAATCTGGAGAGTATTTCGCTGTATAATTTGATTGTGTTACAAATACTCTATTCCTATACTCATTGGTTTTTTTTTTGCCTAAACGGTTGCGTTTTTATATATTTTTTTTTATTCTAATTTTTAAAACCCTATTTGGACAAAATGACATACAAGCCCTATGGACAAAATGACACGGTATGTCGTTTTATCCGCAGAAGGACTTAACGGATGAAAACTTTACAGGTTTTCTTAATATTCATCATTAGCCAAGGCAAACGTTCACCAAAGACTCGAAATTCATATTTTACACATGGAAGAAAAAAATGGAATAAAAATGTTTCCGAAATACCACCTCAAAAGAGAAAAATAAAAGTCACCAAGACTTTTCTTTTCCTCTGTTTTGGTGTATCTGAGTCAGATGAACCTGGTGCCTTCGATACGCATGAAGATGAAGACGACTGTCATGTTGCAATTACCTAAACCTACCTACTCGCGTTCCAGGCCTGGTGAAGGGTGGCTAAAGTGCCTGAATTGATCGCATTGGGCTCACGTGAGTGTGCTGACCTGCCCAAGAGAATAAAAGTTACATTTTTGCGCTTTGCGTGTAAATAGAAATGATAAATAAGTATGCCATTTTGTCCACGGCTAGTATGTCGTTTTGTCCATACCATATGGACAAAATGGTTTTTGATGGATGTCTGTTTAATTATTGATATTTTTTTAAGTATTGGTTTTTTATGTGTTTTTTTTTAGTTTATTTAGTAAATAAAATACAAAAGTTGATTGCTGTAGAGTTACACTGTTCTAGTGATTAAAACTATGGAGATATGATGCCAAATGAAAACAGTATGTCATTATGTACGTACTTCCCCTATCTAAGTGGATATAATGGGTATCGTTTTGAATTAGTTATAATTTTAATAGTATTAATCTCATAGGCATAACACAAGTTATGTGTGTTGTTATCTTTATATCATCTTTTTATCTATTTCATTGTATATTTCCTGAAATCTAGACCAAACCCCGTAAATGGCGTAGCTTAGTTTGTCTACTTAAAACTGGAATAGGGTGTCACCATTTTATTACATACACTTAATTAAAAAGGATCACTTTTAAAAGGCGCAAACACTAAAATTAATTTGTTTAGAACCGATTAAAAATTTAGCGAAAACAATGCATATTTATCTCATTTACGGATCTGAATTATTCAATAAAACAATTATTTGTGTTATATCAATTATTTTTAATTTTGCAATTTGGGGTGGCAATGTTTTTCTCATTTTATAAATAGCCCTGTAGAGGACTTTCTGAGTATGATCTCCGTTCCGTTTAACTTCTGGGTTCATACCTCTTAAGAAACACTACTGTTACATCACTTTGATATTTCGCATATTGCATCCTGGGCACAATCGTTAAATCCACATGCGCGCATATTGGCAATACGAGCTTCTTTAAAGTACCTTGTGGCTCGTATTCTGTTCTTACCTTGGGGGTAAGAAAAACATTCAATAGTAGTTTGATGCTTTTATGAAACTAACAACGAAGAGAATGACTATGACCTCCGTTTTTATGAAACGAACGGTCTTGGTTTTGTTGTTGAAATGGCAGTTCTTGGTTTTGACGGGTTTTTCCTTTTGAATGTGACCCAGCTATGTAACTGCATCATACTATACCTATACATTTATTCTATTGCTTGCTTACTTTCCGTGACACTGATTCTTTCTTGGTCACCCTGGATTAGGTCAGTAACAAGTTGAGGTGTGTCTATTCTATTCATAAAGAGTAGACCAGGTGTGTTGTTAACACAGTGCAAGTAGGTAACTAAAAATTATTTATTCTTTATTGTACACAGAAAACACATACAAAAAAACAAACTAAATGAAAGAACATGTACAAAGGCGAGCTTAATCCTTAACTTATTATTGAATTTATGATAAAACGAAATCAGCTGGCAATTGTACAATACAATATAATTATTATACATTTTTGTGCCAGTTGTCTTTGTGAATGCGGGCAGAGTTTCACGTTGCTGCATTTTAATTTCATTATTGGATTGTTAATTCCTTAATTTAAAAGTCTATCAGTTCAAAAATCAATTCATAGGCGAGTGTAGTGTAAATTTTATAGTTTTCAAACAAGCCACTCACAGGCCGACGGTTATATATTAACCGCTATAGTTTAGTCAGTGTGGTAAATATTATAGGATACATTAGTTTTTTAAGAAGTACCATTTCATACTTGGACTTTTGCTAGGGTCGTTAAAATTGGGCGTATTTTCAGCACGCTTTATACGCTCTGCTTGTAAGAGCTAGGTCGAACTGCGATATTTTTTATAGCAGTGAGAAAGTCACAGTTATCGTACGAAGCGCTTTGTGGAGTTATACATGCGCCGAAAATATGCGCAATATATTATGAAAGTGAGATTCGCCAAATATTTACTTACGTTACGCGTCATTGGTGTTTTTTTTCAATTAATCACTTTGACTCTTTTAGCGTGTTCTTATAGATATAACTGGCAATGTAAGCTCAAAGCACTTAGTACTGCATAACTCTTGTAGCAAAATAGAGACAGCCATTGTAATTTGAGTCTATTGTCCCAACAGCTTGTTGAACTTTAATGACCGCCCAAATACATAACAGTAACATTGTAACGACGTCAATTTTGGCCTTAGTTTTACATACATTAGTGCATATTTACGTAGTTACATTGTTTAGTTAAGGTTACTAATATAATCTGTAGTTTTGGGTCTGAACCCTTTCAGAAGTTCAGAACACGTTCAGAAGTCTGAGCACGAGACTTAATTTAGGTTTTGGGCCAAACAATAATTCAACTGTAGTCTTTTGGTAGAGTCTGTGTTGATCAAAGTTTTTATTTTGTGCGAGCAGGTGTTTCAAGCCATTTTCAACCTGCTCGTAAATTTGTCAAATACCTACTTATATTTGTTTGAAATGACTTAACTTTTTATACTAAAGCTGTTCGCTTCTTCTGAATCAGATTTAATCACTAATTTGATAGTATAGTACTAAATGACTTTTGTTACTAGACGAACTAGACCTTCTATAGATAAGACACTGCCTAATGCTACTTAGGTACCTACAAATCGGGTACAGTCGGCAGTCGGGTGGGTTCTGAGGAAGTCATTAGGTTCCGCCTAATGACTTCTTCGGAATTCAGTTTACTGGTTGCACCATCTTTTCCTGCCTCAATAACTTATAACTTTATTTATCATATTGGGGTAATCTTTTATTGGCCTTATATCTATTATAAGTTTGTATTTGCCAAGATTTAAGTGAACGCTGTTGATCACCAATAAACTAAAAAACAAATAAACCTTATGCTAAAATGAGTGGAAACCCTCGCTTCCTCATTTGCGTTATGTTATTTTCATTCAAACCTTTTCCTTTCTTAGTGCACCTCTAGACCCCTTAACCCCTTAACCTTAACATGATGCTTACCTATAAATTGTATTCTCTTAGGGCTTTTGATTTTAGCTGTGCTATGATTGTTAGTCAGACAGTCGGTCAGTAAAGTATATATTAGGAGCAAGATGCCTTTCTACTGGCAAATTCCTATGAATGCGAAAAAACTTACTGCCACGGAATAGTTGAATAACGGCTTTAATATGACGGTCACCACTTTTAATGAAACAACAGCTTCAGCGGTAAAAATAAGTGTATTCTTTATTCGTTCCGCTTAAAAAGCACATTTCCTTAGAAAGGCGGCGGAAAGTTATATGTAAGCCATACAACCGGCGCTCGAGGCGCGACACAATACAGCTTTTATAAGATAACTGCTGGAAGTAAGGAAGTACTACCTCTGGAGCTATTCCACTGAGTCTCTTTATGAGTAGAGCAGCCTTTTATAGGTTTTCTATTTCCGGGCCTATAATGCTGGATAAAATGCCCGTATTAAACTATTTAACGAAAGTCTTCAATCAGTGCGTGTTGCCAGTGATGACATATGGCACTGAAACTTGGTCGTTAACTATAGGCCTCATATACAAGCTCAAAGTCGCACAACGGGCTATGGAGAGAGCTATGCTTGGAGTTTCACTACGTGATAAGATCCGAAATGAGGAAATCCGTAGAAGAACGAAGGTCACCGACATAGCTCTCAGAATTAGCAAGTTGAAGTGGCAGTGGGCAGGCCATATAGCTCGCAGAACCGACAACCGTTGGGGAGTAAAGGTTCTCGAATGGCGACCACGAACCGGGCGACGCAGTGTTGGAAGGCCCCCCACCCGATGGACCGACGACATTGTGAAGGTTGCGGGAAGTCGGTGGATGAAGAAGGCTCAAGACCGTTCGTCATGGAACTCTTTGGGGGAGGCCTATGTCCAGCAGTGGACTTCTACAGGCTGATGATGATGATGATGATGATGATTAAACTATTATGTTGCTGGAAAAAGCTAGGGGTTAGAGTGGACTTATAAAATTGTGGAGTTTCCTACATTGTGTGGGTAGTTATAGAAACATATATATGTGTACCACCGGCAATAAATACTTATTCTGTCTGGTCCTGAACTACGGTGTTTCTCCCTCAAGATCCAATATTTTCCAAAAATAACAGCTTATTTTATGGTACTTCATACAACGTGTTCCGTATCTAGTATAGTATACCAAAAGTTGCTTATTCTATAAAGAAAATGAAAAAATATAAGATAAAAAGCACAATTCTCAAAAAAACACTTATTTCTATAACTTTTCGGGAATTTTCCAAACTTCAAATAAGCTGTTTTTGATATTTTTATCATCCTAATCGTAATCCTTGTTCTTCAGTAAAAGTAAAGTCAAATACCCATTGCCCGGAGTAATGATGTACTCGAAATAACACAGAATCTAAGAAAAAAAGAGTAGCTATTCACAACACATGATACCAAAAATGTGTTCACGACTCTGTACTCCCTAAACATGGTAGCAGGTACTCAGATGTTTGAATGGGAGGTATGTTTAAGGAGTGTACCAGAAACACGTCCAAACTTTACTAATGGCACATACAATACGGCGCCTACCAATCATGAAATAAAAAGACGAGAATTAGGCTCACAACTCTTATCCCCAAGAATGGTACCTCTCAGATCTCCAGGCGATTAGATCCTTGAAGATGTCTAAGGGTGGTAGTCAGAGGCATATCCGAGCATTTGGTACTTACATGCCCACATTTTTCAGTAGCTCATATTTTTGTGCGCGTATAAGTTCGGTTTTACAGTCAGTGACCGCTGTCACCACGATGCAAGGCTAGACAGAGGTAAGATCAGAGAAGGTATACACGGGTCATTATGAAATTATCGTCACATTTGGTGCTTTGTTGAGCGTAATGAAATGTTTGAGTGAAACCGCTAGTCTCACAATTTCTCGTTCAAACCCTCGAGTACAATCAAAGGGACGGCGCTCGGTGCTTGACATGCCAAATAACTTTATTTTCACCCCAGTTTTTATACGAGTACGTGACGGGAATTCGCTCTTGATTGTGTGCCGTTGCTCTAGTGTTTAGTGAAAACGTGCTCAGCTTACTTTTTAATGTACTAAGTAGAAACATGAGTACTTAATGGAAGCTCTACCCACTCTCAATATTGAAACCAATAATATCTTATATTTTGCTTATAATTTTGGCCCCGGCTTAAAAATAGCTTCCATATCTTCCTACCCGTGGATTTCGTAAGAGGCGACTAGGGGAAGAAGCTAGGGGATGGGCAGCAGCGTCCTCTATTTTCACAAAGATACCTCTAGCTCCGCTCGCCAACCCGCGTGCCCAGCGTCTTGAGTATGGGCAAATCCCCTAAATGATAGGAATTTGCTCTGGAAATATAATATTTGAAATACATTCACTGTGCCACGCGATACACGTATAGGGATGACTATGAGTGTGAATGTTGGGTGCTTGTTTATTTATTTATTTATTATTGCCCGCAGCTTTACTCAAGCGGTGCCTTGATAAAAGTGGACTATAATTTCTCCTTCTGCAGGTCTTTGGTGTAATTTGGGATGGAGGTTACATTCCAAATTTCATCTAGATTATTCGTGCAAAATTTTATGTTGATATCATTCCAATAATCATTCGTAATTCCTAGCCTGACGGCTGCATGAGTTTCTAATGGCCCTCCCTAACTGCGTCATTTGGTTCGTGTTCCAAACGTGAACCTTTTTATCCCTCAGCAGTTTTCGATTCTGCCAGTTGCAAATATAAATATCCATTTGTAAACTCCAAAGTAATTTCCCGTTGCCGAATCGGGGAAGATAAGATACGAAGATAGACATGACGTGATGGCAGACATGTGGAAACATCACGAATGCGCGTCGAAGCCTTATTTCCTGTCAGGAACGGCTGAGTGCTTGATCGAATTTTGCAATTGTTTTTTCTATTTCTGGTTATTTGGTTGATACCTGATACCTAGGCTGGTAATGCGATTGACATTGATAGGAATAGATGTTGAATTGAAGGTAATTTTGTGGTCTTGGTTTGAACTTCATCTTGCGTGCAATGGAAAACTCAAATAAAAATATATCACAAGCGACATGTCATCTGAGAGCTGGATTTTACCTAGCTGACTGGTTAAGCATTTGCCAAATAATCTGAATCAGTGAAGCAATCTATGGATCGATTACAGTCATTTCTAAATAGTATAACTGTTTCTTGTAAATAAAATTATTTATTAGTTGTATAATTATTTATGCACATAAAAATCAAAAACATCCAATAAACTGTCATTTATTCGCAGCTATCCTTTATGTATTCATTTTAATTTTAGTATTATGAAGGTACGTTTCAGTTCAAATAAATTTTAAATTGAAGTCTAAAAGAGTTTTGTGTAGGTAGATATTTCAAAAACTGAATTTAGAATTTTATATAAAATCTTGTGCAAAATATTTTTTATATGACAATAATATATAAACGTCGAAATCCTATTAAATCAATCGACAGATGCATTAAGCAAATTGGATCTATTATGGTATTGAACTTCGTCCGGTTTCAGTCAACATCAATTAGATGATTAACAACCTTCCGTGTTTCCGTTTCCGGACCGGACACTCGGGGAAATAAGGCTTTGAAGTTTCGCCTAAAAAAATATAAGCATGATGTTTGAGCATGTGGGAATATTTGTTGTCCCTGGTCAAATTTTAGAAATAGGAGATAAAAAATAGTATATTCTAATAAATGAAAAAATAATATTAGTAAAATACATATTAAGTGTAGTGTAGTAGGTACGTGTGTATCAAAAACACATGGGTGAAATGTTCCACATACCATACCCAGATCCCGAAGATAATATCCGCTTACCACTAGGTAGGCCGTATGCTTGTTTGCCACCTCAGTTGTAAAAAAAAACATGCAGATTATGCAATCTTTTGTCCCGCCGCCGTGGGAATCGAATCTGTATATTGCGCTTCAGCTCACATCGCTCGCTTCACTCTCGTACTACGCACCAAGGTTTTCGTGATAGAATTTGAGGCTGAAATTGACATTTTCATGATTAAAGTCAGTATTTTGCAAAGCTGGGTATTACACAATTTGCATTCGTCATTTCAGCCGTACGACGTCCACTGCTGAACATGGCCTCCCCCACAGACAGAGCAAATTCCTTATCATGTGGGGGGATTTGCCCATACTCACCACGCTGGGCATGCGGGTTGGCGAGCGCAGTTAGAGCTGTTCTCATTATTCCTTACTTGCAATATTCCTTGTAAAACACATTGTTGAGGCATTTGAACGAAAACTTCTCCATTGTACTTATTGGTTCATTCATAGTTCTTGTACAACACAGCCATGGATGTAATGTTCGTTTCGACTAATGCCCAATTAGGATAATAGAGAGCTCGGGTTTTACGCATTGAATGTGCTAACGTTTTAACTTTCTGGGCAATGAAATTAACTTTTTATTTAGCTGATTCGCAAAATAGACACAGAAGCCGACTTGCATTTTCCAAAATTAGCATAGCAAATTCCGTGTTAAGTTGATTTTTATCTAAATATAATGGGTTAAGTGTATTTCAATCTAGCGTAGTCAGGGTTCCAAATCAGAACTTTATTAATAAACAGATAGACCTAATACGTGTGCGGTATTCTGACTTTGACTCCGCACACTAAGCACTATAAATTATTTACAGTACCTAGACAGTAATTATTATTTGATTCAGTTTCTGCGATACTGACGACCTACAGTTTTCAGTAAGCATTATCTACTAACACTGAAAATATTAAAATTTTAGCTTCGAAAAATCTAACTAACATTAAATAAAAAATATACTTGGAAACTGTAAATGCAAGCCCTTCCAAACGATATAGGTACCAGAATAGGTAAATAAAAAAATCGTGAAGGCTCTTATAATCTCTAGAAATAAATACTTATTTTTATCGATATATTATGCGTGATAATGACCTAACCCTGCCAATTATCTGCATCACTTCGATAATCGTTTATATTTTCTTTTTTCGGTATGAAACCTTAAATACGGCCTGATGCGAGTTAATATGCCAATTGAGCTAAACCTGATCAAGACCTAAATTGGAGTGACTGTATTTTAGCTAAACAAAATATACTCACTATATGATTTGGGTATTTATGTTTCAATATCCGTTCTAGGATAAGTTCATCACAAAGATTAGCTTCGTAAAACCTATCCCGGCGGATAAAATCCTTTAGAATAATTAAACATAAATCCGAGTCAAGATATTACTTAAACTTTGTTATAAAAGTAAAAATCACTCCTTATGGAGTGTTTTTTTTTACTTTGCCTTCCGTTATCAGACTGATTCTAGGTACTAAAAACTTAACTCTATTTTAAGCTTAATACACTTAGTAATTATACATTTTAATTGTTATTTATAAACTCAATGGTTGTATCAATGTTACTCTAGTTATGGTACTCGCATTTACGCCATCTAACCTTACCCATAACGTTAGACTTATGTTTGGAAGTTGGCCAACACTTGGCCACCGACCTAATTTACTTTGAATGACACTAACATGACCAACAATGGAGACCGATTTGAATCACAATGAGTTTGCGTGATACGTGACTTCCCAAACTCGTAATGAAAGCCGGGTGAGAACTTTCCGTGCGAACTATCCCGTTGAGTTTTTCAACTATTTTGTCAAGTTTTTCTTCTATTTTGGGGATTTTTTCAACTATTTCGTGGAGTACGTGCTGGCTTGGAAGCTTTTATTTTTATTTAACGAGCTGATTAAATAGTTTTAGGACGTGTTACATTTATTTAGGCATATTGTTGGGCTCTACTTGTATGTGACATGTGGACGAAAGGATGCTTGACGAGGCGCACCATAATCCTTCCAGCACGCTGGTGCCAGGGCCACGATAACTCGACTATGTTCAAATCACAGTCAAAAACTAATAGATATTTTTATTCAAAAAAATTATGTGGTCAGAACGGTGAAGAAAAACAACGAGAGGAAACCCGCGGATTATTTAGATCCACATGTTTTGGTTAGTCTTCATAATGTTGACTAAGTTGAGACAATGTTATAATTATAATATACATGTGCTGAGTAAGCCCCTTCGTCCATGACGCTACGCAAAAGTTACGGAACTCATTAGAAACTAGAGTTGCGGACTGATTGGAAACTCTGAGTCGTCCACGACGCTACTGGAATTTCCTGAAACTCAGTCACTCAGTACACGATTTTATGTAAACAAAGTTTTGAAAACGAAAATAATTAACATGACTAGTGATAATTCGAGCATTGACATGGAATTATTACTTCTCCAGTCACATAGACGTCAGAATCACATATAATTACTTTTTATTCGTTCATTTTCAACAGTTTCTCGAAACCAGTCGCCTGGCGACCAGCATGTCGAGTCGCCAGGAGACTAGTTACAAACGCGTTCCTTTTGAGTAGCGTCGTGGACGGACGCGCATTGAAATACTAGTGCTATCGCAGTCAGGCTACTCATAAGTGACTACAGTTTCAGTCGCGTTCCTTTTGAGTCGCGCCGTGGACGAAGGGGCTAAGCCTCTAAATAATATCCAAGGCAACGTCTTATAAGTGAGTAAAAAACATCCGCCTAACGCTGTATAAATCATCTAGAATAGATCTAATAAGGTCTTACAATTCGATTCATCGTTCATAACTGATGTGACTGATAGGATTGACTGACGCCTAGTGTCTATATGGACCCCTTAGAAAGCAAGTCTGTAGAAACGACCATTGATTGGAAAGCAATACCGTGTTTCCATTATACGATACATTAGCTTTATTGGCTCAATGTTACTATCGGCCAGGACACATCAGCACGACACGACGACGTGACCGCCGCCATAGCTTTTATAAAAGAGGTAGGGAACAGCGAGATTTTCTCGCTCTAAATTGGAGCAGCTCGCCTGGACAGGTACCTCCGCCTTACAGAAGATCGCCATCATAGTTGCATAAAAAATTTGAGATTGACGAGACCATTGAAATTGTCGTGAATAGGTTCTTATTCAATATAAACACAAGGAAGGTCTTTGAAATTTCTTTAAGTAAAGCTACGTCAGTTCCTGCTTGAGAATGAATGCATCGATTGAACAGGCGCAAATCCATGGCACGGCGGATGCCTTCGTATAGTGCGACGCCGCGCCGCCGTGACGGTGATAGTACGGCACCGTGTCGTGGTGATGTGCCGGCCCTTTGCGAGACCGCAGACCGATAAACTTGTGCATTCTCGGGATCAGGAGCTTTTATTATGTTAAGATCATTTCAAATCGCAATTCTACCGTTATATTTGTTGGTCTATGAACGCCTTACATGTATCATTTATAATTCCACCTCGGGACCATTTCCGCAATAATGAAAATAGCATTTAAATGGAGCAGCCGTTACGGAATCGGTGTAAGTAGGTACTTAAATAAATAAAAAATGAGCGTTCGCGGGCCTAAAATGCACGAAATGGCGCCATCCATGCCGCTTGGGTATATAATAGGTACCTAACCGTGAATTTTTTCTTCAGGTAAATTTTCGATTTTAGAATTTAGGTAGAATCGCATTTACATAAGGAACGACAAACTCTTAAGTGCTTTGTACTGGAAAGCAGCCGTAATCATAAGTCGTGGATAATCCTTGACAGATGTCATGTCTATCAGACTTTTCGGATAAACTGAAAGAGATGGAAGTTTTAGCGTGAAATCATATTTTGTAGATGTCGGTTTGTTGTGGCTGAACATGGAATAAACGTAGAAACGAATGCCCGTTTGGTTTGGTGCAAGACCAAAATTTGAACACATGGCCTATGGATCGGAAGGCGGGGCCGCTACCACCACCCCAGCAGTGCTCTCTATTATCCTGTCACATTTATCTTCTTGTTAAATAGAAAGGGATTTTACAGTAGGTGGTTGAATTATGTGAACAACGAAATCCTGAACATTCGAAACTAAGTTTGAAAGAACTACAGCGACTAAATGTCACGTTCACATCCGCCCACAGAGTCTGTCCTGTGGTCTTTATGCTAATTGAGCAAAGTTCTACACAAAGGCAGGAGTTGATCCCTGTTTGTGTTGGCACGCGATTAGCCAGTTTTATAACGTTTCGGGAATGAAGCCGGGTGAATAATGAAGCTGTGGTGTTGTCTACTCTATATCACAAGTACCTACTCATCAGTAGTCACCAACTTAGCTCTCAGAATTAGCAAGTTCAACCGTAGGGAATAAACGTTCGCGATCACGAACCGGACGCATTTAGGATCCAAGGCCGGAAAATCTATAATGCAGGCTGATGATGTTGATTGAATCAAGTCAATAGATAGTAAAGTAAGTTAGTTTTTAAAATTGTGAAATATTAACATCATAATGCAGGCGACTGTCTAAATCACAATAAAATTAATCATTGTGTTCTCCAAAAACACAATGTTTACCTCACAATATTTATTTGTTTTCACGACAATTTTCTAATTTAGTGTGAGAATCAGGCGTAATATAAATTAGTTTATATGACAATGAAAATTATCTTTTTTCTTTCAAAGAACAAAATTACTTTCCACCTAGTTGTGCACGTAATATAATTTGCTTTTTGATCCTTTCACTAGACTGGTTCTTTAATCAATGTCCACAATAGAAACATTTTGTTTGTAAACTCTGGTGACGGAAAATGACTTAGGGCCGTAATGCACCACATCAACTCGACTCGACTCAAAGTAAATGAACGCGTACCTTGGATGTGTATGTACGCAGCGTATACTCGAAATGTACAAACGCAACACCGTATTTGTAGTATTTGCTGAGCCAGTGTGGGTGGGTACACTTCCACGGACCTGCTGGGGTGTCCCAGTGGGCGGAGAGGTGAACTCCGACGTGGCGCGTCCCCGGGTGGCGGATAGGGGGTTCCGGTGTGCCGACAGCCTCCAAGCGGGGGTTGTCGGCACACTGGCGCGGACCAAACACTGGGGGGGTTAGCTTCTCCGCGCGTCCCTTTGACTGAGCAAAGGGCGCAGTGGATGGAGCAGGGATGGGAGCTCGGAACCCACGTGGTCACTCGTGACTCGTGGACTGAGGGTCTTGGCTTAGCCGCCCGGGCCGCGAGGAAGAAAACCTCTCTAAAAAATTACACGCGGCGTACCACCGAGAGTGATGGGGTTGTGGTTATGTAGTTTACTATGTACCATTTCCCCCGCAACTCTCAATCCCGGCAACATGTTGGTGGCGAGGGGGACTCGACCATGTGCCATTATCATGGCTACACACGACATGGTTGACTCACCTCGCTACCGTTCGGCATGTATGGTCAGGACTGAGGCCGCTCAGGGAAGGAGGAGAGGAAGAAAACCTCTGTAAAAAATAACAACGGCGTAACACCGAGAGTCATCACTCTCGGTGAGGGGTGGTGGTGGGACCACCGCCTCCGCAACTCTCTATCCCGACAACATTTAGGTGGCAAAAGCGACTCGATCGTGAATAAGCATGATTGACTCGCCTAGCTACCTTGTGTATGGTCCGGAGGCCGTTCAGTGGGATCGGTGTGAGGCCGATCCCACTCTGGGAAGGAGGAGAGGAAGAAAACCTCTGTAAAAAATAATGCGGCGTAACACCGAGAGAGATGGGGTGGTGGTGGGACCACCGCCTCCGCAACTCTCTATCCCGACAACATTTAGGTGGCAACAGCGACTCGATCGTGTAGCCGCATGATTGACTCGCCTAGCTACCTTGTGTATGGTCCGGAGGCTGCTGAGTGGGATCGGAGCGAGGCCGATCCCGCTCTGGGAAGGTGGCGGTGCTGCGGGTTGTTGGTATCGACAGCTGCGCACCGCCTGCCCCGTGAGGGGGGCGAGCGGTAGCCCCTGCCGAGTGACAGGGGACTTTTCGGGTCCGTGGGTGGTCGGAGCGGGGTTCCGGCTGCTCGTTAGCGGATTCGGGATGGCGGCGGCACTCCAGGCAAGTGCCGCCGTGAGCTCCGCGCACTTTGTGCGCGGGTTCTGGTCGTGGCTATGGGTGCCATTCCCGGGATTGTGCTCCACACAACAGGCAAAATGCGAGAGGGGCACCGGTGCGTTCCATTGGAGATCCCGGAGCCCCTTGACATGCATGGAGGCTGGCCAACGTGGTGGTTTTAGTCGGTAAGAGTCCGACATACCCTTTCTTTTGCCCCCGCAAAAGGAGGGATCCATGAGGATTTCCCCACGTTAAAAAAAAAAAAAAAAAAAGGGTGGGTACACTTACCTAACTCTTACAAAAATGATCATGATCGAGCAGATGGACGGATAGACAGGTGGCTAAGAAGAAACTATAAATAAGGGTTCCTAGTCGGACTTTAAGCCCTAAAAACCCTAAAAACACCACCAATTTTTATACGTAATATTTGGTTGACATTTGATAGGTAAGCATTCTTACAACTATACGGAAAAGTAAAGTATTCTATACAATCCGTTTCCTTAAACGAAACCAACATACTCATAAACAGTTCAATTAATCTGTAGATTCAGATCTTAGCTCAGTATACACTAGTGTGCTTCATTTGTATTTGCGAGCTGAACCAAATACCGCTTGACCTGACGACTAAACACACAAACGTACTCAGCAAACTTAGCCACGTTAGGATTAGGCAGAAAATGCATTGGGGTAGCCTTAAAATTACTTATAAATCTACTCAGGCCCACTTAGATATTTTTAAGCCGTATTCGAACAGCGTGCAATCTTCTACTGAATAAAGTCCATTTTGAGTTTACCTTTTAAGGGCCAGTTTACGAAAGCAGTAAGAAAATCTTAAGAACGAAAATAAAATAAACGAATTATCATATACCTTACATATTTTTTCTAAGACACATCATTTGTTTATTTTTGACATTTCGATTTACTGAATAGTTCTTAGAAAATGAAGTAGTTACAAGCTGGATTGAGAAAATTCAACCGTTTCAACTGAAAGTCCTAACTTGATCAAAAGAATAACACCGCTCAAAGAAAACCACTTTCTTCGTTTGCGCTAAATCATTTCATCGCATAAATCTAACCCCTGCCCTGATACGAGACCACTCAATTTGTCTATAGTTTACCCATATCCTAATAAAACCAACGATAAAATATTATGTCGCCGCGATTCAGAAAGACATTATCTTTTTCTTCTTATAAATCAAAAGGTATTTATTACAATAAAATCAAGAGTATCACTTTGAAACATCTCAGGAACTAGACGTAGCTTCTGGTGCTTAGAAATAGCTTTCCTAATAAGCGAACGATTTGTAAATATTTCTGGGTAAAAGTCAGACGATGTAGGTGTAACAGCAAAACACCCCTTGATTACAAAACAGAAAAATATATGTTAAAAACCAAATAGAGCTTGACCGACGACGATGAGCGTGTACAATCATCGCTGAAGGTAGCTATGATTGTACAAGCTATATTTCGTTAAAAGCGGTCATTGGCTGAGGTGGCTCGGGCTGAAGAATTTGCCCCTCTATATCAACCTACCCGTGGATGTCCTCAAAGGCGACTAAGGGAAAAAACTAGGGAATAGTGGACGCTGCTACCCATCCCCGATCAACGATAGCTCGCCAACCCGCATGCCCAGTGTGGTGAGTACGAGCAAATTCCCCACACATAATATTCGCTCTGGAAATCTGTAGGGGAGGCTTATGTTCAGCAGTGGACATCCTACGGCTGAAATAATGATGATGATAATGAGGTATTATAAATAAATATTCCGGACATATTCACACGATCAACTGATCCCAAACTAGGCATAGCCTTTACTATAGGTACCAGAGACTGATATATATAATAGATAAATATTTAACACCCAAACACAGAACAAACATCTGTGTTCATCACACAAATGTTTGTCCAGTGCGGGGATCAAACCCGCGACCTCTAGCACAGAAGGCAGGGTTACTACTAACTGAGCTATGAGGCCAGTGAGTATTAGTCGATCATCTGGTCTCGAATTAGAGATCTATGAGCTTAGCCCAGCTGTCTGTATGGTGCTCGTGTGGACGGAGCCTTAGATAATCTCTGAGAGGTGAGAGCGAACTGCCTTAATGGACGGATTGGGACTATCGGTCCGTGTGGATTTTAGCACCTGCGTCGGGTGGGATATGAAAGGTTATTATACCTTTGCTGAGTTACAGAGCAAGAGTTTAGAAGGCATCATTGATATTAATCAATGTTGCCATCTAAATTGTTATCATTTGACAATCAACTTGAGAATGGTTTAATCACAACACTTGAGAACGTCTGAATACAGACTTAAGTACAGCATAGTCTCGCATTAAAAAAGTTAAATACCGTTTGAATTCTTTAAATTATAGAAGTAGGTGATAACAAGACTGATCGCGAAGTTTTATTATTATAAATAAAATAAATAAATATTCCGGACATATTCACACGGTCAACTGATCCCAAACTAGGCATAGCCTGTACTATGAGTACCAGAGACTGATATACATAATAGATATATATTTAACACACAGAACAAACATCTGTGTTCATCACACAAATGTTTGTCCAGTGCGGGGATCGAACCCGCGACCTCTAGCGCAGAAGGCAGAGTTACTACCAACTGAGCTATGAGGCCAGTCCATTATGGGAAAATTATACGTAGAATTCAGACGACCAGATTCAGATTCAAATTGAATTTAGATGACCTCGGTGGCGTAAATGCGAGTGCCCGTCTGAGACGTAAGGGGTGCGGGTTCGATTCCCGCTGCGGGAAAAATGTTTGCATGAATTGCAAATATTTGTTCCGGGTCTGGGTCTTGTGGTAGCATGTACTCTTAGTTTCTGATACCCACGACACAGGGAGTCCTAGTGTGGGGTCAGGACTATGTATGTATGTGACTATTAGGTGTTAAAAATAAATCAATATTATTAAGGAAAATAAATAATGCACTGTATTTATAATATATCATCATAATTATTTTAGCTATAGGACGTCTGCTGCTGAACAAAGGTCTCCTCAGTAGATTTCCAGCGCGACCGACCTTGTTCGGCCTGCACCCAAACAATATTTGGGGGATTTGCCCATACTCGCCACGCTGGGCATGCGGGTTGGCGAGCGCAGATAAAGCCATTTTTGATATTATTATATTACATTACCTACCTCTTAATGTGGTCATGTGGTTGCTGGGACACGTCACCCAAAACACTGGAGTTGACGGTAGACACCTTG
The DNA here is from genome assembly GCA_947579855.1 of Anticlea derivata. Taxonomy (NCBI): domain Eukaryota; kingdom Metazoa; phylum Arthropoda; class Insecta; order Lepidoptera; family Geometridae; genus Anticlea; species Anticlea derivata. Next base: position 4,987,692 of record OX388271.1, on the reverse strand, counting down.
ACCTACATGCCAGATTTTCCCCGCGTATGTTTAGCTTAGCAAATTATACACATATTTAATATTAAAAGCCTATTTTCTACTTCAACGCCCTCTGGTGCTTTAGGCGACAAAAACATATCAAAGGAACTTCCTGGTCACTGTGATTCCTGTGGTATAATGTATAGTGATTTAAGAAAGTGAGCATAGTAAGAACATCCTAATATCCCACTAATGTTATAAATGTTTGTGAGAGTTTGTGTGACAGTTTGTGGTCTGCTTAGGAACAGTTTAAAACAATGCCAATATATACCTATTTAGTAGTAACTAGAATTAAATATGAATATGTATGACGGTAAATACCAAAAAAATTACAAAGTTATCAAATAACAAGTAAAATACAAATTTAATAGATTTATTAACTTTCAACTATCGTTCAGCAGTTAAATTGTGTCACTTCGACACGGAGTTATAAGAACAATGAACATTAGACTACATCGATTTTTTTTTCTGAAAATACTGTCGTGAATTATATCATTCTCTTTGCAAAAAGGGTACACAACGTTGTATTTTTAACTCTGATATTGCTTGTTTACTCTCTTAGCGTCAGGTTTAATGGTTACAGCGACTAATAACCATAACAGAAGCGACGTTGGATGTCGTTACAGTGTCCGTTGTAGCCTTGCTCTTGCAGATTTCTATCCTTTATTGTGCCAACCGCGTAAATAAAGGTTATTTCATAAAACAATCATAAAAACATCATCATTTCAGTCGCAGAACGACAACTGCTGAAAATGGCCTCCCTCATAGATTTCCAGAGCGAATCATGTAGGTTGAATTTGCCCATATACACCACGCGGGTTGGCGAGTACAGTAAGAGCAAAATTTGAGACGCCGCTGCCCATCCCCTAGCTTTTTTCCCTTAGTCGCCTCTAACGAAATTAGTACAGAATGGTTTCTAAGGTACAAAGCATCTAACAATGGAACATAATTTCAGTTGAAAATACCACGTCTTTTTTCCGTACCTAGTTAATTATGTTTACTTTGATAATGAGGCAGCGTTTAGAAGTAGGTCAGAGGGTGGTTTGCATAATACCCGAATGTGAACCGAAAAATTGCATTTTCATGTAAATAGCGTACCGTTACATATTTCCTAGTAATGGCCAGTTACGGTAATTGATCGGACTTTTCTTGCCAACATGGCTAATGAGAATGCATGTTATTCTACGTACGGTTCGCTTTGGTCTGAAGGGAAGTCGCCTTCTTTGAATTGGTCCAACAATGCGATATGCTTGTTGGAACGATTCAGTAGGCAAAATAATACAGACACACATTTTGAGTCTGTATTATTTTGACTACGGACACATAAATTTTGGCTTATTCAGAGCAAGTAAACATTGAATTCCATTTCATTACCATTTGCAGGAAATAGCATGGACAAAAGAGGGTCAATATCTGGATTACATTGGGCATTCAATGCATTCACATTCAGATTCGCTGCATGTGCCGGTGACGGGTTGTACCTATTGCGAAAAATCCGAACAACAATGGTGCTGCCTCTATTGTTGCATTACCCTAAATTAACCTTATTTCACTTAAAGCAAGTTGAAGTGGCAGTGGGCAGGCCATATAGCCGGGTGACGCAGTGTTGGAAGGCCCGATGGACCGACGACATTGTGAAGGTAGCGGGAAGTCGGTGGATGGAAAAGGCTCAAGACCGTTCGTCGCTGAACTCTTTGGGGGGAGGCCTATGTCCATTCCAGCAATGGATTTCTACAGGCTGATGATGATGATGATGATGAACCGATTTCACTTAAATTTTACCTTCTACCTAAACCTACCTCATGACGACGGTGCTGCGAGCCGCGCCGCGCCCGCTGCGCGCCCGCAGCGTATGGTTGCCGCTCGCGTCTCAAAACCCAAGCGACCACCGCGGAAGGGGATGAATCGTCGTGACGGCGCAGATGCTTCGCTTCCGGGTCCTTCACAAGACCGATGTGACAAGGAGGGTTTCACCAAGGTAGAGCGAAGGAAGAAGAAGTCCTCTTGCCGAAATCAGTGCGGCACCGCCGTACGGAATGAGCAGAACCAGGCATACTGGCTCAGACCCGAGGTGCCCACCACTCAAATGTACGTGTCGCGCGTACATTATGCCGTGACGGCAGAAGGGATGGTGGCGTATCTCAATCAGAAGACCGGCCTCACTATGAGGGTCGAGAAGTTGGAGTCTCGCTATAATGTGAATTTTAATTCCTTTATGGTGAGAGTACCTACTGATCGCTTGTCGATGTTCATGAGTGGTGAGATGTGGCCTAAAGGTGTCAAATTCAGGAGGTTCATTGGACGCCTGCCGCGAGACACCGGAGGCGCCGCCACTGGGCAGTTACGTCACACGTCGTTGCCTATACGTGTGCAACAATTAAATAATTAATAAATAGGTTTTTTATATATTTTAGGTTAAGGTATATATTTCTATGGGTCCTAGAATTTAGTTTTTAACATCTGTACTATTCTTAAGTGACCTGAAATAAAATTTATATTATTATTATATTATTATTATTAAAACAGAGATGACTATAATTTTAGTGCTGTAACTATGTAAGTTAGTATGTAGGACGAATGCAACAGTGTCATGGTGTCGTTAAAGAAGGTGATTCATAATATGTATGCTACCCCGAAGGGGGTTATTCTACACCCAATTTTTTGTTGAACGAATTTGGAAATTGGACGTTTTTCATTGAAAAAAACTCTGTGCAAAAAGGAGCTGTTTTGGGGTCAAATCAGCTCAGGTAATGCCTATTATAGCTAGCTCTAATTTTTTTTCAATATATCGTTAACTTTACAATAGTAGGAAATATACGGGTAGTTCTATTTTAAAACAGGCCTTCCGATAGTCCGGAGAGATTGTAGCTTTTATCGACATTATTTGTAAACAACAAAAGCGCTTTGTTCTGGAACAGTGCTGAAATAAAATTGTGCCTCACTTTTTCATTCCATCAAACTCGTCAACATGAAGACATAAACGGTGACACACGTTGCGGTGCGGCACGGTACTTTGCCGTATTACTCGTACTATATTTGACGTCACGTCACGCCATAATGTTATGTGCTAATAAACAAGGGGTTTTAAAATACTATCCCGATGGAGGATTAATCTACCAACAAAAAAGAGTGAATATATTAGCGAAAAAAATCTGATATTTTTTCATAAACTTTTGCGCATACGCTATTTTTGGTATTTTGATCATCTTTATGACAATTATTAAACATGGGAGGAGTTCAACATCAAGATTTCTACCTAAACAGCTGAATTGGGTTTGGACTTATTTTTCACTTTGCAGCTTTTTAAGGTAAAGGTATAATGTTTGAGAGAGTCACAGCAATAAATTCACATTACAAAATTAGTAAACATAATTCGCACCGCACTGTGTGTGCACAGTTTATGAAAGCACCAAGTACACTGTTCGGATCGTATCTCGGTTTTATTGCACTAGTTAAGAATTTATGATGCTCTCAAGAAAATGGCTTCGATTTAGGCGCGCCCCAATGCTGGAGGTGTTCGTTTATATGTAGAACTGAAACTCCAAGTTCCAATACACTTTTTTTGCATCTTTCTATAGTACACCCAGAAAATGTGAGCTTATTTAATCATTTGAAATAGAACAGAAACAGAACTAGGTGTCGAATCAGAAACTACAAGTACCATGGTACCACAACACCAAGTCCAGGAACAAATATTTGCGGATCATACAAACATTCCTGCAGCGGGAATCGAACCCTTGCTGCTCAGACAGGCACTCGCCCGCTACAGGGGTAGTCAAATCGAATCACAAGGAAATCGGGCTTCTAATGCGCTATGGTAATTACCTGTTCTATACCCAGGGGCACCTACAGTGTTTTCATTGCGTCGCGATAAGTGGATGCTGTGTTCACCAGTAAATTCACATTTGCATTTTATTACTTCACTGTTGAATCTTCTTTTTACATCAGAGGAAGTTTGAAAGTAACGCCAGTGACGCAAAAGTTGAGAAGTTATAGGTTAGCATGGTATGGGCATGTCATGAGGAGGGATGAAAGACATGTAACGAGAAGAGTGTTAGGTATGAATGTGGATGGATATAAGACTAGAGGAAGGCCGAAGAAGATGGATGGATTGTATTAAAGATGATATGAGTAAGAAAGAAGTGAGTGCGGAGATGACGGCTAACAGAAGAGAGTGGAAGAAGAAAACATGCTGTGCCGACCCCACATAATGTGGGACAAGGGCAGGAAGAAGAAGACTGTTGAATCTTGTTTTTATACATAACTGGGTTAATGGAATGAATACATTAAGTAGACGTATTTAAAACCCTAGCATACCTACTGTGTTTCTTATTCTTAACAGTCTGAAGGAACATTTCAAAAAATAATCAAATACGACAGATTAGAATTAAGATTAGAAAGAAAATAGACAATTAAAATAGTGACAAACTAGTTTCTACTATGTTTTTATACGTGAAACCCTGTTATTGGCTATCTTTTATGTATACTGGTGTTTAGCAAGATTATTTAGCTGTTGGTATAAAAAAATAATAATAATAACAACTAAGAATGTCAGGGCTCATATTTGTACTCGTTTTGAGGGGAAATATTCTTATAACAATTCAAGAAAAAATCAAATTTGACAGCAGTATTGATTAAAATAATGGCTAGCGAGAAGTAAGGTTAGTCACAAAGATGGCGATACGAGCCAATGTCAAGGTTACTTGGAATACCATACTTATATTACAAAACACTAGCGACGACTTTGAGGGAGCCCTGTGCCCAACAGTGGAATACTACAGGCTGATGGTTATGATGTTGCATGTTTAAGTAAGTAAGTATGTATTCGTTATGTAGGTATGTTCTTGTGTCGTTTGTATATAGTAGTTTATTTTAGTTAATTTACAGTTGTATTTTCCACTTCATTTCTCTTATATATACACGATGCATCTCCCTATATTATCAAATCTCTCTAGCCCCAAAGGTTTGCTGGAAGAAAACTCTTGTTAGGGCTAAGCTCGCCTAAGTACATGACAATTTGAAACCCACAAGTTTGAAATAACCATATTATGTATCATGCTTATGTGTGCAATAAAGAATTACAGATGTTTGAGTAAATAATTAATAATAACGAAAAGAGACTGGCGCAAATTGACTTAAGAATTTTATTGGTTAGTACCAATAAAATTAATAATCTGGAATTTAATTAAAAATAGTTGGTAAAAATAATTTAATAACTGCTTAATTTAATTTGGAGCGCGAATATTCTTGAAGCAAAATTACTAGGAGTTATTAATTTTAGTAAAATTAATAACTACTAGTAATTTTAGTAAAATAAAGCGTGTTTGCTGTTTTACAGCAGTGATCCCCAAACTCTTGTAGTCGTAGATCCCGTGGCTTGTTTTTTGATTTGGCGTAGACCCTACCTAAATTCACAAAAATATAATTATTGCATTTTTGCGAATTCATTAACTTCATTTATTACTGACTGACTTTTGCCTGTAATTAGGTAATAATATAAATCCACTATCGTGGATCTCGTAGCATCTCGTATACCCCCATTTGCACTTCATAGCCCCTAATATTTTTTCTCGCTTTTGTAGACATCTTGGATGTGACAGTTTCAGTCATAGTATATCGTCGTAATGCTACTTGTCACTGGTGCCCCGAACCCACAGATAAATAAGGCCACAGGCAGCGTAATCTGCTATCCTGCTAATTTTATTCAAGCGAAAGTTTGTGAGGATGTTTGGATGTTTGTTATTAAAACAAGCCGTAACGGATCAACCAATTTTGTTGAAACTTGGAATATAATGTATTCTTTACCTAGAATAGCATATAGGCTACTTGTTACGTAGGTACCACCGCACCGGGCGGAAGCTAGTGATTTTATACTATTCTTCAAAAAAGCCGTTTACAGTACAGACGTTCTTAGGCACATTACGGAGACTGTTTCTTTTGAAACTAGGGCTTGTCTGTTCAGAAATTATCTCACGGAGTAGATATAAAGTACCGAAACTCAATTAAGCGTTGGCCATAAAATGTCCCTCCCCTGTTTGGTATTTGCGGTGGATGATGGCAGTGTATCTTACAATTACAGTTTTGCATATTCTTACAAAGAGACGAAAGGCGGTACATTTTCAACCATTTTTTTTATTAGGTGGAGCAGTGGTGGAGTGGTGGTAGTGGGTTCGAATTCCTCGATGCTATTGTCTAAGTGAAATGGCAATGAAGTTTACATTGAGGGTCATTTTAAAATTCTTAGCTATTAGATATCTAAAACTGTCCTAACTTGACAAGGGAAGACATAACGGACCCAGATTCTTCCTTTCCGCGTTTGAAAAATTTTGGATGACGCTAAAATTGATAGAATCATCCTCAAAATTGCGAACTTCATTCCCATTTAGCTGACGCAATAGCACTGCCGGTCGTGCACTAATGTTTACCATTTGGAAAATGTATGTACGCAAAATTTTCCAAATACGAATGGTATGAACGATTACCAGGGCTAACCCTCCACAAAGAGCTCTGACAACCAGACAGGAACAAAATACTATTTGTAATTCGGCTGCGATCTTCTGTAAGGCGGAGGTAGCTACCTCTCCAGGCGGGCTGCTCCAACTTAGAGAGAGAAAATCTCGCTGTGGCTCTACCTCAATGAAAATAAGCATATTCTTTTGTTATTTCAAAGGTGTGTTTTAAAAAGACCTACTAAAGTTAAAAGAACCAAGTAACTTCGTCTCTTTGAGCAAAACGTTTGCGAGAGACGCAAGAGTGATCTCTGAAGTATTCTGTTTCTTTTATTTTTGAGTCTCGGAACTTTAAAAAAATCTCGTTTAGTTGAGCAATTTTTATTCCTTGTATAAATATCGCCAAAAATACTCTGTAAGCATTCCAAACAAGACATAGTTGCAAAGAAGAAATTGCGGTCTTGATTACGTTGGAATATTCAAGAGGGAGCGAGTGTATTTTTCTTAAACGAAGTCCGCGTTTGCAGAGACGTGACTAAAATGCGTATACAGGGGTGTGAACTTGCTGCATCCACAGAATTATAGAAATGTGGTGGAAGTGGCTTGGCGGCATCAATTTTAACGTTTTAATTACCTAACCGATTTTTGAAATGTAGCGTACGTATTTTACAAAAAATAGGTTAACAGAATGAAAAAAGTTTCTAAAAATTACTAGGTTCAGTTTGAAACGTTTTAGAAACTAGATAAGCCTGTTCCTCGCAACCAAGCCTAGAAGAATCAGGCAACAAACTCGGCTTGGTGCCTATAATTTTTTTCCGATGATCCTTTTCACAAAATGGATTGTGGTACCGATCGAACGAGGCTGAAAAAGGAATTTCTTTTAACTATCCGTTTTCAAAAACATTCCTAACAAGAACAGCAGCTGGCTTAGTAATTATCTATTCTATTAATTCTAATAGCGAATGCGATGATGATGTGGACGCTGTGACGCGTAGTGGAAAAGTCCTAAAATTATGAAATTGAGACGAAATATCACGTAGTCTACACTGTATAGCAGTCGTATCGTTCGGTGGAATAAATATATTAATTACTTTGTCTAGAGTCTAGATCTCGTCAATTCCAGGTTCAGTTTTGTTCATCGTGCCTTGAAGATCTCGCGAACATAAACTCGGATATTTTATTTTTAACTTGCTCGGATCGCTGTTGTAGCAACTGCTGTGTAGCAAGTGTTATATGAACTTGAGGCATTTCATATTAAAATATTTGAATAATATACTAAACAAAATGTTCCAAAAAAAATTTAGGTCATGATGTGTTGGTTACAGCAACCGCTCGTTAATCCGTGTTCGAACAGCGCTCGATATGTCATCTGAAAATTATTTGAAAATGATTCTTACATCTTCTGAATAAAGTTAATTTTGAGTTTGACCATTAGGAGCTTGCGATATCGTTCCCAAATAGGCAATTCAAAACTGACTTTATTCAGTAGAGTTAAGGACCATTTTGAAACGAATTTTATATGACATATCGGCTGCAGTCGGTTGACTGTTTTTACTCAGACTAAGTAGGTAGATAAAACTGTAATGCAACGTTTTTATACAAGTGCTCAGTGGAGCCTCTAAAATTTACTATAAAAAAATCGCTTACCACGATACAACTCATCAGAGGCTATGCGAATGAAGCACCTAGCTATAACATTACAACTTGTCTATGCAATGTAACTTGAGTGCCCTGGGTGTGCTTGAGTTCCGAGCATGGAATTTTGATTGAATTTCACAGTATGTGTTTGAAATTTTGCAGCATCTCTATGCAGTGGCCACTCTCATATTAATTGCAGTTGTAGACGTGTTCTTCGGAAAACTATAGAGCGTGTTGTGTCTACAAGAATTTTAAAACTACATCAGTAAAAAAACTACATAACAGGCCAATCAGCCTACAAAAGACTGCTGGTTTCCCCCAAAGAGTGCCAGTAAGCCATGCACTGAATTTCCGCGACCTTTCTACACTGCCTTCACTTTCTTCTCGGCGGTCCGTTCGTGGCCATTTTTCTAGAGCCTTTATTCTTCAACGGCTGTCAGTTCTGCGGGTTATATGGCCTGTCCATTGCCACTTCAACTTCTGAGAGCTTTGACGGTGACCTTAGTTCTTCTACAAAGTTACCATGAGGTAGAATTTAATTTTTTGTATTGTTTTATGCAAAATAAACGTTTTTCTATTCTATTTTATTGAATTTATCTATTTTCCTTCTACTTTACCTACGTCATAATCAACGTTGTCTGAAGCTCTAGGGTAACTTAGTCTCAGCTCAGGCATCCTGTATTGCAACTGTGTAGGTACCCAGGTGATGTTAACTTTTTAATTGAGTTGTGAAACACTGGCAACGACGGTTGTTCACTTTCAACTAAAGTGCGAATGTCAAGGGACGCCCCTTATTGGTCTTTGTTCCGAACTTTCAATTGAGAATGTCTCTGGTCAAATTACTAAGTTCTGACAATGGTATTTCTATAACTGTTTCACCTGGGTGAAAGGTCTTGTCTAATTGCTTCAGAGTAAGCTTTGTTAGAAACTTATATGAAGAGGCCACAGTTATGTGGCGGCCTTATCATAGGGAAGACGTATTAGGTTATATATTATTTTCTTTGTTATAGGAAAATTTGTGAAGGTTCGATCGTCCCTTTTTAGAAAACGAAGAAGCGCAATCAATAATAATAATACAATTCTATGCAACACAAATTCTATGCAATGGTGGTCCCGGCTGAAGAATAGGCCCCTCAATAACCCGTGGATGTTGTAGGAGGCGACTAAAGGAAAGAGGGGCTAGAGGATGGGCAAAAACGTTCCCAATCAACAATAGCTTTATCTGCTCGACAACCCAGCGCTGCATGCCCAGCGTGGCGAGTATGGGCAAATCCCCTCTAAATGATCGTTGGGTGCACGCCGTATAAGGTCAGTCGCTTTGTAAATCTATGGGACACAGGCCATAGATTTTCGCAGTGGACAGTGTTCAGCAGTGGACGTCCTAAGGCTGAAATGATGATGATGATGCAACACAAAAAGTTGTGGACTATGCAAATGCCAATATGATTTATAAAATGCAAATGCTTTGTTTTCGCGGCATTATTTTCATAATTTGCACATTTCTGGTCCATTTCGTAAATGAAATGGAACCAAATTACGGAGTGCTCTGTGCACTTCATTAGAATATAAGTTGGTTCATAAAACGATAGGAAGTACCTAAAGTGATGTTGTTGTTATCATAGCGAGGTTCTGGGAAGACTGCTTATTAGTATTTTCTATATTTATAAAATGTCTCTCTTTATATTTATCAAGTTCAACACAAAGTTCACCAGCTGCAAGCGGGCAGTATTTTTTTTAACTTTTATTTTAGAGCAATAACATCTTAGAAGCATAAGTAAATACTTAGGTTTTAAACAAACCAACCAACACTCAGACGCTTTATTAGCACAAATGTGATTTATAATATGTATACTATCCAGAAAGGAGCTTATTGTAGACCTAATTAGCAATCAAGTTTATTCCTTTGGAAATACGACATTTGACAACGCTAATGCAAAAATCCTGCTGTTTTGGGGTCAAAACAGTTCAAACTCTATTATGGATCTGTTAAAGGTAGGAATCTTGATGTCGACATTCTCGTGCGGTTATTAATTAGTCACAAAGATGATAAAAAGGCCGAAAATAGCTGATACATTATGAACCGAGGTAGTATACATATCATGAATCACCATGTATATGGATGGTACTACTTGTGCTGTCAGCAGTAAACCTAGATCCCATCTAGACTTGGTGCTAAAGAAGCTATAAAACTGCATTGAATCCCAAACTGCAGGGAATGCACGAGTAATATTTAATAAACCAGGGCAGCCCGTAAAACCCGGTTTATTTGTTTATCTAGGCACGCCTGGATGCTTTTAGGACAGGTTTTAAGTACATAAATAATAGCATTAGGTAGCTGCGCTGTTCCTATATGCTGAGCACGGAATGTGTTCAGCATATAGGAACAGTGCAGCACAGAATGGGTTTGGCTGTTTTGTGCATCACAGGGTTCTTGTAGGTGGTATAACTGTACGGTGTTCCGGAATATGTTCAGTAAACCGTTCTTTTATATGGTATACGAGCACTCTCTGCGCTAAGTCGTAACCAGCCAAACCCAGCCAGTAATAAGTGCAGTTCCGGATTTATTTTGTCATTTTGACGATGCAGTAACTTTTGATAATAGTTTTGAATAATTCGTTGTAAACCTAAGTTTAATTCGGTTTGAAAACTTGAAACTTACAACCTTATTAGGGTACCTTAACAGAAAAAATGGAACCCTTATAGTATCACTTTGTTTTCTGCCTGTCCTTAGTCCTGTCAGGATACTTTTTCTCAAGGTATCTAAATTACTAGAGGCATTTTACTTTTTATTTTTTGTCAGACGATTTACGGATATTTACCATACATAAAAAAACATTTTACATACGATGCACATGCATGTAGGTACATTATTTGTATCATCGAACTTACTCAGCTTACCCCACACAACATTAAAACGAAATCGGTCGTACTCTATTAAAAGCTAATTTACTTTATTTTTCTGTATACAGAACCCCTCGACTGGCTAAATTTGAGGGCACAGCGAAGCTTTTGTAATAAATAACCAGAGTTTTTGCTCCGACTCAATTAACTTCACTTGTTTAACGGAGAATGCTTTTAAAAATATAGAAAGTTCCCGAAAAAGCGAGTCCTAATTGCTTCCCTTTACTGAAAATTTCTAGTAAAGCTCTGCTTTTGTTGAAAACGGTGACCATCACAATATATCCTTCATCATGATCATCATTTCAGTCGTAGGATGTCCACTGCTGGACATAGGCCTCCACCACTGATTTCTACAACTTCCTATCATATGGGGGAAATTTCTTTTATGGGTGGCAGGGTATCTTTGTTTAAATAGGGGACGCTGCTGCCCATCCCCTAGCATCCCTTAGTCAGCTCTAACGACATCCACGGGTAGGCAAATCTGGAGGGGCCTATTCTTCAGCCGGGGCCACAACATACATGTCGTTCATAATAAGGCAAACCCTTTATATTTAATTCCAATAGATAAATAGAGAAACGTAGTGGATTGGGAACTTTTGATTATCAGTTGGGAACTCCTTACTAAGATAAAAGTTGGTGACGAGTACTCCTGTCTAGAACAAACCGTCAAGTAAGGTTCAATTTCAAGAGAGGTCGTTCGACAAATCCGACTCAGCTGGCAGGGTTCAACTGTGCGACGTTTTTTCGTCCAAAATACCTCAGCAACTCTTGAACGAAAGTCTGGAGTTGCTTAGAAATCGCCTCAGATTTTTTGAGGCGATTTCTAACATTCTTGGTGATAAAAGTCGTAAGCTTATTCCCTTTTCATTTACACCTAATCAAGATTGATGAAATAAATCACCCTCGAGAATCGTTTATACGAAGGATAATTTATACTTGCTGTCATTGTTTGGAAGATTCTCAGAGTGTGCCAAAAAGAAATAGGTACAACGTTACATAAAGCAATCTGCAAAAAATTACTGCTACTTATAACAAATTTGTCAGTGGATATGCTTTGAACGTGAGGTCTCGTTGAGGATTTAGTGAGATAAAAATGACCAAATTAAGTTCTTCATTTCAGGGGAAATATGACTGTCGTCATGGACGTTGAGTCTGACAAATGGGGATTGAGATAAATAACATAAACAAAAAACAGAACAGAAAGGGTCTGCCACAGAATCTTCTGAATAATTAAGGTTGATTTACAACATACAACATTGTATTTTAGTTCAGTGCCCGAAATAATTCACGGAAGCGTTACGCTTGCAATATATTTATATCAAAAATATGCCAATGGAGTAATCCGTCAACTGACACCAATAATAATAATATATCCTTTCTACAAATAAATGGACTTTTTAATTACGCTTAATTAATTAAGGATTTATTCCGAAAAGCTAATAAAAAGTAAATTGGTTAATGGTTAGTTACACGGAGAGAATTAATTCTTCGGAATCACCACAAAGGATACCATTTTCTCCATAAAATACAAACAAACCTAACCCCTACCTAAATATTAACATAATTCACAGCCAACGTTTATGGCCTTGGATAAATGTTATAAAATGGGTATTTAATGAGTTAACTTTTGTTTCGAAACAACTTTAAATAACAGAACGAAGCCTTATTTAGATTCGTTATTTACTGCGCGAACTTGTTTTATGAACATTATAGACGAAGTTTAAAAGGCAAGGATATACACTGTACAGTCAACAGGTTTGACTTGTAGGCCACTATACAAGGTGATTCATAATATGTATGCCATGCCGAAAGCGTATTATTCTACAACCAATTGGCAATAATGTTTGTTCTACGACTTTTGGAAAATCGTAATTTTTCATTGAAAAAAAAATCTATGCGAAAATCAGCTGTTTTCGGGTCAAATCAGGTAAACTCAATGAATCAGCTGTTATAGCAATCTTGATTCCGAACTTCTTTTACGTTTAGTAATTCGTTCTAAAGATGATAAAAATACCAAAATCACCGAAAATGAGAAAGTATGTAAAAAAAAAATGAAAATATTGATTTTTTTTCGCTAATATTATTTCTTTCTGTTGATAGAATAGCCCCCTTTAATACCCCCGGGATGGAATACATGTTATGAATCACCTTGTAGAACCTTTACAAACTAAATCTATCATTGTCATCATTTTTTTTGTGATTGCGTTTACTCATCGACAAATATCTAAATTGTACCATGGCCGACTTTTATTTTGTACCAGCTGCCGTCAATCCGTTGCTGAATGACAGGAAACCATCCCACCAACAAATAAACACGCTTTCGTATCAATAATATTATTAAAAAGTTAGAATTGTCATTATTTTGTTAATTTTTATTTTATTATAGCTTCATAAGGAGTTTTTATTAAGGCGTATTGGTCAAAACTCTTTAGATTATTTAGACCTATTGTTATGATCAGAAAGCTGATAATCCTCAAGGTAATTCTTATTTAACGTGATAGAGACCGTAATAATATGACTAGCAGATCTAGCAGCGATGACGGTCACTGTGAAACCTTTTCACAAACTATAATACAAATCAAATTGGTTGACTGTACTTGTGAAACCAACTCCTGGAAAGTACCTTAATATTTTACCTCGCGAAAGCTTAGCGAGGCAAAAACTGATAAGGAAACGGGTAAACTCTGGTATACCTTGTGAGTGCTAAATAAAATCGCTATCTTTTTTATTGGTGAAGTATTTTGAATACATTAGGAAACGAGCAAACGAGACTCTGTTTTCTTACAAGCGTCGTTGTTATAATAAACATTGACTTTGCGAAAATTGCGAAAAAAAATGAAAAAAAATCTTTTGAACCCACCCAAACAAACCAAATTGAACTTTTTTGTGAAATTTATATAATAATAATTGTAAAAACAGTAAAAAATATATATAATTTTTTAGTGTGTGTGTAACACACGGACAGATGGATTCATGTCAAGATATATAGGTACATTCAACATCAACAGTACCTTAATGGTGATAGAGCAAATTTTCGAAAGTGTATTATAAATGAAAACTGGCTTTTTTGTTCCTTAATAACAATTATGGAAGTAAACTTATAACTACAATGAAGTAAGACTTACTTTTAATTAAAAACTTAGATTTTTAAGTGTAAAAAAAAACGGAAATTCGAAAAAGCCGTTAATTTCCGCTTAGTAATGTACCTATCGTGGTTCAACTTAGGCCATTAGGCTTCTGAACTCAAAAGCGAAAGCCACTGAGGTCTTGAAAAATACGTGAGTTATATCAGCTTTCCACCCTGTATATGTATTACCTATCTATTGTGTCCTGTTTGTTTTTCATTACTATGAGGTTTTCTGTTTACTCGATCGAATTTCAAATATTGGAACTGCGGTTTTTATTTGCATCGGTACCTACAAAATAAATCAACCGAACAATCTATTACAAAATTAAAATCTCTTTGTTCTAGGTAATTGTTACTACAAGGTGATTCAAAATATGTATGCTATCCTAAAAGGGATTTAATATACTCCCAAATGGCAAAAAAGTCTGTTTTACGACATTTGGAAATTCAAAATGCCGTCAGTCAATCGGGTGGGGGGCCCTCCAACACTGCGTAGCCCGATTCTTGGTCGCCATTCAAGATCCTTTACTTCCCAATGGTTGTCGGTCAACATCATCGGAATCTAAAATCTCCCAAGCAAACTCCACCTATCAAAATTGAAGGTATCTTTTATTTCGATAATTTTGCCATCGTAACTCTTAAGTCAAACCGTATATCATAGAATGCTACCCTTGTATACCCCATTTGAAATTGAATTTTATTTGCCAAGTTATTGGGGTACGAATGTTTATTTGTGTTGTATTGTGAAGTTACTTTATAGGGCAGTTTATATAAGCAGAGCATATAGAATAGAGGCATAATACTAGTAAATTTACGGATTTCTATAAAATTTTAATTCACTTTATTTGTCCACATCGGTCAAATTTATACAACAACGTGGCACACGTACAGTCGCGCGCACTGAGATATAATGTACATTTAATATATTTTCAAAATATATTTTAATCAGGCTTTGTCATTCATTTATTCGTTCGTTGAACGTTGCTAAACTTTAACAGATCATAAATATTTTGTTGAACGTTACGCCGAGCTTTAGTTATAAAAGCCGCGCCTATCTCAAATCCTTTATATGAGCATGAAGACTTTTATGGACTGCGAGGGAAGACCATCCAATTTCTTGTTATCACGATCATGAACGCAAACTCAGAGGTAAGTAGGTAGGGTGCTCGTTTCGTAGGACATTGGCGCAGGAAGTTAAGGAAATAGCCAGTTCACATATAAGTGAGTTCAGATCATGCTTGTACAATTACCTAATAAGCGGCTACCACACTTAATTTCAAGATCTTATCTGCATAGTAGATCCTAACCTATATCGTAGTATCGTTAACTTTTTTTTGTGTCTTCTGTCTGTTTGTCAAAATAAATTTATTTCATTTTCATTTTAGATCCATCTTGCATAGTACAGTCAGCGTCATAAGTTGATTAACACAATGTGTATTTAAAATCCGTCAAATCAAATAAATCGATAATTATCAGTAATGTGATTGAAACTTATAACACAATACAAAACTTTAGCTTAGTTTTTTACACATCAGTTGCAAAAGTTACAAAAAATTTAAAAATATCTTTAAACTTGTTTTGAAAATCCTGAATCAAAAAACCAATTTATGTCGCTGACTGTACTTAGATCAAAGACAATCTGAACCTATCTACTTTATTTAGGATATCCCACTAATATTATAAATGCAATAGTTTGCAAATCTGTGAAGATGTAAAGATCTTTCACTGTTACTCTTTCACGCCCCGCAACCACTGAACGGATTTATAACTCACATATACAACACATAATGTTTAACTATGCCTACGCGGTCGCACGTACCTATAGGTCACATAAAGTAAATTACCTAGCTTCTTTCTATTAGCTGTGGCGTTATTATGAACTACTTTACATTTCGTATGCAGAACCTTAAGTGGACGGTTTACGGGCGATACCAACAAAAGGTTTGCAATAAACGTTGATATTTATGCCGCTTCCGTACCATGCAAACTACTGTTTTGCTTACCATGCATACTCGTACCTTACCTACTGTAAGATAGGTTCGGCCAAAAATGCTTGTTTATGACTGCATATTATAAATGAAGTCTCCCCGCCGCGTCTTTCTGACTGCATGAACGCGATAAACTCAATTACAGAACGGATTTTCATACGGTTTTCACCAATGAATATAGAATTTCACGGTTTTAATGTATAATTCATCAAGGTTTTGTGTAAATTGGCTGAAATTTGATGATGATTGTTGAAGATGTCGAAATACAAACCTACTAGGAGCTTTACTATGTGTTTAATCCGGGGAGGTGGTTGCTAGTCTGGTACGAGTATACCTATCTGTGAGTATGGCTTTATAACTATTGATTTATCTTAGGAACGGCTCTCTATTATGAAGGTAAACTCCGGGGATGTAAACATAATAAGTGCGTGTTGGAACAATGCTGCAACATACCTACTTTCTATTTCAGACTCTTTTCCTCTCTTTGAATGTGTTGTTTATTTACTTATAATGAGCATCGCTATTATTAAAGAAATTAAAAAGATAAAAAAAACAAATACCCAACGCTATTCAGCTAATTTATTCCTCTTAAGCTCAATAAAATGTAGAGGCGTGCACCTCCCGCACCACCCGCAATTTAAAGCCATGCAAAGCGTACTTACGTGCAGTAGGAACCACCGAGGAACAACCGCAATCATTCTGCAGTAGTATCACATACGTGACAGGCGCAAGCCTATCGGCACTTATAAGAATGCTTACTGGTTTCCTCACGATGTTTTCCTCGCCGTTTTAGGAGGAAGTTTGAAAGTAGCGCCAGTGACGGAAAAGTTGAGAAGTAATAGGTTAGCATGGAGGAGGAGCATGGAGCATTAGGAGGGATGACAGTCATGTAACGAGAAGAGCGTTAGGTATGAATGTGGATGGATATAAGACTAGAGGAAGGCCGAAAAAAAAGATGGATGGATTGTATTAAAGATGACATGAGTAAGAAAGATGTGAGTGCGGAGATGACGGCTAACAGAAGAGAGTGGAAGAAGAAAACATGTTGTACCGACCCCACATAATGTGGGACAAGGGCAGAAAGAAGAAGAAGAGTTTTCCTCGCTGTTTTAAGCACGTGTGAACACTTACATTTTTCGAACAGAAAATTATTGGGACACGACAGGATTTGAACCGACGACCTTCGGATCGAAAGTTGTGTACTAATGGACCAATGACATTTTAAAGGTTACGGAAAGGTGGACGAAGAAGGCTCGAGACTGTTCGTCGTGACAATCTTTTTTTTCTAAATATAACAATATTTAGACGTCAGTAAAACAGTCAACAGACTAGCTTCCGACCGCGGCTTCGCTCGCATGGTACCTTCTTAAAAAGTAGCCTATATGCTATTCTAGGTAAAGATCTTTATTTAGGTATTCCAAGTTTCAACAAAATCGCTTCAGTTGGTACGGCGTGATTAAACAACAAACATCCTCACAAACTTTCGCAGTAGGATGAGAGCACTGGCAATGTTTCGATTCGTCAGGAGAATCTTCATCAGAGTGAGTATCTATATCATCCTTGGTATGGTCAAAGACAATTATCATCCTTCGTATGGACTAACGCGCGCTACCCTGTCGCGTTCCCGTCTCACACTCCCATGAAGAAGGTTCTATACACGAATCGAAACATTGTCTGTTCTCTTATCGACATTACTTGAAGTGAGTTAAACCCGTTTATTCAAAATGTCTAATATTATAAGGTTGATTATCTTTGAAAGCCTTTTTTGTGCACAAATCGGGTCATATGTTCCAAAGACGACATGTGGAAACAATCTAGTCGATTATTCGAGCTAAATGAGCCGCGAAAGATGGAGGAAACCTTTCCGTGTCTAATTACCGATGTTATTATAGCGTAGGCGTTATTTTATAGGTTAATATCTCATACAGTTACTGACTGTTTCTATGGCACGTACAAAAGACATAAAGCTGAACATTTATAAAGATCGGCGTATTTTATTATTATACCTAAGTACAAAAGTCAAAATAAAGTTACTAATAATAGCCGTGTTGTTGATGTTGATGATGATCCAGCTTTCACCGGGTCAAGTCGGCAGGTGAATATCCTTGTTACGAATCCGTCGTATACCTGTATAGATAATATCGTGTATCGTGTGTATGAGGTTTATGGAAGGAACTTGATTCAAAAATCGAAACATTGTTTTGTTATCTTGTTCCTCGAAGTGCCATTTCAGCGGACGGTATCTGTACCTACCCACGCTACGTACTCGGTACTCTTACTACGTAAGTGTGAAGGTAATTTGAAGTGCCGAAGAGAAGATTACAAAGTTTCAACCAAATTCGTAGAATGTTAGATAAGTGCGAACATACTTTATCGTACCCAATCATAGGTTGGTTCGAGCTTTAGTACAATACCTATTGATTAAAATAATAAAGTGAGGTAATTTACAAAAGAAAATATAAATAAGGTCACGACTGTAGCCAATATGAGCATATTAAGCTATTTATTGGTGATAGTTGAATTGCGAAAAAAATGGCATTATTGAAAAATTATGAAGCTATTTAAAGTCAAAGTCAAAGTCAAAAGGCATTTATTTCAATAAAATCACTAGGATCACTAACGAGCCTAGAAGAATCAGGCAACAAACACGGCTTGGTGCCTATCATTTTTTTTGATGATCCTTTTTCACAAAATGGAATTTAAAGCTTCAGTGTGGTGCCGATCGAACTAGGTGAGGCTCAAGAGAAAAGTAATCTAATTATAATCCTTAATAAATAAGAGCTTATAAAAATGTGAAAAAAATGAAGACAAATGTGAGCTTCAACAAATGATCTAAGGGCAGCACACGCTACACTTGATGAAATATGTACCTAATGCTTATATAATTAAATAATACTTAAAATATGATGCAAGCAAAAACTGTAAAGACACTGCAAAATGGCATTTTAGCTGTCGAGGGGCAGAGCGACTTCAGGCCATGCGGTTTTATCATTTAAATAATCATTTAGTTTATAGTACGCTTTCTTAATAAGATTATTCTTTATATGATTTTTTATTATGATTATTTCGTCAGCATCATCATTTCAGCCTTAGGACGTCCACTTTCTTCTTCATTTATCTAAATTCTTATATATATTACTAATTCTTCAAATCGAATCATTGTCGGTGCTCTTATCGACATAAGTTGAGTAAAGCCCGTTTTTTTTTTCAAAATGTATGATGTTGATAAGGTTGATTATCTTTGAAAGCCTTTTTTGTGCGCTAATTTTCCAGAGAGACCGATCTGTCCCGACTGTTGGGTGCTATTTATTTATTTATCCTCTATCCCCAATGCCCGGATACCAGGGGAATTAGTACCAGAGGACGATCTCAAAACACCACTATATTGAGCAATCATAAAGCCGTATTGGCCCAGTGGTAGATACCCCGACTTTCGTGAGTTCGAACCCGCTCGTCGGACTAAGAGTTTTTCGGTTCGAAAAATTTAAGTGCTAAATAAGGAAAACATCGTGAGACCAGTAAGTATTCTTATAAGCGGCGATGGGTTTGCAATCTGTCACGTATGGAATGGAACACTCACTACTGCAAAATGTTGGTATGAGCCAAAGGTTTGGACGTGCCTCTGATTACACACTCTTAGACATCTTCAAGGATCTGATCGCCTCGAGATCTGAGAGGATGTCTACCATGCTTGGGAAAAGATGTCCTGAGCCTATTTTTAAATGTTTTTTTTTTGTTATTGTACGATTTGAAGTGCCGAAGTGCAGATTACAAAGTTTCAAACAAATTCGTAGAATGGACTTCCGCTACGTTACACCTGAATCAATTAACTAACAGTAATGAGTGACAATTCACTAGCGATTCAAAAGTGTTAAAACTGTTGCTAGTAACAAGACCAGCGTTTAAAATGAAAAAATAAAAATATAATATTCCCGTAGATATTATTTTCAGGGAAAAAACCAATTAGGTCGTAGGTAGACTGGTAGCCAAGCGTTCTCTGCTAGCATTTAAGTTTTAAACCTTGAAAATTAGTTTCTTTTACCTGCTACTACAATAGCAAAGCGTTCAGAAATACCTACCTCTGGCTAGGTTAATTTAAAAATATCTCAAGAGCTGCTTTAAATTTAAAAAACGTGAAACCTATGTTAACATAAAAATATGCACCTATACATTTTCTTCAAAATACAAAGAGGTTTTAGGATGGTGTTGAGTTTCCCGGAGTGAGTATCGGAAGAAGCAATACTTAACCCAAATTCCTTACACTGGATCATATTATCCTACTTATATTTTATATACCTACATAAGTTTGTAAAGATGTTTGTTACGCAGTCACATTGTAACCACTAAACGGGTTGGAATGAAATTAAGCATAAATGAAGTAAATAGTCAGGAATAATATAGGCTAATTTTAATTCGGGTACCTCGACAGCAAAGCCGCGGCAGAAGCTAATAAGGTGTTATAGGTTAATGCATGTTCTACTCCTCAGAGCTCTAAATATTTCATTTCGTCTTAGAACTAAAATCTGGTTTTTGATCTCTACGAAATGCAGCATTCTCTTTGCTTATTTCAGATATTTACCCTAGAAAAGTTGGGCACCATCTTTGGGTTGGGTTTTGATTTTGATGCAACGCGAAAAGTACTCTACTACTCGCTACTCTATATCAATGACAGTAATAATGTTGGTGCAAGAGGGTTGGGGTGAAAAAGAAATATGTATTTTCTTCTCCCCTACATAATTATTGGCGTTTTGGAAAGAATGTCGAATTTACGCAGCTAACAGTGTGGGAAGATGTGCGAAAAACATGGTGCTAATAATTTTATTTATAATTATATTGTTTTCAAAACGTCCGCCATCTTGATTTATTAATAATAAATAAATAATTTATATATATATATTTATTTACCAGGTATTTCTCCGCAATAATACGATCGTCAGTATTTTAGCTTAGCAAAGACTCTTATTGCCTTGCTGACACGTTATTGAAAAGGTTTATATATTATACGAACAAAATTGCTCTAGGAAATAGGAACAGATAAAATTAGTGACCGAGCGTAAACACGACACGGACCAAGCGAGATTTATCGGCTATACGAGACCAATACCAAGTGCCAATCTTTGGTTTCCATTTTAAAAATACTGTGGAAAATTGTACATAACAGAGATGTGCTTCAAATTAGAGAAAACATTGCACCATGCAATGCGGGGTATCTAGGTCCATAACCTAAAGAAATTCCTCTTGACGGCCGACGAGGTGGACTATACTTCAATAAACAATAATCGATGTAACATTGTAAAGCTATCAAAGGGCAGGAGATATTTTTAACATGAGCAGATATTTTTCAAGTTTTTTTAGGCCTCAATATTTTCAGTATCATGTTCAGAATGTACTCAGTTTACCTGCCTACTAGAGATAGTCCATCGCATTCTTCGTACAGGGGTAGGTATATTGCTTACCATCAGGGAAAAAGCGTGATTTTATGAATATAATGTATTATAATGTATTACTGCTTCTTAACGGGTACAGACGACGATAAGTATTTACATAATTTTCCATTAAAATTAAAGTTTCTTTCCGACTGCCATTCGAAATGAAAACTGAATTTATACTTGCAAATCCATTACTAGATAAGGGACATTTAAGGGCCCTTCCAGCACACTTTGGTCGTTGTACGGGGCTCTATTACCCAATACATTAGCTTTATTGATCGTTTGAGGCGAACGCACTTATTTCGGGGGACCGCTTTGATAAAAGCATACTACGCCCGTAGCGTAGTGAAAGGTCAAACTTCTAACTTCAATATATATTTTTTTCAATGAAATCATAAGGGTCATTTTGAAATGTCTTAAATATAGTTTAATTAAGCTTATTCTTTGCAACTAAGCCTAGAATATGCAGGTCCTAGAGATCAGTGGTCTTATTCAGTTTTTATTTTTTTACTCACATTCACACAAAATTTTATTTTGTTGTTTTTTAGTTGATTCACTTCATATTTTTTTCTTTAAACTATGCACTAATATTGCATTGCTTTTCACTATAAAATTCATCAAAGTCACTGTTCGAAAGGTATTTGCTAAATTATGCAAAATAAATTCTTGAATATCTCTAAAAGGATGAGATGGGATGAGAAATATCACTTCTAATTATAATAAGTAATACACCCATGGTTATTGTTACGATGACAAACGGAACGCCAATATCAGGAAATCCAAAGATGGATGGAACGTAATGAAATTACTGGTCACACTATGATGCATGCGCCCCTTTAATAGGGTATCCGGAACCATAGTACCATCATACCTCTGTCTAAGTCTAAGTCTATCATTCATTACCAACCCTAAAAACTTAAATACATTACCTAATGGTTCAAATACCTACTAGCGGCTATTGTTTCTTCGGTACTTTTTCTTCTCCACGACTCGTTTCCTGGTTCTTACCAGCAGCGGTGCTATTGTGCAAACCAAATGGCAATGAAGTTTGTAACTTTGAGGAACATTTTAACTATCTAAGCAATATCCTTTTGTTTCAAACTTGACAAGGTAAAACTTTACGATCATAACTTCTACCTTTTCAGGTTTAAAACACTTCGTATGCCGTTAAGATTTATAAAATCGACCTCAAAATTGCGAACTTCATTGCTATTTCGTTTACGAAATAGCACTGCAGGACCACGATCCTGGTAGATCGGGTGCCCCAAATTTACTCAGAATATTTTGTTAAACTTAGTAGTTTGACCGCAATCTAACCTAATTTTAAAGAATAAGAAAGAATAAATTCCTTGAAAAACACGCGTTATTACATTAGTTAGTATTTTGCGAAGAAAAGCAATAAAAATCGCAATCAAAATAGGAACTCATTTATTTACAATTACATGTATTTACATTTAAAACGTGCTCAGTAAATACTAATGAAATGGCAACTTGAGCAAAGGTCTTATTTCTAAATGTCTTATTTTCTACAAAAATATTATGCAATTTTATTATTATTCATTTCTAACTTAACTTTTCATTATTCGATTAATTCAGATTAATTTCAAGAAGTTCAAATTTCATCGCATCTTACATAAGACGTTGTTTCAATCTGAATGAAGACAATTCGCCATGAGTATGATTACTTACAAGGCCAAATAGGGCAAGTTGTGTCGAACTAAGATACAGTTCCGATATGAAGGTAACCTAACTTAAATGTGAACGTCCGGTCAACTGCAGCTATTAAAAATTAAGAACGTCGTCATTAATATGCAAATTAGGAGAAGTCCGCGAAATTCGTCAAGAGACTTCATGCTTCATGATTGACGTGTATATCCCTAGCAACTTATTAAGAAGTAAGTAAATTAAAATAGTTATAAAAATAATAAATCTATAAAATTCCATTGACAATAAATGTAAAAGTAAGAAAATCTCAGGAGCGGAAAATACGTGTTTGCGTCCTTTAAATATTCAAATTATTTGAATTTAACAAAGCCTCGGTATTATTACCTTGTAAAATAGCCTTAATAAAATGAAACTTAATTATAATTTGGAATGCATGAAAATAATAGTAAAATATTCCTAATTAGCACAACCAAAAGTTCTACTTTCAGCACATGAGCATACTACAGGTTACCTAAAATAACGTTTGCTAAGTGTGATGATTGAAAAGGAAAATATTAATTAGAAATCGAAAAAAAACATAAGTTCTTTGGGAAATAAAAAACTTTGTACACAAATTAATTTCAATGTTTTCGTCATCTACGAGTATCTTAATTCTTAATAAAGTTATACGAAAAATTGTGACAATTCAATATGTTAATATCACAATTGCATTCCTGCATACATTTTTGAAACCCTTTTCTAATCACTAGCATGTTGTTCGATAAGCTCGTAATATTTGGGTTTGAATGTTAACAGATGCTATAAACCCAAGTCATCCTCAGACTCACTGTCACTGTAATCCTTTAACGCCTTACATATTTCATCCTCAACTTCCAAAGCACTCTGCTGTTTATCATCTGCGGCCAGTTTGTTGTACGTCCCTAGGTTTGACCCATAGTGATCCCCACTGCAATATCTTTTAAAGATGCAGGACATCATAAAGTATAAAGAGATAAAACTGACTACGGATAAAACAACCGTAAGTGCGATATTGAGTCTGTAGTGCCAATTAGCGTCGCTAATTTGGGATACAATAGAGTTCGGGTAGCAGTAGAGCTTCGGTTCGGTGTCCGTTAAATTGAAGAGTTGTGCATCATCCAGGCATGTCAGACATTGATTATTGCGTGGGCCCACGCACGTGCCGCAAGTGTAGTGGCATGAAAGGCAAGTGAGAGGAGCTTTAGCCGTCGCGGCTGCTGATGCTTCCAAGTCTAGCGCCTCCGTGGCGGTGAGTTTGCCGGCATCGTGTCTTTTCGAAACACTCTCGGAGAAGTAAGTGAGATTGCGTCTCCTCGAGCTGCGCTCGGCGTTGATTTCGCTGGCATACGTCCCATCCGGACAGTGTCTGATGCACTGACCGTTGTACAAATGCAAGCCCTTCGCGCATTCTATCGAAAGAAAGAACAGACATGTTTAATTACAATGTGGAATTGGGATCGAGCCTTCACCACCAGCACCTTCCAGCGTCCATGCAGCTTGCGCTCTCTTGCAGGCGGTATGTCGAGCCGCATCCGAGTATGATGTCACAGGAATGGAAAGTTTGGAAAATAAAGGATAGGACAGAATCTTGTCCCTGATCTCAAATAATTTTGTTCAATTACTTCCCAAAAAAAATATAGGAAAACAGACTGTCATAAACGCATGCAGGTAAACGTGCACAAAATTAGATGAAATCAGACGAATACAAAACTACTGAAAGAATGAAAGTGATAAAAAAAGTTTGATTAAAAGAAAAAGACTTGTGTTATGTGCTCTTACAATGAAGTTAATAAAGCGTGGAAAGCAAATGTTAGATATTACGAAGCAAGCACATTTAGCGAAGCACACATGCAATAAACACATATGAAAATAAACTAAAACACAAAACAGTTTGTTTCCTAACATAATGCGACTAACTGCAATGTGAACAATTTATAAAATCAGAGACAAGACACGTGAACATCAAAAGGAAATCATTTAGAAATTTTGTAATAAAAGATTGTTTTATTGTTATATTTTCGTTCACATTAGATTCAATATATACACATTATGCAACATTTACATCATTACATACATATACGGAGCAGAGTCACTAAACTCTTGAGCTTGGCTTGGCTTATAACTTTATCAGGAAGTGAAAAAGAATTATAAAATTAGTTTTGCACGTTTAAATACATCAATAAGTAAAAACACCACTGCTGTGACAGTTGAAATAAAATAGAAACTATACTTTAAAGAATGGGCACTCTTTAATGATTACATTTAATAAGCTTATTTACAAAATAAACCATGAAATAATACTGAAAAGGAAACATAGATTAATGTATCTTTAGCAATGCACTCATTAAAGATCTTGGTATCAAAGTCGCCCATTCTTCTTCCCAAACTATATTCAATAAATCAGCTATCCTGTAGTTACATTTTATAATTACCTACCAGTCGATGAAAAATTATCGATCAGTCGTTTTTCAATTTACATCTTGTGAGCAATTTGTACAAATACTATCGATATAATTATTTACAATTTTTTATCGTATAAAATGTGATTCATAATATCTATACTATCTCGAAAGGGGCATAATCTACATGACTTTTTTGGGAATAAAGATTGTTCTCACTTTCGACTGTTACTTCTGTATATTCGTAATTTTTCAATGACTTCACTGCAAAAATCTGCTGTTTTGAGATCAAGTCAGTTCAAACTCTATCTTTCTACTCTATTGTACGTAAAGACATGATACATTATAAAGATGATATAAGACCGAACACAGATCTGATTTGGAAAAAATCGGGAATATCAATAGTTTTTTTCGCCAATACTTTTTTTCTTTTTGTTGATAGAATAATGCCCCTATCGGGATAGTATACTAGTTACGGGACACGTTGTAAGTTTAAACTATTTATGATTTGGCAATCTCCTCTATGATCACAACCACAAAATGAATTACGTTTTAGTACAATATCTACATTAACATGGAACTACTATGTATATTTTGGCTTTTAGGGTTCGGATGGAGAAATCAAATTGAATTCCACAAAATCTGTATATTCTTACATTGTATACGTAAATATATAATTTCTAGGCTCCGTTATGTGTAGGTAATAAACTAAGACTGGGTGTTAGATGAAACACAAACGTACCAGTGTAAAAGAAGATACAGATAAAAATTGGAGCCAAAATACACAAATTAATTTAGGTAACGACATCCTTACAAACAATCAAACTTATTGTAACAGATATGTATGATTTTTACTAATTATAGCGACATGTAATGACGATTATATATCTATAAAAATAAAAATGTTACAGTAAAAAAGTTGTCATTCCTTATAGCCGTTCTAAGCGTTGATACGCTAATGGAAAGCGTGTCGAAAAAGGAACAAATAGTATCTACTGTTTTATAACAGCCAAGCACGACAATTTGGGATCGATAAGCATCAATTAGTTAATAAAACAGTCTAGTAGATATAATGAACGACAACCTTTATTAGCAGCACCAACATAAATAACAAAGTATAGTAATGTATAATAATGATGATTAAGTAAGTTGTCGCCTCAATGAAGCCACCGAATTAAAAAGCATTCGGCATCGATTAAATGATGTATATTTTATTACTTACTAAACTGAAACTGTATAAATAAATAACGTACTATCCCGCTTATAATTAACGAATGGGCAAACATAGAAAAACGGATAGAAAACTCACTTTGGTAAAACCAAAATATTTTTAAGAACAGAAGCTAAGAATGTTTTTTATTATTGCTCATTTTATTAAGATTAGATTTTTTCTCTAAATGCGTTTCTTTTGGTATAGTTTTAGGGGCTTTGTTTTGTCCTCTGTTTGTACAGTAACAGAATTATTAATTATGCCTATAAGAAAAATAAATATTATGCAAATTAGCTACCAATAAGTAGTGAATAATTTATTTAAATAAAATATAATTTTCATTAAAAACGTGATATTTACCATGATTTGTGAGTTACTCCGTGATCATGGCGCATGAAACTGTGCCAAAATATCGGGTTACAAATAAACTCACATAACATAGTCAATATCCCTTTTTTCGTGAAAATAATATTCATAACGATGATATTTTCAAAAATTATTTAAATAAAATCAAGCTGTATTATCTTATAAATGTAATAGCATACAATAATGTTAAAAAATGATTTACGAAAAATCTTGAAATAGCTGTCAATGGATTTCTTGATGAGAATTATTTGAACAATGTTTACAAGACTATAGTTGTATGTTTTTATTTAAACAATAGTTTTTACATCAATGTCCAAATCATTCGTTCAAATACTCTTGAAAATGGACGTATTTGTCTTTGTTACAAGTTAATTCTAGTTTTAAGAGTAATGACGTTCAAAGTAATTGCACTTTATATCAATAAATACTCTTAAATTTTTAACATTTTATGATGCAATACAAAAAGGAAAATAAAATTAAGTGATGTTTTAGCTACTGTTTTTAATATCACAGAGAAAGTAAGGATCTTCATTATGCATTTATTAAATTTGTGATAGTGCATCTATTCAGCTGATTAAAGTAAAAATTTCTTTAGGCTTTTTTAGTAAAAAGCATTTCATGAAATTGTAGCAATGTAGTAAATTTACCTGAATTTACTTTGGAAACTTTTAAGCATTCACTTATTTTATACCAACAAATACTGATACGTGGACAGCTTAAAATAAACTTACAAACTTGTACTTATATAATTAACTAAAATCACATGCCGTAGCGGTGGGTACTAGGGTACCAGCGCGCTGTAAGATTTACATTAGTCAATAAGATTTAACTGACCAGGAGTTTTTGCATATTATGTAGCAATTCAGATTTCGACAATCTGCTGTAATCTCAAAATAGGGACTTAATAGTTCATAGTTCAACCCAAGTTCATAGTTTCAGCATTGAAGTAATTTCATAATGGCCGATAGGTGTTTCATTTACTGTTTTAACAAAAAATAAATATAATGTAAATTCAGACTATACTTTTAAGTGCTTGCGATTGTTTGAACTGTACATTACACCTAAACATCCTTGGTCAGTACACGCTATGCCTTAAGCATGGGGCTCTTTCGGGCCTCGGTATACTTCTAGCAGTTAGTGCACAAGGGCTTATTCTAGCAGGCGGTCTGCTTTGGGGGAAAGCTTCGGCCGTTAGTATCATTAATAGTAGGCACAAACCTAGGCAGATGACTGGAGACGAGAACTTCACACATCCGTTGGAGCTGGTGTAGGGACCAGCGTTTCCGGGATCAACGTCTGGGGTCTCTGGTCTCTCCTCGCGAATCTACAAATAAAAAACACTGAATAAGGGAAATTGGTAATTCAAATAAGAGATGGATATCGGTTATATTCATGTTAGAAGAGTTTGTAGTTTTAGGGGAGTAAAATAACTATCGCAAAATATTTTATTTTTATTTTTCCGTCTTTTATTAACCTATTTATTTGCAACCCTGTATTATTTAAATTTAAATAAAATAACTGGTAGAAAATTTATAATACTAATAATAAGCAACTAGCAAACTTTTGGCAAAACAGTGCTAAAATACAAGTTTTAAATATTTTTATATCAGAGGAATACTATTAGGAATTAGACACTACAGCGGCAACAACAATCTATAATGTTAGATTTTAATGACATTGACATCAATAATATTTGTTTCATACCACACGAAGTGCTTCCTATCTTCACCATTTGCAGCAAAGTTGAAAAATCTACGCAGCGAGACATTACCGGTATTAATATAACTTAGTAGTAGAACTCAAAAAAAATAAAATAAAAAAGTGTTTCTCTAACTATGATCCTATATAATCAATGGCTCTGACGGAAGACCAGCGTATGTCATGTTTAATGTGTAAGTTTTGTTTGAAAATAATTTTTATTCTATTCTATATCGTGCTGCTTTGGTTTTTATTATCTTAGTGAAGTTTTAGATAAACAGCGAACCTATTAAAAACTTTCCTAGAGCCTATCAAGGTATGTCGCAATTTTGTAACGAATTTTATAAACTGAGTAAGTAGTAACAACGATTGATATCTTCAGCTCAGTGACGAATGTGACGAGGGTGGGTACGTGGATACATGTCATGGAATAAAGAAAACAAATGGAGGTGGTGTCAAAGCTCTTTATCGTTCTCCAAAAGAAAACAATCGTATTCTGGTATATTTTTACGATCTCGGTGGCGCAGCGGGCGAGTCTGAGACGCAAGGGGTACGGGTTCGATTCCGACAAATGTTTGCATGATCTGCAAATATTTGTTCCGGATCTGGGTGTGTGGTATCTGATCTGTGTGGTACCTACCATGGTACTCGTAGTTTCTGATACCCACGACACAGGGAATCCTAGTGTGGGGTCAAGACTATTTATGTGATTATTGGGTGTTATTATTATTATTTCTTGGGCGCAAAATATTGCCTAGAATCGGCAATGTCATAATCGCCCAGGTTCAAATCACGAATTGCTAAGACCGTTTATTCCATGATGAACAACACACGTGCCGTTATTACTCGCTTGTATCACGTACCCCGCAATATTATGACTCTGTCACCCGCGGTAATCTAACGCATTATTCATCTGTACTGGCGAGGCTTTGTACGGATTTATGCAAAGGTTTATAATGTAGGTGATGTTTAGGTATCAAGAAATTTATTCTCAAAAAAAAGATATACAATCACTTACAATCATTTTCAGAGACCTTTTAAAGTAAAGATCCATCAGGTTTATAAATATACTCGTATAGCAGCCCAGCAAGAAAGTTTCAAGAAAATGTGTCCATAAAATGATATCTATGAGTGTGATATCTTTTACACTTCTTTAAGATGTGCATTACCAAAAATCCCTTCTTTATGGGTGGTTTTTTTTAAACTACTGCAGCTACTGTCAAAATTTCAGCGTTCTAGCTTCAGTGGTTTGGCTCATACTTAAATCAGGACTTCTATATTTTAAAGTTGACTAGTAGAAAGCCTTACTAGACTTCATTCGCATGATGCTATTTTCATATAAACTTCAACCCTCGTTGCACCCTGCTAGGGGTTGAGTTTCGGGAGATCCTTTGAGAGGATGATATCACATTATAAGATTTTTTTTTATTATGCGAAACTTAGAAATATCCACACGTTTTTGTTTCTTGTGATTTTGTAATGTTACTCACAAAAGTGCGTAATACACGACGTATACAACGGAATTTAGAGCATACCCTTGTGACTTAAAAAAAAATTGACCATCTAATAAAGAACAGATCGAACATATTGCCCTAATTTGCACAGAAGGTACACTTCAGTGACACCTATTGATTTACCTTTGTCTTCTCTGTGGTATAATTGAGTTAGTCTCGTGGGCCCGTAATTTGATTCTAAATCTGTCTTGGTTCAATTTGCTTTGCTAACTAATTATAATTTAGTGCTAGACAGAACACACTAGACTTGTCATAAACTCAGACATTGTTAGCGACAAATTGATCCGTAAAATAATCAAACTAAGTAATTAATTGAACACTAGACAAACCTACTTAATTTATATTACCTAATAGGACCCGACTCATTTCAAAATTTACAAAACAGTGGATGTGACATCAAATAAGCATAAATAAATACAATAGCTGTCTGTTACGTAAATAATCCACTAAATTACTATGGGAAAATATGGGCGAACTTAGCAAATAAATTGTCGGCGAAATATAGCAAAGAGTAACAGCAGAAAAGTAAACAGAAGGGTCGAACTTACCGCATGAGAGTCGTGCCACACGAGCGCTAGATCATCGTCGATCGCATTCTGTCGGACTTCTTCGATCGATTCAGTTTCAGCTGCCGACTTCCACGCTGTGATTCCTACGCCTGCGTTAGTCCCCAGTGAGTTGCTCTCCGGCGAGGCATCGTACTCCTGTGGAGGCGTCTCTGTGCCGTAGAATATCAGCTGCCACTGCGTCAACGGCCCAGCTGCACAAACAACGTGATATATGACAAACATTCAAATCCTGCTTCAGTTCTTTTGTAACAATATACAAACGGAAAATAAAAATCGGAGCATACACAAAGGTATGTAAAGCGTAAAAATCTACAAACGCAGTGCACGACAAAAAATCTAAACGACATTAATCCGTTTTACTTTTTACAAATACGCAAAATAATTTGTAAAGCGAATTTCGAAACAATTTGAAAAACGTACGGGAAAAACAGAACTGAATAACTGTTTAACAGATAGCGAAATCTAAAACGGGTTCTATCAAATAAATCCACTACAAAACAAAATTGTAACAATGCAAACACGACATGCATGGAATGGCGGGATCCGGAACAAAGGTAATCGACGTGCAGGCTCTAACAAGGCGCCAAATGAAACTCTGCGAACGATGAGACAACATGCACAGCCGTAGTACCGTGTGCTTGGAGCGGCGCTGGGTATATTCGCTGGATTTTCGGATACTGCTCGAATAGATTGGCCATCTTTCTGCCACGAGCATCCGTCGACAGTGGATCCGCTAAGTCTCCGTGCAAATTGAGGCTCAAATCCGTCGAGGCCGTCGTCACCCGGGCCGACGTTCTCTCGAGCGGGGAGCGCGTCGCCGGACGGCTCTGCTTCGACTTTTGCGAATTCCTATTTGGATTCTTTGAATTCTTATTCTTTTTCCTTTTGACTAGTCCAACTGTGTAGGTCGGCACGATGGGAACGGGCTTTCCTCTGTTGTTTTTTCCCGCCTGCAGTACGACAGGTCGCGTCGCGTTGCCCCGATTCCGTATTATTGGATTCCGGAACGGTACCGGATCGTTTTTAGCCGCCGGTGTGCTAGTCCCGTACAACGTTATAGACCAGTCTTGCAATGTCGCTCGGCCTATGTACGGAAATTCGTTTTACAATGATACACTGGTTATTGTTAAGTCACAGTAAGATTATCAATCTGAATTTATTGACTCAAAATGTAATGTAAGATGAGGGCCCCAAACATTTCGGTTAAACTTCAAGCTTGTTAATAACAGACCCAGTCCCATTACATTCTATTAAGACGCGTGTTCACTCACCCATATATCTTCCTTCGTTGGAGACCTCTAATTGCCAGACGCCGAGCGGTGACTCCCCCCACATGTGCACCGACATAAAGGGCCAGGAATTGAAGCCAGCTCGGGAGGAATCATGCGCCCTGCCGGAAAATTAACTGTATTATTACAGTGTACTACACAAGACATCTACGCTCTGGACAAGAAACCTACTGCAAATATATCAACAATCGGTAATAGTATCGACGATTTAGGATCTTTAGCTACTAAAGATACTTAATACTAGGCTACCTCATCATAGGCTACGTATTGATAATTATGTGATCCCAACCGAATTACTATTTCATAAACAACATGTTGTAATCTAAGCAATAAGCCATATTGCAAAATAAAAAAAACTTTCAAATCGGCTGTTTGATCTTGATACCAACTGTATACTGATTTGAACACAAAACATTGCGTTTTTTTGTAGAATTAAGTCGTAAAACAAAAGTTTTTAATATTAAAATCCATCCACCCGTTTGGGTTCGACGCGGTAATAAAGTTTTTCTTGCCACTTACATCGATAGATACAAATATACACGCGAAATACATAACCCTGACTGGTCAGCCGGGTAAAAATAATGAACCTATTAGTGAGCCTAGACAGTTGGCTGCGTGGTGAGTGCCAAACTAATTAAAAGCGGATTTATGTAATTATAATGTAGAGTATTTCATTACAGCGTAATTGTAAATAGGCTGCCAATTTGGGTTTGGCTTTTCTCTACAACCTACACAGCAAGTACGCCAATCCATTTCAGATCGGTTCGCTTGAAAGGAATAATCGTCCTGTAAGTACTTAGATTTCGCTTTACTCTCAAGAGTGTAACTAGTTAGCTGTTTCTTGTTTTCTAATAAATTAAGCGAGAGCCTATAAATAAGTCGATGGCGCTGCAACTCCGGTAATTATAACGAAGGTATAAATTCAGCCTTGTCTTCTGTAATTGTGAGTTATTGTGATAATTTGTGGGGAAACATTCGTGTGTGACTGTATCTTACGAGGAGAAGCTTGGTAGAGCAAAGTATGCGCTAAAGGTCGCGGGTTCGATTCCCGCACTGGACAAACTTTTGTGTGATGGACACAGATGTTTGTTCTGTGTCTGGGTGTTAAATATATATCTGTTATGTATATCAGTCTCTGGTACCCATAGTACAGGCTATGCCTAGTTTGGGATCAGTTGACCGTGAGTGATATGTCCGGAATATTTATTTATTTATTATTTATTTAAGTTTATGCATATGGCCCTATCATTTCTCCTGATATAGTTAGACTTTTATTTTCGGGATAGCATACATATTATGAATGACCTTGTATACCCAAGGCGAGTACTGAATAGATTTTCAGTCTACTAAAAAGACGGCCTTGCTTGGACACACAAATACGAACAAAAGTATACCTTCGTACTTGTAGGTAGGTAGGTTACTTACTTATTTTCCGGACACGTGCTCAAATAAATAGGTCAAGCCACCTGCCTACTTTTTATTTATGCTTTCGAAATAAACTCGTGTAGACTAAACTGACGTTACAGTGGGCATGTTTTAGTAATGATAAAAGTTATCTGAATTGAACATTTTCACTAAACTGCTGCATTATTTCTTCAATTATCTGTCTAAGAACCTTTACAATTCCCTTTGGTTCAAACTTCAAACCTCATCGCCTAAGATTTTCCATTGTGTATAGAATTGCCGTAGTCCAGGAGTAATACATTCATTGAAATCACTATTATTATTTTCAATCACCATAAATTATGAAGTAGAATTTACGCGTGTTCTTATTTTTTTTTTTTTTTTATACAACAGAGGTGGCAAACAAGCTTACGGCCCACCTGATGGTAAGAGGTCACCGTAGCCTATGAGCGCTTGCAATACCAGAGGCATCACGCACGCGTTGCCGACCCCGAACCCCCTTCCCCCCTAAAGAGCTCTGGCAACCTTACTCACCGCAGGAACACAACACAATTTGAAACAAATAATGTTATTTGGCTGCGATCTTGTGTAAGGCGGAGGTACCTCCCCAGGCAGGCTGCTCTAATTTAGAACGAGAAAATCTCGCTGTGCCCTACCTCCTCCTCTTCGCGAATAAGCCTTGAAGTAACACGCAATAAATCCCGGCTCCTTTTTGTAATAATCATTTAACAGTTTTATTTAGAAAAAGAGTGTTTGAGCATATTCTGTTGTCATTTTTGTTTATTGACCAAATTAGCAACCCTATTTATTACCAATGCCACTAAACTGTTAATCCAAATTCCCATTCAATTATGATATTAACACAACGGAGGCCTTTAGGCTGCCTTACCGCCAGACATGTGCAATGTAGCTAAACGATGAACGAGGATAAAATTCACCAATAGGATTTCTTAATTTTACACCAGAGCGCTGGTGGCAAACGGTTCAACGAAGCTAGTATTTTACTCGTTAAAGCGAGGGATGCGAGCTAAAAATGCCAGCTAGGGATGCGCGATGGTGTGGCAAATGTAAACTCGCATCGCAATCTTTCTCCCACACCTACCTCGCATCTTCATTGTGTTACCTTATCTTTGACCTAGCTCACCGCTGAGCTAGCTCACACATCTCTGGTGGAAAAACAGCCTTATTCAGTAAATAAGGGTTTGTACACACCTGGGTGCGAGTAACGTAACGCGCGTGCCGGCTGGTGAGGTGAGCGCGATGCGCAAGTCGCCTCGCCTCGCAGCTGAAAGCGACACGCGCGCTTGTACGTGCTCGATGTAGTTCACACCAGGACACGCGTTCACGTCCAGCTGGATAATAAAAGTTACGATTAATATTCAAAACTTGTGTAAGGTATATTAAGGTATTTTATTTATTTATTTGATTATAGACGAGCAGCTTCCGCTGATGTGTCTACATCTCACAGTGTCGAAATTGAAAGTTTATTGTCATGTCTGGTTCACTTTTTTGAGCACTGATTTATTAATTCGTAGCCAGTTCTCGAGCTTGTTTTTGAATGCATTGACAGATGTAGCAGAAACAACATCATCGATAAAACGAAAATGTATATACGCTAAAACTATAAAGCTTTTTTAAAGCTTCAACGTTTGGCCAAAAAAATACCTTTACTCAATGTGAAAGTGGAGCTAGCATGGTCCACCAGCACCGTGCTAACTACACCATGCCCTGACCCATTAGTCCTAGCAACCCAAGAATAGTAAAGCTACCTGTAGTGTGACGGTGGAGCGAGTCGGCACAGCTCGCTGCGGCCTGGGCGCGGCGAGCTCGCACCTCCTCTGCGGCGGGACAGTCCGCCACGACCGTGCTAGCCGCACCATGCCAGTGGCATCGAGTAACCCGTAGCCGAAGGAGTGTGAGACGTTGCGACCGACACCGTTGACTCGCCACTCGCCGCCGATGCTAAGGCGCTCTGGACGCGCGGTTCGTACCACTATAGTGAACAAACATTTATTGTATAAAAATAAAATTTAAGAAAAAATTTGATAGAATGACTATTATTTATTTATTTTAATTATTTATTTTAAATTAACTAACACGATTAAAAAACCAGTTACACTAATTAATTATAAGATTATACAATTAGAAATAAAATAAACAAAAAACAATAATAATTAACAGGCAATAATCAAAACATATAATTAAAAAAAAAAATGACTCCACTCATCATCAGTATAAAGGCTACTCTTTATCTAGACAAAGTAGTACCTAGGTACCAGGCGAGTGAAGCCGCGGGAACAAGCTAGTGGGATAATTTAAATTGATGCATGTTTTAATAAGAAACTAAGCAACTTTAGTGACTGTCATTCTTAATTACTTTGAATTTTCTTAAGGCACCTTATAATATGTTCACGTCAATGCGTCAGTGAATACTACAACGCACATAAATGAGAAATTTGTCACTAGTCTGGTTATTTATAAGGTTACCTTCATTCACCGCCGCAGCTCCGATGAGAAAATTCCAAGTAAATACCAACCTAACGTCTCCTGTCTGGATACTTGAAAGATCTAGACCTTAATATTTTAAATAAAAACGCTAGGCATTCCTGTTAGTCTAGAATTTGAGATAATTACAGGCTGTGTACAGAATTAAACGACAAAGAAATGTACTATTGAGAACGCTTTGGTTTTGTCAGAGTTTTCAGTACGAGCTAAAATTTTGGTTTATAGGCGCGGTAAATACTTTAGTATTTCATATTTCTAGAAAATCACCTGAATGAACCTAATACTAGGTATTACTTATTCTGTGCCAAATAGAAACAAGATGAGTTACATAAAATGCTGATAAAAAATCTCATACCAATATGCTGCATATCCCTCCAAGTGAGGTCTCGGTTCGCTTGCAGCGCCAGCGCACAGATGCCGGCCGCAAGCGGCGCAGATGCTGACGTTCCTGTGTGTCCCGCTGTGCACGAGTGGTGGAGATCTGTAGTTATTACCTGGGAGTGAAAAAGATCTTTAATCGTCATTCGGGGTTACAAATACTCAAATAAATAAAAACACCCAACAGTCACATACATTGTCACACCACACTAGGATTTCCTGTGTCGTGAGTGAAACTACGAGTACCATGGTACCACACTATTACTATGTATTAACAAGTTCAAGACCCGGAACAAATGTTTGCAGATCGTGCAAACATTTGTCCCGCAGCGGGAATCGAACCCGTACCCCTTATATCTCAGGCACATGCCCGCTACGCCACCGAGGTCTCCGTATAATCAAAGACAAGCGTTTGCGATGAAAATAATGTCTATCTCATGTCAGTATGTGAGGGAGGAGTGAAAAAACACACTGTACTCTGTGAGAGTTTATTTTTGAGTTTACAGAGTGCAAAAATTACATTTTTGTATGGAAGTCTGAATATGGAACGCACTTAAGATCGTTATCATGTTTAAATGTGATTTATTTATTCCGTGAAATATTTTTACTGCTAATTAATAAGCAAGCAGAGATATTTTTTTTTGTATTTTCTAATATGAAGCATTTTAGAATACCCTTTCTAGCTGGGCTATATTACTTTGCAAATAAAAGCAGCATGGCTTAAGCTTTGCTTCTCCAAAATTGGAAAATTCAAATCCCGTCTGAGTCGAAAATTATAGGGATATTATAAAAATAATTGACCTTCTCACTCAACGCCACTCCGTTCTGTCTTTTTTTGCAAAAAATCTTGAGGTAATTTCCCCGTACGGTATCGATTTATTATGTTACTGGTATATCGATTTTTCATCACCGTAGAGTAGAATAATATATGGTTGGTGGAGATCCTACAGGACGGGTAGAGAGAGTAAGGTGCAGAGTTGTTATTTACAGGAGTATAATATTTACAATAAGTACAAGGTATTTTACAGAGAATAATAGATTTTAGCAAACATGATGAAGCACGCGACCAGAGTAAAAGTAAAAGTAGTCTGACAGACCGTCGTCCGTCCGAATCAACAATTCATTCCATTGTTCGTCGCTATGCCAACTGAGAGGTATTTAAATTAGGCGGCGACGGAGTGATAGTGGCGGCGTAGCTCGCCACAAATATATGATTTGAGTAACAAGGCTCTATAACATCTATTCTTGATTATTTGTACAGCGTCCGGTGGAACTTTTACTCACTTACAGGACGCTGTAGTGCCTGGGACATGTTTTTTAGATGGAGTAAGCTTGCCCAGCACCTATATCATCCTCTCAGCCTTGTCGGCATTATCCACAGGAAAGACAGAGTCAATACGTGTGAAGCTGATTAAGCCGCGGATATCCGCACGATGTTTTCCTTCACCGTTATGAGCACGTGTTAATGCGCTCATAAATTTTTCGCATAGAAAAATACATTGGTGCACGGCCGGGATTCGAAACAACGAACTTCAGATCGTGATTCGAGCTATCTCCCACTTGGCCAACACACTTTTGGATTTGAGTGGATTATTAATAACATAGTTGATTATTTAGTACGCGAATAAGCTATACCTATATCATGTAGGTTAGTTGGTATTACCAAAATATGGTATCATTAAAATACTATACCAACTTGGTATCATTAAATTATAATGGTATCGTTACCCGAAACTAGTTTATAACACATAACATACACTTCCACTTAGCCAACACTTTTTAAATACTTAATTGACTATAACAGCCAGGATTATCAGCTTATTTTGTCCAGCTTTTTGAATCAACCAGTTTCAACTATCAGAAACATTTCGTTTGACCCAAAAGTTTGTGTAACTTTGATTGAGTGCCCCCATCTACCCCTTTGTAACATGAGTAACGAGTACACAAAAGTCCCAGTGAACTATTGGACTCTTTTGAAATAGGTAACAAAGGGTATACCTAATACAATTTATATTTAAATGGGATGTTGTTTTTCTAGGTTAGTTTTGGGACGAGGAATAAGATATTTCAGCGGCCACTTTGAAGTAAATATGTGAAGTAAGGCCTCGTAGAATACCAAACTGTACCGCAAAGAGCCTACTCAAACATTTTAATGAACTTGCTTTGCGTTACAACATGATATAAAGATGATAAAACCATAAATACAGAAACAATTTTCATTTTATATTGCTGTTCACAGCTGTTTCAAAGTGCACATTTTATAGTTCTACTACGACATTTTCTCGTAGTTCATTACAAAATTTAACAATGTAGAGATGATACAACCTTTAACACTAATTGAATTTTCTAGTTAAAACTAAAATAATACCTACGTACGGTACATCATCACGCCCTATCTGTCTGTCTGTCTGTTTAGAGCGGATACAATACTATAGTTTCACAATTAGCTTGCTCCAGTAAAGGTTTAATTTTCTTAATTTTTACCAAAGCACTGCAGAATAAGAAGATCTAACATAGAGATGGTACAAAATCATCTCCCTGCCCTTATCCTATTTCATGTAGGATTGGCACAACATGTTTTTCTCTTCCACTTACCTCTTTCTTTCTTACTCAGGTCGTTTTTTACAAAATCCATCCATCTTTTCTTTAATCTATCTCTTCCCTTACCTATATCCGTCCACATTTATCATTTACCACTCTTCGCGTCACATGACATTCTTCCCTCATGATATTTCCATAAAACGCTAACTTATTGCTCCTAAACTTCTCAGTCACTGGCGCTACTTTCAAACTTCCTCTGGTCTTCTTATCCCGTATCTTGTCCGTTATAGTCACTCTACACATCCATCTCAACGTTCTCATTTCCGCAGCATGGACTCTTCTTTCATCCGTCCCTTTGGTTGTCCAACACTCACATCTATACAGATGGGACAACAATTTCTTATAAAAACGTATTATTCTCACCTGCTTTTCATTTATAGCCCCACTACTGTAAGTAGCAGCAAGCGTCGAGCTGCACATCTCAGAATACCACGGCACTTCCCCTCGCTCAGTCGCCGAAGATATCGATAGCGTCCATATCGAGTTGGTGTAGCCATCGCAGTTGCAGTTGTCTTGCTCACGACCTCCATTGCCTGATGCCCAGACGAATATAGATCCTTTGCCGTTGCGACCCTGAGTACAAAATTGTTAATACTAAATTACTATGGAAGTCAGGTACATATTGAAATCGAGATCCATCCATTGAATTCACGAATTTATGCTTACAATCGGCGACGCATTTTAGTCAAATACTGTAGGTGAAATAATACTCCAGGCACCATTTGACCTTTTATTAGAAGTAATTTATTACGTACACAGTACTGTAGTTATAGTTTATAGGTGGCAGTACAGTAAAGTGTACTGTACAGCATAAGGCGGGTATATCAACGGGTGTTTAGAGAGCAATCGACATGACCCGCTAATTAATGACTTGGTCCGACCAGAGAGCCTTGCACATAATGAAGTGCGTGGTTAGTGAGACCTTAATTGCATAAAGTAGTTCAAAATTTTGGTAACATCATCACATTTGAGAAATATTGAAAGATTTGCCAGAAACTTCGCTTGCTTCGTATCCGCATAAAAAGTAGACTATGTCTATCGCTGCAGCAAAAAAACACGTCGATCCATTTCTCTATTTCTGCGTGCAAGATGGCAAACTAACCAACGGACAAACAGATATGTACTTTCAAATTTATAATATTGTTTGGATAAAACTTAAAGCTTATAGCTCTCAGAATTAGCAAGTTGAAGTGGCAGCGGGCTGGCCATATAGTTCGCGCAACAAAGTCAAAGTCAAAGTGAAAAGGCGTTTATTTCAATAAAATCACTAGGATCACTATGAAACGTCTTAGAAACTAGGTGAAGCTACGCCTAGCCTGTTCCTTAAGATCAACCGACAACCGTTGGAGATTAAAGGTTCTCGAATGGCGACCACGAACTGGGCGACGAAGTGTTAGAAGGCCCCGACCCGATAGACCGACGACATTGTGAGAGTTAAGGGAATTCGGTAGATGGAAAAGGCTCAAGACCGTTCGTCATTGAACTCACTGCTGGACATAAGCTTCCCCAAAGAGAGCGACGACGAACAGTCTTGACCCTTCCTTGTCCACCGACTTCCCGCAACCTTTAAAATGTCAACGTTCCATCGGGTTGGAGTTCACTTCGTCGTTCGGTTCCTTGTATAGTAGAGAATTCCTATTGTAATTTTGGTCTATTATGAGGAGGCCCCGTTTTCTGGACGGAAATACGGAAATCAATAGGATGATTTCCGTTCGTAACGAAGAAAAGATTGATTTACTTTCTTGGAAAAGAAAATACACCCCAAAAAACAAGTCTAATGAACTTGTAAATAAAACATGAAAACATTTTTAGGGAAACCGTGATCCCATTACAGGCGAGAAAAAAGATAGCAAAAGGCTAAGTTGACAGCAGGGGAGCTGTTAAAAAGGCTCTCACGCATAAACAAGAGTCCTCAGAGGCTGTGTCGAGTTGAAAAGGGAACTAACTTTATGTAATTTTTCACGCTCAGTGAACACTTGACCATATAGAGTAGGAAATAAAGAAAGTAATTGCGTGATTACAGAAATTGTCTGTTAGGCTGCGTCACTAGAATCAGTTTTCAATTGAAAATGAACTTTATTGCGCTGGTCCTTAGATGCAATCTAGCTTGGGTTAATTACACAAACAGTGATCTCGATGCAATCCTATCCGAAATATGAGCTACTAGCTTCCACCCGCGGCTTGCTCACGTGGTAACTACATAAAATATTTTTTATGTAGTTACCACGCCTATAATTTTATTCTAGGTAACTTTATCTATTCCAAGTTTCAACGACATAGGGTGAGCTGTTATGGTTAGATTGAACAACAAACATCCAAACAACCTCACAAACTTTCGCATATTATAAATATGAGTAGGATAGTAGGACTAGCGGATAGTTAGAAATAAGTTGTTTTTTTACAAACCTATTTCTTAGGGCACTGCTATATCACGAGAAGAACTCTGTCAGTCGGTCAGAAACACAACAGTTTTGTATAACAAGATACTCTTATCCATGGAGACATTTTGTATAAGTAAATCAAGAACTTCACGTCATTGCTCGCAGATAACTGAATAAGTTGCGCCCGCTAACCAATCATGGCCACTTACGGGGATATTGCATCCCTTTCACGTCCATTAGCAAGTGAAAGCGAGAGAGCGCCTTGTATTAGCTGTCTCCATAAAAAGACTTATAAGACTCTGTAACTGCAGCGATCCACATAATTCAGTCTAGATTTCACACTGAACTCTTCGTCGTTTCGTTTCGGAGAGAAGCTATGATTGTAACTACTATTACTGCCTCTGCGTTCCGAGTGTCGCTAGCCGCGTACCCTTTACTAACTTTGTTACACAATCGACAGTAGTAACAGAATATAAAAAAGGACCTTAAAACGCGCAGTATAAGTGTCAATATCGCAGAACAAGTTAAAGTTACGAGTTCACAGCTGTTGCGAGTTTTCATTAAAACCTATGTAGTATGACAACGGGTGAAAATTTTATGAATACCTTGTCAAGGCACATTTTAGAGCTTGGAAATAATTTGTTTTTGATGACAAGAGTTGACGTAACTGCTTAAATTAGTAGGTACTCGTATAACGTATGTACAAGTAGTACCTACCTAATACCACACAGTTTCCTGAGTAAATAGCTAAGCTGCAACGGTTTTTGTATTAACAAGTTTCCAGCGAAAGAAAATTTGTATACACGAAGTTTTATAGACAACTCAATTTCAGTTTAAACACTGTTCCAGTAAAATACGTAAGTCGGTACTTGAGTTTATAATTCTTAGCCAGCCATGGGAGCTATTTTAGCTCCCTTTTAGCTAGGTACGCCGACTTTCGATGCAAAGGTTAAAATCCGCGTTAGGTGTTGTGTTCGTGCGGTGAGTAAGGTTGCCAGAGCTCTTTAGGGGTGGGGGGGGTTCGGGGTCGGCAACGCGTGCGTGATGCCTCTGGTTTTGCATTCGCTCATAGGCTACGGTAACCACTTACCAACAGGTGGGCCGTATGCTTGTATGCCACCTTAGTTGTATAAAAAAAAACGCAGTAGTGCACTGAATTTTTGGACACCCCAAACTTGCTCAAAACCCAGGTACTACGTTATCACTGGAAGATGTACTCGTAGGTACATATGATAAAAATTCGCAGAGATCCTTATATTAAGCAACGACGAACATTATTTTATAAAAAGTAGTTTCTAAAAATGTACCTTAGTAACCCCTTCAATAAAGGCTCTTGTTGCCAACTCTCCAGGTCCATCCACCGTTTTACCGTCATCATCAGGGCCCCACGACGCGCTGTAGATATCCACGTGCTGAGGGTTCAGGCTGAGTGACCTGGCTTCTACTGCGTCTGTGACGTCACCGTCCAGCATTCTTACACCTGGAACAAAAATAAACGTGTAGTTTCATAGGTTTTTCCCGGTATCCCCATTATGTCGTCCCCACCGGTGAGGATCTTTTTTCTCTTTTTACTCAAGGCTACGGCACGCGTGACATAATATGTATTGAGGGCGCGTACGATAAAGGTCAACGATATCGCAAGCCTTAAAAAGTCAAATTCAAAACGTTTGAGCACGGCTTTAAACTTTCCCATTTAATAATTTCAGAATTTGCTACGGAGACGATTACAAAAATCTCTAATTTCGTGTTTATTGAAGCGAAGCACGAGGTCCAGATATTTTATCAACGTATTTTATCAATAGCCGTCGTCGCAAAATGGGTTATGAAACATAAAATTCGACTTGTCGAATTTTGAATTATCATATAAAATATAATATAAAATATTGATAAAATACAAGACCTCCTCCATTTTGAAACCGTCCGTAGAAAATACGGATCGTGTTATCACTACGCTCGTTAAATATACAAGGCCTTAGTGGCGTTTTAGCCATGTTGAAACACGGAAACGCCAAATGCGGTCACCCATTCTTATGACAAGAAACTCGTTTATGAGCTATTCCATGATTGCATTTCCATACTGCTATAACTAGACTACTTACAATCAGTCTTGTTCAACTTAAGATTCTGACGAAAACTGTAGGGATTTACCAACCAAGAAAAGCACTGATGAAAATCCGCCAAGCTAAGACGCTAAGACAATCTATTATCCCACAAAAATGTTCAGCCAAGTGAACTAAGCACACACCCGACTCGAACCGCGTTCAGACGGCGAGCTATAAGCATATTTAATATCCCATTTTGAGAGATAAAATACTCATTATC
This sequence comes from Anticlea derivata, assembly GCA_947579855.1. NCBI lineage: Eukaryota > Metazoa > Arthropoda > Insecta > Lepidoptera > Geometridae > Anticlea > Anticlea derivata. Next base: position 4,943,823 of record OX388271.1, on the reverse strand, counting down.
TACATCGAAATGTAATCTTAAAATTTTCCCTGCTAACATTAATTTACTCAGGTACCTAAAATTATGTTTGAAAGTGGCGCCAGTGTTGCAAAAGCTGAGGAGTAAAAGGTTAGCGTGGTATGGGCATTTCATGAGGAGGCAAGAAAGGCACGTGACTAGAAGAGTGTCAGATATGAAGACATGTAAAATAAAGTTGTATGCCCGAAGCAATCATAAACTCTTTGATCGATCAACTGTGCAAATACATTTTGCTGAGAGCTATAGTAACGCTCGCTGTTTGAACGAGGCTTTCTTATGGAGATCCGAACCGCAGAATACTTTCCTGCTAATACAGAGCTTCCTTAATCTTTGGGACTTCCAAATGCCAACGACGCGTTTGGAATACTTGGTTTTTTTCTACCCTAGAATTAAAACTTCTTAGATGGAACGAGAAGTCTACCACATGGCGCCGAAACTTAAGCGCTGCTTGATATTAGGCAAGTTACCCGCGAAACCTTTCGCTGTACGGAACCCCGCCTTGTACGAACTCCGAGACGATAATAACTTTGTGACTTCATAACAAACTGCAATTAAAGAAGTTTGCAAGGAAGAAAGTGGAGCAAATCGGTTTTATTTTCAGTTACGATTTGTTCTACATTATGACTCAATAATATTAATTCAGTAACAAGATTCTCGCAATTAACATGACTAAAATACGAGTAAATGTATTGAAATAAAATGTCTTTCATAAGTCTCCTTATATAGATACACAAAAATGGGCACAATGATTCTCGTTCTCAACATCCAATAGAAACCTATATAGGTACCTACGAACATAACTCATTCACATGCCTTAAAATCATATTCAATATCTGATTTTTTGAAGACAGTTCAAGCTCTACTTCAGTCTAATAGGTTGGTAGTATCTGACTTCAAGTTTTCGAAGTCAGTTCGAAGATGGTAGCTAATTGACACCGAAACTTTGGCGTCACCTAAGCAAGTCACAAATGAACACCCTCTTAACGGAGCGCGCTCCGAGAATGAGTTAGAAACTTTAGTAAAACCCAACAGTCATATACGTATAGTCGTGACCCCACCTAGGATTCCCTATATCATGGGTATCAACTACGAGTACCATGGTACCAAAACATCCAGACCCGGAACAAATATTTTCAGATCATGCAAACATTTGTCCCACAGCGGAAATAGAACCCCTTGCGTCTTAGCCGAGCACTCGGCCGATACGTCACCGAGGTCGTTAACTTTGGGTGCTTTTACATAGGCCGACTCCAATAACTCCAGCTCTCTTTACCGACAGCTTCCACATACTAACATATTGGCGATCGTCATATATAATTATTATCATTTCAGCCGTAGGACGGCCACTGCTAACATAAGCCTCCCCCATAGATTACCAGAAACAATAATTTGGGGGATTTATCAATACTCGCCTCGCTGGGCATGCGGGTTGGCGAGCGCAGATAAAGCTATTTCTGTTAATAAGAAACGCTGTTGCCCATCCCCTAGCTTCTTTTCCCATTGTCACCTCTTACACATCCTCGAGTAGAAATCGAAGGGCCTATTCTTCAGCTGGGGCCACCACAGCAAACACATAAAATCCGGCACAATTAAAGGTCACCATTTTTTAATTTTGAATGTTTTTCAAAAAAAACATGAAATACTGAGCTGAAACTTAGCCATAGCATTGTTCTCGGTGATAAAAACGAAAGAATTTAATAGAAATTTTGGATTGTCATAACCATCGAGAAATGTATGAGTCGACTGAAGTTAAAATGCTTTAGAAAAGTTTTGAATCAGGATTTTTACTATAAGATCAGAAAAGTTAACAAATATGAAATAAATATATATTTTCCCTAAAAATGCTAATAGTTAGAATAAGTATTATCCATCAGCTTATCATAAAAAATATGCACAAAACCGTTGTGCTTTTCTTTTTTAATATTACAAAGAAAGTAATAGCCGTTATATTATTCCATAAAAAGGCTTGCATAATGGATAAAATAACACTTAGTCTAAATATAATGTTTCAATTTCGTAAAATTACCATGTAAGTAATTCCGCCACGTCGCATTTTTCCGCTCGTAACAGCGAACAAAACAATAAGAAAACATACGAGAGAATGACGAAGTAAAACGATGCTAATTTCTCTGTTAGATCGTCGACATAAAAGTACGAGAAACACATTTGAATAAAAATGAAACGATAAAAACTTACGATGTGACATAAAAACACGCATATAGACACAATAAACTGAATAACGTTTATGTATAGAATATACTCACATTAAAAGCTTAGAGTTTTTGCATAATTTGGTACCTTTCAAAAAAGAGTGAATATTTCGATAAAACTATGTTCACAAACATGCATGTCTACAAAGAACAAGGCAATAACACAACGCTACGCTGTGCTACGAAGTGCTACGCGCTCTACGCCACACGATGTAGACACCTACGGGGCTTTGTTGTCTCGTGTTGTAAAAAACTGACAATGATGCTAGGAAAACCTAAGATAACTGAACTGAAGTTAACTGATACAAAGATTTGCATGTTTTTCATAGTTTAAAAGGGCTGTGAAATAATCAGAATGGCTATAGTGCGTTATATGTATACTATCGCTCTATTGCCGCGTCAGTGTAAAACACTTTCTTCGGTGCAGCTTTGCTCGAAAGTCTAGCTTGTACCTTGTGCCTAAATAAATAATTGTTTCTAAATGGTATGTGGAAGAAAGAGCCCGTCGTCGGATCAGTCCAGCTCCAGAGGTTCTTGTACATGGCCTGAAACGCCTGGAGTCGAGTAGGGCGACTAACTTCAAGTCCTACGTGCTCCAGGTAGGTGCCAAGTACAAAGAGGTGTTCCTGGCGCCCGAATTTTGGTCAGCTGGAGTTGTCTACCGTCGCTACAGGGAGGCGCTCACGATCAAGAAAGTCCCTGACTCTAGATGTGGTGTAGTTATTTAAGTTTAATATTATATGTATGTTAGTCTGTAAGGTATTTATTAATATGGGCCATGGCATATTAGACATGTTTGTGTAATATGTCAAGTAGCCTGAAATAAAGATATTAATAATAATAATAATATATCTTGTTAGAGATGAGTGTAGCAAACGACGACGTTGGGATCTGTGGCCCGAGTACGAATAATTCACGACAGCGTTACGCTTACGATACGATAGCAAATTTCAAATAACTACAAACCAATCAAAATAATTGGCCGTGGTGGCCCCGGCTTAAGAATAGGCCCCTCCATATCTACCTATCCGCGGATGTCGTAAGAGGCGACTAAGGGAAAAAAGCTAGGGGATGGGCAGCAGCGTCCCTCATTTTAACAACGATAGCTCTAACTGCGCTCGCCAACCCGCATGCCCAGCGTGGTGAGTATGGGCAAATCCCCCCACATGATAAGGAATTCGCTCTGTCTGTGGGGGAGGCCATGTTCAGCAGTGGACGTCGTACATTGGCTTTTTTGACTTTCACTATCGTATCGTAAGCGTAACGCTGGCGTGACTTATTCGTGTAGCTTGTAGCTTACCTCCAACGCTAGCGCCAAAAGCGACACCGACAGCACAAAACGTATTGTTCGCAGTGGCCGCAACTTCCCCCGCGCATCGCGTTCCATGTCTGTTTGAGTCGATCATGTCGTACCGCGGCTGAGGATCGTTGTCGTGGGAATTGACATCGTAAGACGCCATCGGATCCTGTTGAGGAAAATCATGCTATAAATTTCCATTTGAATATCCCTGCGGGGAATACTGTTGTCTTGGATATTTCACACATTTTAATGGTTTTTTTTCAGAAATCCCCACCAGGTAGCCCACTGATAGCGATTACAGTTTCTTTTTAAAACATCCCTTCGTTATCTACTACAACGTAGCGTATTTTATTTAGATTTTTTATTTTACGTCATATGGAATATTTTTTCCAAAAATATGAGTTACCTCATTTAGTTAATTTTTTTTTTTTTTTGTATATATTATTAAACCACTGATAGAAAGAAAGAAAGAAAAGACATTTATTTGTGACGACAATACAACAATGAGACACACAGAAAAAATAATAACAATAGAAATGTTGAAAAAACAAAAACAACAAAAAAGAAACAAAAAACACAGGCAAATAAAAAATGAGAAAAAAGGTACAAGTTATAAGAATGTTTGTCCTAGCACCCAGTCCACGCTTCGTCACAAATTGGAGTCCAACTCAGCATTTGTTGTGCCGTGTTGGCAGCACAACGCTGGTCTTCCGTTGGAACCATGCAGTGCGTCACGTCACTGTTTTCAGATAGATATTTTTTTCCAATTGTGTGATTTATTCTTATTTGCATTGTGTGTTTGAAACCTGTGAGAGGTACCTTAATTTTCAATCCGATGGTCCTGGGTTCAAATTACGGTCAATCACAAACCGATTTTTCTAACTAGCATCACTACTTACACTGACATTTTAACTATGAGATTTTTAAGCCTTCGTTTTTGATTTAATCATATAACTAGTAACCAATATTTTATCTCGTTAAATACACATCAAAACGCCGCCAACTATATTATAATTATTGTATTACTGATCTGCAAACCCTTACTTGTCGTTAACCGTATCTAAAGAGTACTTCCTAAGGATCCACTTAAGCCTTAAACACTCGATTATGATGTAAATTGACATCGAAGCTCACACGCTCATTATCTGCAATCTCATCTTCATAAGCTTAAGGCGTTTAGAGACCCTTAATAGCGTATCGAAGTACCCTTAAGAGGTATAAGAAACAAGCTAGCAATCTTGTCTCGTGAAGGTATGAACCCTTATTGGTAGATAGATTCAATAGAATTTATTCATTTAAAACACAAGCTACTTTCTTATATCCGGCCATTGGTTCAAATAGGTACAATGCATGTACATACTCGAGAATGAAACCAAACTAGAGGTAGGTATTGATCTAAATTTTCCTTAGATTCTTGAGTACAGCGGTGGCGGAGTATTGGTCAAAAAAAAATTAGTCCCCCTGAACCATCGACACGAAAGAAGAAGATGTACATGCATTGCATTGTACCTATTTGAATCTATGAGCCATCTTCTATCCTTCCATCCACTCTAGAAGACAATAATGTCCAGACTGTATGTTATACAAGGTGATTCATAATATATATAATATCCCGAAAGTGGCTGATTCTATCAATAAAAAAATTACGAATTTCCAAAAGTTGTAGAACAAACTTTATTGCCAATTGGGTGTAGAATGAGTAATTTTGTATTTTTAGTAAGCAAGTTTGTAAGCAGTTATGCATGTCCATCTAACCAAAATTATATGGTTGGTATGTACCAACTGTAGTAAAAAATTATATAATGCCGAATGATTTTTGAAGTTAAACTACTCTAACCTACTCATCAATATTTAATAACATTGAAGCTAAAGCTAATCCGTAGCCTTGATTAGGAGTATATTATCACGGGATGTCAGATATTCGTGGATTTTAATCCCGAGGATAAGGTATCGGATTTCCATGAAAATGTAATTACTGTCTAAAGCTTCATACGTCTTTAACACAGCCTATACCTATCATTTTGTAAATTCCTCCAGCGCATGGCTTCATTCATGTCTTATTTGAATAAAAATCTGCCTATATTATTCAGCATGATTAAACTGCAAAAAATTCGCTTGGTGCGATTAGATAATATATAGGAGATACTAATTATGACCTAAGCAGCTTATTTTTGGTAGTTTTAAGAGTAGGCACGAGTACATCCCTTTATTTATTATTTTCTAGTTTGCTACTGGTATTCATTAATTCGTTGACTTGTACTTCCCAAAATCACTTCCTTTCTGCATAATGTTGGTTTATTTATGCTAGGTATTGTAAATTTATAATGTGACTCTCCACGAACGCATTATCAAAAGTTATTGGCAAAATAATTCGAAAATAAATATTTCGAAATAAAGCTCCTCAATTCGAGCCAAAAACCAGAGCTTAACTAGCCAAAACTACCAGCTCCACTCCACAGTATAAATCGGCGAGGAGCGACCCAATTACCTTTTTTTCTGAACGCCAACAGTGAAATTAAAGCTACGAGATGAATCGCGTAATTTCAAACGCGACTCCTTTGTTCGCGTACAGATGTCACTGTGAGCCCTTTTTACTTGGATTTTTGATTACAGCAGGTTTTTAATACTTTTTTTTTCTTATAATTCATCTCTGGACCTCCAGACTTACAGATAAAATTGTTTAAGATTTGATGACCGCTCTTCATAAAACATTTAATAGCTGGTGGAACCATTAAGAAACACGACTGGCAAGGAATATTAAATATTTTCGTAGTCGGGTTAAAATATAGGTAAATACCTATATTTTAAAATATAGGTATTTAACTGAATGACTACAGAATCGGACGTGGCCAACCAGACAAGATATTTTGTAGCATCTTTTGTATTCCAAATATAGCTTTTGTTGATATAATTTTAGGTTGTAAAATAACAGCCAGCAGTGGACGTCGTACGGCTGAAATGATGATGATGAAAATAACAGTCTGCAAAGATGCCACTAATCTTTTATCTCAAATTATGTTATACATAGAACATTTTTGTATTTCTTTTATTACACCTGCGGCTTAAAATGAAGATCGATATTTCGTATTCTTCAAAACGAAGTCAAGCCGTTTGAGGGATTGTAAAGGATTTAAGGGATTACTTGTTCCCCATCTGTTTTATCATTTTTCAATTCAGTGGGTATTAGGAGCTTTCACACTTTTCTGTAATAAAAAATACGTCAGGTGCTCTACAATTTTTACGCCAATGTTAACATTATCATAAAAGTGGTTTTTGGTACAATTTATAGGTACCACCCATACTTGCGTATTCATAAAAATAAGGAACAGCTATAGAGAATGAAAAAGCGAATACGATTATCTATATCCCGTGATATTTATCAATACAACATGGTGGTTCTGTATTTTTAATAAAACTATCTGTCTGTCTGTTTATTTATTTGGGCTAATCTCAGAAACTACTGAACTTATACACGTACAAAGTTATTGATTATAGTCAAAATCGCAGGAGAAAATCTCAAGGAGATGTAGCGTGATGTTACATAGAACATCACGCTACATCTCCTTGAGAATGGTGGATTTACATCCCCTTGAGGAGTCCGAAGTTTGCATGTTTTTTAATGTACATGCCACCTACCATAAATAATAAAAAAAAACTGTAATGACAAACATATTTTCTACCTACTAAGTACAGCAGATAATGCGGACCTAACCGACCTTTATGTGGGTAAAAAGGGCATTTTATGATGAGCTTTATTTTGAGATCGAATCAAACTAGGTAGTATCCATGTAGCAAAACGACGCTATATACGAATGTTCTTGAATTGTGGGTATTTTCTTTTATTTTCTTACTAATCCAATGTATAAAACTTAAGACGCTGTATGAAACTTACTCGACGTTGCACCTAAGGAACCTATGACTCCACGCGCGAATGAAGCCGCGGGGGTACAGAAGTTCTATTATATTCTTGGAACACAATTATGGTAGTTTACTTCTACTTACATAATTGGCAACTAAATCAGGGTGATCCGTCTCCAGCCCATCATCCAGGATCGTGACGACGACTCCTCTGCCGGTGATGCCTTCCCGCCATGCCGGGATCACGTTCATGTCCAATCCACCACCGCGATTCTAAACAAATAAAAAAGTACATTTAAATAGCTATCAGATTATGACTCGCACTTGACCATTCACGTACGGTCTAGTTCTAGATTCCTAATATATATGCTAGCCCGAAATGGACATATTCTAAATTCGATTGGCAATACATTTTGTGTTTTGGAAATTCAAACTTTTTTTCAATGAAAAGACTCTTTGCAATGTCAGTTGTTCTGCGGTAGAATCAGTTCAAACTCAATTATTCTGCTGTTTGAGGAAGTAATCTTGATGTCGTTTTTTTATTTATATATCTTTGACTAAGCCCTGTTTATCTCAAAGCGACAAACTCTGGGAAAGTAAACACCATTCGCGAATTCAAAGCTTTGTATTTTGCAAAAAGTAGATAAAAATATGTTCGACAAAATTGCTACACATGTGCCAAATGCAGGTTCCATTTAGCCGTTCCGACTGGAAACCCAACAAGACACTTCAAATTGAAAATCGACTGCTGAATCGAAGCAAAATCAAGTTTCCCTTTACCAGGTAACCGATTTTCCGAAAATGATAATAAGATATCATGTTTTATACACGTTTTGTTTGAGCAAGTACAGTCCAATCGATGGATCTTGGCAATCCGTTTTGATGTGCAGAGATTAGTACCAGTATAGGTAGTACCAATCTTGCGTGCGTGAGCGAATCCGCAAGACATTTAATCCATCTAAATCCGTTTGGCCGTTTGGGTGTGATTGAACAACAAACATCCAAACATACAAGTACCCTCACAAACTTTCGCATTTATAATATTAGTAGAATTGCATTTATTTCACGGACTACATTTTAAATGCAATAGGGAATTAAAACTGAATACAAAAAAAAATATATTACATAAGTTTTGATTTCGCTGCGTCGTCGGACTGAATCCATTACTCTAATACATTAATTTAATCTCGTATCCATATCATACCAGTTTTAATCTATTAGTAAATGTTACCAAAAAGCTTTGCAATGGTTGCAAAAGAGATGAAAGGTAAAATCGGCGCCGGTGTAAAAAATTGTTGATGGATCGCTTGATACAATTTCAAAATTGCTCTTTTGTTAATCCACGCCGCAATCAAATCAATAGACCGAGAGTACTTCTATTGCAAATAATTCTCAAAGACTTTTACGCAAACTCTATTTCGACCCAAGTCCAAACATCACTCTCATTACAGACCGAAAAGTTTGAAAAAATACTATTAGGGAAAATTTGTGATGTCTTGATAAAAAAATCAGATTTTTGGCTTCTCTGCCAATACTTGAAGAAGTTTAGGAAAGAAAATTAAACTTCCCCAGGTTCACAGAAATCTGTAAAGGAAAACAAACGAAGCGAAATGAGTGCTAACACTCAGTAACTTTATCGCTTCACGGCAATTTATAATGAAGTTGAAGTAGGTCCTTCGCAACGGTTCATCATGATAATGGTTTTGTTACTTGTTTTGAAACAACAATTTGTTTTTGAAAACAAAACTTCAGCTGTTGTTCTGCTACCCATCTTTTAATATCAACCTATTGAGATTGAATTACAGGGTTGAGTTCCGACGTGCCGCTTAACAGTAACGGTAAAATGTGCATACTCCGCGTAGTGTGAGTTCCTTCAGAATAAGCTACATTAGCAGCGCACTTTATCGCATCGTATCTAGAACATGCAATCTTATTTCGACATGCCGGCAGTGCGATAAAGACATGCACCGGAGCTTGGTTTTTCTACTGTTTTCCTCGTCGCATACCGCGCGCTAAAGCACTTCTAAACCGAGTTAGCGGCACAGAAAGAAATATGCCGACCTAGAGACATCATATTAAACCAAACATAATAAAATACTTACTAAATACCACATGTGTGGCCATTTTGGATCGTTGAGTTGAAACTTGGAGTCAGCAGATCGTGGCCGCCCCTTAACCCGCTGTGGCTTGTACTCGCGCTTCGAGCCTGTGTCTCGCTTGGTCGCCGATGATGGTGACTGTGAGTCTGTCAGTTTCGTTTCAGCTGTTGGATAACAAAATAAGTTTGCGATATAGGTATTTCGATATCGATTTTATTTAAAAATTTCAATGATTCGATTAATTATCACTAAATTAATCTAAGTCTTCCTGCATTAAGTAAATGGCCACGCTGAGTTATGGTAGCCCTGTAAAATGGCCTAATGTTTGTTAGTGGGGGTGTTCTCGTTGAGGCGGATAAAAATATGGCTCAGATTCTTAATATATTGATGTGGCCAACATTCTTCTTCTTCTTGTCGTGTCACTGATTCTTTCATGGTCATCCTGTATTATGTTAGTGACCATGTTGAGGAATGGTGGCCTAAGACCGTCGATGAAAGAATCAGTGTTGTGAATGGATTAAAGTGCGCCTCTTAAGGCTCCATTCGCGCACAGTAAAAAAAAAAAAACCTTATGTTGATGTGGCCGCAAATAATTATGATAAATTTTCCGTATGGCCCGGTCTATGGGTCGCATCGAGAATCCATTTACGGACAGAACAAGAATGGACCAAATCCTTGCTACCACAATGAAAACCACTACGGTTAGTGGAAGAATATACCTGTAGAAGAGACTTCCATAGGGATAAAATCTCTTTTCCGTCTCGACAGCGCTCTCTGCTGTTTCGCCCACCGCACTCTGGTGTCTCCTTCCAGTCTTCCGTGGTGTTCCTGCGCCGGCGCTATCGATCGCTTCGACACTGAGCTGTGATGGAAATGGAAGTGGTTGTCGAAGATCTGTGGACAAAGAGGATTTTGTTTAGAAAAAGTTCAACAAAAAGATGCTAACATAGCTTTGATTTTTTACATCTAACAGTATGGTATTCAGATTGGTATGGTGGTCTATGTGAATACGGTGACACATTGACCGGTCAGTTTTTTATATTGGTGTAAACCAGTGTTTTTCAACCTATTTCATGACGCGACCCCCTTAGTACGTAAAAAAAATTCGCGACCCCCTACATACTAAAATACGGCTTACAAACAGAGGATCTGTTTCGAAATACGGCTTAGAAACAGAGGATCTGTTTCGTTACCGTATGTATTTTATTAAGTTACAAATATCAAAGCCGTCCACGAAAAAGCGTTACGATTACGACAATAGTAGATTAATATAATAACGTGCGTGCGTAGGTATGTGCACGGCCGAAGGTGCCGAATCGTTTACACTGTAAACGATTCCTGCGTTTATGAATTTATATGAATTTGACACTGTTTAAAATAACAACACAAACAATTAAGCTTATAATTTATGATCCAATTTAATTAGTAAGCAGCAAATTCATATAATTTGCTAAAACCGCAACAACCGCGTTTCAAATAATGCATAGGTGAATTTCTGGGACGTAATTTTTGTGCGGGTTAGCTAGATAACGCTACTGAAACTATATTAAATAGTAAATTAACTATAGACTTAGTTCTACAAGATGCAGTAGGTAAATAAATATTATGTAACTTTACAAGAAAAACTATTGAAAAATTGGATGAAAGGTCAGTTTTTTTATTTTGATGGAGCGTTCACAGCCTATTTCTTGAACTGAAGTTTATTATAATTGAACATTACGATGGCAAATACGATCTATGATTAGTATGTATTATCTATGATTGAACATGCATTAAACTCTTAATCTGACGAAGATTCGCCGTTAGAAAAAGGGTCCAATTTGTTCTTTTCGTCATTTCTTTTTGAAAAAGGGGCACTACGTTATAATGACCTGGGGGTTTTTTATCAATGGATTAAATGAAGGATTTCATAAATTGCCGTGTCGTTAAGATCCGTTGTTGTTATTTATGCTTATCAAAATCTGACTGTACAACTGTTATGTTCGACTGAACATAACAGTTGTACAGTCCCTGTAATAGACTTATTACAGGGATAAGCCAAGTAACCGTTGACCACATTAGGTAGTTAGGTCGGGCTGCATTTCATCCCGTTCCCCGCTTGACTTCACAAATGGGGGCTCGTTTCGCCCGGGGCGCGTTCCGAGGACCCATCATACACGGACCTACGCCTGTTTCTAATGAATATTTTCTCGAAAGACTAAGCTTCTGAAGCATGAAGCGGACTACGGAATTTCCTTTCAATCGTTGAACACTAAGCTCCTAACTACTAAAAGTACACAACCTAATTAGAATAATATGAAAATGTCCTATTATTAAATATAAATAAAATGAACGTGAAAATACATTGTATTTTTTTGCTCGGTAACCGAAAAGTAAGCCTGTTTGTTTGGCACTTTTGTTATACTCGTGTTGTGTAGCAATTTAGATGTGTAATGGAACTCAAACAGCACCTTTACGGTTCCGCAATGCAGACGGAGATAAGAACATACGCACAAAATAAATAGGTACCTAAATTACTCTTGCTTTTCAGTTTTTCACCTTTATCTAACGTAATAAAATGTAACTGAGTTGATGTTTGAGCGAAATGTAAACTTAGGAAGCTACGGCCAAAATTTTCGTAGCGTTTCTAGCTATTCAGCAGCCAACATTAAAGAGCCCTCGTTTGAAAGAAAATGTTTACAAATATGCCTTTTCCATATGAACAAGCTATTGGATACTTTATTCGATTTACTAAATCGGTAATTTCCCTTCAAACGAATATATGTTTTTTAGAGATATAAAACAAAGTAAGCTTCCCCATTTCTCATAATTAACATCTAGTGACATAGTATATACAAGCTGATTCTAAACATGTATGATATCCCGAAAGCCGCTTATTGTTTTTACAAAGAGAATGAATACTAGCGAAACACCATTTTATATTATTTTTTGCGGATTTTTTCCCTAAACTATTTGAATAAACCTAGCTGTTTTTGATCTGATTATTATCTTTTTAACTAATATTTAAACGTAGGAGAAGTTCGACATCAATGATACCCTGAAACAGCTGATATAAATGAGACGATTAATTTGTGCATAGTATTTTTTTTTCTATGAAAAACGTCTAATTTCCAAATTCCGCACAACAAACTTTATTGCCAATTGGGTGTAAAACAAGTACCTTTCGGGATAGTATACATATTATGAATCACCTTGTATATGGGCCAGCTATGTCGTGGATCACACTTTAGGGTGGAACGAAAATGAGGACACAGCGGCTGGCCAAGAAACCTTCAGCGTGACACTCCTGACATTTATGAGAAGAAATGGCCAGAGCGTAAACAGAACCACTGTTTTTGAGAGGTCAGCAATACAATGAAACTCTGCAAGTTAGTACCTCGTAGCATTACAAAATCCGTGAAGAGTTTCAGGACTGAACGCAGGGTGACCAAGAAAGAGTCAGGGATAGGTTAGCTTACAGCTTAAGTTTTCATTCGATTCGTTTTTCATTCGAAGGCCCCCGATGGACCGACGACATTATTAAAGTTGCGAGAAGTCAATAGATGGAAAAGGTTCAAGACCGTTCATCATGGAACTCTATGAGTGAGGCCTATGTCCAGCAGTGGACTTCTACTGGCTGATGATGATGACGTTACTCTTAGTTACCTACTGAAACCAAATAAATACGGTCGGGATGACGTAGGTATGTATTAACAGCTGACCTAATACAAAATTAATAAGTAGGCCACATCTAGCTCAATCTATAAATACAGCGAGAATGGACGTTTGTTCGAAAGTAATTAGTCTCGCGGATCCATCGCGTCCATTCAATCAGGAGATCTCATCGATTTCAAAAGGTCAGGTCTATTTTTCTGTCTGCTTTGTCCATGACATGGATCTGTTCACACACATAGAAAGTTCCACAACATTTATACGTAATGATTTTTATATTACTTCATCTCTGGTTTTGGGTTCTGAGGAAAAAGTCTGGAACCATTCGCTACCAACAATCCTTATATAACAATTTGTTAGTGCCTGTGATTTTTTCCTAATAATGTTAGATCAGTTGCTTGATAGACGGATTACTTTATTGACTTGCTGCGAATTTATCTAGATGATTTTTAGGTAAAATGATGCCATGATCATATGCGTTTAAACTCCCTTATACTAACCCCTTGATAGCTTCGTGTTAGTTTGTGTTAGGAACAGATGACCAGTTTTTGGATTCTGGATGGCTTCTTAGATAAGCGACGGCACTCAAAGTGTTCAGCAGGAACACAAAACTTACGAATGAGAACTACATATAAAAGAACAAAATATTAGTTTTACATTTTCAGATTGCTTGTTTTCAAGTATGAAAGATTTTAAGTTTCGCTTTAGCAGCAAGGCGGCGCAAAAGCTAGTCAGCGCTCTCAGCTTTCAGAAGTAAGCCCTCAGGGCAGATCGTGACCTACGCTTAGCCTACAAGCGGCACGTACTCGAAGAAATATTCCAAAGTGCACTCTAATAAAATGTTAGTGTTATTTCCATGCAAATTCTACGGCATGTAGAATAGAAGGTATTCCAAATAATCTGTGGAACTGCAAACACTTTTAGGTGAGCAAGAGTGTATTAAAAAAACATATTTATCGATTTACCGTAACAGAAAAATAGCAAAAAAAGGTACCTATTTCAATACAGTTTGTTTTACGTAGGTATTAAAAAAATAATGTCTGACTATTAAAATAAAAGAGAAAATATAATCGTTCTCTTCTATAATCTTTAAACATTACAAAACATTATAGAGAGGATTTCTCCTCAAAAGCTTTGGTTTCTAAAAATCATCTAATCAGTTTTCAACCTTATGTGAAAGGAATAACACACAATTACAAGGAAGAATCCAATGTTTTATCCACTCAATAAAACTACTGTATTTTCCATAGTCTGTGGGATATTCACTGTATGTTCTGCAATCAGTTGGATCTGCACTCGACATTTTCATGTCAGTCTTTTTTATTCCAATCGGCTACGAACTTCCGCAGTCTACCTCTCAGTCATATTTCAAACAACTTCTAAAATTTTACTGACAACGTTTCTGTTCCGAAAAGCGCTTTTCAGTTGCTTGGTTTTGAATCGAAAACTAATTAATTACTTTAATCAGAACGGTGCAAATGCACCAATTTATAGTATCCTGTGTGCCTTCTTAAGGTGAGGGTTTAATTATTTTATGATTTTTGAATTGTTTTTTCTCAATAACCGCAAAACGCACAGTTTTGATTTTTATGACAAAGATAACTTGAGCATTTTATTTACGTAAATCCAAGACAGAAACGCGATTGGTAAAACTTTTCTCGATAGATTTATTTTTTAAAGTTGAGTCCTCAACAACAGTTTTTTCGAAAATACTTTGACTCTCTAACAAAAATAACTATTTTTTAAATATTTTGTTAGACAATAGCATTGGGTACCTAAATCCAAGACACTTTAAAAAAATAGATAGTTTTTGAGATAATCGATATTTTTTTTATATTTCGCTTACGTCGATTACTTTCGAGCGCCTTCTAACGCTTGCTATCTCTTTCCGCATTCAATTACAGTACATAGCGCTGTCACTTTCTTCACTCCGCCTACTCAACATTTTATTATGATTTTTGTATCCTCTTAATATTTATTTATAGTACCTAACACTAGCTTTCACCCGTGGCTCCGCTCGCGCGGTACCCGTATAATAATAGCATAAATGGTATTTCCTTCTAAATGTCTATTAACTCAGTAAGTAGGTAAGGCCGTATTACATCTATTCTAGAAGATTTATACAGCGTCAGTTGGAACTTTTTACTTACTGGTAGGACGCTGTAGTGCCTGGGACATGGTTAATAGAGTAGACTTGCCCAGCACCTATACCATATCCTCTCAGCTTAGTCGGCTTTATCCACAGGAAATACATGATCAATACGTGTGGAGCCGACTATGCCGCGGGTTTGCTCACGATGTATTCCATCACCATTTTGAGCACGTGTTAATGTGCACATAATTTTTCGACCACTCATTACTAACTCAATACTTTTTATTACCTGTTTGACTAATTTAATCATGCAAACGCAACTAAAAATCGGGCTATTTCATGCGACTACCATTTTGTGAACCCTCTAAATCGTTTAGTGAGTATCCGCGTGTTTCCCGTTGCCATGGCAACCAGCCTCCACGGACCTCTCTAACAAAACAGTAATACTCCACCCCGCACTCAACTTCTGAATAGATCCGTGCAAAATATAGAGCCAGGTAAATACGTTTTTGTAACAAAAGCGTGTCGCTCTGTTTTTCAGGCTGTTTTCTATAGGTATGTTACGAGTTCATTCAGAAAAAACTTTGAAGAAAAATCTTGATGAAAAGCTTTTCAATGAAGTACTCGTTTAGTGCTGATTGTATAATGAGACAGAATAATTAAACATTTTAAAATTAAAACTAGTCAATTATAGGTACATCTACATTTCGAGACTGACCCTGGTATTCATTGGCTCGTATTCGATATCTTGAGTGGAATGTGTTTTTTTCAGTCTTCTCACATAAGTTTTTATTAGTGACATTATTGCAATTGCTGCTGTTGATGCTGAATTGCGATGATTATTATGTCTGAAGTCAGCGTGCGGAGAGTAAAACATATTCTTGAGTAAAGATACCAAGGTATATATGTATATAGCCGTCAAACGTGCAATTATGACGAGAAAATAAAAAAGAATCACATTTGATGGCAATTGTGATGGAAATAATTACAGTCTGAGGTGAGAAACATTATCAGGGTACCTATCTAGTCATAAATGCTATTTTAGTCATATCGAAAGCTTATCGGGGTACCACGCGAGCGAAGCCGCGGGTGGGAGCCAGTTTTTAATAAATGATTGTATTTTGAGCTTTAGTTGCCATAAGCACTTACAAAAATGTATGAGGTTTATTATTTTATTCCTGTTTTACGAAAGCCCCTGCTAAAGAGGTTTCGTGTTGGAAAAGAACCTGTTATATGTTTCTGAATTAGGATTATCGACCTTAAAAGATTGCTTGCTGGAAAATATGTTCGGTTGATTTAAAAAATAAACCCTGAATAGAATCAAGAAAACCAATTTGCACTAACTCTTGAAACTCAGTGATTTAAGGCTTCCGGAGTGAACGTGAAATTCCACGTAAGCCTTGAATAATGGATAACAGAATTCTTCGTGTTTCAACATGAAGCCAGAAAAAACAGACCGTAAAGTTTGATAATCGCTCCGGAATCTCCTTAGTAACGCGCCGTGGTTCCAAATA
The DNA here is from genome assembly GCA_947579855.1 of Anticlea derivata. Lineage (NCBI taxonomy): Eukaryota > Metazoa > Arthropoda > Insecta > Lepidoptera > Geometridae > Anticlea > Anticlea derivata. The sequence goes on along the minus strand of OX388271.1, from coordinate 4,927,081 downwards.
AAAGAGCTTTCGGAATACTGGCATCAAGGAAACTGTAGTGAGCCTAAAGCCTTACATTTTTCCGGCCGTATCTCGCGATTTGAAAAGCTTACGTATTCCTTAACGAGGTGTCTCAGCTTCAGGCGATGGAAAATATTCGGCGAATTCGCTTGTGAAACCACATTATTTCTTGAGGAATCCGTTTTATTGCTCCCAATTAGCAAGTAGCTACTGATAGATAGATAGATAGAAACCGTGTATTCAGCCACCACAGGAATTAAAAAAAGTACGTACTTACAAATGTAAAATACTAATTTCTAGACTAAAATGACCACTTGTGATCGAATGCCCCTTAAACTTCAGAAGAAAATTTACAAAACGATCATAAGACCTATCGCATGGATCTGAGTGTTAGGCTAGGACTTAACGGAAGGATAAAAGAAAATACTACGCGGCATAAATGCGAATCTTAAGATCGACATGTGGAGAGTCGAGATTGAATAAGATAAGGAATAAAAGAAAGAAAGAAAATCTATTTATTTGTCCCACAGCACACAACAAGGTTTACAATATTATATTGTTTCTAGGTAGGTACCTACCAAGGCAATAAAAATTAAAGAAGAAAATATCAGGCTAATATATTCCTAGGTAGGTACATATACATTATGGTACCTAGGCAGATAGGAAGGTTAAAAATAGTAGGAAGGTACATAGGTATGTGTTGTGTGGGGCAAATAGGTCTCAGCATAAGTGAGAATGAGTACTCGTATATAAGACGAAGTCATGTGGGATAAGGGCAGGAAGATGATAACTTAATTTCATTTCAGCCGTACGACGTCCACTGCTAAACATCGCCTCCCCCACAGATTTCCAGCGCGAATTCCATTCATGTGGCGACCGGCCGCAAGACAGTTTCAATTCGTTGCCCGAAACCGAGATTATTCATGAGTGTTGAATAAAACGCTTCTCCTGAAATAGCATGAAACAATTTCCAATTCACCAAAACACAACGTAAGACACGTCACCTTCACTTGGGAAATGAAGTCGCTTATAGACAGACTTCACTATGGACCGCACCTTTGCAGTAAAGTTATCAAGGCTGTGACTGCAGACGGGTATATTTACTGTAGGCTTTGCACAGATAAGATGTTAAAGATAGTAGAATGCACAAATGCGTTTTGTTCTGCAGTGCATCTGAATGCAAAGCGAACTTCTCGAATTTTCTAAGTCCTTAAAGTTCTAGTGAAGTTTGAAGTTTTGCAGCAAATATAAGAAATGTAAGTAAATAAAATTGTAAGGTTTGTCGGAATATGACCGTAAAGTCTGTCTGTAAGCAGCCTAGAAATACTGAACCAGTTTCAATACGTTTCCCGAAGAATAAATTTCTCGTGCTATTTTTATTGTGAAGCATTGCATTTCATACCAAAAGATGGTCTATTTATTTACTCTTCTGGGAATCTCAACGGGCTGCGATATAATAGATATTGATGTGAATTCTCTCGTATGACTATTGCTATAGTTCAAAGTGTTTCAGCAAGCGATATCCGCGTCTGAATTTATTTTACTGTGGGTTGAATTTATCGAGAAGTAGGTCGTATGCCTACTTAAGACATTCTTCTTCCAGTAGGGGAAGGGTTGATTTATTGAGCCGGTGAAAAATCGGACCAAATAAGATTGGATTGTCTCGCTATACAAAATGTATATACACAGTTCCTAACTACCTAGGCATGTAGTACATTGTACAAAAGCATTGTTATATAACTGTGCATCTAGGTAAGGTAGGCTAGGTACTCCAACAATTACCTAGGTACTGCGTTAAACTGTACGTCTTACATGGACAAGCGCAGAATTGGTTTCCGATTTTAGCTTTAACTTCGAAATCGCTAGGTCGCGTATTTTGGCAATGGCTTAAGGGTTTTCAAACTGAGCGAGGGCCAAACTAGGCACGTGATTTTCAGAGTTATTGTGGCTTTACTCGTTTTATTGCATTTTTATTTCGGTGCCTACATAAGTCCCTACATAAGTCCCGAAATCAGCATCTTTTTATTCGGAACTTCTTTCAAAAGTTATTGTGGCTATTGAAAGTTAACATAGGTCCTTAGGGGCTTTATATGATTTCAAGGGTTTCTGTCAGAAATAACTAATACATAAATTAGATTTGTCAATAAATACTTTTTATGTACCTATCTATCTATATCATATCTATCTATATCATCTATCTATATAATATATACCTGTCATCAACTAATATTTTTTTCCTATCAATGTCCCATAAAAACACCGAAATTAATCGAAATTACGCGAAACGGAGAGACGTAGAGAAATAGAGACGTAGAGACCCAGAGACACAGGTACTTTCTAAATTACAATATAAGTGTGATACTAGTAACGCCATTATGTCCAGTGGTGCTAGGTGCTAGCCCCAAGCACCGAAACAAAACACTTTACTCACGTGTAAAATCAACAAAAGAAGATTTTCAGACTTGTCGCCGTGTCATGTCGCGCTGTAGGAATTGATTTCACGGGAATTCATTGGGAATAAGATCCGTGCAAACGTAGTGTAGTGAAAACGTGCGCTATTGTGGGAGGCGAGGCTTTTACGGCACTTCCACCCCTCAGCTCCCACTCAGCTGATGTTCCGGGGTGAGGGCATGGGATGTAAGCGCTGGCGACACTATCCTACTAATATATATATATTATAAATGCGAATGGTTGTGCGAATGTTATTTATTTTAAGGGTTCCGAAGTTCGAATTTATTATTGTTTATCAAGACCATTATAGTTTCGCCAAGTCAGAAAAAGTAAGCCGTTTTACTCGCAGACTATAAAATTAATATCTTATAGTGTGGTCTATGGCTGAATATGTATTTTTACAGAGATCCGTTTATTAAATATAAATCATTTTTGTTAGAGTCAAGTACCCCTTATTATAAAGACCCCTTATTAAATATATATCTTATAAAGTAAGAAAAATTATCACAACTGAGTAGTCGGGTTCTCCATACTAAATTCAATACCTAATTTTCTCTTGCAATCTTAACTAGATGTCGTTTCATATCGTTTTAAATAAAGTAAGGAGACATTCCGAACTAAGGCGAACTGACTTCGGAAGCCTTCACTGTGCATGGTCTGACACGCGCTTGGCTAATTTATTATTTGACAATATCATTATTATGAAGCGACTTTGCTTTTCTTTATCTTTTATTCGAACGAATTATAATCATGATATATTCTCAGATATATTATAAAATTAACATTTCAAAAGTTCAAGACGATTATCTAAATCTTGAAACTTCCATTAACTTCCGCTTTATACCCTGTCCTTGGTTTAACAATCACAAAGCAGACGGCGTGGCGCCTTAAGCACCGTTACAGGTACATTTTTCTTTTCATTGCGTTTCATTAATTACACTTACTTGTGTTGTTTAGTTTTACTGTGGAAAATACTGTAGAAATAATACTGGATAAAGCGCAGAATAAACATATACAAAAAATGATATTGGTAGTCACAAAGATTTTCACCCAGACGGTGAGTGATTCGGTAGATTAGTTGGTTAGCATCCCCGATCCTGTAACTAGGCGAAAGGTTGCGAGTTCAAATTTCGTCTGAGTGGAAATTTCTGGGATGATATGAATATATCTGGGATGATATGATATGATATGTGAATTCGACGGAGCCGATTGGACCAGTTTCTGACGCCATTTCACGCTTTAAACGATTGTATAATATTTTAGATGCAAAATAATATAAATCTTCAACAAAACAAAACATGTTAATCTGTTTTTCACGGAATTTCACACCCACGCTGATATTAGGCATTAGCACCTAAGTTAGCCAGCTCGTGTAAGGCAGGAAATTTACAGAAACTGTACTCTTAGCATCAGTTTCTGACGCTAACGAATCGCTAGTGAGTGTTTTTCGCTGAATTAGTCCAGCCGAAAGCCAAAGAGCTCGAATTAGATCCCTATATTATTTCGAATAATAATTATATTTTTTTGTTTTTTTTTACAAATGTTCCTGACATATCACACACGGTCAACTGATCCCAAACTAGGCATAGCCTGTACTATGGGTACCAGAGACCGATAAACATAATAGATATATATTTAACACCCAGATACAGAACACACATTTGCGTTAGTCACAAATGTTTGTCCAGTGCGGGAATCGAACCCGCAACCTCTAGCGCAGAAGGCAGAGTTACTACCAACTGAGCTATGAGGCCAGTCAATTTGACAATATATTTACGATATAATCCCTAGATTTGATGGATGGCGTCGGATTCGAAAGACGAAGTAGTAGAGGAGATCGTGACCACAATAAATGAGCGATAATAATATAAATATTACTGACAGATAAAGATACAGGACCAATCATAAAATAATAAAAAAAATGGTTGGAAAAATACTTTTGTTCTATAAATTATCCCGAAAGATGCTTATTCTATCAACAAAAAGGGAAAAAATATATTTTTTTAACAGATATTTTTCCCGAACTTTGTCAAATCGGCTGTTTTTGCTCCTATTAACATCTTTAAGACTACTTAACGAATAAATAGCTACGAAAATTTTCACATCAAGATTGCTACTATAATAGCTATAATACTATACTTATAATAGCTGAATAATTGAGTCGAATTGATTTGACCCCAAGCATAGTTACAGCAAATTGTTTTTTTTTAAATGAAAAATGACTAATTCCCAGAAGTCGTAGAACAAACTTTACTACCAATTGGGTGTAGAATCCCCTTTCGGGATAGTATACATATTATATATTACAAGGAATGTTCCATACAGGCGCTCCGTTCTTTGCAATATGCCATGCCGCCGTAGTGTGAATGTCCCCATAAAGGCTCTAAATGCTCCAAATTCGTGGTGTCTACCTATTAGCCTACGCTTGTAAATTGCTCTCTTGAGTCTACGATGGTAATTGCTCTGTGACCAGTGAACGGAAAGTCGCATTGAAATAACAAACATAAGTTCAGTTACCTTGCTCACAGTTGGAACTGATGATTTCTTGGAAAACAGTTTAGCGTGTTTTGGTTGGGTTATTTTTTTCTTCTTATTTTTAAAAGTATAAGTCTTTAATTACAATTACAGAAAGAAAACAATGCAATACAATAATGTACCAGATTCTGAACAATCTGAATGTCAATCGTATCGCATTTTGTAAACTTGGAAAAAACTGAGACCACAATTTATACGAGAGACTCTACTAGTCTTTTTTGAACTTTATCCGAGATATTTTCATAGAATACACGGAGCTATAAACGTTGCGGAAAGCTTGGGTTTCTGTCGTTTATGTATGTGCATAAATAATGGACAGATTACGTTACGTTCCGATATTCCCGATACTAAAGATAAAGCGATCCAGGTCTTTAGAGGGTAGCGGGAGCTGGTAGCCTATCTCTATATACGAATTTATTGTTTGTTCAGTCGACTTTTGAACAAGTTTCTGGCAAAGAGACATACAAAGAATATAGGTATTACTCACAGTTTTTGTTGGATATTATTTTGATATTTCTGGCCCCGGCCGAAGAATATACCCTTCTATACCTACCTGTGGATGTCGTAAGAAGGGGATGGGCATCAGCGTCCCCTATTTTACAAACGATAGCCTTAACTGTGCTCGCCAACCCGCTTGCCCAGCGTGGTGAGTATGGGTAAATTCCCCTTACATGATAGGAAGTCGCCCTGGAAATCTGTTACTATCTTGTTGTATCACTGATTCTTTCTTGATCATCCTGCATCACATTTTTATTATTTTTAACGATAATTATATTAATAAGTAGGTACACTATTGTTTTAGGAGCCCCTGTAAAAATAGTGTACTTTTTCATAAATAAATTAAATTAAATTAAATATTTTTTTGTTGCTTGAGTCATTCAAATATTTAATAGAACTTTAAAATTTATCAAAGCCACGATTCAAAGTAAATACAGTGAATAGAAACATTTAGCGATCTTGCTGCTCCGGATCGGCTGCTGAATACATTTAATATACGTTTTCATGCATTCCAAATGTATTCCCGTTTTCATACATACACGAGATTATGGTCTTGCGTTCGCAAATCGTCGGAGTAATTGAATTTGTGGTCACAGTTTTAATAAAACAGAAACCGAGAATACACGTTAGAGATTATTTTACCAAAATTCATTCACGTTTTTTTCAAGGTCACCATACTTTAAGGCGGCCAATCTGGGGCTCTTTAGCTTTTCTGAGCATGCCTAGACGAAAAAACCAGTAAACTAAATTATTTTATTTTGCGATAAAGCTATTTATTTTGTTATAATTGGACGCCTAGTTTACGAGCATAGTAACTTTTAACTTTATGATTTGTATTTGATAGTGTGTCGCAGTAGGTGCGCCGCCGCTACGCTCCTTGGCGTCACGAAAGACCAGCAATATAGTAGGGTTCTTAACCTTACTATAGCAAATATGTGTTCATGTAGAGATTTAGTCGGAAAGCGATTTAGCCATAACTGTTATCTAGTCAAATCAAAAAATCAAAATCAAAATAGGTTTATTGTGGAACAAAAACATGGAAGTACATTAATTGAAAAAACGATAAAACCCGCAGAAGTTTTGGGAAACTGTGTCGCGAATATTAACGCCCTCCTCCGAATACATAGAATATAGAGTTCCAATTTTAGAAGCAAATTAGACTAAATTAATCATGATGCACTTAGTCTTAAAGCTAACCTACGCTGAGTGACGACCGTTTTTGTGACGCAAAATAATCGTTTTTATTCTTATTCATACTTCTTTACCACGTAAAGCAGTGAACGGTTTGCGATATGCCAGCTAAAATTAATAAACTCATTTCTGATTTTGTCTATGGGCGTGCGTTGCGAAAGTTGCGTCGTTGAGCTACATCGCACGCCCTCAATGGCCCTCAAATGGCAAACTGAAATCACAGACAATTTTGAGTTGACATTTGGAGATCAGAATGATCTATAAATACTTCTATGTATTTATATACTATTGCTTACTACCTACCTAATACTTACCCAGTTTGAGTGCCCGTGTAATTTGAGAAAGAACCAACTAGGTTCTGACGAGTGTGAGTGTCCACACAAACCCTACGTGGTTTTAGGGTGCAAAAACAAAAATTTTAACCGTTTTTTTAATAAAGTGTAGAATAAATAAATAAAATAAAATAAAAAAAAACTATTCTGAAATCAATTTTTATGCATATTTTGGATGGCATACCGCACTCTGTTAGAACCTAGAGGCTCGTTAATCTATGGATAGAATATTGCTTCAGCGACTACGACTTAGGAATCTAAACTGATTTTCGTATAAAAAAGAAATTTAAATTTGGCATTATCAATTTATCGTTCAAAATTACTTTTCCCTACACCTGTCTGTCCGTAAGTCCATTACGTTGGCACGTGTCCTGCCGAAATAGGAGCTTCCACACGTATTGATAAAATCTGTATGGCTGTTTTGTAAGCTAGTATAGCCTAAGCCTCGATGATGTCAGCAAGTCGCCAGCTCACGTGAAAAGGTTTTTCTGACGTGACGTGATCTGACGTAGATCGGAAAGTTTGCCTTTCTGACAAAATAAATAGAACAAAAATATAGGCATTTTTGGATTGGAGTATCGGTTACATATCCCAGGCATGCTTTCACAAAGCCTTTTGTTTGGTTGTAGTGTATAAATAGGATTTTATAAAGTTAATATGACACGTATTCAGTGTCCAAATAAACAAAGTAAGGATAGGTATGTAAAGATTATTTAAAGTAAGATTGAGTTTATACATTTTGAAAAATTTTATAGTATCGAAACTAAAAAAGGGTTAATTTTGTATTGGCTAATATTTGTCATTTTCTATCGTAACGCAGAGTGGTTTCTGAACGAAGAAGATATAACATGTCGTGGCGAAAGTGAGAAAACTTGAAAACTGGAACGTAAGTGGCGTACATTTTTAATGATGGGCAAGTTGGCATCTTATATTATAAATGCGAAAGTAACTCTGTCTTCTGTGTGTGAGAGCTGTATTATTTTGTCAACGGACTTACTCAAGATTGCAAAGTTTCAGCCAGATACAGAAATAATTAATACTTGATATTAGAGCCAAAAATTAAAAATCCATACGAACAAAGTCGCAGGTATTAGCTAGTCAAGATAAAAACTAAAGGTATAAACATATAAGTTTATGTATATAGGTATACACACAGTGATAGAGAAAGCCTATAGGTAATTGGAAGCGACATACCGGCACCCACAATAAAGCTTTGATATCAGATATTGTTGTACACCTGATTCATCATCATGATCATCCTGTAGAAGTCCACTGCTGGACATAAGCCCTCAACGAGTGCCATGACGAACGATCTTGAGCCTTTTCCATCCACTTCCCGCAACTTTCATGTCGTTGGTCCATCGGGTGGAGGGCCTTCCAACACTACGTCACCCAGTTTGTAATCGCCATTCGAGCCTTTATTCCCTTACGGTGGTCGGTTCTGCGAGTTATAGCTATACGACCTGTCCACTGGCACTTCAACTTGCTCATTACAGCTATTTCGCTAATACCTGATTGTATGCCAATAAACCTATATAGACGTTGCCTGTATACAAAAGTTACACAGGCAACTTCTACTGTTATTACTTCCGCAGCTAAACAAATTGCCTGGTAACAAAGTTAAGTTATATAAGTTGGTGTGGCGCTTATCCACAAGTATAATAATGTTTTGCAACAAAGAGCATTGCATCACACCTATAAGCAATTTCGTTGTAAATTCTTTAAATTTAACATTGCAGGGAGGGCTCCCGAGGGTACTGTAAAATAAGAATTTGCCGTTCAACGAGGTATCGAATGCATTTGATGGTAGTCGAGAACATTTTGAAACGTTACCTTTCGTTTGGGAATACTTTTGTTAAACCATTTAAGAAATTTAGTGCATATAATTTGAAACACACATGCACCTCGTCCAATAGTCTCGTCGTCAACCCACGAAAGAGAATACTAATTTTAGGTAGGTACGTACACATTTATCAGATTTTTAAGATTAAAGCATAATTGCACAGGTATTCTTAGAAATACATATTTTTCCTCAACTCAGCAATTGCTGTCTTGATTCTGAAGTTCACAAAATTTTATGGAAAAGGCTTTAAGAACGTTCGTAATGGATTTTTTTGGGGATGGCCTATGTTCAGCAGTGGACTTCATCAGGCTGTTTTTTTTTACAATACAATACAATACAATAACTTTATTTCAGGCAACAATAGAATAAAAAAACAGATGGAATTTTTCTTATACTACGGCCCATATAGATATATACCTTAAAGACTAACATACATAATAATAAACACAATTAATTGCCACGTGGGACGCGAATTGTCATTGGCAGTAGGTATCCGCCCGCGGAAGCGACGGAACACAACACCCTTCGGCCAGAGATCTTCTTTTAGGTAGGTCGAAAGATGTTCGGTCGGTACCCTCACCACAAAGGAGTTGAAACTGACTCTGTGGCGGGATTCCAACCGTTCGAACCTCAAGCTGATCTTGGTCTTCACGCGTAAGTACTCCGCCACATCCTCCGACTTGACGGTATAATGCACGCGAGAAACGTAGAGCTGCGTCGTCGGCACCTCAGAACGCAGCAGAAGATTCTGGCTTTGCGGTGCGGTACCGCACTTATACAACTGTGCACAAACAACAAGGTGATAAACAAGTTTACAGCCCACCTGTTGGTAAATGTTTACCGTAGCCTATGAACGCTTGCAATATACCACGGGCATCACGCACGCGTTGCGACGACCGCGTTGTTGATGATGATGATGATGATGATCGGTGAAGTAGTCATTATGATCCTTTTTTCCGCCGCACGCATTTACATTGTTCACATATTTTGGTAATCACAGGTAAAATTTAAATTCTTTCATTCATCGGTAGGAAGTAATTAATCTTATCTTTAGCATAACTTTTGTTGGTTTTATACTAAAAACAATCTCAGCGAATTACAGCAGTAAATCGTGGCAATACCACAACGACCGGTGCCAACAGTTTCCTGCAAAGATTGTGTTTTAATTTTATCTTGCGGAAATAATTTCAGCGATGCAGTTGCTGAGATTTATGAACTCATTAAAATTTGCCGTTCGGAAAACCAACAATACCATAAAGTTGATTTTCCAAAACGCAATGCAATGCTATATGTATTCTCGATTATAATAACAATAAAGATCGCAATGCGACGGCGATCGCACGATAATACCACTTTATTTACTTCTGCTTCTATTATTTTATTGTTCATATTCATATACTTTATTGTTTCACGCTGGTAATGTCTTAGAAATAAATGTTTATTTTGTACAGAATTGTTCTTACAATTTACTGTCTTGGTTAGGTTGTTATTGTTTGTATAAAAGTTCAGCTAGTACGTGTTCGAACGTTTTCGCATCGCGAGCAAGTTCTTCAAATTCTTTTCTTCAAATAACACCAAAACAGATGCGTACCTACACTGTAAGAAGATAAGGCATTCCAGCGTTTTTAATTATTAATTTTTATATTATATATTTTTTTAGTTTATTCTATTAGAAAACTAACCATTTACGGCTTTCACAAATATTCATTGAGGATATTAGTGAAAAAATTATATGGTACTAGCTTCTGCCCGCGGCTTCGCTCACGTGGTACCTACATAAAAAGTAGCCTATATGCTATTCCAGACTATAATCTATATCTGTACCTCATCCAAATCCGTTCGGCCAATTAGCCGTGATTAAACCACAAACATCCAAACATCTAAACATCCAAACATCCTCACAAACTTTCGCATTTATAATATTAGTAGGATAGGATTATCATAAGGGTAAGAAGACGGGCAAATACTAGAACAAAATTAAAAAAATATCATTGAACATACGCTTTAGGTAACTGCGCTGAAGAGTGGTGAACCAATCATCAGCAACCTCTTGCGCTATTGCATTAAAAGATCTGCACGCTCTTTTTCTATAGTTAGATCTCCCTATCGTGACTTACTAAGCTATTCTTCTCCTAAGAGCTGAGAGTAAGTGCTATTCGCCCTGGCTGGCTAGAAGGAACTACTTCTAGGCCACGCGGGTTTGTTAAATCGTGGCGTGACAGCTCAAACAAGATTTGATAAAACATGCTCATACTCATTTAGCACCAGCAATTTGCTGGATTATGCATATTTATCGTTCACGCTATTTTGAATCTAAACTCTGCGTGCTAAAGCTCCTTTTTATCAAAATTTATTATAAATAACACAGGTTTGGTGGCACATTGTCCGCTAGCCGGATAATGAATGAACAGTTTTGTGAGACCCGCCATTCTGAGTTTAGAATTCAACGGGATTTGGTTATTCTGCAGTGTCGTCAGAGAATTCAGAATAAGCGGTGTTGGCTACATGTTGTGGATAATAGATTAGCTGGTTAACTTGCCAACAGAGGCCCAAGTGTGAGTTCTCGTGAGTTCACAACAAAATATACAACTCCATACAAGACAAGACAAGACTCCATACAAAAACGGTAATCTATACACGGTCATTTTTCACGGTCGAAATGTGAAAAGTGAGAACCCACGAGAACTCACACTAGGGCCTCAGGTTACAAATTAAGATACTAATTGCTTCCTGCATTCATGTTACTTTAAGGCTCTACGAAATTTTGCTACGTTGCCTCTACAACTGCTATGAAATACAAAACAAGTTGGTAAGTATGGATGGATGGATGTTTGTTACTCTTTCACGTAAAAACTACTGAATGGATTTTAATTAAACTTTACAATAATATAGCTTATACATCAGATTAACACATAGGCTTCAATTTATAAAGATATTGTGTGAATTGTAACGCGCTAATATAAGCTACTCGAAATGCGTATGAGTGCAAACTAGCTGTTTATTTGGTTAATTGATCTGTTTCTATTCATACTTTTTGTTGTATTTATATACTATTGATAACTAATACTTACCCAGTTTGAGTGCTCGTGTAATTTGAGAAAGAACCAACTAGGTTCTGACGAGTGTGAGTGTCCACACAAACCCTACGTGGTTTTTAGGGCACAAAAACAAAAATGTAACCGTTTTTTTTTAAATAAAGTGTAGAATAAATATATTAAAAAAAAATACTAATCCTGCGCAAACGAAGTTGCGGGCACCAGCTAGTATTCAATAAAATGCTTTGCTCAGGAAACAGATATCTCACGGATGTTAGGACACTATAACGATGCAAGTGCATGTCAATACGTACTACAGTGCAATGCAATAAGCGGGCGTTTATTCCCCCGGCACTGTTTCAAAGCACGCAGTAACTTTGAAATATATGGTCCCATATTGGCGCATCATCTTTACTTTAAGCCATCAGGTTTAGCTTTAGGGATGTGGTGGAAATACGGCGTGAAAATGCAATTTCTCGGGCAAACGTTTAATAGGTTTAGTGGCGCGTCCCGCCCTGGCCTTCGTCCAACGCCCTGGTCGACTCAGCGCGGTCAACTTTACAAATACGTGGAGAGTGCGACGTAGTGTGTTAGTGTAGTAGGAAAACACTTTACATCGTGCTTGTAGACAACTTACATTTAACATCCCGTACTAGCCCAGGTCAACAGATTTAGATGAAATTTGGAACTTGGTTCTTCACCTAGAATATAGCCATATATTCATATAGAATATATAATATTATATACCTGGCATATAGGCTACTTTTTATCAAGGTACCACGCGAGCGAAGCCGCGGGCTCAAGATAGTATTTCATAATTTTCAAAATGAATACATCATACTAATAATATAAGGACTCAGGTTCAAGATGTTTTATTTTCTCAAAAGAACAAATTCACTTACATGACTCGCACAGAAAACCCTACAAAATATGTATCTACCCGTCAACTTGTACCATTTTAATACTGTGTACATACATGCACCTTCATCTGTATAGTGGTACAGTTTTGAAAATTATGAAATGTATACATCATAGTGCAGACGACTGTACTTCTTTTAGTTCCATTTCTGTTTCTATGAAAGAGTTAAAAATTAGTGGTATTAAAAGGCACCCATATTTTCCTAGGTAATCATATCAAAGCGTTATCTAAATCACACTTTATCCAGCAATAATTCTCTCATCCACCTTGATATATCAAATCGGCTAAGATGATAAACGATTCACGGAAAATGCTTGCTCATATGATTTGAGATACCCAAATTATAATGTTATTTGGGTCACATTTCAGCGAGTTTTTCCAACATCATCCAGAGTGCTTGAATATTTTAATAGGTCAGCGCCTTTATAAGGACTTATGCTGATTTTAGGCGTGTCAAACTTTATATTAAATCATGAAGTTGGCGCCTATATTATAAAGATAACTTGTGTTTATAACCTTAAATATAGAAAAACTGGGTTGTTTAAAAAAATGTTTAGATAAACTAATTAAGTATAAGTGTTGTAGCAATTGTAATTACAGATTTTAAAATAAACCATTGAGGAATATCAAAAACTCGAAACTTAGAGACTATTTGCTTATGTCCGGGTCAGTCTCTTCTGGGCTCCGGGCCGCCCAGGTTTTCATACAAAATTTTCCCGTCAGGGAAAATTTAACACACTCACGGGAAAATTTTGTATGAACACTCGGACGGCCCGGACCCCGGAAGGCCCTGACCCGGACTTGTGCGAAAAACTCCTTAATGTTATTAACCGGAAACTGGCTACCGCAAAGTTTCCACATGTGGTTTTTAACGGAACTTGAAAGTTTTGATTTTGTTTTTTGTAGTAGTAGGTAAGGCGCTATAACTTTGTCATGCCGAAGCGGTTTTGGCTCTCAGCTTTTTCTAGTGCTTAGCGCAAGGTGCTGGCGACATTCCAAGCATATATCGACCGGATTTGACTCACGACTGCAATGAATCTTTGGTGACGCAATTTGACACAATGTGTACTGTACCTAATGTTAATGTAATCTTAATCTTATGCGTTTATTTTTATTATAACTCGATTAAAAATAGTTTAGAACCCTTTGTTCAAATTCTAAGAATACTTTATAGTAGGTTTTTGATTCGGTGAATCGGTTCGGAGGATGGGAAAGGCTTAAGACCGTTCGTCACGGCACTCTTTGGCGACGCCTATTTTTAGCAGTGTACTTAATCAGGCTGATGATGACGATGATGATAAAAGATTTGAGTTATTTTTTCGCTTCCGTTGAGAAATCAGCCAATTCTTCTTACTTCGATCAGATGCGGATGAATGATGGATCTTTCGTTTTGATTTATTTTCCCCATTTAAACTTTATTGCGATAATACCCAAACATTTATCATCGTCATCATTTCAGCCGTTGGACGTCCACAGCTGGACATTACCTCCCCATAGATTTTCAGAGCGAATTCCTATCATGTAGGGGAAATTTGCACACACTCACCACGCGGGTTGGCGCAGTTAGAGATACCTCTGTTAAAATAGCGGATGCTCTCCTAGCTTTTTCCCATAGTCGCCTCTAACAACATTCACGGGTAGGAAGACACAGAGGGGCCTATTCTACAGCCGGGGCCACCACGGCCCAAACATTACTTACTAGAGAATCAAGATTGATGTTGGATCAATCAAAGTTCCCATCTAAAGCTCACCAATTAATTAGCTACAACGTAACTTTAATTGGCTGTAAACAAACTTGAGCGATAGGCAGGAAAATTGCCAGTTCAATGGGAAATAAAACTTGATTATCTTAAACGACATTTGAAACAACCCAAAGTTATATTGAGTTTAGAACTGCTCTGAGTGTTCAGGGTAACTCACTTAGTTCACTCTAGTGTTATATATATATCTGTTATGTGGTCTATCTTATCAACAGAACTTCTGTGTTGTCAGGCGTCGAACTCTCGATTTAGATCGTAACAGAATTCATAAATCAATAGCAATTTCTAGTCGAAAGGGCAAATATGATATGTTAGTATGTATTTAATAATATTCGAGAGATTTAGAACTAACAATCTATGAGTGAACCTAAAAGCTTTGGTTTCCTCAGGAGCAAAAACCGTCAGAAGTTCAAACAGTGAGCGATATGTCATATTGACATAGGCCTCCGCAAAAGAGTACCACATAGAACGGTCTTGAGCCCTCTCCATCCACCGGCTTCCTGCAACCTTACAATGTCGTTGAACTATTGGGTGAAGGGCCTTCCAACACTGCGTCCTCCGGTTCGTGGTTGCCAATTGAAAACCTTTATTCTCCAACGGGTGTCGGTTCTGCGAGCTATATGGCCTGACCACGGCCACTTCAACTTGCTAAAATGACTCTTAGTGATGTTTTATTTATTGTACTCGGAATCATATTTAGAACAAGTTTCAAAAAAAAAATTAAGGTCTCAGTAGCAAAACACACATTAAATATTTTGTTGAAGCAACAATTCATTCAGTTCATCTTACAAGTAATTAATTACTTACTCATAAGAGATACCGTTATCAAATACTATTAAAGCAGAGGGTCAACGTACGGTCACAATGCCCTACAAAAGATGGACGCAATAATATGATATTCTTCAACAAAAGGCGGGTTTCAATATGAAATCTATCTTTGGACTACAGTGACATAAAATTGTTTGTGGAAAAATTAATAAAGGATTCTCTTTTGAAATCGGATCCTAGTCTAATCCGTAATAATGGCTATACGATGTGTATTGGCTTTCATAATGTTAGCCAGTGAAAAACACATGCAAAAACCAAATTTATAAGGTGATTCATAATAATCATCCCGAACGGGACTTTTTCTATGAACAAAAAGAAAAAATAACAGCGGGAAAAAAACAATATTTTTAATATTTTTTTTCAAACTTTTTCAAATTTCATGTTTTTTGGCCTTTTGTATCTTTATCTTTTGAATTTTTATGCGTAGTTAATAAATATACGAGAAGTCCGACACCAAGATTATTACCTAAAACAATTGAGTTGTAGAACAAATCTTATTATAGCACAGCCGGTTTTGGAAAAAATTGGAGTAGGTAAAAATAAAATATTATGTTTAAATTGTTATGTTTAGATTTTAAGTGCATTTATATTCCTTGCTTATAACATCCCTTTGACTTTGCTGTTATGGTGTTAAAATAAATAAATAAATAATTAATTATTGCCGATTGGGTGTAGAAAAAGCCCCTTTCGGGATAGCATACAATACATATTATGAATCGCCTTGTGTAGGTACTTATTTTAAATGGACATCCAAAGGGTGATCTAACGTTTTTACACTTTTTTATTCGATAAAAATATCGAAACATTTCGAAAGGTTGAATTGCAAAAATTCAACCTTCTGCCGTCCGTCTGTCGACGTTCGTCAGCGACATGCAGTAATTGGTTGTGATACTATATATGCCTGTGCTTTCAATTATCTAAATGTGACGTACCTACAAGACGACTGTAGACGCAGTTGCTTAAGAAACACAAGGCTCAAGAGGAGCAAGACGATGTTACAATCTTATACTCCACGAAACTGTAGAGTCAAATCGATTATAGCTGAAGCTTTATTATTTCAAGGTTTTGTAAAACAAACAAATCAGATTCCGCGTCAACCAGGAAAATAGGTCACTAATTTCATTTTGTTCTATTGAAATATCATCGCTGTGCAATTTATGAATATTCATTTCTTGTTCACAACTCCACCATTCCGACATTGACCCGTAAAAGTTGCCAGACAAACATGAACAATTAGATTAACCTGTACAAGTTGGGCTTTGAGCTAAACAACTAATTTAATTTAAGGATTGTGTTTGACGTAATGAACATCTGCCTCTGCTGGCTGCTTATTAGGCATATCAAGTTTAGTCTTGTTTATAATAATCCTTTGTTTAACCCCAATTAATGCTGATTTATCAATATCTATCGGAGTTTAACCTTTTATAAGTCAAAATATTTGAATCATGGAAAATTGTTATAAGGAAATTGTATGCCGACTTTTAGGTGTGTGCTTTGCGTACGTAGATTTTTTGCAACTTTCATCATGTAGGTTATTTTCAATCCACAAATAAGAAATAAAGACCTCGGTTCCAACCCTACCATTTTTTCAAATCCCTTTTCTGTCAACGTTACTGATATTGATAATCATGACGGGCAACACTGATTTACTTTTTACAAAACCGTGAAACCTAATCTGTGCCGGTGGAATGGTTATGCCAAATTACTTTCAAATACAGTGGATTAGAATTTAGATTCGTCCAATCAACCTTCGTATGACAAGGTAAGCTGAGGGTAAGTGACCCGGAAGCTTTTAAATTACGCTTGCTGAATATTTTATTCGGCACATAACGATATTTCCCCTTGGATTCGTTCGTGCCTCGTGTCAAAGGTTATATGATGGTCCTTTAGACCACTGGACCTTTAGACCACTAGGGGGTCTAAAATGGTAAAATTTTTGAGGATTCACAATATGATTTGGGTACAAATCATATTCAGAATTGAATGATACTGCTCCCATCGAGGCAATAGGTGACAATTATTATTAGAAAAATAAATATTGAAATTGAATAATTCCATTTATATGAATCTTACGCAAATCATATTGGGAATCCTCAAAAGTGACAATTTTAGATGCTCATGTTTTGGTATAGTACCTTGAATAGATAAGGCCATGTTCATTTGGCATATCTAAGATCCTAAAAATTCGAAGACATGTGACATGTGCACGAAAGGAGCCTCTAGGAGGCGCACTTTATCCTTTCACTACACTGATTCTTTCATCGACGGTCATAGGCCCTTTTCAAGGCCACCATCCCTCATCCTGGTCACTGACCTAATACAGGATGACCAAGAAATAATCAGTGACACGACAATAGGAAGATCGATATTGGAATAAAATTCACGTAAGTAGCCTGGCCAACTGTCATGGCCTGTCATGGCATAGCGAAATTTATAGCCAGAACCGACAACTTGCCCTTTGAAGCAAGGAAGCAGTCAGTTGTTAATGCCACTGGCGGTCAACCGTCCATTTGGTGACTGCAATGTATTTGAATTTTAAGTAGGCGCTTTGTCTTGACTTACAAACTACGATGGGTCTTGCAAACTTCCATGAAAGCATACCTGAAAAAGATAAATAAACCCATAAGTAAAAAATAACCGATTTTATAATTAAAAAAAAATACATTTATTTTCTCTCGCACAAAAAGAGCACAAACTAATAAAAGAAGATAATAAAATAGGTACTAAAATGATTGAACTAGATGATTTAAAATAAATGATTTTAAACTATTGATTTTTATCTCGTTTATCAAAAAGAACAAAAAAAGATAAAAAATATAGAATAGATTTTTGTATTTCCATCTAAAGACAAAAATGGACGAAGGAAAATACAATGCTCATTCAGTAAATGGCTCCTGGCGTATTATCTCAGGCATCCATTTTATAATGAAATGCTTTTCGAAGTCCATTAGGAAAATTTTTAGAATGTAAGGAAAATCAACAGCCGCTCAGGTAATTCCGGGATATACACAATACGATACAAAGCACCTATTACAAAATCTTAGGTTTACGTTTCGCCTTCAAAAAGTAGAATTAAATTATAAATAGTAAAAAACAATATCATGATAAACTAGCGCGAAAGAGGCTTATTCTTAAAAATAAAAAAAAATATTAGCGAAAAATACTTTTTCATGGACTTTTAAACATCTACGAGCAGTGTAGATAGTACATCAATAATGCTAACTAAAACAGCTGAATAATCGAGTTTGAATTGATTTGACCCCAAAACAGGTGATTTGTGCATAAGTCAGTCATTTTTAAAGAAAACATTCTAACTTTCAATAGCCGTAGTACAAACTTTATTGCCAATTACTGTTGAATAAGCCCCATTAAGGATAGTATACATATTATAAATCACCTTGTAAATTACTTGTTAATCACCAAAGCACTTCCCAATCCAGCATTGTTTCTGAGAAATCCCTTTTTTCCTATATTGTGAAATAACATTTCTCTAGCTGTCCGTTAGGGCGCTTATCTCGCGGACTACTGATCCGATTTACATACCTTATATAAGAAAATCAGATAAGCCCCACAAAAATCCGCCTAAAAGAAAACTTGGATTTTTATATTGTTTGCCAAAGTACGTTATTTCGCGCTTAGACAACAGCTCCTTAACTTAACTTTACTATTTTCAGGGTTAGATGTTTTACATATAAACAAAACAAAATGATTCAGCGACAATGATCTAAAATATAAAAATATAGGTACTATGCGAGCGAAGCCGCCCATAAAAAAGTAGCCTATACCTTATACGCTATTCTAGGTAAGGAACTATATCTAATTTAAGTTTCATCGAAATCTGTCTAGCCGTTACGGCGCGATTGAACAACAAACATCCAAACGTGCAAACTTTCTCACATACTTTCGCATTCATAATATTAGTAGTAAGGATAGACGGTGATTATGATAAGCTACGAGGATCTCGTAGCTTATCATAATCACCGTGAAACACCCCATAATTTATTATGATTTCGAATATTTTATGAACTGCTGATAAGCATTTGCTAATTATTATTTAGTAATTCTTAGAATTTTATGTTATCCCAAAAAAATTGAGAAATCTATCCCAAGGAAGGGTCGCTCTTCCTTAGATACAGGGATGCGCTAACCAAATACACCAACGAGTTGACTCTCCTGCTAAAAATCTTTGGGGCGTCCATTATACTCGAAGAAAAAAAAATGTGTTATTGTAAAATTCTTAAACTTTTTAGTACTTAAAAAGAATCCAAACGATTACTACTGTTCTCGAGGTTAGGCTAAGTTTACGTCATAGGATAAAGAATATATATTATCGAAATAAAAAAAGAGAGCCTTTTTAGTGTTTGTGTTAGAAATATTTATACAATTATTTTCAAAGCTGTTCATGAATTTTCAGTGATTTATTGTATTGAAGTAAAAATTAAGCATTCAAGTGAAAATTCGGGTCATACCGATACTCAAAATTGTCTCTATCTTTTTATCGTCTCTCACACACACACTCCAGTGGGCTAGGGCGTCACGTTAATCTGCCAAGTCAACCGCGAGGCGTAATACAAGAACCTAAGCTTCTACATCAAAGGTTAAGATTCACTTAGGGCTGTCGCCTCGAGAACCTGAGCCGGTCGGAATTTGAGAAAGTACTGTCGCTTTTATCTTTTTGTACACCTATTAGTGCCGTATCGGATCGCACCTTGAGAGATTTTGAGTTATTTTTGACACTTTCTTAAGTCGAATCGCTTGGTTTCGAATCGGGGTGCCATTCCAAAACACGATAAATCTACAAACCGTAAATAAACTTACCATCCCTAGCCGTTCTCAAGTTGTTTCCTCTAATGACAACGAGCTATCCGATCCGCGCCACTGGATGAGAGATTCAAATGAAATAACATCGCTCGGATTCCTTGCCGTGCCGTCCCCTTAACGCCACAGATAAGGTCACAGTAGCTATCACATAGATCTACTTCAGAGACAACAAACACCAAAGTATATGAAACACGCTGGTATTCGTCGTCCATGATCTTTTCACCCGACTTCGGAGGGTAATGGTTCATTGGCTATTTTGAAAGGTCCCAAAAACCCGCCTTTATAAACGGTACATTATCTTTGTCACTGTTTCTCATTATGTAAAAGTAAGAGATGGTAATATTTAAGCAATGTTTATATTTTGATAGATTTTATAAGTACGGTTGTTTGTGATGACTAGAATAAACTTCTTCCAATTTCGTTCTTTCAAAATTATGTTAAATAAAAAAGTTTTTTTTATGTGAACTACACAAAACAATTTTGTATCACAAGTTTGGAGAATAGGACATAGTCTAATACAATACATTGAGCAGCGCTAACGTGGCGATCAGCTTACCTATACAACTCTTCAGGAGAAATGATTCTACAAACAGCGTATACTCAAATTCTTCTTGAAATATACCAAATGTGCCGACTTAAAGGTTACCTACCAGACGTACACTAGGGTTAATCAAGGAGAGCTGAAACAAAGGTAATTTATTGAGCCTATGACGTTGTTAAACTAGTAGTCGCGCATAAGCTTTTTAGTATTTTCAGGGTTGCTTGTATACGAATTATTTTGAATCTAATGTCAGCGAAATTAAGCTGATTTCGCACTGAGAGCTGAATGTTAGTGACACAGGTATAATGGATTCCTTTCATTCCCTCAGGGCTTTCTTCCTGTTCGCCTTGGAGCTGACCTAGTTTATTGCGTAATTAAATGGGAATATTTTCAAAGGGTCGTCTAAATATGTGACTATACTGACTATAGCATATCTATAGTTTACATCCTACTAATATTATAAATGCGAAAGCTTGTGAGGATGTTTGGATGTTTGTTGTTGAATCACGCCGTAACGGCTCAACCGATTTCTTTGAAACTTGGAACTGATAAAGTTATTTACCTAGAATAGATAGATAGATAAAATATTAATTTAAAATTTATTGATCACCACACGGAAATAATACATAAGATCACAATTATAAATTTACACGGCAATACAATGGGTTGCCTTATCGCTAAGAGTGATCTCTGCCAGGCAACCTTAGGATGGACTGGACTGAGAAGATTAGAGAAAAGATTAGAATAGCAAATACCTAGGCTTTTTATGTTGGTATCACGTGAGCGTAGCCCCGGGCGGAAGCTAGTAATAACAGATATCTAAGTATTTAATATACTAGACAGTGCATTAATAAACCCAGCATTGCTACCCAAAAATCCTTCACTATTGTTTCAAGATATAAGCAAAGGGAATGCACAACATAATTCAGGATTTGTTAGCGATTCGAAAACATCAGAATTCGGTTCTAAGTGTACAAAAACAAGCTTTATTTGTTTAACTGTTTAAGTGTTAACCCAAAAGAAGTTCAGTGTTAAATACCAGTGCTTCGGAGGAACATCCCCAAAAATTTCGACCGAGAATTTCGGGCGAGTCGAATTTTTTTGGGATAGGTATTATAAAAATCTAAGAAAGAACTTGATCTGCGATAATATTGATTAAAAATTCCCAGTCTCACAAGTTTACAACTGTTAAAAGAGATAGTCGGAGGCAACTTGGTTTATTAACAGGCTTTTGAAAACTTCGAAGACTTCGAACTACTCGGTTCCGGCTGAGAGAAAATAATAGTGCCTAGGAATTTATTGACGACCTCGGTAGCGTAGCGAGTGCTCGTCTGAGACGCAACGGGTGCGGGTTCAATCCCCGCTGCGGGACAAATGTTTGTATGATCTGGATATATATTTTGTTCCGGGTGTTGGGTTCATAATACTCGTCGTTTCTGATACCTACGACACAGGAAATTCTAGTGTGGGGACTATGTATGTGACTGTTGGGTGTTCTTTATTTATAAAAATATGAAAAATGAAACCATCTGGTAAGCGCACGTAGATAAATCAGTCACAGATTTTTTTTAGGTACAATAATAAAAAAACTAAACCTGAGTTAAATTACAATTTCAAATCTGCTTCTCTTAGAGCAGGAATTTTGATTTTAGCTTTCATCTGCAGTATCCTAAACTTCAAGACAAACTGCACATCAAGACTATCAAACTCTGCTAGACTTAGCCACTAGTTTAGGGTTCAATGCAATCTCAAAGCGATCAGCGTTGCCGGAACCAAATGAAGGACTTGCCGGCCAACTTTTGGAATGCCGAAGTGAGATGGGCTAAGTTAAATAGGTGGCCATTGAGCCACATGGCGTATTGCGAGTAATCGCCTCGAGTACTCTCGCGAAGCTTTGGTACAGGTTCGTAGTCAGGACATGTTCAGGGGCAGTAACAACTAAAGCCCTTTGCCGCTAGAGTCTTTGAAAAGAGTTATATTTTGATAAGTTATTTACATCCTCGATATTTCGAACCTGATTCTTTCAAACCGACTATACACTAAATTATTTACATTAACATTATGGTAGCTAATCAATTAAATACTACTTTTATTCTTAAAATTATTCATACCTACTATTACTACTACCTAAACCAAGGGCGGAAAATAGTTTTTCTCTCCATTTGATTGGGTAAGTATTTACGTGACGTCGTTCTCATTTTGTTTTGTTGCTAGAATAACAAGGACTAAGGGAGACAAAGGGGGGCTGGACAAAGAGAGAAACTGAACTTCGTAGAACTTTCTAACGATTCTATTGGCGATGACGCTAGTAGAAAATTCCAAAAATGTATGGAACGGACTATGCTATTGAAATATGAAGTCTATATACTGCATCGAAGTTTTCGTTCGATGCTGTTGATTCGTTCGATGGAATCATTAATATTTACATTGTCTAGGATGCAGCACTTATTACTAAAGTGATTTCTCCCAGTCCTTTCGATGTTAGAGCTCTTAAGGACCATGTTTTCTAAAGCCAACATCCTAGTGAAACAATTGTCCCTAAATCGTTCCTATAATACCTCCAAATGAGCGCAAAGGAAGAAACGGCCCTTAAAGGAATTCTGTGTACAATCCTCTGTTGATACTCAGATTCATACACAAATTCCTTACTTAATTAACATTTACGCACATTCCTTACTTAATTAATGTAAGTTGAATACGACCGCAAAAACGTTACAATTTGTAAGACGTAGACTTTCAAAAGCATTATGGCGTTTTACAGAATCATTATGAAGTTCAAGGCCCCTTCGCAAATGTGTCTAAATGATTCTTCAAGAAAGTCGCGAGTACAATGTCTTTAAGTCTGCTGTAACAGTAAAAGTCGTTATAAACGAGAATTCGCGTGTATGATAATAAAGAGTGATACCTGGAGCAGGAGGTACGGCACACCGAGATTTTCTCGACCTAAATTGGAGCAGCCCGTCTGTGGAGGTACTTCCGCCTTACAGAAGATCGCAGAAAAACAATATTATTTGTTTCAAATAGTGACGTGTTCCTGCGGTGGGGTGCATGAAGAGATCCTCCACGCGGCGCACTCTGGAAGCAGCTAGTCCCGGTAACGCAGGGACTAGGCTGACTAATCTCTTCACCACAATGTTTCAACCAAACAACGGTTCTTCTCAGAGCCACTCTCAACTACATCCTACTGCGCAACCCTCAAGATACTCTAGCGCATGTAGAAATGGTTCCCCCTCGAACCATAAAACAGCCCTGACTGTTATATCTATAAACATAGAAGGGTTTTCAAACAACAAATCCCAACTTCTTGCAAATATGTGTCAGGATTCTCGTTGTGATATTCTATGCGTTCAGGAAACCCACCGCGGAATTGAACAACAAAAACAACAAACAACAAGGTTGCCAGAGCTCTTTAAGGGGAGAGGGGTCCGGGGTCGGCAAAGCGTGCGTGATGCCTCTGGTATTGCAAGCGCTCATAGGCTACGATAACCGCTTACCAACAGGTGGGCCGTGCGCTTGTTTGCCACCTCAGTTGGATAAAAAAAATTTTTGTTTACAAAAATCTAAAGACAACGCTACACATATACGCCGGTATATATGTAGTAATGTGGTTTTAAGTGTTAATCCACACTAAGCGACTTAAAATTAATGATATAGTCTAGATCGTGTGCCATAGTTGGAGCGCAGGATTTTTAGCCCAGCAGTGGGACAAGTTGTCTTGTAGATAATAACCCCTTTACGGGATAATATACATATTTATTATGTTTACTTGTTACTCACAAGAGTTTTACCTACACCGTATTATGCCTCTAGATCAATGAAACTGTCAACGTACAAAGCAAAACATTGTTTCAAGGATATTCCGGATCTACTTGAAGGGTTAAGCTTATCTGCTTAGATAAGTTACAACCGAGGTGCTAAGCGTAATCAGCAGAGTGAGATGACGCAATGCATAACATACAAGGTGATTCATAACATGTATACCATCCGAAAGGGGGTTATTCTATCAACAAAAAGAAATAATACTAACAAAAAAAATATCAATTTTTCAAAAAAAAATTAAATATATTTTCACAAAATTTCTCAAATTAGCTGTTTTTGGCATTTTTATCAACTTTAGAACTAATAAGTAAACGTACAAGAAGTTACGAATCGAGATTGCTTTGAATTGAAAACAGCTAATTCATTGAGTTTGACCTGATTTGACCCCAAAACAGCTGATTTTCGCATAGAGTTTTTTCAATGAAAAATGTCGAATTTCCAAAAGTCGTAGAACAAACTTTATTGCCAATTAGTTGTAGAATAAGCCCCTTTCGGAATGGAATACATATTATGAATCACCTTGTATAGCACAATGTAGTATACACAGAAGCAGAGAGATAATTAGAAGTGAGACATCAAGTAGGTACGCAAGTCAGGACAGTAATATCCTGCGGACAAGTTAAGTGGAAATGTAGGTCTGCAGCTGTTCGCTGCCGAATTAGGTCACAGTGTAGCAAAGCGCTGCATTATTGATAGCTCTATCTATGGAATCTCTTAAGCTGGGATATAGCCTGCGATCAGAACCAATCGCATTAGTCAACAATGGATTAGGTTTAAAAATATTCTACTCGTAGGGGAGTTCTATGCGTTCATTCATTCTCATCGGAAAATTATAAAACAATATATCTTATCATAAGAAAGTAACTCAAACACTCATAACGTAATTTAATAAGGCACAGGGCCTAGAAGTTGTAAATTTGGAATATGCACTACCAGCGCATGCTAATTATTATTATTATTCATTATTTCAGACCATTTCCATATTCAAATTTAAAATAATAATTACGGTTTAAGATCATTTATTTCTCAAAAGATTTAAATCTAAAATCACTTACTGAGAAACCTTATTATTATACTACACAAGTATTTACACATTAAAATACAGTGAGCGCTACAAAGTAAAATTTTCTAATTAATAGGTTAGAAAACAATCAAATGAATACATAAAAAGTCACTAAAAGTATGACAAAAAAAAAAGATGTGGGTACATTAAAAAATAACATGCAAGTACGATGCACTCAAGGACAACAACTAAATCAGATAAAATAATAATGACTTAATTAATTACATAAAATCACAACACATTACACAAAATTAAAAATCAAATCAAATACAAACACATCAAATTACATACAATATAAAATCAAATCAAAAATCAAAGCAATAACACAATACTCTAAAAAAAACCTACCTACTTGACGAAGATATTGCGATACTGCTCCGACCCCAGCATTACCTGCTTCCACTTCGCCTGGATCGGACAGTCTAAGAATGAACTTTTGCAAATTCAAGTGATAGGCTGATTTCAATTCAAGTGATCCACTGAGTAAAACACATTTGAGACTACTTCACTCAGTTCCAGGATGTTGCCGTTTTCGTGAGTTCGAGCCAGCTTCTTAAAATTATTATGGTTTACTAATAAAAAATATAAAAGCTTTCCAAAATTGCTAAAGGCAGCGAAACATGCTTCTGTACCTACTCTATTCTAAAGAATGTTTTACTCTACATAAAAAAGTTTGTCAAAACTTTCCGTTTTCACTTTTACGTACTTTTAAATGTGTAGTTTTCCTCCTCATAATGGAATCTTGAAATAAATCTGTTAAAACAATGTTATACCTGAACTTTTCGAAATGTTTCATTGCTCTTGTAGAATATCCCTAAACAAGGCGAGGAATTGAAGGCTTTTCAGTAACAACTGTTCGTGCTATAGTGCCATGGGAGGATTTATTTGCTACTGGTCATAAACACTGTCAGCCTCGGAACGCGGAAGTTTTCAAATCAGTCTTGCGTGCGACACTTTTACGAGATCCCGTAGATATCTCTATTCCGTTCTGAATGAGGATTCAGTGAAATCAGTGAGAATAGGAAGTGCGGAAAGTTGGGCCAAGTTTAAATAAAAATAAATAAATAAATATTCCGGACATATTACACACGGTCAACTGATCCCAAACTAGGCACAGCCTGTACTATGGGTACCAGAGACTGATATAAATAATAACACCCAAACACAGAACAAACATCTGTGTTAGTCAGAAATGTTTGTCCAGTGCGGGAATCGAACCCGCGACCTCTAGCACAGAAGGCAGAGTTTTATTTTTTTTCTTTTTTTTTTGTTTCTTTCTTTTTCTTTTT
Source organism: Anticlea derivata (assembly GCA_947579855.1). Lineage (NCBI taxonomy): Eukaryota > Metazoa > Arthropoda > Insecta > Lepidoptera > Geometridae > Anticlea > Anticlea derivata. The sequence continues at coordinate 4,900,156 of OX388271.1, read as the reverse complement.
TTTTTGACATATCACACACGGTCAACTGATCCCAAACGATATACATAATAGATATATATTTAACACCCAGACACAGAGCTATGTGAACTTGGCACCCGACTTTGGAACATCAAACTTTTTTTTTTTTATTCTAGTTGAGTTTCGTTTGTAGTTGATTGTAGTGAAATGATTTTCGTTTGTAGTAGCTCCAAAAAAAAGTTAGGGGACTTTGAAAAAAAAACTCTTTGATTTTAAAATATTTCATCCGCGTCTATGGAAAATCAAACTTTTTGTTGTTGATTCCTATAGTACTTCGGTTGTAGTTGATTGTAGTGAAATTATTTTTGTTTGTAGTAGCACTTAAAAAAAGTTAGGGGACTTTGAAAAAAAAAATCATCCGCGTCTATGGAAAATCAAACTGTTTTTTGTTGATTCCTATAGTACTTCGATTGTAGTTGATTGTAGTGAAATTATTTTTGTTTGTAGTAGCTCTAAAAAAAAGTTAGGGGACTTTGAAAAAAAAACTCTTTGATTTTAAAATATTTCATCCGCGTCTATGGAAAATCAAACTTTTTAATTTTGATTTCTATAGTACTTCGATTGTAGTTGATTGTAGTGACATGATTTTCGTTTGTAGCAGCTCCAAAAAAAAGTTAGGGGACTTTGAAAAAAAAACTCTTTGATTTTAAAATATTTCATCCGCGTCTATGGAAAATCAAACTTTTTGTTGTTGATTCCTATAGTACTTCGGTTGTAGTTGATTGTAGTGAAATTATTTTTTTTTGTAGTAGCTCTTAAAAAAAGTTAGGGGACTTTGAAAAAAAAATTCATCCGCGTCTATGGAAAATCAAACTGTTTTTTGTTGATTCCTATAGTACTTCGATTGTAGTTGATTGTAGTGAAATTATTTTTGTTTGTAGTAGCTCTAAAAAAAAGTTAGGGGACTTTGAAAAAAAAACTCTTTGATTTTAAAATATTTCATCCGCGTCTATGGAAAATCAAATTTTTTAATTTTGATTCCTATAGTACTTCGATTGTAGTTGATTGTAGTGAAATTATTTTCGTTTGTAGTAGCTCCAAAAAAAAGTTAGGGGACTTTGAAAAAAAAACTCTTTGATTTTAAAATATTTCATCCGCGTCTATGGAAAATCAAACTTTTTGTTGTTGATTCTTATAGTACTTCGGTTGTAGTTGATTGTAGCGAAATTATTTTTGTTTGTAGTAGCTCTTAAAAAAAGTTAGGGGACTTTGAAAAAAAAACTCTTTGTTTTTAAAATATTTCATCCGCGTCTATGGAAAATCAAACTTTTTGATGTTGATTCCTATAGTACTTCGATTGTAGTTGATTGTAGTGAAATTATTTTCGTTTGTAGTAGCTCTGAAAAAAAGTAAGGGGACTTTGAAAAAAAAACTCTTTGATTTTAAAATATTTCATCCGCGTCTATGGAAAATCAAACTTTTTGTTATTGATTCCTATAGTTCTTAAGTTGTAGTTGATTGTAGTGAAATTATTTTTGTTTGTAGTAGCTCTTAAAAAAAGTTAGGGGACTTTGAAAAAAAAATTCATCCGCGTCTATGGAAAATCAAACTGTTTTTTGTTGATTCCTATAGTACTTCGATTGTAGTTGATTGTAGTGAAATTATTTTTGTTTGTAGTAGCTCTAAAAAAAAGTTAGGGGACTTTGAAAAAAAAACTCTTTGATTTTAAAATATTTCATCCGCGTCTATGGAAAATCAAACTGTTTTTTGTTGATTCCTATAGTACTTCGATTGTAGTTGATTGTAGTGAAATTATTTTTGTTTGTAGTAGCTCTAAAAAAAAGTTAGGGGACTTTGAAAAAAAAACTCTTTGTTTTTAAAATATTTCATCCGCGTCTATGGAAAATCAAACTTTTTGTTGTTGATTCCTATAGTACTTCGGTTGTAGTTGATTGTAGTGAAATTATTTTTGTTTGTAGTAGCCCTTAAAAAAAGTTAGGGGACTTTGAAAAAAAATTCTTCCGCGTCTATGGAAAATCAAACTGAAATTATTTTCGTTTGTAGTAACAAACGAAAATAATTTCACTACAATCAACTACAATCGAAGTACTATAGGAATCAACATCAAAAAGTTTGATTTTCCATAGACGCGGATGAAATATTTTAAAAACAAAGAGTTTTTTTTTCAAAGTCCCCTAACTTTTTTTTAGAGCTACTACAAACGAAAATAATTTCACTACAATCAATTACAATCGAAGTACTATAGGAATCAACAAAAAACAGTTTGATTTTCCATAGACGCGGATGAATTTTGTTTTCAAAGTCCCCTAACTTTTTTTAAGAGCTACTACAAACAAAAATAATTTCACTACAATCAACTACAACCGAAGTACTATAGGAATCAACAAAAAAAAGTTTGATTTTCCATAGACGCGGATGAAATATTTTAAAATCAAAGAGTTTTTTTTTCAAAGTCCCCTAACTTTTTTTCAGAGCTACTACAAACGAAAATAATTTCACTACAATCAACTACAATCGAAGTACTATAGGAATCAACAAAAAACAGTTTGATTTTCCATAGACGCGGAAGAATTTTTTTTTCAAAGTCCCCTAACTTTTTTTTGGAGCTACTACAAACGAAAATAATTTCATTACAATCAACTACAATCGAAGTACTATAGGAATCAACATCAAAAAGTTTGATTTTCCATAGACGCGGATGAAATATTTTAAAATCAAAGAGGTTTTTTTTCAAAGTCCCCTAACTTTTTTTTAGAGCTACTACAAACAAAAATAATTTCACTACAATCAACTACAATCGAAGTACTATAGGAATCAACAAAAAACAGTTTGATTTTCCATAGACGCGTATGAATTTTTTTTTCAAAGTCCCCTAACTTTTTTTAAGAGCTACTACAAACAAAAATAATTTCACTACAATCAACTACAACCGAAGTACTATAGGAATCAACAACAAAAAGTTTGATTTTCCATAGACGCGGATGAAATATTTTAAAATCAAAGAGTTTTTTTTTCAAAGTCCCCTAACTTTTTTTCAGAGCTACTACAAACGAAAATAATTTCACTACAATCAACTACAATCGAAGTACTATAGGAATCAACAAAAAACAGTTTGATTTTCCATAGACGCGGATGAATTTTTTTTCAAAGTCCCCTAACTTTTTTTAAGGGCTACTACAAACAAAAATAATTTCACTACAATCAACTACAACCGAAGTACTATAGGAATCAACAACAAAAAGTTTGATTTTCCATAGACGCGGATGAAATATTTTAAAATCAAAGAGTTTTTTTTTCAAAGTCCCCTAACATTTTTTCAGAGCTACTACAAACGAAAATAATTTCACTGCAATCAACTACAATCGAAGTACTATAGGAATCAACAAAAAACAGTTTGATTTTCCATAGACGCGGATGAATTTTTTTTCAAAGTCCCCTAACATTTTTTCAGAGCTACTACAAACGAAAATAATTTCACTACAATCAACTACAATCGAAGTACTATAGGAATCAACATCAAAAAGTTTGATTTTCCATAGACGCGGATGAAATATTTTAAAAACAAAGAGTTTTTTTTTCAAAGTCCCCTAACTTTTTTTTAGAGCTACTACAAACGAAAATAATTTCACTACAATCAATTACAATCGAAGTACTATAGGAATCAACAAAAAACAGTTTGATTTTCCATAGACGCGGATGAATTTTGTTTTCAAAGTCCCCTAACTTTTTTTAAGTGCTACTACAAACAAAAATAATTTCACTACAATCAACTACAACCGAAGTACTATAGGAATCAACAACAAAAAGTTTGATTTTCATAGACGCGGATGAAATATTTTAAAATCAAAGAGTTTTTTTTTCAAAGTCCCCTAACTTTTTTTTAGAGCTACTTCAAACAAAAATAATTTCACTGCTTGCTTTTCGTGTCACTGGTTTTTTTTGAACATCCTGCTATAGTTGAAAAATTAATTTTTTTTTTTCAAAGTCCCCTAACTTTTTTTAAGAGCTACTACAAACAAAAATAATTTCACTACAATCAACTACAACCGAAGTACTATAGGAATCAACAACAAAAAGTTTGATTTTCCATAGACGCGGATGAAATATTTTAAAAACAAAGAGTTTTTTTTTCAAAGTCCCCTAACTTTTTTTTAGAGCTACTTCAAACAAAAATAATTTCACTGCTTGCTTTTCGTGTCACTGGTTTTTTTTGAACATCCTGCATTAGTTGAAAAATTTTTTTTTTTTTTCAAAGTCCCCTAACTTTTTTTAAGAGCTACTACAAACAAAAATAATTTCACTACAATCAACTACAACCGAAGTACTATAGGAATCAACAACAAAAAGTTTGATTTTCCATAGACGCGGATGAAATATTTTAAAATCAAAGAGTTTTTTTTTCAAAGTCCCCTAACTTTTTTTCAGAGCTACTACAAACGAAAATAATTTCACTACAATCAACTACAATCGAAGTACTATAGGAATCAACAACAAAAAGTTTGATTTTCATAGACGCGGATGAAATATTTTAAAATCAAAGAGTTTTTTTTTCAAAGTCCCCTAACTTTTTTTTAGAGCTACTACAAACAAAAATAATTTCACTACAATCAACTACAATCGAAGTACTATAGGAATCAACATCAAAAAGTTTGATTTTCCATAGACGCGGATGAAATATTTTAAAATCAAAGAGTTTTTTTTTCAAAGTCCCCTAACTTTTTTTTAGAGCTACTACAAACGAAAATAATTTCACTACAATCAATTACAATCGAAGTTCTATAGGAATCAACAAAAAACAGTTTGATTTTCCATAGACGCGGATGAATTTTTTTTTCAAAGTCCCCTAACTTTTTTTAAGAGCTACTACAAACAAAAATAATTTCACTACAATCAACTACATCCGAAGTACTATAGGAATCAACAACAAAAAGTTTGATTTTCCATAGACGCGGATGAAATATTTTAAAATCAAAGAGTTTTTTTTTCAAAGTCCCCTAATTTTTTTTCAGAGCTACTACAAACGAAAATAATTTCACTACAATCAACTACAAACGAAACTCAACGAGAATAATAAAAAAAAGTTTGATTTTCCAAAGTCGGGTGCCAAGTTCACATAGCTCAGACACAGAACAAACATCTGTGTTAATCACACAAATTTTTTCAGAGTTAATACCAACTGAGCTATGAGGCCAGTCAAGTCAGTTAGTTTTCTGTTCTGGATGGGTGTTACTCAATCACGCCAGGACGTCTGAACTAATTTCGATGAAACTCGGAAAAAATATTGTTCTTTTTCTTGAATAGCATATAGCCTACTTTCCATCTAGGTACCACGTGAGCGAGGCTAGAATAAATATTAATGTGGTGAACATTCCAAAGATACCTATATATTTTGAAATACCCTAAAAAGTAACAAATGGCCACCTAAATGGTACAGTAGTTAAGTTGAATTGTTTGAAAAATTACCGTCATTTCTAACACAGCGAACTCAATTTTTCCTGAACAAGTTGATGACTAAGAGATGCGTGTTCAGCGATTGTCAGAACTGGGTCAAACTGGGGCTTTCGTTGGCGCATACTTAATTCCATTGCACACCAGCATCAGGCCTCTGCCTCTTCTTATCGGTTGTCAAAGTGAAATGGGCTTTATTGCGTTACAATAACAAACTCACCTTTTCCGATCGTGAAATAAACGAACAAACCGGAAATGGAGTGAGTGAGACAAATTATTCAATGGCCAAATGATTTTTAAAACTATTTTGCTCTTGGATGGACGATTGTTCTCGTACAGACAAGTAGACTGCTTGGGTGTACAAATCATTATTACCCTTCGCAGATTTTACCTACCTATATTCTTACCAGCAAATTTTGATAGAATAACATATTGACTAACTAAATTCCATGCAGATCGGATAGACGTTTCGAAAGTTATGCTCTAACATATAAACAACGCCAATTCTTTAAAATTGTTAAGAATAGAATATAATTTATTTGACACACTTAAGAAACACACAGAAAAGACCAATGTCAAAAGAACCTTAGAATTAAATAGGTAGTCTATACAATTATACATCAAAAAATATTATAAACTAGCTTCCGCCCGCGGCTTCGCTCGCAAGGTACCTACATAAAGGCAGTATATATGCTATTTTAGGTAAAAAAACTATTAGTATATTCCAAGTTTCAACGAAATCGGTTGAGCCGTTACGGCGTAATTGAATAAGAAACATCCAAACATCCCCAAAAAATTTTACTTGTTTTACTTTTAATGTTTGTAAGATCTCCGCTCGCTGCGCTCACTCAGTCAATTATTTCGTCAGTGCCAGCACGCCAAATCTCTGAGGCTTAAAACGCTTGAATATTTCCTACGGCTCTTGCATACCAACTTTATAAATTAACTTTTGTTTTAACCTTTGCAAAAATGAGAGCGAAACAAAGAATTTGTTAACAGTAAAGCATGAAGCTTATAAAAATCATAATACACAGAAGTGGTATTTAAAGTAAAGTAAAAAAACAAAGCAATGTCGAAATAAATAAACGAAATGCTTTTTCACTGGACTTGCTGGTACTGTTTTGGTCAGCCTGCAGATTCATTGCCAGTCATTGCAGTTCTTTAACTCTTATGAAAAAATAAAAGATGTCGATACAATTTATAGGGGACCACCTTGAGACTATGCCCTATATGATGAAGAAAAAACCATAAAGATAAGATAAGGTATTTATTTCTCAACAAACATCATACACATTATAAAACACAAATAAAAATACAAACTACACATACTGAAATAATTTTTATTTCATAGTTGGAGAGACATAGGTACCCACTAGGAAAAAACCTGTATGATGGCATACCTTTACCTTCCACCAGACAGATATGTTATTATTATTCAAGATATTCAAGCTAATCCATAGATTAATTAATCTAAAGTTAAAAATTAATTAATCTATGGATTGAAATCGTATCATCAATGTCACGACTACAGAGCAGCACTTAGCACCACAGTTGGTTCGTCTGTTTTGTGCTTAGCACCAACCTGGATTTAGGTAGGTAATCGAATTGCTAAAGAGTCCATCGCAAAACTAGTCAAAAAGATTTTTAAGAGGAGAATAACCGCTAACCGCTTAGATTTGAAGTCTATTTCATCAAAGACGAAGCAGAGTACATTTTCGAAAAAAAATTACCAACTTTTATCTACCACAAAAAAAAATCTAATTGTTTATTTTCAAATCCAAAGTGAAATTCCACATGCTAATGATGATGATGATTAAGGTCCAAATCAACCAGAAGCCCTCCAGCCAATGAACTGACGACATTATGTGGGTTGTAGGAAATTGTAAAGAGAATGGAATTTGTAAAGGAAATTGTAAAGAGATATTGTAAAGATGAAGCTTAAGTCCGTTCGACGCGGCACTCTTTGGGGGAGGCGTTTGAAATAAGCTGTTAAAGCAAGCCATCCTTTATTTAAAATCTACCAATGTAACCATCATCACCCCACTAAAAAAATAACGGTCACCATACACGATCAAAGAAACTACGATAAACGAGAAACTTAAAAACATTCAATTGGACTTGAATCGATCCTGTACTAGTCAATAGATGAATTTAAATTGAGATGAACGTAGTTGACGTCATCCCGGTAGCCACTAGCGGCAGAACTTCGAAAGTTCCAGAGTTGTAGAAAATGTGGAGTATTTTTTATACCTTATAATAATAAGCCATATGTTGGTTGGCAACATTTAAGTACAAGTAAAATTGCAAAACGGTACGAGGGTTCTGAATAATATTTCAGAATTTTCAGGTTTCAGGCTTCGAATAAACAATCCACACAATGAGCGGATGAATTACAGCGGGCTAAGTTGTATTGAGCAATGGCCGCTTTCATCATGCACGATGCTTAGATAGTATCGTTCTCTGTTTTTTATGCTTACCACTATGATGGCAATCAAGCAATAGACCTACCAGTTGGTCAGTGGTATTTTTTTTTTTCATTTATTTATCGTCCAAAAATTATATTATTATTATTTATCAAGTTGTTACCGTAGCCTATGGAGGTTCGCACTACCAGCTGTATCACGCACGCGCTGCTGAGCATGCGTTGGTAAGTCTCAAATGCCTATAATTTCATCGGGTACCTCTCACCCTTCAAACCAGAATACAGCATTGCAAGCGTTGACGGAAAATATATATATGAGTAGTCTCGTCTCCGATACTGATAAGTCGACATTGAGCAGGAATGAATCTGATTGAAAACAGAAGGAATGCTCAAGATATCTGAAGACTGCGTCATTCGAACTACGGCGTAGTTAGTATATATAATAAGATGCAGATTCGAATACCACTGGTTTGATAATATTTTATTATAAATTTTATTTAAATTCTACCAAAGATAATAGGTATAGTAGAAAATTCTACCTAAAATTACAAAATACTCGTAGACTCTGAGAGTAGTATTATCAACAAAGTTTAAGTAGCTCCAAATAAGTTAAGCAAATACGTCGCAGGTCAGAACAAAGATTGTGTTGATTTAAACACCAGTTCATTAATGAAAATGTTCAGAATAATTGTGAAGTTCTAACAAATATACATTTTAGGATAATCGCCGAAGTGGCAGACGTGATAAATGTTTGTCTTGCAAAGTGGCGGAGCTAACGTATTCTCACGGATTCATAAACATTAAGATGTGGATGGAAATAAACTGAATTGGCTTTTATAAAGCTTTATGCGCAAAACATTAAAGATAATTTAGGTTAAGAGTTCGAATAAGTTTTTAAGAGATATACACTCAGAAAAGGAGCTTAACTTTTCAAAGCTAAGTGGATTGACAGAAGTCCGTAAAATGGCACACTACAAAAAATTTACCAAGCTTCAGATAAGGGATAATACATGATCAAAAGAAAATCTTTTACGACAAAACTAAAGAGAAGAATAAAATAACAGGACAAGTAACCAATTCGATCAAGTCAACTCAGTCAGATCTAGTAAAATGTTGATAGTAACATTACTCTATTATAACGTTTTACTAGATATGACTAGACAAAATTCACTTTCATTAAAAATGTTTACCAACACATAAGGATTGTTCAAGAAAATAGATAATGGTATTGTAAAATCCGTGACCCGATTCGCGATTACTATTACCCATTGATTTATTTATATACTTATCAAAAGGATTCGACGTTCCCAGCCTTAATAATCAAAATAATACTTTGTTGCAAAGCAGCCATTTTATTCTGGGCCTGGTCCATGTACACTACATAGAAAAATTAGGAAAAAATAGGAGATTACAAGAAAAATACATTTTCATTAATTTGAAGACAAATGCGATGGTACAAGAATAGTTGTTCTGGTAAGTTTTTTACTATGCGAACACTATTTGAAGGCCGCCATGTTGGTTTATAATTGGCGTTTGACATGACATTGACATATTTTTCATGTTGTGTTGTTTGGATTTGATGTTTTTGTTTTGTCAGATGAATGTAGGTTGTCAAAATGACATTTCACACACGTTCATTCGCCATATTTTTGTAGCGCTGTGTGTTGCTCTCTTTGTCGAAGAAAATCTTAATGTACCTTAGAACGAAGTCAATTTAAATAAAATAACCAATTAAATACGTTTACTTTATTGCTTAGCCATATTTTAGAGTAGTGTACACAGTGCAGGCCCAGGCTCCATATATTGATGAAACGTCTCTTTTCTTGGGATCATATTTTTTTTATTAAGCTTTATTTTTGTACAGAATTATTTATGAATAAAAGAAAAAAAAAGTTGCCGGCTGTCAATGCTATGGTAAATATTTTAAAATTGTATGTCGATTTCAAATTGTCAGCGAAACGTTCCTTTGAATACATATATACCTAATATTATCATCACTCAAATGTCACCAAAACGGAAAACTGAACAATTTCAAAAAGCAATTTCAGTGTATCGTTCTCCGTCGCCGGCTCGTTTCACTAAGTTCACTATCAAGGAATTGTGGTCCGCGCAGCTAAACTTTTCCAATAGCACCGCCCAGAAATTTTCAATTATCAACTTTATCCACAAATCGGGATAGAGCGCGCATAAAGTTTCATGAAAATCTTTTATCGAGTAAAATTACTCAAATAAACTCGAAGGTATGCTACGATTCCATTGTACATAATACCGCAAAGGATTTGTTCTTTTAATCCCATTTTCCCGTTCTCCTCCGGGACACCGATTCCTTTTATTTCCATTGACTATTATGCAGGCAAATAGGATTGTCTTACAAATCTCCGCATACAGTAATCCTAAGTAATGTTACTGAGTAAGAGTCGTTTCGTTTGCCGTCCCCTATAGACTTTCACAATTTGATCAAAGGAGACGTAAAAGTTAAAGAGGGGCTTGTTAGGTATGTCAATATTAAAGGCACAAATTATTTTCTTGGCGAATGAACTCATTTACAATGTGCCAAATTGTAAAATCTGGGGTGCGTGAAGCCTATGGAAATACGAGTAGAAATGGAAATACGAGAATATGAAATAAATTGTCTGAATACAAAATACGTAGACGTACTCACCACAAAATAAACACTACCGTGAATTTCAGTTGTAATTATTTATATAGTAAAAAATATATTTTATCTGTGAAAAATAGCGTAGGTTTGGATATTATGTTTATTTTCCCGCTAATATTAATCCTTTTTGTTGATAGAATAATCCCCTTACGATATGGTATAATGTTATGAATCACCTTGTAGAACGATCATAAACAGTGAACTGGGATGAAATTCCAGGAACTGAAATATTGATGACGCAAACATCAAGTCTCCGGAGCGCAGAATATTGTTTGAAAATGAGATGCAAACTCCGTCCAATTCGCAATAAAACTTTTATTCGTCTATAATATATTTTCTGCGTCAATGCCCAAATTGCAGAGGAATTTACGCAAAACTTTTTAAAACGAGATTTCTATCTCAACTACAGGTACCATAATAAGGAAAATGTTGTTTGAATGCTCGATGAAGATCGTTGATCGAATAACAAAGCAACGTAATTATCGAAACTGCCAAAGGCAACAGCTTGCTAATTAAAATAGCAATTATACTCGAAATTAAAAGAAAGCAATTGAACAGCCAATAATCAAATTACAACGAACGCCAAACATTTTCTTAGGCATGACCTTTTTGAGAATAATTTATTCGCACGTTAACAGAAATTGAGAGCAGCAGCGACGTCGCTAATTTATAATAGGAATTCCCAGCTTTTTCGTTAGATATTGCATGGTTTATTATATTTCATTTACAAGGTTCTCGAGTGGCGACCACGAACCGGACGACGCAGTGTTGGAAGCCACCCGATGGACCGACGACATAGTGAAGGTTGCGGGAAGTCAGTGGATAGAGAAGGCTCAAGACCGTTCGTCATTCGTCATGGCACTTTTTGGGGGAGGCCTATGTTCTGCAGTGGACTTCATCATGCTGATGATGATGCATGGTTTATTGCTTTTATCACATTACTAGCTGGCCCGTCCATAACTTCGTCCGCGTGTTCAACTATGTTTCTACTTTGACTCTTGTTACTTCGTACACTAGAGTACCTCAGGGCGCGAGGCCTACTAGCACTTGACCTAAAAATTAACTAATTAATTATTTTGTGGTAGAGCCACGGAATAATTAGCGCGTAGTTGTCACAGACTAGAAAATAGTAAATTAAGACCTGAACCAAGCGAAGATTTTTCATCCAATTTGATTTACAAATATTGAGTTTTCACTTAAACCGTACATTTTTCCGGGATAAAAAGTAGCCTATGTGCTATTCTAGACTATAATATATCCCTGTGTCATATTTCTTCCGGATCCGTCCAGCCGTTCTGGCGTGATTGAGTTTGTTACTCCATCCACCCAAACTTATGCATTTATATAGAAGTAAGATAAATTTGTTAATTCAAATGAATACCTAGTTAACTGGCTCGAACGCCACCCGCTACCCGTGTTGAAATGTTTCAAGTGAGCCTGCTCCAGAAACTGCTCCATAATAATTTACTTTAAGGTAATCTACGGCTGCCCTGCCAACCTCAGGCTTAGGTAAAAACATTAAATCATAAAGGTGCTTATTTTTTCGCATTAATAACGAAAGGGCAATAAAATTCGTAGTCAGCGCCGTGTAAAATAACTGGAAGCCAATAATGCTTAAATTGTCAGATCCTTCGTCGGAAGGTCGTGATCGCAAGGTCCGTGGAGCATTTATTTTGTCGCGGCAAGAAGCTCCAAAACAATATTAGGGCTATAAAGAAAGGTATGGGGAAGAAACGAGGGTGCTTCGGCTTAATGAAAAATTTTGCCCCCTACACATAAAAATTGCACATTTACTGTGCCGAAAACGGGTCTGTTTTCCCTTCTTAAATCTTTTTGTAATGTTTTTCCTTTATTACTTTTTATAGAAATCTAAGCGTGGGATGTGTACCTTCCTACTTTTGTATGACCGAAGGGTATTTTCGTAATTAAAAGTATTCAAAATTTTATCCAGCTTTGTCCATACAGCTAAAGAAAAATCATACTAATATTTGAAATGTTAATATTTTTGGGGATTTGTGGTTCAAAATAACACCGTAATGGCTAAGTCGATTTCGAATCGATTTTTTATCTTGGAATAGATAATAGTAGATTATGCAACAAGGGCTTAAAATAGTGTATTATGTCGCGGGCGCTATATTGAACCCCGAGAATGAGGGATTCTATGGTTAACTCCAGAGCGGAGCGAGGGAGTTAAGGCAAGAATCCTGAGTACGAGGGGTTCAAGATCGCCCAAGACAAATACACATTTAAGCCCGCGATGCATACTCTACTTTTTATACTTTCTGCGAGGCAATTGAAAACAATGACTGTTAAGTAGACTGTAAAGAAATTATTTTTCTGGAAGTAAGTTTCCAACTATACCAGAGGCTTCAGATTGTATGCATTCTGGAGTCGAATCAAAATCACTGTCGTCGTCACTTGACAATTTTTAGAAGTTTATTCGAATCGAAACTGAATTTCGGTGTAGTTAACAGCACAACAGTTTGAGCGCTTGGCGCCTTTTTTTCTTTTTTTGTAGTCTATTCTATAGTGGTCAGTTCGACATTCAAATAAATCCTTCTTCGTGCGCGGTTGAAAATGAATTTCATAAAAAGTTTTCATGTTTTTCTTTTTTTTTAATTTGTAGGCAGTGCAAAGAAAATGATAACATACAGCCTAATTAGAATAAAATCTCATTGCACCCAAACATTTTTGAAACCAACCTCGATCAAGCACGACTACATGGGTTACATTCCAAATTCAAATCACATTATGCCCCATGGGAAATAATGAAATTCAGTACAACATTATGACCCGTCTAGACCGTAGGGCTGTAATGACTTACTTTAGGAAAGGTTTGCATGACACATAATATGCCATTGACGAGCAGGTAGTATAAAAAGTTCTTTATCTAGAATAACATATAAGACACTAGGGAGCAAAGCTGCGGGCGCAAGCTAGTACCTAAATATAAATTGGAACCACCAAAAATACTTCATAAAAACATTTGATTCCAACAAAACAATTTGCCTGTTTATTTAGTTAGATAAATGAAAATGTACAATAATTAATAAATTTTGTTACTTTATTTAATTTTAACTGCTGTCATTCGCTTTTAATTCTATATTGTATTCATTAATCTTACGGATTCTACGGTTCCTTCCTTTGATGATTTCCTGGGTAGGTAGGTACACAATAAATTGCTTGTCACTAAGTATTTCATTACAAAGATGAGACACGGACCGTTTGGTTGTCTGTTTCTGTATAAAAAAAGGACTCTGTCAGTATATTTTGCTTGCTAGAAATATATAAATACCTAAACTTGCAGTGTTGGGAGTCATCATCATTATCGTTTCAGCAGTAGAACGCCATTACCATAGATTACCAGAAACAAACATTTGGGGGCATTTGCCCATACTCGCCAAACTGGGCATGCGGGTGGCGAGCGCAGACAAAGCTATTGTTTTTAATAATAGGGAACGCTGTAATTTTTGTAATTTTTTTTATTAATTAAATTTTATTAAGATTGTAAATTAAATATTGCATGCCTAGATATAGGTAGAATACAATGATTCAATAGTATATAGTAATTGACATCTTTATGACATGTATTTCAAGCAATAAATTATACTTTGACTTTGACTTTGACGCTGCTGCCCCTCCCTAGCTTTGTTCCCCTTAGTCGTCTTTTACGATATCCTCACATAGAAATTGAGGGGCCTATTCTTCAGCCGAGGCAACCACGGCAAGTCGGGTATCATCTATAAAAATATTTCAGCAAGTCCTGATTCCAAGAGAAGAGTTTTACGTGACAAGTATCAATCCCTCAGAAATAAACCAAGAATCATCAAAATAGAGAACTAGTCATCTTTCGAAGTCCGTCCATCATTTCAGCCTTAAGACGTCTACTGGTGAACAAAGGTCTCTCCTAGATTTCCAGAGCGACCCATGCTGGGAACGCGGGTTGGCGAGCGCAGTCCGAGCTATCGTTGCTGCCCATACTCTATCTTTTTTCCCCTTAGTCCCCTCTTACGACCACGTGCATATTGTGAAGTCGGATAGAAAGAAAGAAAGAAAGAAAGAAAATTTATTTATTTGACCCACAACGCAGTAAGTAGGTAGGTAGGTAGGAAGAAACAACGAAAGAAAAAAAAAACTTAAATCTAGTAATACAAAAAAAAAACACAATAAGAAAAACAAAAACATGTAGGTAGGTGAGGCGGTAGATAGGTTGAGTAGGTATGCGTTGTGTGGGGCAAATGGGTCCCGTCTCAGCATAAAGCTGCACCAAACATAATATGTACGGTGCGGCGCTGGTTTTCAGACGGGGCCTAGGCGACGTGACGTGACGAACATCAATAAACATAATATTTAAAGTAGGTATGTATTAATAAATGGATAGTTATATTATATATTATAAGTAGGAACATAGTAGATATTATTTAAAATAATAAGTATGTAGGTATATTAGTAAGTAGTAGTATCTCTTTAGCCTGTGGTGTGTTGTTTATGATAGAAAGTCAATCTTTGATTAATATTTATCTATAGGTAGGTACGTATACGTACACATGCATGAACATAATTTAAAAATTATAAGGATCATAAAAACGCATGGTCTAAATAAAATTTTGATGTCCGAAATAATATTTAGCAGAACTAAATATTCAAAATGTCACGATGCCGGTCAATGCACTGGAGCTATATTGGGACCGGGAGTAGAGTTTTCAAATGAGCATTCATAAAAGTCGGATAATTCTATACTACATTTTGAGAAAAGGATTTTTTTCTCGAAATGCCTCTCTAAATTAGAGCAGCCTGCCTGGGGGGTACCTCCGCCTTACAGAAGATCGCAGCCAAATATAAAATATATATATTCCGTACATATTCACACGGTCAACTGATCCCAAACTAGGCATAACCTGTACTATGGGTACCAGAGACTGATATACATAATAGATATATATTTAACACCCAGACACAGAACAAACATCTGTGTTAGTTACAAATGTTTGTCCAGTGCGGGAATCGAACCCGCGACCTCTGGCGCCGAAGGAAGAGTTACTACCAACTGAGCTATGAGGCCAGTCAAATAACATTATTCTTCTCAAATAGCGTTGTGTTCGTGCGGTTCGGGGTCGGAAACGCGTGTGTGATGCCTCTAGTATTTCAAGTGTTCATAGGCTACGGTTACTATTTACCAACAGATGGGCCGTATGCTGGATAGCCATCTTAGTCGTATAAAAAATTGTTCAGAGAAACCGGCAATAACATTAATACTTACAAACTACAACTCTCTTTGAGTTTGTAAGTACTACTACTCAACTTGTCTTTTTAACGCCGGTTACCTTAAGCCCGATACTACCAAGACGCATGCTGTGTATGTATAATAAATCAACTGGATATCTTTCGTTAATGTATAAAGCAACTGCGCTTTAAATATGTTTACGCGCAGTTTATTTAAGTCCTTGATGAAGTTCTCTGTTTTGAGTAAACAGAGGGCTTAGCACCAGTTTCTGACACCAATCGTTGGCAAGTCAATCAAAATGTAAGACATTTTATAGTCGAAGAGCCCATAATTATGTAGCATAGTCGTTCGACAACGTCGAATCTCTAGAATATAAAATCAAAGAGAATGAATTCGCAGCGGCCGGTTTTATATAACTCGATAGTGACACAGACTAGTGCTAAGGGTACAGGCATTTTGGTTGCGACCGTCTTATTTATTTTTGTATAAAATGTTGTTGTTAATAAATAAACTTACCTCCCGGAAAATCACAGAATATCAAGAGACTAGCCAGAGACAAGACTAAGATCTCTTTGTAGCGAAGTCTAAATCTTTCTGAATATTCTTTACCTGACTAGTCTTTACCAGACATCATCGTGAGATTTTATCGGGGCGAACAACTTGTATTTATTATTGTCCCTAACCTTTTGATCACAGTCATTGCCATGATGGTCGTTCGAAATGAAAGAAGGTTCAAACGATCATCCCTTTGGGCCTTTGATACTATTTATAAAGGTATAGTATGTGCACATATAGGGTATCTAGATATATTAGTCCGAGGTCACATGATGAGTCTAACTTGTGACCAATCGCATTTTGCGATTCAATCGAAGCCACAATTAACATTCAAAGATATATAAAGCCAATGAAATAGGACAGTTGACTGCGGTCCGTTTGTAATGTTACCGGATCCTGAAAGTCCTCGTTAAATTGCTTGCTATTGAGCTGTGTTCAGCTATAATAAAATAAAAATAAAATAACACCCAACAGTTACATACATAGTTCTGACCCCACACTAGGCTTCCCTGTGTCGTAGGTATCAGAAACTACGAGTGGTACCACCACACCTAGACCTTGCACAAATATTATCAGATCATGCAAACATTTGCATAAGGAGCTGGGCTGGCTGGGGTAGGGTTAGCATAGGGAGACAATGCACAAAACACCCCACATCGGGAAGTCAGTGCAGGTCTAACCACCCCCAATGAGAATTAGAATTAGATGCAAACATTTGTCCTGCAGCGGGAATCGAACCCGCACCCCTTGCGTCTCAGACGGGCACTCGCCCGCTACGCCATCGAGGTCATCATCATAATACATTGCTACAGATTGGCGAATTATCATTTCCTACATCTCTGAGTCACGTTTGGAAGAACCTGGGTTCTTCCACACGTGACTCTCTCAATGCCATTGACAAAACGCAAAATCACTGTACAATGCTCGAAGTAAATTATATCTATCAATCTAACTGGCCTGACGAGGCTAGAAATACCCAACTTCTCAAGAGCAATTGAGCTGAGCTGGTACGGGATTCAAACACCTAATTCATCATCATCATCATTTCAGCCGTTCGACGTCCACTGCTGAACATGGCCTCCCCCACAGACAGAGCAAACTCCTAACATGTGGGGAGATTTGCCCACACTCACCACGCTGGGCATGCGGGTTGGCGAGCGCATTTAGAGCTATCGTTGTTAAAAAGAGGGACGCTGCTGGCCATCCCCTAGCTGTTTTCCCGTTTAATTTTATTTCAGTTCAATTGCTTGCTGCACTTACAGTTTACACCAACGCGTACAGCAAGCCATTCACAATGCACTTAAAAAAGGGCACTTATAATAATAATGATGACATAATATACTTATACTATTTAAAGTAGCTTAAGTCGCCTCTTATGACATCCGCGGATAGGTAGATATGGAGGGGCCTATTCTTCAGCCGGGGCCACCACGGCCAACACCTAATTCATAACAATTTAATAACAATGACAGCCAAGTTATTCTTAGCAGCCGTAAGTACCGAAGCTATCATTGTAAGTCCTACGATCGTGACTGCACCTATGCATAATTCAACGCACAATAAGCCTATACTTTATGTCAGCTGCAAAGCTGGCAATGAATTTATACATCCTACCTATCAATTTTAGCTCCAGGTTAAGGAGGGAGTAATAATTATGATGGGGGAGAGTGCATTTTATCTACGATGCAAACTAACCTTTGAGCGCCTGTTAGTTCAGTCTTTAAATGAGTGAGATAATTTTATTTCTCTTTGTAGAAAGGTACAAAGCAGATAAGAAGGGCTCTTTAGACAGAGTAAGTCTGGAAGTGCTGCCACCTTGCCTATAATTTCTGCCGCAAAGCGGCAATGCTGATAATGCTGTGTTCCGGTTTGCAGGGTAAGGTCGATGGTTATTTTTTATACAACTAAAAAAAAGATGGTAAAGTTACAGGCGCATGAGACTTACCAACGCTTCAATCAAGTTCAATCGCCAATCAAGTGGACTATCCATTGTCCGTTACTATAAAACATACTACTACTACTATCATCCTCATTTCAGCCGTCCGACGTCCACTGCTGAACATGACCTCCCCCACAGACAGAGTAAATTCCTTATCATGTGGGGGGATTTGCCCATACTCACCACGCTGGGCATGCGGGTTGGCGAGCGCAGTTAGAGCTATCGTTGTTAAAATGAGGGACGCTGCTGCCCATCCCCTAGCTTTTTTCCCTTAGTCGCCTCTTACGACATCCGCGGATAGGTAGATATGGAGGGGCCTATTCTTCAGCCGGGGCCACCACGGCCAACTATAAAACAACATATTTGTAAGTACGTTACCTATGTTTCGAACAAGTTCAGCACCGAATCAAAAGAAGTAGTAAAATTTTCGTACCTGAAACAAAATAATATTACCATTAGATTACTACACTTACATATATGAACTGTAAAAATTAGAGATAAAGATTGCAAGGAACTTATCAACTAAAGCAAGAACCACTTTTGGGCTCTTATTTGCGTGACATAGCCTGCTCGATATTAGTCTGATCAGACGTATCAAATGAAGTTTATAAATAAAGCCTGAATTGCCAGGATAACCTTTTATGGAACTAGTTAGTCGGCTCCCAGCCCAGATATTTATCCGTGTTTTTTCTTATAAACACAATTAGTCATAAACATTATTGTATATTTATAGAGTAACTTTTGAAGCATAACCTTACACTGCGTTCATTTAGGCTGATGACACATTTTTTTATTTTTTATTTATTTTCAACACCACAAAATACACATGACTCGCGACACGAGCGAGGTGACTTTGGATGACGGTCATCAGCGGCTACCATAATTACTGATGGTACCATAATGTTGTATTTTACCCCACTAACAAATAACATCTAGAACACGTGCCACGTGCCGGTTGGACTTGGAGCAACAAAACCGTTGATTGGAACACTTAATCAAGTTATAGTTGCCAACATTCAAAGGAAACTTTCAATCTTGAATTCCTGGATAGTTGATTGGAAATTATATTAAGATCGCTCTCAACTCGGTGAAAAAATATATTTGATTCCCAATTTATTATTTATTTTATTTTGTTGCAGAGATCATTGAAGCCATAATTTTAATAACAATTAATTTTTTTTTACTCCCAACAGTCACATACATAGTCACCTCACTATAAGATTTCCTGTGTCCTGGGTATGAGAAACTACGAGTACCATGGTACCACAAAACCCGGAACAAACATTCGCAGATCATGCAAACATTTGTCCCGCAGCGGGAATCGAAACCGCGCCTCTTGCGTACAGACGGGCACGTGGCCGCTACGCCACCGAAGTCGTAATTTCAAAAAGAGATAATGAGATCGTTGACACTCTTAAAATTATACTGCGAAACTTATATCAGCGCTGGAAAGCCTACTCTATGTAAACATCTGCCATGTACTACAGCGTCCTGTAAGTAAGAAAAAAGTTCCACCTGACGCTGTAGATATAAATTATCTAGAGTAGCAGGCATAAGGCCTGACATTTTTTACCGTGTAGTGAGCATCAGTAACGACTTTCTAGAGTCAAAGACGTACTACTCTATATTATCCTTCCTAGAGTTTATAGCCGCAAACAAAAGTCCAAATGCAACTCAAAAGTTTAAGCAATTAGAACTCGTACGCGAGGCTAAATTACTGTTGCTCATATAATATGTTAAAACTTAGTTTTTCAACTTTAACAGGTATCATAATTACGAACAGTTTTACAACACATTACAACAACTTTAGATATATTTCACAGGGGAACTACCTACGTTAAACATACGATATCTCATTTATGACACTTTAAATCTAACGGGTGTTATCGCGTACCTTTTTTAAATTCTATTCCCGACGTATCGACCTTGTTACAACATAGACAAGGTAAGCGATAAACACCCGTTTGATTTCAATATGCTACTATGTATATAATGATCGCGAAAGTTTGAAAAATACTAAAATACGCGAGAAATCCCATTTCGTGGCAAGATCAAGCGTTCTTTTAAGAAAAACTGCAGAAAAGATTTCAAATCTGGTGAGCTGTGTCAGGTCGCTAACAGCCCTCGTGCGAAGGGCTCTTGTGAACTATTATATGAAGGAAAGCTTAGACTCATCGGCGTGGCGGAAATGTGAATCAAACAAAAGATGGAGCCACTAGAAAACATAATGGACCTTTGACACGAATCTTGTTGTCTGACCGTGAAGGAATAGCTGAATTAAGTTATTGTAGCCCATGGTTATGCTATGATAATAAGCTTCATAATTTTTCACCGACAATGTTATGAATGATATTTAAGCGTTCCGTGCCTCATTTGATAAAAACAGAACCCTTACAGGATCAATTAGTTGTCCGTCTGTATGTCTCTCAAGACCGTTTTTATCAGAATCAACGAATTTTTTTTAAATGTTATAACACTGCCGTTAATAGCAACGTATATGTTACTTATAAGTGACTTCATCCTCTTACTAGCGCCTTTGATATTTGTGTGAAAGGGACAAAATCCTCCTTAGCAGCTAGGCCAACAATGAAACAAGGATGGCTGAGCTTAGGATGTACTCAACTCAGTCCTTGTATATTAATTTCCAAGGTGAGAATGAATAGGAAAATATTATATATCAAACGAAACAACGTGTCACAATGACATCAAATACATTACGGGTCTATTGTTTAATTTAACACATCTACACTTCGCTAAACTTGATGCATAATGTCCCTAATATCATCCAAAACACTTTAATCCAAAGCTGAGTAATACAATAAGCTTCAAATTGGACATTTTACTGTAGAAATAACAATGGGAGAATTCCGGGCGAGAGTACTATCAGCCGTTTGTTTTCATTTAGGATTCGCACAATTCCACTCCGGGAACACGGATAGCTACTCACCGAATTTGCCGCAACTTTAAGTATAGCCTGGTTTCCTTGGAATCGGCGGCTGACATTGATGACTGTAATTTATTGAGGCCGTGACTTTTAAGAGAACGAGTGAGATATACTTAATCTTTATCGAGTGATAACATTCTTCGCTATTTACGTCTGTAACAAGACCGGTACCCTTACCGCTTCCGAGCAAACCGAAGCTTTACCAACCAAAGATTTACATTACTTAAAGTTTTATTGGTAAAACTTCAGTTAGATAGGAAGGTAATAGGAATTCTTTCAGGAAATCTTCTTTGAACTTGTTTTGAAAGCGGGGTTCGCCCGATACTAGAAGTTCTAAAAGAACTAGTAGTTGCTTGATCCGATTAGCTCTGTTTACGAGTTTCAGGCAGTCCCCGAACATAACTAAGTACTTTCTTAGAGGATTAATAACCGTCTCACACCGCGCTAAACTCTCGCTGGGCGTTACATTTTTAATGAAGATCTGGTCTAACTATCAGCGCAATAGCTTATTTGAATCTAACTTCCGCCTGCGGTTTTGTTCGCGGTGTACCCGGATAAGTAACCTATATCCTTCCAGGGTACAAGCTCTGTACCAAATTTCATAAAAAATCGTTCAGCCATTACGGAGTCCAGTGTAATAAATGTACACACAAACGGCTACTAATATTATAAATGCGAAAATTTCTGTCTAAGCACAAATTTTCGCATTTATAATATTATTAGTAGCAGTAGGATAGCAAAGGAAGTTCTATTTTTCAAAAGGTGTTTCATCATCATCATTTCAGCCGTTCGACGTCCACTGCTGAACATGGCCTCCCCCACAGACAGAGCGAATTACTTATCATGCGGGGGGATTTGCCCATACTCACCACGCTGGGCATGCGGGTTGGCGAGCGCAGTTAGAGCTAAAAAAGCTAAAAGCTGAAAGGTGTTTTATTCAATAAAATCAGTAGGATCCCTTTGAAACGTCTTAGAAACTAGGTGAAGCTACGCCTGTTCCTCGCAACCAAGCCTAGAATAATCAGGCAACAAAAAGGGCTTGATGTGTTTGATGCCTGTTGCTGATCGTTTATTCGCTTACCGTCAGCAGTTGGACCAGACCCTGTCTACAAACATTGTACTAAGTAGGTATCTTGTTGAAGCTTAATTGCCGTTGAGCTGGGAAAAACAAGATAAGACTTGTATTCTTAGCCATCGTGAGTGGAGTTTTTAAGGTTTTCAAAGATAGAATCAAGTTTCACAGCATCTTTACTTGTCACCATTGAGTGGTGAAAAGTATAGCTTACCGTTTTTATATGGTGTCACGTATAGCGCCCCCACAAAAACCGGCGAACCACGTCACACCACACCAGAATATTAAGTATGTTTTTTTCCTTCATTATTCCACACATCTCTCCATTTATAATGAATAGAACGCCTTATTTTTATTTATAAACAACATAACCCTCCATGAATCAAAGAGCCAAAACAAATGAGCTCGTGCCACCAGTCACAAAGTTCTCTAAGTTGCTGACATTAACCCTTATTTGTCATCCCCGTATGACCCACTACCCAGTATCCCCTTTTGTATTATGGCGTTCTAGTTTGCTAATAGGTACTTAGTGTTTGCTTGAGCTTGTAATTAGTCGGTTCTGTTATCTATTCTGTAGTTGCAATAACCTAAAGTAATTTATGTAGGTATTTGAATTTCATCATCATCATCAAGAAACCGATGCTGGTTATAGGAATCCACCAAAAGTTTCACGACGAATTTCGTCGGTTCATCGGCTGGAGGCCTTCCAACACTGCGTCGCCCAGTTCGTGGTTGCCATTTAAGAGCCTTTATTCCCCGACGGTTGTCGGTTCTACAGGCTATTTGGCCTGCCTACTGCCACTTCAACTTGTTTACTGTGAGAGTTATGAACTTGGTAACTAGTATTTACAAATATCGGATATCTGTAGATGTGGATGTCGTAAGATGCGGTTATGGGAACAAAAGCTAGGGGATGGGCAACAGCGAACCTTATTTTCACACAGATCTAAATGCGCTCGCCAACCAACGTGGCGAGTATGGGAAAATCGTCCCCACATGATATTGGACGTCCTGACTCCTGATGAACTATAAATATCGTAAGCATGGTCAAATTAATAGTGTACTACGTTATTGAAAACACTCCAAATACATCCTAAAATCTAAGTATTTGAATAATTCTGTTTGCAGTTTTAGCACCTATACATAGAAGCTTTCAACATAATGTAAGAAGCTTTTGCTCCTTGCATTTAGTTACACAGAACAAGGTAGAACACTCTGAAGACTAGATTCTTATTATTTGATACCGACTCGAGGTACTAAGTTATTCATTTACAAGTACGCCTACAGCGCCGAGCCAGTGTGACGGCCGCCGTCGTCTTTTGCAACGTTGTAGTGGGCACAGAAGTTCACAGAACTAAAAGTCTTTGATCACTGCGTCGTCAGATTAGAAATGAAAATCAATCACTACCGATGGCAGATGGCACCGTTCACTTAGGAATCCAAGGTGCCCCTGCATCAAGCGAACACTAAAACCACCAAACATGTTTGTAAAATAAAGAAAGAAAGAAATAGCCCTTTATCCCCAAGAATGGTAGACATCCTCTCAGATCTCCAGTCGATAAGATCCTAGGGCTTAGAGGGACGGCCAAACACTTGGCACATGCCCACATTTTGTAGAATTGAGTTTTCCATTCGTGACGGGTTGCAAGCCCATTGCTGCAAACATGTTTGGCTTGTTTGACTTGTTAAAATCCGTTTCAACATTTCGGAAAACCTTTACGAATTTTTTTCATGATTGGGACTCAAAAACTGCCGCCTCTGGCTCACAATACAATGAATATTCGCTACCAGCTGTGGGGGAATGGAAGTCCATATTCAAAAGCCATGATGTTTCGCATCAATAGGAAAGTGAAATAGTGAAACTCGAATTCGCAAACTATTACTCAAACTTTCAAAATGCAGGGAGCTCAACTAAAATACGAGCGCTAAAATGCCAGCCAGATTTAGCTGTTTTTATTCAACTGAAATAAGGTGTATAGTTATGTATATCCGCAGATCGATTTCAATAGATACCTACACCCTTGCAGCCCGAGCATAAGACAGACGCAGACATTCAACGGTCAAATCATCGAACCACGTTTCGTCTACTACTAATAGTAGCTAAAATTGGCTACTCTTCCGTTGAAAAAACATTTTCTATGGTATTCGATCGGATGGTAAGCCTGCTGGACTTGCGTTATCGTGCAAATTTGGATACCAATCGAAAATATTTTGCAATAAAAGTATGTCTGGGTATTTATTTAGCAGATAATGTTTCAAGCTGTATACACAATACCTACACGTTGTCCTTGTTTATCTTATGAAGTTAACTCCTCGAAAGGAGCCTCTAAGAGGCGCACTTTAAACCTTTCACTACACTGATTCTTTCATCGACGCTCATTGGCCCTTTTCAGGGCCACCATACCACAGCCTGGTGAATTACCTAATACAGGATGACCAAGAAAGAATCGGTGACACGACAAGCAAGCAACTTATAAAGTAAAGTAATTGTTTATTCAAATTAAAATGGTACAATTTCTTTGTAAATAAAAAATTACGAAAAGCAACAAAAATATGCTCTTATTGCTCACAAAGTGGACTGTATAGTCTGAAGTAGGTAATTTTTTACCCATAGGTAGTTACAAAACCGTACCCTCCGTGCAGGATTTAACTGTGTTACGTACGACATCGACAGGGTAATGCTTTAAACCTCCTATTTGGAACTCATCTATTTTGAGTGGAGCAGTGAGTAGGTAAATGTGAGTAGATCTTATATACAGGTATACATATCTCAATATTTTAACTAACTATTATTTTAAACTTTAGTCTAAACATTTAATATACTTAAGTAGGTAGGTATTCATTACTAATCAAAAATTATACCTTGGTTTGTGAAAAAACATACAAACTTAATACTTTTTAGGGTTCCGTACCTTATTTGGAAAAATGGAACCCTTATAGGATCACTTTGTTGTCCGTCTGTCTGTCTGTCTGTCCGTCTGTCAAGACCCTTTTTCTCAGAAACGGCTAAAGGTATCAACTTAAAATTTATACCACCTATTAAGGTATGTGGGCTTATGGTGCCTTAAAAAAATCAAAGCTCTAGCTTAAGGCATTAAAAATATATGGCAATGAATGTATAATTTTATTATGGAAATGGCAAAAACCAAAAACCTCTAGGGCACTTCCAGTTACCTCACAATTCTGAAATTTGGAATGCTAGGAGCTATTGTGACACAAATAAAGTGAAAAGTCTGAAATTGAGGAATTTCGAAGTTTTTTAGGAAACAAAGTTATATTTGCGGTCAATGTCATACAATGACTACGTGAGCGACCGCAAATATAAGTTTGTCAAATCCTACACTTAGAATTTTTATTAATTTTTATAAATCCAGTGGTGCACGACCGGTATTCGAACCCTCTACCAATGATACGGAAGCCTCAGGGCGCGAGTTCTCGCAATTGACCGTCTTTATTTTTGATCATTATGAAAGTAGGCACAAAATACCATCGCGAGTTGTAGAGAGTTAATTAGTCTAAGTCCAAAGGGCTTACACAAACATGACGCAGTAACATTTTCATTTTTTACACAGGAAAAGTAATAAATTACAGACATGAAGGACATATGTACAAAAGCGAGCTTAGCTCTAAAAAGAGTTGGAGCTAACACAATAAAGGATCTCTCTCACCGGAGCTAAAAGACAGAAACCTTTCTAACTATCTTTGAGGTTAGAGACAGGTGATTATCGATATCTCTATAGTATAAAAATGCTCGTATCTTTCGACCTCGGTGGCGTCGCGGGGCGAGTGCGGGCTGAGATGCAAGGGGTGCGGGTTCGATTCCCGCTGCTGGACTAAAAGTGGTACTCGTAGTTTCTGACTATGTATTTATGTATGTGTTGGGTGTTATTTGTAAGGTATTTAATATAATCGGCTTGAGTGGAATTTTGAGGCATAACATAACAAACCATATTTTGTATGAAATAGCCAGTCAGTGTGACAGTCAGTCTGAGTGGAGTGAAAAATGTATTGAAGGCTTAGAATACCAGCAATAGAGGCGGGAGAGGGTCCTGTCAAGCTGCAAGAAGGGCACCATAGTTTTTTTTGTATAACTACATACTTTTTATAAAAAAATAGTATACCTAAGATCCCTAAAGATATCTAAGAGGGGTAGTCAGATGCACGTCCAGTCAATAAATTTAGCACATGTCCACATTTTCCAATGAAAATACACCTGCCTGGATTAAATTCGGGAATATTTTACCTAGTTTTACCTGACAAAACTTTCAACTCAGCCTCTTTCATTAGGCCTAAGTGGGTAGCATATATTACCTTACCTACCTATTCCCCAAAGTTCTCTTCAAGGCTAACTGACGAGAACTTTGGGGAAAAGATACGAAGATTATTGTCAAAGGCTTTATTTAGTAGAAACCAGTTTCTTTGTGAAATCTACTCAACTAATAAATTGCAAATTGTAAGAATGACTTGATTTGGTCACGTAAAATCCAAAAAAGTTTTGTTTCACATCTACAGTTTTTAAATATTTACATTGTTTCAAATTTTAACAACATTTTACGATCAAAATGTAGTCATGTCATAATGTCCTAGCACTATCTCTTGTTGTCCTGGCCGAAGAACGGATCACTCGCGTCTAAATACAAGCATAATGCTTTGTTAGAGCGAGTAGTCAACTATCGACTTTACACAAGGTTTTTGTTAGACAAGGAACTCTCATGCACGTATTTTGTTTTCTTTTTTTATAAGCTTATTTTATAAGTTTTTCTAGGTTACTAACTTGTTAAACCTTTCTTAAACCTTTCTTTTGCAAATAAATACTTATTTTATTTTATTAATTACTTCATGATATCATTATCAGCCTGCAAAAGTTCAGTGCTCGACATATGCCTCCCCAAAGAGTGCTACGACGAACAGTCTTGAACTGGTTGTGCTTGTCATACTTGGGGTTTACAGACAGTTTTACAGCAGAGCGTACCACGGGCTGGTGAGGTTGGCTTGGATTCCTAAAGATGTAGTTGGAACCCCTTACACTTATCACTGGTTCTTTCTCGGACATCCTGCATTAGATCATTGAACAGGTTGAGGAATGGTGGCCCTGAAAAGAGCGAATAACCATTGATGAAAAACCCAGTGTAGTGAATGGATTTAAGTATGCCTCGTAAAGGTTTATTTCTCTAAACATGTTACATTTTTTTTTAGATTCAAGGATTTGCCAGTTTTCAAAATTTGTTTTTCTGCACCGTTTGGTATATAGCGCAAATTTACCAAATGGAAAAGCAAGTACCTATCTATATCTAGCAGAACTCGAGTTTTAAGTTAATTAGACAGATAGACAGACAGACGGCATCTGCTATGATTATGGAGATGACAGAGCTATCGATAAGTGTTTGCACCAATAAGTTCAACATCACCCAGTTTATGAAAATTCTATTTCAGTTACCCAAAAATTTACATAAAAATAGACCATTTTGAGAGATGCAGAATTTGGAGCCTAGATTCATACGGCAATAAAGCACATTGGATGACATATACTGCACCACGCTATTTCCTATCAACCCATAGCTCAGTCAGGACGGACATGTTCTGGATATGACATTTGCATATTAGTCCCGGTCCACTGCGCCATTTACGCTTTGACGTTTTAATATACCTGTTCGTGAGTCAATAGAATAAATGCATTGGTGCAAGACGGACGATCGAACATCAGTTAGCTCCGCACGTAAGCACTGCCCATACTGTCTTTCCTGTGCATAAGTACGACTTAGCTGAGAGGTGCTGGGCAAACCCGTTTCCGTCTAAAAACATGCTCGAGGCATTACAACGTCCCGCATTCGGTTGACTCTTGCTGGTTAGGTGTATACTAGGCTTGTTCTTTTATGTCATTTGTGTTCTTACTCTTTGTATGTTCATATGTCCGGTCAGTGCTTTGTGTACCTACCTACCCTTTAATAAATAAACATATTTTTTTCTCTTGTATTCTTCTCGAAGTGCTTCCGTACTTCGTAAAAGCCACTACTCATTATCATCATCATCAGCCTGAGGAAGTCAACTACTGGACTCCCCCGACTTCCCGCAACCTTCGCAGTGTCGTCGTCAAAAGCCCCTACACACCTCCCTCAAAAAACTCGAGGCAATTACGGTGCCAGTGTTTTCTCATATGATTTGACAATCAGTAAGTCTGTCTGTTATTCAAACCGTGCTTGCAAGTGGTCCCTATAAATTATTTTGAATTGGTTCAATCCTTGAACACTATTTACTCTTCTCTAACCCTTGATAAATTAGTACCCACCCACATTCTCGTTAGCAACACTAATTTAACATTGTGTGGTCCAGTAATTAATGGCCAACACAGGCATAGCGAAGGACGGAGGATAGCTGCCTCAATCTGTCGATTCAGGCAATCTTCAATAACATGCTCCACAAAAGAGATTATTTTGACTGTGTTTTGCTTTGATCCGTTTTGTGTGGGTCGGTCCAGTCAAGATTCCGTTGATTGACTAGTGGTACTCCCGCGTTATTTTCATGCAAACTTCCTCGCCACACCCTCTATAGGGTTGAGATTCGGAAATTAATACCTATCTTAGTGCAACCCCACACTACAAGTTACTTACTACCGAAGTTTCATGCTTTTAGGACTTATGGTTTAGTTAGGCTGTGCGTTCACATGTCAGTCAGTCAGTAACGTATTTTTTTTAATTTTGCTCTGATCGGCTGGCAATTCTCAACCTAGTCTCAATGTAACCTAATGGTACAGTGCGTTTTATTTATAGGTACAGGTGATTTGAACTTGCCGCCATTAGTATAAAGTAACTCAGCCATTTTCACCTAAGCTATGCCGCAGGTATACAGTATAATGGGGATATTATACAATATCCTGTAGAACAATAATTGAAACGAATTGAGCTCATTAGTGTGTATACCAGCTAAACAATGCAGCCAATTGAGTGGTTAGAGAATCTGCCCACGCACTACTCCTATGTGCTTCCAAATATTTTCTGCTTTTTGCGCTTACTGGTAATTTATTTAAATGTTTGTTATTATTACAAATGAATACCCAAACTCAGATCTCGCAATGTCCGGTAAAACTTAACCATTTATATGGCCTAGAATAAAAACAAAATCGTTTTGGAATGGTATGAACCAACTCTTTCATAGACACCCCTCTTCATTTATTTTTATTATTTTTTTGTAAATCCTGGTTCGGACGCCTAATTCTTCGCAGCCCCTTGGCTGATTTAACTCGTTAACAGGAAATTTTAATAGTTAAACCTGTTGTCAATTCCATGCAGATTGGATTGACGACGGACGTTTCGAAAGTTATGCTCTAACAAATAAACATACAACCCCGAATCTTCCAAGTTGTTTGAGAGGTTTTCGCTTGCTTCGCTCCGCTCACTCGAATAGAATGACACAAAATATCTGATTATTAATTAGGTCGAAAAGCTTGCTTTGATTGCCACTCATGTTTGAGCGTCTTTAAAATAGTCATGCTTAAATAAACGATGTAACTAAGACTCACTTTCCTCGCCCAGATAAATAACATATTCTCATATGTTTCCAAACTGCTGCTCCAACGATAATCAAGGATTGCTAATACGCGTAAACGTATAAGTGGCGCGAGAATCTAGCTTGTTAGATATTGGATAATCAAACAGCAGTAGGCATCATACATAATAATGTTCAGTAGCAGTAATCAATATCATAAATAAATGATATTGATTACTGCTAACATTCTAAGTAGAATATGTTAGAATCTCATGGCCTGATGTCGCTGTGCCCCTCGACAGCTATTTAAGTTGCCATTTTACAATGACTGTGCTGCTTGCCTTATATTTTAAATATCCTACTTCTTCTTCTTGTCGTGTCACTGATTATTTCTTGGTCATCCTGTATTAGGATAGGTATTACTGAAATAAACACGTTTTGACTTTGACTTGAGTTCTAATGAATAAAACTTTTCAATAAAAACACCCACAACAATTAATTAGTAAAACAATGAAATAATATGTTTACTGCTCCGCTGACTATAACGATAATCATATTACTGCTAATTAAAAAAATCCTTTATTCAACAACACAAAATTAATTTAGTAATAAATACTTCTACACTCTAAACTGCACAGTACATCCAATTTAGAATTACATGATTGCAGAAAAGGAGGGTTACCAGTTACTGAGAGATGTAACAAAAATAATACGTTCAAATATATTTGCGTATCTAAGTAATATTTTTTTTTCACGGATAAAAACATATTAATATTGTGCAACTTACTGTCATTATTTACTAGCTTCCCCGCGTGGCTTTGCTCGCGAAATTTGAATTCGAAATCAAATAATCGTATAAAAAAGCCTATACGCTGTTTGTGGTTCAATCGCGCAGTATCGGCTTAACCGATGTTGATGAAACTTGGAACAGATGGAGTTCTTTACCTAGAATAGCTTATAATTATGTAGAATTTTATTTTCGGTACCACGCGAGTGAAACTGCGGGCACAAATAAGTAATATATAAAGTGGCATCTCCCAATCAGTACATTACACAACTTTTTCATAGATATCCGGAGCGAAATACTGAACTACTTATGCCTTTTTATGCACTCGACTGCCGTCTAAACGGCAAGCGGTGCGTTATTATGCCTTAAGTATCTATCTTTAAGTATCAGATCCAAACAAGGCTAAAGCTTTCCCTGTAGTCGAAGAAGTTTGTGATACATTTATTGATACATGGACGGTGCCGTGGTTGGTGAAAAGGCAGTAATAATTATTCACACCCGGCTCTAGAGGATAAGAAAGATAACGGATAAATAATATCAATCTCCTGGGGAATTACACCAAATGATTTGGATGTGATATAAAAACAAAAGGCCGGAGTTTTGGCAGGAAAATTGCATCCAGTAGGGATACTACCAATAGGAAACTAGGTACGTACTGCTGACGACAAACCTATACAAGGTGATGCTTGCTATCCCGAAAGGGGCTTATTTTGCATCCAATTAGCAATCATGTTTTTTCTACGACTTTCAGAAATACTATATTTTTCATAGAAAAATCTCTATGCAATAAGATATTTTTTACAAAAACTAAAAACCGACTTCAAGTTCCTGAATATTTACAAGATTTATATCAACCTCTTTTTTTTTGTTACCAACCTCTTTGCGTTTTGCTTACCTACTGAGGATGACACTGGCCACCTACACTTTCGAATAAAACACAAAAGTAAGTATGACATCCATTCATCATCAATAATAACTCTTATGGTACTGACTGACTGACTGACAATCAAACGTTGTGGTTTTATTCTCTTTGAAAATCAACGCAGAGCCTAACCAAAATCCTAAAAGTGTGAAATTTGCAGGGTAGTTTCCTGTTGTAACGTATGGGTGCACATAAAGGAATTCCCGACAAATAGCAGCAACCGAACGAAGTCGCGGGGATAACCACACCATACCACCTCCTCCTTTTTGAAGTCGGTTAAAAATCAGCTGTTTTGGGGTCAAATCAGTACAAACTCAATTATTGGGCTGTTATGGATTGTAATCTTGACTAACATCTAATTGTCTAACATCTCGTACATTTAATAATTACTTACGAAGATGATAAAAGGACCAATAGCGAACTAAGCTTTCAATTGATAATTTGTCTTGGCGACGACGAAGTGATATTACTGTGATCTCCTACACTGTGGCTTTAGGACAGGAAATTCGCCAATATCAGCAAACGCCAAGGGTACAATTTCCGGTGAAAAACAATCGAAAGACGTTTTTGGCCAGCAAGTGGGCCAAGAATGCCCTCAGGTACGTAATCGTTTAATTCTGTGCAGTATTTACAATGAGATATGCTGTTGTTTGCAGCCTAATTTCAACGCGCTTCCCAGGAAATATAGCGTTGTCTTATCTGCTAGAAATAAATTGTCGTCTTTACTGTTGTGAAGACAGGTTTAATTCGTTTTGATGTGAATTGTTTTACTGTGCGACAGTTATCTAATATTTTTGAGCAATGTGTTTGAGTTAGGCACTGAGCGTCTGTGAGCGTATTTTGTATTGATATTGACCGCAAATATAGGTAAGTCTGTCTAGTAATAGCTCCACACGAGTTTCGAAAGAATCACAGCTTGGTAGGGAGCTGGTGGAGTGGTGGTAGTGCTTGCCTGGCCTTGCCTTGCGATCCACGGGATGTGGGCTCGGCTGTGGAACAGAAGGAAATACAAAACAAAGTGAACAAGTGAGGCAAATAAACCAACATAGGTACAGACAAAAAACGCAGGTATATCGAAATCCTGTACCTGGGAGCTTACTGAAAGCCGGAGGAATTACCCACTCAACGGCACTGATATCCTCAACAGCGGCAGTTGAGCTTAAGCACACGGTTTTAAGCGTTGGGTAACCACAATTTTAAATTATTGTATGAGACAAAACAAACAACAAAACATAATTATCTGTTTCTAGAACATGATATTTGTTGTGGGAGGTAAAATTATTGCCATGTTGGTATGCTCTCCGTTGGCGATACTATTTTTTTATACAACTAAGGTGGCATAAACATACGGCTCACCTGTTGGTAATTGGTTACCGTAGCCTATGAAAGCTTTCAAAACCAGAGGCATCAAGCACGCGTTGCCAACACCTTAAAGAGCTCTGGCAACTTTACTCACCTCAGGAACGCAACACTAATTGAAACAAATAATGTTATTCGTTCGGCTGCGATCTTCTGTAAGGCGGAGGTACCTTTTAGGCAGGCTGCTCCAATTTAGAACGAGAAAATCACGCTGAGCCCTACTTATTTGCAACAACTGACATGCGGACGGCAAAATCTTCTAAACATCTTTTGTGTAAACTTATATGCGTAGATACAAAGTGTGTTGCATCGTAATGTGTGGTGGTAATTTTTATCTCTATTACCAATAAAAGTGGAGTCATTACCAGTTCTTTCACAATTTAGGGCTTTGAAGGTTCTTGATTTATATATTCAAAAGGCCCTCCCCAGTAAACTTGTCAATTGAGTTACTACCAGGATTTGTCTTCGCAATAACCGTATTACCCAGTCAAATTACAAAGTATACACGCCACGCCTGCATCAAAACGTGTATCGTTAAAGTCATTAGTAAATTTTGAGAAGTTTGAGATGGAATTTCAATTTGTAGCAATTCACAAACGTTCGAACTGGTGCTAGGCCCCGTGGTACTATGTGATGAGAGATTTCTGCATGATGCGACAACCAAGGGACCACAATAGAAAATCCTGCGAGTATTCAGAAATAGGTACATAAATATCAATACCACTTGAAATACAACAGAGAGCGGGCTTTTGTGTGGAAACATAGGCACCCTACAGGCGAGGAGTTAAGGCCAGAGTGCACTCCGTACGATGTAACGATCAGACAATCGCCAGTCTGAAGCCATATTCAACGGCATGCGATAGGTCATTTAAAATACGTTTCAAAATTATCTATAGCACTACTCAAACACGAACAAAGTCGGTTTTGAGTTTGACATTTGAATCTAAATTAATCTTTGCTAATATACTGTAAAAGTGTTATCGGGGCTTTTATTTCAACATTAAGTTAGTAACTGTATGGGTTGGTAGTAAATTTGCGATTTGGGCTACATGAAGGCCAGGCGGAGAACACCATATACATTTTCTCTGAAAATGAAATACCTACCTACTAAATTCATTTCAAATAGAGTCAAATATAGTAAATGTTTTTATTGCGATGCGCTCCAGCAAATTATACGATTTTGTGAATTATCCAATTACGAAAGGGTGAAAAAATACTCTCAACCGGTATTTTAACCGGCGTAAATCTAGGCTAGTTTATTTATTTTTGGAAGTCATAGAAGACTATTTCAATACCGTGATATATGTAGAAAGTAATATATCACGATATTGAAATAGTCTTCTATGACTTCATTGCAAGACAAATAAAGATCTTCTGACATGACCACCAAGCAAACAACCTTGATGTATAGGTAGTAGGTACTTGCATTTGAAAATACCTGAAGCAAAAATAATGCTCGATGAATCAAAGATCATTAAGTAATTTAAAGCGCTTAAAAGTCAACACAACAGCCTGGGCCGATAACGACTCGGGCCCATAGCAAATCGCCATACAATTACTGTAAATGGCGATTCGCTGTCGGCCTCAACTGCTCAAGGCCATATCACGCGGAACTAGTGGCAAGAACACCAAGTGACATTCAAGTGCAGCGCCTTCACTACAACTGCGGTTCCGTAAACAGCGGCGACCGTCACAGCCGTAACATGAAGACAGTTTCTCAATCGCATTGTAGCGAGAATCGCCGGAGATAATCGCGTGTACAAATCGCCTGCAAGCTCT
This sequence comes from Anticlea derivata, assembly GCA_947579855.1. NCBI lineage: Eukaryota > Metazoa > Arthropoda > Insecta > Lepidoptera > Geometridae > Anticlea > Anticlea derivata. The sequence goes on along the minus strand of OX388271.1, from coordinate 4,865,585 downwards.
TGCAAGCAATAAACAAAAAGCTCCTTACGATGTTTGCTTGTCGTATTACTGATTCTTTCTTGGTCATCCTGTATTAGGTTAAGGTATGGTGGTCCTGACGATTACAATGAATTTATATTATTCAATCTCAAACGTTGAAGTAAAATATCGTGAGGAATCCGGCATATCTTCCAACTCTAAAATTCCAACACATGACATGTGCAGGATAGGAGCCTCTATGAGGCGCACTTCAACCCTTTAATCATACTGTTTTTTTCACCAGCGGACTCTGACGGCTTGGTGATCTGAGAGGATGTCGACCATTCTTGGGGATAAAAGTAAGGCTAATTTTTAAATCATATCGCTAGATTTGATTTTTGAAAAAAACCTGCTTAAGATACGCGGTCATTCGCAGATACGAAATACCGATTTGCTTTATTTCGTTATATCGAATTGCTAAGGCGGCGCCCGCGTTTTACGACAGTCATGTAAAGGTTACACTGCTTTTTGAAGAACCAGAGCTTAACTCGTTAGGTAGGTCCACTTACTTTAAGAGCACTTACCCGCCTACATTGTCAGGACTGGATCAGGAAAGTGTTCCTTGTCTTACCTGGAATAAAGACAGATGTTGTTAGCATTGAAATACTTTTGAACACCAGTATGAAGTATAGCAGGTTCCTCTTACCTCTGCTCCTTCTAATACAAGGTGATTCATAGCATGGGGGTTATTCTATCAACAAAAAGAAAGTATATCAGCGAAAAACACCATGTTTTTATTTTTTCAAATTAGCTGTATTTTGTAATTTTATCATATTTTTATCTAACTATACTACACGTGAGAAGTTCGGCATCAGTATTGTTACCATAAACAGATGAATTTTAATTGAGTTTTAACTGAATCGACCCCAAAACGGCACATTTTTGCATAGGGTTTTTTACAATTAAAAATGACGAATGTACTAAAGTCGTTGAACAAACATTAATGCGATTTGTAGAATATTTATGATAAATTCGATGTTTTTTTTTTTTTTTTTTTTAATTTGTGTAGGAACTTATCCTGGACGCTGAAATCAATTTAACAGTCCGTTACTCTTATCAAAAGAGCGAATGGCGTGATGAGAATCTCAATGAGATATCGAAAAGCAATTTCACGAAACAATCAAAACTTTACCTACCTACTATGAACTTTCAATCAACTTTCATCCTGGATTTAACATGTGTTAAACGTACTTACTTAAAGTATGTTTTATGACAGGAGGATAGAGAACTCCTTAGTTGGAATTTAGTAAGTTTTAGGTATACAAGGTGCGTTATAATGCTTTCCCGAAAAGGCCTTACTCTATACTCAATTGGTCATAATGTTTGTTCTACGACTTTTGGATATTTACTCAAAAAAGTCGCCGGCGGCGCCTTTATACTGGTGTTCAAAAGTATTTCAATGCTTTCGCTTACATTGTTCTTTGAAAAAATACAATGCAAAAATCTGCTGTTTTGACGTTAAATCAGTTAAAACTTAATGAATCATCTGTTTTAGGTAGCAAATTTTGATGCCGAACTTCTTACGTTTAGTGATAATCTATGAAGATGATGATGAGCTGAAAACAGCTAAATTGAGAAAAAAGGTTTTTTTCGCTATTATTCCTTCTTTTGGATGATAGAACAACCCACTTTAGGAATATGTTAACTTATAGGAAAATGTTAAATTAAAACCAGTGTCCATTAGTTTTTGAGCCGCTAGAGTGAGCCTTTCGTAAAGTACTTTCATGATCTAGAGGCGTGCTTCGTTTTAATTTGACTGGATAATATTTGACCTCATCGACTCCATGACGTCAGCAACTAGAGCTAAGGGTACTGACCCATTTATGAAACGAATTGGTTTCGCTTTCTGCAAACTTATCTAATAAAAGGCCTGTCTTAACAATTTGTTAAGATTGGGACGCCAATACAATAAGACGGCATCGAACCTGGTTCTTGACCTTTGTACAAGTTAATGAGAAAAGTTTTCCCTATGGATTCGAAGCTCAAAGTTTGCAAAGACCGTTTGACGATAGAACTTGTTAACACATAACTTTTCAAAAGTAAATAGACTTAAGCCATACTCTATAAAGTTCAATATTGTACGAACGACCTTTGGAACGGAAGGCGGGGTCACTACCACCACTACACCAGAGCTCACTTTCTAATGACTTCTTTTATTCTGTGGTACAGTCGTCTGCAATAAGATGTATACATCGATGCCACAATACAGATGAAGATGGTGCTTGATTGTCGTGTCACTGATTCTTTCTTGGTCATCCTGTTTAAGGTTGAGGTATGGTGGCCCTGAAATGGGCCTATGACCGTCGATAAAGAATAAGTGTAGTGATAGGATTAAGTTACAGAGGTATCCCTCTACATTATCATGTAGGTTTCAATTAGTGGCAGATTTTTGGAATCGGTTCAGTAGCTCCATAACTATCCCCTAGATACAACAAACAAAAAAACTAATTTTACCTCTTTCTAATATTACTGTAGATAAGTTTATGATGAATGGAGTCCCTACAAAATGCACTGCATTCTTTCACTAGATCTACGATACTCTTAACGTTCGTGAGGTCACCCGCACTTAGGCCCCATCTGAGAACCAGCGCCGCTTCACACCATCATCGGTGAGGACCGGCACCTATGCTGAGATGGGACCTATTGGGCGCACAACCACGCAGAGGGGGCTATGTCTTGGGACAATGGTACCTACCTATCTGTCGTACCTACATTGTTGCTTATGTCCCACTTCACAACTGTTTATACATAGGTAGGTAGGTACCTACCTTATACCTACCTAATTTTCTTGTTTTATTGTTCTTTTCTGTGTTTTTATGTGTCAAATTTGCAAGTGTGTCAAGTTGCATGAAAATTATATTAACCGACTTCAGCACTACAGCAGTGAATAATTTGCCTCCATCAAACCACATTATGGTAAATTTAATTTCGCGTCAAACCACCAGTTGGTCTGGAGCTGACATAACTAGTTTTCAAACCTCTTGGCCATACAAACACTAACAACAAAGCTTGTCTAGGGAGAGTTTACTCTGAAAATTTGCACCTTTGACCTAAATCCGGATAAAGTCATGAAGAAGTAAAAGTTTTGAACGAAACCGTTTCATTCCTTACATAAAGCGTTTAACTTCGACATCTTTAAAGGGCAAAACCACTTATTATAGGAGCCCTGTTGCATAATGAAGTTTGCAAAATTCAAAGCTAATCAAATCAGTTATTGTTGAATGTAAAATAAAAAAATGAGTATTATTTTGCTGGTCCTAGATCTCTAAACCTAAGAGCCTACAAATTTAATACTGCTCCTCTATCTCCGACGACCCTCGGTGGCGTAGCGGGTGCGTGCCCATCTCAGACGCAAGGGGTTCGGGTTCGAATCACGCTGTGAGACAAATGTTTACATGAGCTGCAAATATTTGGTCCGGGTGTTGTAGTACCAAGGTACTCATAGTTTTAAATACCCACGACACTGGGAATCCTAGTGTGAGGTCAGGACTATGTTTATTTATTTATGACTGTTGTGTGAGTTATATGAATTTTTGATGGGTAATAGGAGGAAGGGGAAAGTTAAAAAGGCCTAAGCGACTAAACATGGCGATAAAGTTTTTTTTTTTTTTTTACACATCAGATGTGGCAAACAAGCTTACGGCCCACCTGATGGTAAGCGGTTACCGTAGCATATGAGCACTTGCAATACCAGAGGCATCACGCACGCGTTGCCGACCCCGAACCCCCTTCCCCCCTAAAGAGCTCTGGCAACCTTACTCACCGCAGGAACACAACACTATTTGAAACAAATAATGTTATTTGGCTGCGATCTTCTGTAAGGAGGTACCTCCTCAGGCAGGCTGCTCCAATTCAGAACGAGAAAATCTCGCTGTGCCCTACCTCCTCCTAAAAAAAACACGCTTACGAAACTATTCACGCTGACGAAATTACGGGAACAGATAGTGCTGTAAATATTGAAATAGCTCTGGCGGAAACACTAAATTCTAGCACAGCGCAAAATAAAATAGCTAGGATTAGAACTAAAGCTGGCCATTTAAGCTTTTGAAAACCAGCAGCAGCATAGTGATGAATCTGCCTAATGTAGTGTATTGAAAAATCAGAAAGTCTCACGACTTTTATCACCATTAATGGTAGAGTCCTCTCAGATTTCCAGGAGATTGACAGGAGCAAACATTTGGCTCATGTCTACATATTTCCGTAGTGATCATTATATGTTTATGTGACCGGTTGCAAGCCCATCGCCGATTTAAAAAAAAATAAAAAAAAACATTTATTGCCTTTAAATTGGTACAAATGTTACAACAAAAGAGCAGGATACACAAAAAAATTATAATATTAAGGCAAAGGGAATAAATTCAGCATTTGCTGCATGCATTGCATGTAGCGCTGGCTGGTGATTTAAGAATACTTACCTCACAATGTTTTCCTTTACCGTTTAAGCACGCTTTATTTAATGTGCACGTGTGGTGCAGACCGCGACCTTCGGATCGAAAGCCGGGGAACCTACCACTAGGCCAACAGTATTTTGTCATCAGTTTATTTTGTGCAAGCCTATGTGACCGCCTTTATGAAACTAAATACCGATAAAAATGATACCTAATCTTATATTAGGTACCTTTGGTTTCATTAACCTAATGCTACGGTTTCCCAAAAGCTCCTGAAGACATTTAAAGTCGAAATTACTTGGTGTGATTGCGAAGTCAAAATGATAAATTATCTCCCGGGGTAGGCGCACTTCTTTATTTTCTGCCAAAGTCAATGTCGAGACGATGCCGATGCGTTAATGAAAAATGTTCTAGAAGCATAAGCGTTAACGGTATTATAGATTTTATGTCATTTTATAATGAAAATCTGTCAAAAAATATATATCACTCTTGAGCACAATTTCAGATAGAGTCTGACTCTGTCAATTATCTACTTGTAGGTTCTACGAATAATAATTAGTTATTTCCTAATCTGATCCGTATTTTTTTGGCCGTGATGCCCCGGCTGAAGAATAGGATCCTCCATATATCCTACCAGTGGATGTCTTATGAGGCGACTAAGGGAAAAAAGCTAAGGCATGGGCTGCAGCGTCCTCTATTATAACGATAACTCTTTCTGCGCTTACCAACCAGCATGCCCAGCGTGGTGAGTATGGGCAATTTCCTGCCACATGATAGGAAGTCGCTCTGGAAATCGTGGGAGGCCGATGTTGAGCACTGGACTTCTTTAAGGCTGGAATGATGATTAATCTGATTATCCGTGTCCTTTTAGCGTCAAATCGGTAGCTCATTCCTCAGAACCACAATAGACATATATAGGGTTATACGAAAATCTGTAAATTAACAGAATTTCCGAAAACGCTGATCCTACCAAATGCTTCCGAACTAAAACAACGCGGCGGCATTACTTCGCAAGATAAACCAATCAATCGATTTCGTAGAATTGCGATTTAGGGTGTAAAAATAACAGTTGTTTGCTACACGAGATCGAAATTACCCAGTTCACGCTATCTCTAGGGCATCTAAGTTATTTGTGTCCTCAAATTTTCATAGCTATGCCCTGAAAAGACCTACTTAAGTAGGTACTTTTAAAGTACCAGATTGTTATGGCCGTCATTATGGCGATCGCCGCTTTATTGGGATCCATGGTTTTTCAGCAATTCGATGTTATTGGTGAAAATTTAATTTGTCGATTAATATGCAAACGCATTCATTATCCTGACATAACAATAAACACAATGGTCATTGGCGCGTGTTTGTTGGTATTGAAGATAGCTAATACCGCACGTGACTTTATCGGAACAATGCTAGCACTAGTTCTAACGTCCTCGATCCGCTAGCGAGCGCTTGCAAACGCTCAAATCAACGAAACCCCTGAAATAATGATTTATTATTATATATATATATAGCAACAATTTAATAGGATTATTGAGTATTTTGTTTGTAAATTTTCATGTTGCGGCACCAATATGGCAATAACACCTGAGGCCCGAGTCCTTAATGTTGGTCAGTTAGTCATTTGTCATCGTAAAGCAGTTTGTCAACCGCCCCGACACCGAACCGTCACATCACCGAGAAAGAGACGACGAAGTAGTGATACATAATTTACTATAACCACTGCCACACTACTAAAACCATCAAGCAATTTACTTGTCACGTCTCACAGTGACATGTGAGTAAACCACAAACATTACGAAATCGGGTATCTGGTACCAACAATAAATCGGAGAGATGTGTTAAATTACTGCGTTAAAAATGAAATAACATCATCTCCTTACTAACCTACACGCGGTTCAATTAGTTGATTTTGCACTTCTCCGATCCTCTTTCATTTGGGTCACAGAGTTTTATGACAGCATATCGTCAGTCTTAGCAAGAATAACAGCAGTTATAACGCCTACTATCTTTTACTGCTGGACTTGCAAGCACACCGTGTGAAAGGGCAAATGTGGGCCGGCGATAAATTCGGTTCGCTCTACTGTTCAGCGATTCCAGACCCCGATTTGACATTATTCGATTCGACTGATTTGTGATACATAAAACTATTCCAGTCCGTTCAGGTTCTAAAGTTTCTAGCATTGACTAAGTACAAGCTCATACTATACAACATTTTAAGATGGGGTAGGTTCCTTAAGTGCTGTTTTTTGTCGTGGGTACAGTTCTGTCCTGTCAGTTTGTTAGATCGTGGTGTCGTTGTTTGATTTTCTCATAGGATGTATTGCTAGTTAGATGCTTCGCATAGTTGGACGTTTTACTAGACGTAGGTACCTATAGATAATGAAGCATCATGACAAGATTGAGTAGTGAGGTGTAGCCCTCGTAGGTGCAGGTAAGTAAGCCGAATCGTTCGGTTTTTAATCAGGTGCCTGATGTATTAGCGCACACGCCAACTTCGCTTTTGCTCCCCGGAAAGGATGGCCAACTGAAAGGAATCCTCTAAATTTATGGCCCAACTTAGAAAATATCTGATAGTTAGTTGCTAGCACGCTATCGGAAAATATGTGAACAAGAGCTGTTGCGAAGCCACTAGTATTTTTTTTTCATTCATACGCCTGTATTATTATTTTATATAACTTGTTTTATATAACTTTATTAACTGTGTAAATTTTTATTTTCAGTACCTTGATGCATCTTAGTGCAGACTGTACGTTTATCAAGATTTGTCAACATTTAATTATGAAACTTTACGACAAAAGTCCAAGCATCATAAAAAAAGTTTCATTCAGGTGGGACCTTCATTCCGGAAGGTATGAAAAAATGCCATCTGGCAACTCTCGTTGCGTTTGCGAAGCGAATTACAAAAATGATGGAATTTTTAATAACCGGACCCTCTTCTTGAGTAAGAATCAATTTGTTAAATTGTTTTCCGTAATCCGGATCCCGCCGAGTTTACCAATTACTCCTTTCCCCAATAACTTCTCTTTCGTTATTTTTGATCCGGGATTCTGTTTCTCTTTTGTTACCGTCCATTGTTATCGTTTTGAATCTTTGAGAGAATTGGATCCATGATTAAGAGCGACATGGAAGTTGCGAAGTTAATAAATTATTGTTCATGAATTTATCTTCTGTTGGGATAGCTTTTTGATGTAAACAAAACCAATAAATTGGTCACGGTTTAAACAAATTACCTTCGAATTACCTTAGGATACTAAGAATAAAACAAACCAACTGTACCTAAGGTACTAATAAGGTGTATGTAGGTAGATAAAGTCTTAATTTAAAGCCCAAGATTGCAACAATTTTATAAGTCAAATTGCTTGCTTGATTGTCGTATCACTGGTATTATAAGGAAAAGCTGAAAAATAATAGATAAGACTCATTGGTGCTCACCGGGACTAGAACCCACGACGTTTGGATCGTTAAGCGGGATGGCGCGGCGGGGCGGAACCTAAGCACCACCAGTGCTCTCAACTGTTAAAACAAGCTTCAGTTAATAAAAATAAAAAGTTACTACATGTGGAAATGAGTTCTCATATTATCTCATCATGATACAAAAACTCTACAAAGCAACAATAAGCGAAAAACGGAGCGTGAATTATAAATTAAACGCATGAATCCTTTTGTGCTATGGAGCCTTCTGCTACTACAAAACGGCTCTGAATCTAAAGCTGCAGCCTCAATGAAGTAATTTTAATGAACCTTGTAGGAAAATTCAATATAACTTGTTGTTCATGTTCTTTCTTATGCATTTTATTATTCAATCATGTAAGTTATTTACAGAGACGGCAAAGCCTACTAACTACTAACATTGATTAGTTAGCGGGCTGTGTTTGTCAACGTTCTATGTAATTAGTCTAAACAGCGTTGCAGTTAGTATATCCACGGCATAAATAATAGTACAATATAAGGTACAATCAGACGGAAAATTAAATAGCATTTCACTCGAACCTTACACTCTAAAAGATTCATGGAAGAAACTGCGATGAAGTCTAGTTGAATTTCTATGGGAGATATCCCTACACAGTTGGAAAACATAGAGAAAGATCACCATCATCATCATCAGCCTGTAGAAGTCCACTGCTGGACATAGGACTCCCCCAAAGAGTTCCACGACGAACGATCTTGAGCTTTATCCATCCACCGACTTCCCGCAATCTTCACAATGTCGTCGGTCCATCGGGTGCGGGGCCTGCCAAGTTCCAACTCTGCGTCGCTCGTTTCGTGGTCGCCATTAGAGAACCTTTACTCCCGAGCGGTTATCAGTTCTGCGAGCTATATGGTCTGCCCAAGGATTCCAATGTTTAAAATAAAATTGTTTTTGTGAGTTCTGGATCTACATTCGGCGGAACAAACCCTATGTTGGAACAAAAATAACAAAATAATGTCGGCGAAATATCTCGCAAACCCCGTATGGGGGAAAACGTTCGATAAAGGCCAATTGTGTTGTCTCACTTTGACACCCCACACGTTCAAATCACCCCATGATTTTACCTACAATTCATCTACGTGTTTCACCTTACACACACTTCTCAATCTAAGATCGATCCCCTCTGAATCCGCAAGACTGCGAAAAAGTAATTTTGGCAAAAATGAGGCAGGGGCTGCGGGGAATTCTGGGGTCAGACCGCGTATGATATCGATAGACATCATTAATTTAATTGGGAGGGTTCCAATAGGTTATCGAATTCGGGCTTTCAATAATAATCTGTATACGGTTTTGCAACATAGGCGATTTTAACTCAATGTTTTTAAAACACATTAAGTTCTTGATAAGATTAAAAGTTTATTAGACACGCATTATTTTATCGTTCGCTTTATGCGTATAAATATAACATTTAACATATATCCATAACACCATTTTCATTATTCACTCAGTTTGGGGCGAACCACTAATCAGACGTTTATAAAAATCTGAGGTTCTATGCGCTTTTATCTCGAGCGTACCTGGCTTGCTATACAATAGAAACAATATTAGCTATTGTTTTGTAGGTGACGTTTACACATAGTTGCTTGGTAATGTAAATGTGCCCAGACACCAATGCTGCTGGTTTAGCTTTTGTACGTATGTAATGAGTGCACGTGTAGTACTGCGCAATGTTCAAAGGTTGCGACACAGAGCTAGTCGTCATCTCCGTACAAAACATCATCAACCCTGGGTATTCTGTCATCAAAAAGGCAATTTCGAGGAAAACTAAAGACGATTCAAAACGTGAGTGAGCCTTATTGGCCAAGATCATTTGAACTGAAGGTCATGGTTGGATGGATCCAAGGATTTTCTAATCTAAACTAAAATGAATACACAGCCAAAAGTCACATACATACCTAGGTCTAACTCCAGTAGGTATTAGGGTATTCAACCTATTCATTTTTGTAATACAGGATAATCAAGACAGAACCATGAAACGAATTTTAGACATAGGAGCAGATTGTAGTCGTGAGTTCAATGTGTGACCATAAATATTTTTCAATCCATTCTTATCGGCGGATGCATAAACATCTCCTCGGTCCTTATTTATGTCTATCTCAGTGAAAGGAAATTTGTTTTAACTGACTCTGCTTTTGAATATTGAATTTTCAAATCTACACTGAAATTATTGTACCCATGAGAAATCGAATCCAACTTTTCCACAAAAGATATACAACATACTATGATTTTTAAATGCTAGATTATAACTTCACCAATTTTTCTATAAGTAAGCTCTTATTACCCCGATTCTAGATGATTTATCTTACAGGGCGCTGCGCTTCTGTAGTGCCTCGGACATGTTAAGATGAGCCAGTGCTAAAATGCACATAGGTACATTTTTGGAATAGAAAAACTAATTGGTGTTCACCGTGATTTTAGCCTACGACTACGGTAGGTCCTATCCGACTAGGCCAACATGGCAAATGCTTTTTCCTAGGTCTTTTTTTTTTTTGTACAACAGACGTGGCAAACAAGCTTACGGCCCACCTGATGGTAAGCGTCTACCGTAGCCTATGAGCGCTTGCAATACCAGAGGCATCACGCACGCGTTGCCGACCCCGAACCCCCTTCCCCCCTAAAGAGCTCTGGCAACCTTACTCACCGCAGGAACACAACACTATTTGAAACAAATAATGTTATTTGGCTGCGATCTTCTGTAAGGCGGAGGTACCTCGCCAGGCGGACTGCTCCAATTCAGAACGAGAAAATCTCACTGTGCCCTACCTCCTCTTAAAAGGTCATTCGCATTAGATTAGTGACTGAATTGAGGTATGGTTGCTCGAGGGCCGAGTCCGTAATGTTCGTGACTACTACTTGTCACCGTGAGACGTAAAAACTAGATTCACGGTTTGTGTAGAGACGCATTTCGTGACATCTGATAAAATTCAATGACCGTTGGTTGAGCACTATTATTTAAAACAATATAATTTTATGTAGTATAAGCCTGCCCTAGTTACGCAGTACGTAGGCCACTCATAGGCCTCCGTCATGGCTGAAAGGCATGTTATACTATTACAACGTGAGTTAATTGTCAAAGCTTAGGGTGCACCCTCGGAAGTCAAACAATCCAACATCTACCACACATTAGTCTATGATCGAGCTAAAAATGCCAGGCTACAAGCAAACCAGTAACGAGCAAAAATACTTATCTATATTGCAATCATTGAAAGTGACGGTATATCTAACGGTATACTTTGTATTTGTAGGCTATCCTATTCGTGTGTTCACCTGTCGTAAAATTGTAAATGGTTTCATGTCGCCCGCGGACTTAATAACAACCATTCTGAAAATGAACACACGAATATTAAATTAAACAAGCTATAGACAGCACTATACTTTAGGGTTCTCACTTTTATTCTCCGTGTAAAATCTAACGTCTGTCCGGTAGGTACTCAAAACTTGAGAAAAACGTCTGTCGCACACACGTAGCTTCTTTTGAAGCAGCGAGAAAAAATCGCCACTGTTAATAGAAAACATTTATTTATTTATTTATTTCGACGCACAAACACATTACAACCAAAAGGAAAAATAATAATTATAAAACACAGATTAGAGCTAGGTAGTAACATAAATAATTATGTGCGTACAACAAAAGTATTAACAGTAAACAAAAGTGAGTGACATGTTTCCTAACGAACATCTAGTGTTTTAGGATACAAGATATCCTTAACATTTTTGATGAAATGGCACAATTTAGAACAAAATATATCTAATTATAAATTATTTTTAGCCATTTCATTATACTGACGAGCCATCCTGGTCAAAGGATTGTAAAAGGAAATATTATTTTTATAAATTTGTAAGGCAAACAGATTTCTTTCATTCGAGTTACGTTCCCCTCAACTTAATATTATATACTTAATATATATACATTAATAAGACATACACACAAAAAACACCGAATGAACACGAGACTTACAAAGAGTAAGAACACGAATGACATAGTAAAGAACGTACCTATTAGACACCTAACCACCTCTAGGTAGGCAGGTATCCATCTAAACAGCAGGAGCCAACCAGTCTCGCTCTGTGTCGGCCAAATAGGCCTTGAATCAGCTTATTGCTGCTTTACATGGCAAAGAAGTGCTTGTTTTCAGGCAGCGCTAGTTTTCAGGTTTTCATTTGTATTAACAGCTACCCCTAAACAGTTTTGTAGTATATATAATAATATAACTTTTGCTAAAGGAAAAGTTGATAAACAGGAGCAGACGCACGCCATATTGAATACTCAAGACAAGTTTAGGCTAAAGATACAGTTTCAGTAAGTTAGGAACCAAGTTATACTCAGAGGAGACTGATCAATTGAGAAAACTTAGTGCTTCTGTTAGTCAGGAGTAATTAGTCGAGTGGGCCGTGGTAGCCCTGAAAAGGTAGATACCACTATAATTACGTAGGTCGCTTTCATTTTATATGGTTGTTAAACAATTTACCTTATTCACACTATGGCAAGGCAGTTTTCAATACCATTTGTAATCATTCTAAGTTATTTTATGAGCATCCAACACGATGATTTTTGGATCAATCTGAAGCTACCATGTCACACCATTTGACAGTCTTGTTTGGGGTCCTTTTTTCCCCATCTTTCCCTTTCCATTTACTAAAAATAAATCATAATATGCGGAGAGTCCTTATTGATTATCAACTCTGATGAAGACTTGAAACTGGAGTCAAAGCGTCTGGTTACGTCTCCTTTCACGTTTCACAAAATAAATAGAAAATAACATTGACAAAATCAACTGAAGCCTATCTAAAAACTAAGCGACAGCGTCTATTTGTCAGGATCAGAGTTAATTACCGTCGAGTGGATTGTGGCATCCCTACAATGAAAGTACACAGGCATTGTTCGAGGGCGCGAGATTGGAGCGTGCGGTTCTCATCCGGACGCACACAATGGCCTTTTCGATAATCACGATGCGATCCGCACGCGCGTTCATTACACATCCTGGGCACCTAACTATGTTGCCCTGGTACCTGTGATAATTCCAATCTGTTTGGCAGCATCCGATAACGTTTCAATTGGATTTTGCTGCGATGCTGTTTTGAGAGTGGATTGGAAAACCTAATCACGTGTTGAAATTCGTATAAGCTTAATTTTTGTTTCAATTTCTATATAGACGAACCCAGCACGAGGTCTTACATTTGGATTCAAAATGTCAGGCTTTTACGGTGTCTTTTATTGTAAATAAAATTAGTTTTTGTTGTTGAAATAACTACAAGTACAAACATTACAACAAGAACTAGGTACCTAACTGCCTTTTTTTTAAACAGCCACACACGTAATCTTGACCCCCACACTAGGATTCCCTGTGTCGTAGGTATCAGAAACTACAAGTACCATGGTATCACTACAACCAGAACAAATACTTGGAGATCATGCAAACATTGTCCCCAAGCGCGAATCGAACCTTTGCTTCTCAGACGGGCATTCGCCCTCTACGCCACCAAGGTCTTCGAAATAAATGAGAAACACCAGTGATATATCAAGCCGGCACTATAATAAAACACCTGACTTGGACTCGTGTGAGTAATATGAGCTGTAAACTTTAAATTTGTTCCGAGACGATCGATGCGGAAAAGGTTCAGCCAGCTTTGATAGTAAAATCAACTTTATTGCGGTAACTTTAGATTTAATATAACTGGCACACAAAAGCTATAATTTCGAACTTCATCAAAGGAATAAGACACTGTAAATAATGTTCTATTATTATTAACGTTCGTTTATTGATGTTGAAGCGGAACTTTTATTCTTCAGAATAATTTATTCTGTGGTAAACTTTACAGACATTAATGGATACTACACTACTTGCCAACAAAAGTTTCTTCCTTATAATATCGGAGCACAAACCTTCCTATAGCTCGCAGAACCGACCACCGTTTGGGAATAATAGTTCTCGAATAGCGAACACGAACCGGGCGCGCTGTGTTGGAAGGGCCAAAAACCGATGGACCTACAACATTGTGAAGAATAAACGAACAGTGGCCACATTAACTCTCATTGAGTCTATGATTGAGATAATAAATAAGTACGTAACTAGGCATTTTTTTTATGTTTAGTGAGATGTTTGAATGCTCTTAAAAAATGGTAGAAGAAAGTAGAAAATCATTTATTCAAACTGTACACAACAACAAGAACAAAAGTATGACACACACAAATACAAAAACCATAGAGGTGGACAAAAAGAGAGAAAACAAGTGTAGGTATGTGCGTGGAAAGCGCTGCCATGTACAGTAAGTATGAAAAGCCCTGAGCTCAGCATGTGCTGCTCACGAGTTAACAGCGCTCATTTTCAGTTCAGGGCTGCAGTGACGTACGATTTGGTAACTAAAATAAACATGCGACTATAATAATAAGACAATATACAAAGAGTTCTACAAAAATAAACAGAGGGAGAAAAAATACATAAATATACCTCATAATATAGAGTTTAGGTGAGTATGTTATGGATATATATATAATACATAAAAAGAATATACCTGGCAGGGTATCATCATAAAAGTGAGAATCCTGAGAATAGGCCACATTTTAGTAAAGAAATAAAAAATAAAAAAGACAACAGTTATATAATAGAAATATATAGACTTCGTCGATATAGTTATTAAAAAATACGCAGAAGCTCACGAGCGTAGACTTCATCATCATGTGAACGTCGAGGCAATCCAGCTCCTCGACAACACAGACATAGTGAGACGGCTCAAAAAAACTAAGCCTTTTAAGTTAGTATGATGTAAAATAATAGTTAAATGTAGTGAAAGTGGTAGTGCCTACCTATAAAGAACACAAGAACAAAGTGTCTTCCCCTTAACTAGAAACTGTAAGAAAAGTGCTATTGGACACATTCTTAGATTATAATTTACCTTATAAAACTATGTTAAACTAAAATTGCTCATTGGCCTACTTGGCTAGATTGCAATACAACTTAGAGTACAATATTTTGTAAACTAGGAAAAATATATATAATAGAAATTTTAATTCGAAAATTAGTCGGATTCCGTGATCCTTTGAAGTGATAAAAAATTATCACTTCACATAAAAAGGTATGTTGTTTGGACAGCCGTAGCAGCAGTATGGTCTTTTTTGGACAGCCAGCAAAATGTTTTTAAATCTAATCTTTATTGTGGTTGTGCTTCCAAATCCAATCCAATTATTTCGGCCGTTGGCCTAAGATTAGCAATAGTCAGACTATACGTCGTAGGCGTGACCAAAGTCTGTCATGGTAGATAACTTCAAGTCATGCTTAAAAAAAGCTACCTCGAGTGACCCCGAAGGAAAAGAATAATATTGACAAATCTTAGCCTACTATCCTACTTCCTAGTAATATAACAAATGCAAAAGTCTATGAGGATGTTTGGTTGGACGTTTGTGGTTCAATCGTGCCGTAGCGGCAACCGATTTCGATGAAAATTGGAATAGATAGAGGTTTCTACCTAGAATAGCATTTTTGTCTAGGTACCACGCGAGCAAAGCCAAAGCGTAATCTCAAATCCATAAAAAAGGAGTACACTTTTTTTATAGATTTGAGATTTGAAACAATACAACGTAAGCAGTTTAGGAGGAGGTAGGGCACAGCGAGATTTTCTCATTCTAAATTGGAGCAGCCCGCCTGGGGAGGTACCTCCGCCTTACAGAAGATCGCAGCCAAATAACATTATTTGTTTCAAATGGTGTTGTGTTCCTGCGGTGAGTAAGGTTGCCAGAGCTCTTTAGGGGGGGGAGGGGTTCGGCAGGCAACGCATTAGCAATACTCCAGGTGTTGCTAATGTCAATAGGCGACGTTAACCACTTACCATCAGGAGGGCCGTAAGCCTGTTTGCCTCCGTATAACATAAAAAAAAAAAGTGTTAAAACGGCGTACAATATGTCATCCAAATTATGTTTTTTTATTCATTGATCCTTACATCTAATTATTATTAAACGCTATTTAGAGTTTTGCATGTGAGGGCGTTCGATATAGCTCAAAGATATCATAGCAGGCCCGTAAGAGTCAAACTCATAACCGACTTTATACAGTTAAGATATAATTATCTTAACTGTATAATGTCGGTTATTCCTGAAATTCAGGTTACACATTGCACACCGTTTGAATACGGCTTAACTTGCTCATTTCAAAACGAACAGCAGCTAATATTTCAAACCGAAACAATTCCCTGCAACCTCGCAACACAATTGGCAGAACAAGCTTTTCCAATCAGTGAGTCAGCACTAATCTGCACTAATTGTCCAATAAGCGGGTTAAATGTTCTCAGACAATGACACTAAAATAAAAACGCACTGTGATATTCTAGAGCATATCCACAACATCCCATTGTAACAACATAAGTGCAATAATAAATTTGAATTTAGGCTCTAGAATATCCTGCACAGTGCGTATTATTATTATTATTATTTTTTTATGTTATACGGAGGCAAACACGCTTACGGCCCTCCTGATGGTAAGTGGTTACCGTCGCCTATTGACATCAGCAACACATGGAGCATTACTAATGCGATGCCTGCCGAACCCCTCCCTCCTAAAGAGCTCTGGCAACCTTATTCACCGCAGGAACACAACACTATTTGAAACAAATAATTTGGCTGCGGTCTTCTGTAAGGCGGAGGTACCTCCCAGGCGGGCTGCTCCAATTTAGAGCGAGAAAATCTCGCTGTGCCCTTCCTCCTCCTATGTATGAAATTGATGTATTAAATAGTTAAAAACAATTACTTGTAAGAATAATGTATGTATCTGCCTTCTGCGCTAGAGGTCGCGGGTTCGATTCGCGCACTGGACAAACATTTATGATTAACACAGATGTTTTAACTATGTCTGGGTGTTAAATATTTATCTACGAGTATTATGTATATCAGTCTCTGGTACCCATAGTACAGGCTATGCCTAGTTTGGGATCATTAAAGTTGACCTTGCGTGATATGTCCGGAAAATATATTATTATGACACCAAACATATATCTGCGTTGAATTGATAAAAAGAACAATTACTTGCAAGAATACCTTATAGAATCTTACCTACCCAAACAATGAAACAAAAATAGATTTGCATTCAGCATCACTTGCAGTACAATTCAAGAGCAGACGCAGTTGGCAAGACATCAAACCTGCATTATTTAGAGTCACGATTATCCATTAAAACCGAAAATCTTAGGGCCTTATTCAAACTGTCAGTTTTTTTTCGTAATGATTTTTAAGCTTTTGGTCTCTTACTCGTACCATTGCAGCGAAACCGGACTACGAGTTAAATAACTGTAATGCTGTAACTTTATCGAAGTTTTATAAATAATAAAATAAAAATAATAAAACATTTATTGCCTTTAAGAACAGATATTAAAAAAGAGCAGGATACACAAAAAAATTGTGTGATGGTGTGTCTCTGAAAGTTCGTAGAGTAGGTACGGGATTCCCTCAAAACTCCGGTCTCTTGAGAGTCTGGTTGATGAAAGAATAACCAGTAATGTGTGCGTGTGTGTGTATGTGTGTGTTTGTGTATTTATGTGTGTGTGATTAGATAGTCACTAACTCCAGCGTTTAAAGGATGTTTCTACATTATGTTTCTCTCTCAATAGTAGAATAATTTTTAACTTTTGTTTAAAATTTACCGGACAATTTTTTTTTTTCTTTTAAGGAGTTGGTAAATCGTTCCATATTTTTGAAGCCCGTTATTTAAAACAGCCTTTAAACCCTGAAGTTTTATGTTTGGATATAGCTAGAGAGTTATTGAGTTTAGATCGGGTATCACAGTGATTTATATAAAACTAGCTTCTGCCCGCGGCTTCGCTCGCATGTTACCTACGTAAAAAGAAGCCTATATGCAATTTTAGGTAGAGAACTCTATTTATTCCAAGTTTCATTAAAATCGGTTGAGCCATTACGGCGGATAAACATCCAAACATCCTCACAAACTTACGCACTTATAATATTTTAACAGGCCTCACAGCTCAGTTGGTAGTAACTCTGCCTTCTGCGCTAGAGGTCGCGAGTTCGATTCCCGCACTGGACAAACATTTGTGTGATGAACACAGATGTTTGTTCTGTGACTGGGTGTTAAATATTTATCTATTATGTATATCAGTCTCTGGTACCCATAGTACAGGCTATGCCTAGTTTGGAATCAGTTGACTATGTGTGATAATCCGGAATATTTTTTATTTATTTTTTTATTTTTATTACTTAGTAGGATTATGCATACATACGATAACACTATCTCAAATTCTTAAAAGGGGAAAGGTCCTAAAAATCTTTATTCTTAAAAAGTCGGATGTCTAGCAACCCTATTCACATTCCGTGGCGCATCGCGTATGTTTACCTACACAAACTGAGTTTCGAGGTGCCAAAGTCTGTGAACACAGTAATGTTGAAAGATGTGCGCTGAAAATGTTACATTTCTGCTAGCCTTACCTACATTTTGTATGTTACTAGCTAGCTCCCGCAGCTTCACTCGTGTGGAAGTCTATCCATTCCAAATTTAATCTAAATCAGTTGAGCCGTTATGGCGCGTGACCGTGCCACAAACATCCTCACAAACTTTCGCATTTAAAATATTAGTAGGATAGTGGGATGATAATTCTCAGAGCATTATGTACAAGACCACTAAAATAGAGAAATATTAGGTTGGTACCTAATATTTCTAGCCTAATATTTTTAGGTGAATACTCACTACTACAAAATGTGGGCATATACCAAAATGTACGTGTCTCTGACTACCCCCCTTAGACATCTTCAAGGATCTGATCGCCTGGAGATCTGAGAGGCTGTCTACCATGCTTGGGGACAAAGTCGTGAGCTTATAGGTACCACAATATTAGTAAAGATTTAACAAAGTGCAAAAGCCTAGTACTTGTTTACATATACAAGTTGTATCCATATTTATACTCCGTGAATGTAGCACTGTTTGTTTGTTGTTTGTTTGAAAAGGGTCTTTGATTTGATAGTATAACTTAAAGAACAGTCGGACCTTGGTCTATTCTCTGGCAAAACTCTTGAATCGTCTAGGGTTACTCCTTTTATATTGGTAGAAATCTTTCTGTAAGCGATAAATTATAGCCTCGATTTTTTGTACAACTGAGGGGGCAAACAAGCATACGGCCCACCTGTTGGTAAGCGGTGACCGTAGCCTATGAGCGCTTGCAATACCGGAGGCATCACGCACGCGTTGCCTACCCCGAACCCCTCCCCCCTAAAGAGCTCTCGCAACCTTACTCACCGCAGGAACACAACACTATTTGAAACAAATAATGTTATTTGGATGCGATCTTCTGTAAGGCGGAGGTAACTCTCCAGACGGGCTGCTCCAATTTAGAACGATAAAATCTCGCTGTTGGCGAATGCGGGTTGGCGAGCGCAGTTAGAGCTATCGTTGTTAAAATGAGGGACGCTGCTGCCCATCCCTCAGTTTTTTTCCCTTAGTCGCCTCTTACGACATCATTAGATATGGAGGGGCCTATTCTTCAGCCGGGAACACCACGGCCTCGATTGTAAAAACCAGAAAATAATACTGAACGTTCTGATTCATATCACGATCAGCACGACGTGACGCTTCACTGAAGCCCAATTTATTTCTACCTTTACACAGGAGCTTACAGGCTTCCAACTAAATTGTGTTCCGTGCAATTGTAGCGTTCGTTTTTTCGTTTTAAACGCGGCCAAAATATAATTTTAAAAACATCGGTAGCCTCAAACGTGAGTGCTGGCCGGGGCTCGGGATTAAATCGCTTTGAGGAGCGAAACTGCACTTTGAGGCTTGTCAATCAATCAATCGATTGGTACTGGCATCGTGATACCCCTTTGTACCTATATACAAGGTGATTCATAATATGTATACCATCCCCCATCCCGAAAGGGGATCTATCAACAAAATTAAAAAACTATTAGAGAAATCAAAATATTCCAATTTTCTTTAGATTTTTTCGTTTCTTCATTAGCTGTTTTTATCATCTTTATGACTAACTACTAAACGTAAGAGAAGTTTAACATCAAGAGTAAATACATAAAACGGCTTAAAAATTAAGTTTGAACTACCTAATTTGACCATAAAACATCTGATTTATGTACGTATAGAGTTTTTTGAAATGTTGAATTTCCAAAAGATGTAGAACATACTTTGAGATAGTATATATATTATATGCTATCTGCGGAAACTTGTAATTGGCCATCAGTGCACATGTACTATCACTACTGCATGCTTTGTTTAATTAATTATTTAATATGTGTCCACCTAGACATAGACATAGACATTTATTTAATTGCCACCAAAACACACACATTTGCACAACATTTTACAATAAACATTAGGTACTTATAATAAAAGAAACAAGAGAAAAGTAATGAAAGTAAAAATGGTGTGATGTGTGGCTAGCTGTTAGTTTTCCAAAAATGTCTAAAATAAAATAAAATATAAACTCCTTTCGGGATAGTTAGTATACACGTGAGTATTATGAATCACCTTGTATTGTGTCAAGAGCTCAGGAGGAAAGCTTATTATTTTTCGAATTCCTAGAGAGTTTGAGAATTCACATATACTAGTAGATAAGTTGTCGAAGGGCAAGACAATGTTTTCGCCCAGTTTACATGTGATACAGCCAATCTATTGAAACAAGCATCTGATATATTCTGTGAGGGAAATGTATTGCTCAATTTATGTTTCCCTGTACAAAATTTTCCTGTTTACATAATCAAGAGTCAACAAGATCTTATTAAGGAAGAAGGCGTAGATACTTTATTAGATATATTTAATCTCCAGTTTCTGCCTACGGAAAGAAAAACAATGGGTTTAACTTACAGATTCAGGACTGGTTGATTCGGTAATAAATAAAACCTCATAATCATCATGGTAAAATATAGTGTAATATTGTTTGTTTCAAAAAATACAGTAGTTTTTTATATACCTAACTTACTTCATAATTACCTACATACACCCCAATCGAGCGGTTCTGAATCGGCATTTCAAAGCGACTTCAAGCGAATAAACGATCGCTTTATAAATCAACAAAAGCGATCCAATATTTTATTCATCGCTAGTATTAAAAATATTCAAACAATTCTGAATCTTATCTGCGATATAAAAAAATTACCATTTCTTTTTACTTGCAGTCAGGCACCTAATCTGTTCTCTTTCACGATTGCTGGACTTTATCAACACGTTCTTGTCAGAAAAACTTCAGCACTTGGCGAAATGTTACAAGTTTTATTTACTGCACAACTTTCTAGATGGATCGCAATTATTGTTTTGTTGATAAAAAGGTGGAAGGTATGTTGAAATGAAATGAAATAAATTTATTTTGACAAACACAGACAGAAGACACAAAAAACAATAGAATAAAGATTAACGATAGGGAGATAGGTAGACGTAACACAGATAACATACAGTACATACAACAACACATAAGTTGGTATCTATGTCCTTTACAATATTTATATTTTTACGTTTAATATTTTTTTATTTTTTTTGTTGGGGTGTATGGGGTTCCAAACAACACCAATCAGAACTCAAGCCAACCTCACCGGCCCGTGGTACAAAAACCATAACCCCTGCCGATCAACGAATAAGGTTCTGGCGCTCCACCCACCACGCTGGGTTCCTACCGATTGAAACACTGGCGCTTTTTTTTTATACTACTAAGGTGGCAAACATGCATACGGCCCACCTGTTGGTAAGCGGTTACCGTAGCCTATGAGCCAATACCAGAGGCATAACGTACGCGTTGCCGACAACGAACCCCCCCACCCGTAAAGAGCTCTGGCAACCTTACTCAACGCAGGAACACAACACTATTTGAAACAAATAATGAATGTTATTTGGCTGCGATCTTCTGAAAGGCGGAGGTACCTCCACAGGCGGGCTGCTCCAATTTAGAACGAGAAAATCTCGCTGTGCCCTACTTCCTTCCTACCTGGTGGGCGCTCCACCCACCACGCTGGTTTCAAACCGTTTGTCTCTACTTCATCGGGCTAATTTGACTGGCCTCATTGCTCAGTTGTTAGTAACTCTGCCTTCTGCGCTAGAGGTCGCGGGTTCGATTACCGCACTGGACAAACATTTGTGAGTAACACAGATGTTTGTTCTGTGTCTGGGTGTTAAATATATATATATTATGTATATCAGTATCCATGGTACCCATAGTACAGGCTATGCCTAGTTTGGGATCAGTTGACTGTGTTGACTGACTGGTGTGTGATATGTCCGGAATTTTTAATTTAATTTAATGATGATGATGATGATAAAAAGTAGACGTACTGTAGGTAGGTAATTACAGTAGTAAGTTACTTACCAGCTGAAACTTTACTGAAACCATAGCAATCGGCAGTGCATGACAACAGTCTCAAGCTGCTCAAAGAATAATGAATTGTCCTACAAAGACAAACAATGGACCTAAATTAAATTAATTTGCGCCGACTACACTTTTTCTTATGATCGCTGAGTAATTAAAAAGAACTGTTCCATTAACTTGAGACAGTGATGTTAGCACTTAAATATTTTTTCTTTGTAGTACAATTGCCGCTGTTTTTATTGAAATTCCTAATAAGTTCTTCAGAGTTACCTACTTTGCTTTTGTTTTTTTTTCTTAAGTATTCCTTTTCAGTAACTTCCACTTTGCTCGCGTGGTACCTACATAAAATGCATCCTATATGCTATTCTAGGTAAAGAACTTTATCTAATCCAAGTTTCAACGAAATCGGTGATTGAACAACAAACATCCAAACATCCTCACAAACTTTCGCATTTTTAATATTACATATATATATATAGGATAGGATGGAGATAGATTATTTGTAGAGACACATCTGTGAAACAAAGATTTATCATTTACTAGCGTTCGGCTTCACTCGTGGGTTACCTAAAAAGTATCGTCGGCAATGCTGGAAATCTTTTAATTTTTATTGGCAGATATTCCTATCATGTGGGGGATTTGCCCATATTCGCCACGCTGGGTACGCGTGTTGGTGACCGCAGTTACAGCTTTCTTTGAGAAAATAGGGGACGCTGCTGCCCATCCCCAGCTTTTTTCCCTTAGTCGCCTCTTACGACATCCACGGGTTGGTAAATGATATGGAGGGGCCTATTCTTCAGCAGGGGCCACCACGGCTAATATTAGACATTGCTATCTTATCGCTATCGTTAATGATTCGTGCTGGGCCACTGTACCAACATGTTGTTGTATAAACCATACGTTTCGTTTCCGAAATATACGCAATAAACCCGGCTATTGTGGTCGCAACAAATCGCTGTTTAACTCATTCAAACTGTTTACTACGCCCATAAAAGAAGCAAAACCGCCCCACTAAAGTCTATTCTTGGCGTAACCCAGCAGCTGTATTTAAGGTTCATTATCGCGCGGAACGACTATTTTTCATCGAATTAATGTCTCGAGGATTTCTAGGGGCTTCATTACTATAATGAATCAAGAAGTTATAAACAAACACCAACATTAATTGGATCCCAACTCTCCTTCGGGCGCGGTTTTAATTGGATCCTTTCGATTGGTTATTAAGGAAAGAAATGGAAAAATGTTACGTGAGTAGGAAGATGTAGCTCATAAAGATGCGAACAAACGTTTGTGTATTTTTTCTTCGCTGTAAATTTGAATACTTGCGTAAGCTCAAAGCTGTGTTATTTTTTCATTATTTTTTCTTGCAATACAAGGCAAACAAGTTCGCAAATTTGAATATCTTTTGGGCTGTATGTTGTGTTTGAGCTTTTGCCATACTGTTAACGTTTCTAGCTTTAAAAAACCTATTGATGATAATGTGTCTGTCTAACCCTGGCTATGTTCAAGACAGAGAGCCAACAGTAAACTGAATGAAGCTATTTGAAACGCTTCCAAATATTTATTTGCATCTCTACTATTAAGTACATCACTGACAAATTGTGTTAACGTTTGATAATTTATCTTGGTGACTCCAAAACTAGGCGGGTGCCAAGTAGGTGGCGGTGCAGTTCAAAGAACTCATTACGATTTCAGTAGAAGGACAATATTAGCAACATACATAGTGGGTAGCGACAAGTAAACTTATACGAATTTAAGGCCCGTATCTATAAACCGCACGTCAAAAAGACACACAAACAAAACCAATCTAATAATGCGGAGCCTGCAAGTGCCTACTGCTTGGACAAGTAATCTCTTTGTAAAACCACATGTGCTCGCGACGTGTCACTAAGGTATAAAAGTTTCTAACTTATGGCTCACGGCGATATTGAAACTTATAGCCAGCACGTTACAGCTCAATTATATTTGACAAAATTAGACAAACAGTATAACAGAGCTGCAGCTATACAGTAGCACAGGCCTCAATATCAGAAAAACACTTTAAATTGAACTTTGTAAAAGCATCAGAGCGAAATTTCCAATCAATTTTGTGCATTGAAATATGTTTACGTCTCTGGGTTTTGGATTTTGGAGCGTTTTGATTCGAGGTCACTGTGTTTTTAAAGTGGTAGGCATATCCTATAAATATTTACTATGAACGCGACAGTTTGTGAGGATGTATGGAACATCCTACACGTTTATAGTTTGTGGTTCAATCATGCCTTAACGTCACTGACGACGTATAATTATTTGTGCTAAAAGCAAGTTCCTAGATAGAGCCAATCTGCAGTGCTGTGTAGAATAAGGGAATTCAGAATTGGCAAGTTGAAGTGTTAATGGGCAGGCCATGTAACTCGGAGAACTGATAACCGAGAATATAGGTTGTACGGCCGAATAAACGGCGACGCAGTGTAGGAAGGCCCCCGATGGACCCACGACATTGTTAAGGTTGCGGGAAGTCGGTGGATGGAGAAGGCTAAAGACCGTTTGCTGTAGAACTCTTGGGTATGCTATGTCCAGCAGTGGGCTACCTCAGGCTAATGATGACGATGATGTTGTGTGTTGTGTTTGTACTTACTGGAGCGTATGAAATAACGCATGAATTAATTTTGAACCGTAGATTACCTGAAATAATAGAACCTTCATTAAAATTAATAGCACATGATTGTTATTTAATTTGAAGGTACACTAATGGCTTCTTTTGCGTGCAAAGTGTTATATTCACGAATAATGTATCAGACCGAAAGATAAATGAATTCAATTCAATTCAATTCATTTATTGACCATTTCGTTATAACATATAACATAGGCATGTCAGGTTTACAGTAATTACAGTTCTTTACAAGTAACGTTCATATAATTTTACAAAGATTTTAGATTTTAATAGGTAATTTATAGTTTCTACTCCACATGCAAATCAGAAAATGAAACATTTAAATATTCCGCGACATGGTAAAATGGATGATTTTAAAAAAATGTTTTTTTTTTTTTATGAATGTGAATAAAATTCACTTGCCTGCTTGTCGTGTCACTGATTCTTTCTTGGTCACCCTGTATTATGTCAGTGACCAGGTTGTGTTATGGTGGCCCTGAAAATGGCCTTTGACCGTCGTTGAAAGAATGAGTGTAGTGAAAGGGTTTAAGTGCGCCTTTTGGAGGCTCCTTTCATGCACATGTTACATGTCTTCGAATTTTTAGGTTCTCGGACCGCCGGATGCCGGTTCACTCACGAAAAATCATCTTAAAATCTACTAATAGGGCTTTTACTTATTATGTGTTTTTTTAGTGTCTAGTAGGTAGGAGGTCCTTAACAAATGAGCTTAAGTGTACATACTTATTGAGAGCATATTCTATTCATGGACTTAAAAAAATTTAGAGGGTATCAATGCTGTTGCTACGTATTTAAATTTAAAAAGTACATAAAATCTTTCGCGACTTTTGAAATTTCGCCTCAAAATTTCATAAGTCGCGAAAGCGACTGTGCAATGAGCCAAAGTCTCAATAGGAAACGCAACACATCATCTCAACAACCTGAACAATAAAATAACTGAGGCGTAAAAATGATCATAGCAAGGTGGCCTCGAGTGGAACACAGCACAAAAGGAGTAAAAATACACGAGCAATCTTGTTGAGGACGTCATTCATCATAGCTTGGGGTACGAACACGCTCCGAATAAAGGTACTCGTAACAGAGTGAGTGAATTGATAGCGCAGGGGACAAGACTGGAGACAGTTGCGACTATTGTGTGTGTCAGTGAATGTGCTCTGTGGGTGTGAGTATCTGGTACTTAGGACGATTCTTTATAGTCATGGTTTGTGACAACGTTTTATCCATGACAGTTATTTGGGTAATTCTCAGAGGGCTCAAAAATACGTGTCCGACTCGAAAAAACACATAAAAAGTGTCCGTAGCCCTATGATTCTTTTTCAGATAGTAGATTAGCCAAAAGTAATAGGGGGGCCTATTTTAGTTTTTTAATTTTCCTGTTCTAAATAAGTAAAAATAAATAAAAACCTTGGAAATACTGATTTTTGTGGTGCGTCCGGACCTCATGTTCTAGTGTTAATAATTTTTTATCTCATTTCCTATAAATAATAGCACTATTTCACACAGGTTCACAATAAACCAGATAGTTACTGGCTTAACAGACACTATTACTACGCAAAAATTAGCTTTAGTTAATAAGATACAACTAGATAACTTCGCGTCCGACGTTTAGCTCTGATAGCCATGGCGCGCACTAATTCATTCATAAAAACTGTACTTTAGTAACTACGTAAATAGTTGTTAGACAGAGACAAACTGTCAGTCGCGATCCATCAGTGGTGAGAACAGCACGTGTCCATGTCTCCGCGTCGCTTCGAAATTACGGTAAGTAATCACTTTCCGTGGCTTGGTATACCGCAAGTTCTGATTACCATGTGGACTATAAATTCGTTCATACTAATCCTATTGTTTTAATTTTTTTAATAATATATGCTTTTTGTGTTCCTAATTTCTACTGCAGACATCAATGTAACATAAACCAGCAAATTAAGAAATTATTTAAGTTTCAAGTAATCAACTTTTTTCTGATTTTCGTGGTTTTGATATCCATGTTTTTCGTGGACAAAAAGTACACGAAAGGTCAGTGAAACCCACGAAAATCAAATTTGCGGGCTTATTAACATTTGTTTATGTATTGTATAACACGGCTTACACATTGTCGTGTTCACGGTATGACACACTGACCGTGACAGTGTGTAAACCTGTTGAAAGGTCGGGAAAAATAAGTAAATAAACGCGATAAATACCCGTTAAATCATCAAAATCATAAAAAAATAACTAGACTATTGTTCTTAATTCTGGAAACGGTTTTAGCTCCTGCCGGTTGAAGAGTTAGTAATAATGTGTTCAGATTGCGCGATATGTTTGAAAATGTTAATTTTTATGTAGTTAATTTTAATAATGTGTTGTCAGTACTCACTGGGAATATGGTGTACTCACGGGAAGATCGTCTAGTTGCAAAAAAATTGGCTGAAAGACGGAGAAGAGCCCGAATCAAGAATAATCCAGAGAAATACTCCGTGCAGTTTATATATTTAATAACAATATTTAATTTTGTTCCTTAGTTTTAAGAAAATTAATATATTTTTATCTGCTTACTACCTTTTTTATTATAAACCTACCCGAAATTCCTTCTTAGAATGATTGTAATGGGCTAGTTCAAACAAAACGTACATTTCAACACATTAAAGTTCAATAATTTTGTATATTTGATCGGTAGTATGAATGTTGATCTCCATGGACACCATAATTTTAAAATTGAATAACTTCGTAACCGTTAGGCCAATAAAGTTCCCTCCACTACCAATAAATTAGTAATCAAATCTACATATAGAATATTTCGTCATTATGTGTAATTTCAACAAAAAAAAATGTGCCACGAAAGTCAGACAAAAACTGAGTTTCCGAAGAATCACCCATTTTCTGGTGAAAAATATTAGTCACTCTGGTTATATAACTTTATCAATTGTCTAAATAATGGCATGAAACGCTCGTGGTGTGCGCCTGGCTTTCTGGGATTCGAAACTGAGCACTTCCCTAAGGAGCGCACATTGAGATGTCAATCCTGGCTATAAAATACTTTAAGCCACGACGGATGCCTTCGAGCGGCCTCTGGCTTATACGAACTTATTTTTTAAGTCATAACTAACCTACCAAATAATTAATGCCAGGTGAGTTCAAAATAATTAGCCCGATTTTTAAATAAATCAAGACCCGACAAGAAACATCAAAGTTTTATAGCTGCTACAATATTTACGTAGACTGCTACGAAGAGTG
Source organism: Anticlea derivata (assembly GCA_947579855.1). Lineage (NCBI taxonomy): Eukaryota > Metazoa > Arthropoda > Insecta > Lepidoptera > Geometridae > Anticlea > Anticlea derivata. Next base: position 4,837,558 of record OX388271.1, on the reverse strand, counting down.
CTTTCACAAACAAAGCAGGTTAGCGCCGCGCCGGCCGCCTGCCTCAGCCAGCGTTTACCGGCGCTTAAGTGCAGGGACTCAATTATCGAAAACTTGGGAGTAACCTACTTTCACGGGGGTGCAAGGGGGTGTACTTGCATCTCCTCTAGCTTTGAATTAATGAAAATAAATAAATACAAAGAAAATATTTATTAATTAGTTTTGTATTATAATAGTCACTGTTTAAATAATGTGTCGAATTAAAATAATAGGTATCAAAAAATAAAATAAAAATAGCAAGAAATATATTTAACGGTACCGTTATTTATTATTCATCAGTTATACCTACTTCCATATTATAAAATATGTAAGCATAAAAAAATAACAGAAATTGTGTTGCAAACTTGTACCCACACGCGCATCATGGCGAAAACTTTCACAGTGACGTCAAAAACGGTACTAAGCTCGTACACGGTTCGCGTTACCAACACAAACTCCCTGCAATGCAGAGGCAATTACTCTACGTTTTGCTAATCTTTTTATGCTTTGAGGAATAAATAGATAAAAAAGTTTTATCTGTTACTGTTGGTAACCTGCTTTCCAAGTAAAGCCTTCGAAATCGCTCTCATTATGTGGGACAAGCTTCATTAATATGCAAACCAAAGAAAGAAAAGCACTTACTGAAGCCGTACTCGTAACCTAAATCACCTTCTTCCAAGCTTATTTCAAAGTGTAAAAAAGAAAATAAAGTTATACAGTTGGTACTTACTCGAAAGCCGAATATTCAAGCGGTTGTCTATTCTTACAGCAGGTAGATATAAACTCAACCGAGCCCTGTGGCCCAGCACGAATAATTAAATAGAGCGTTTCGCTTACGATACGATAGTAAGTAGTAGTAGTAATGTCAAATATTACAAAATCTGAATTAAAAGATTTCAAGCATCGTCGATGTCATTGACAATTATAATATTTGACGTTAACTATCGCATTGTAAGCGTAACGTTATCGTGAATTCAATGACACACTGCCGTGCTAAGTCTCTCTTTACGCGAGGCAGATTCTACAAATCGTGAGCCAAAAATACCAACAGAACGTGTTTATTTAGAGTCTGTATTAAATCTCACCAGCCATGCAAACGACTCAATAAACCGAGTTCCATTCACTTTGACATGGGTACGTTTATTTAAAAAAACTAAAAGTATTTACCACACATTCAGCACGAGGATTGGCGTAGATGACGCATCCCAGATGGCCGTGTTTCTCGGAAGGGTGAACAATAAAAATCGCAAATACGGGCTACGGCTATTGTCTCCCGCCTCCCCCTGTCACCGCACAAGTGGTATAAATCTTCAATAACCGATATTGCTGTGTCATGAAATGGTGAGGAGCCCGAGATAAGATCCTTACGTCATACTGATGACGCATGGGCCGACAGAATACTGATAAAATTGAAAAAAAAAATGAATAACACCCAACAGTCACATACATAGTCTTGACCCCACACTAGGATTCTCTGTGTCGTGGCTATCAGAAACTATGTGTTCCTACCATGGTACCAAAAACCCAGACACCAAACAAATATTTGCAGATCATGCAAACATTTGTCCCGCAGCGAGAAACGAAACCGCAACCCTTGCGTCTCAGCCGGGTACTTACCCGCTGCGCCACCGAGGTCTGCAAAATCGGAATTAGCCATATAATATCTCATCATTATCATCATCATTTCAGCCGCAGGAAGTCCACTGCAGAGCATAGGCCTCCCCCATAGATTTGCAGCGCGACCGACCTTGTACGGCCTGCACCCAAACAATCATTTAGTGCCCATACTCGCCAGGCTGGGTATGCGGGTTAGCGAGCGCAGATAAAGCTATTGTTATGGGGATAGGGAACGCTGCTGCCCATTCCCTAGCTTTTTTTCCCATTGTCGCCTCTTATGACATCCTTTGTAAGATGCAGAGGGCTTGCCCAGCACCTATACCATCCTCTCAGATCCATTATCCACATAAAATACAGGGACAGTACGTTTATACATTTACATAGTTTTTAATAAGTTCTATTAAAACTAATGTAAGAAAATTACTAAGAGCTTTCGGGCTACATGAAAAATGTCATATCACAGGTGAGGTGAGACAGAATTTTGCGTTTGCCCCAAATATTTCCCACCTGTGCGACTTGCCAATGTGTTCGGGGATTATCATATTCATGTCTCAAAATGGAGAGGGGACTTGAGAAAATCTTCGTTATTTGTGGGATGGTGGTGGAATTACCTCGAACTAGGATAGTAGGTGTGTACATTTGCATAAGAATATTGAGAGCTTGCTTGGCCCTATAAAGGTCCACAAATAACAAGTGACGATCACAATAGGCCAGTTGTGGCCGCAGTGAAACCATAACCTAATAAAGGAAAAAAAAAAGGGTATTTCAATCAAATCACAATAATTACCTACTTTGAAACGTATTAGAAACTAAGTGAAGCTACGCTTGTTCTTCGGTGCCTGCTCGCTTGCTTGTCGTATCACTGTTTTTTTCTTGGTCATCCTGTATTTAGTCAGGGACCAGGATGAGGCACGGTGGCCCTGAAAAGGGCCTATGAACGTCGGTGAAAGAATCGGTGTAGTGAAAGGATTAAAGTGCGCCTCTTAGAAGCTCCTTTCGTGCACCGTGGTGCCTAGAAGACGCGGCGCGCGATCCTTTAATATTTTTCGATGATCCTTTCCAGAAATTAAATGTAGAGCTCCAGTGTGGTACCGAACGACACTAACAACGCTTGGCTACTGGCTCACTTTGGCTATTTCTTGGTTATATTAAAAAGTAATTCACCCTTTTGAAGTGTGGTGGCACTGATTAAGGCCATTGACGTTAATGTAGACTCTTTACTCCTAAGGTCAAGATATCACAATTGATTGTTACTTAGATTACACGAAGCGCGTTTACCCGAAAGGCCGAACACGTGAATAGGGTCTCCGGGTCAATGAATGTAAGGGTTGGTTAATTAATTGTAGCCCGAACTATTTTGTATTCTGGTTGTTTGTAATCATCATCTGTCAGTCAAAATGATTACCCATGTCAGTTTGCAGCACGAGGTCGTTATTGGTCAAAAACAGCTGATTTTTAAAAGTGCGAACAGAACTAAACAAGTATATTTTTTCGGTAAGGAATAATGTTACTTTTCGTGTCGGTCAGTCAGTGACATAAATTGCTGAACAATTAGAAGGGAAAACTGTTATGTATCATCAAAGGTAAGTAAAGTGAAGGAAAACTGTCGGAAGACAGCTGGATTGACAAATGATGTAAGTGACTTTTGACACTTTGCTACTGCCAACCAACATTATGTAGAGCTAGGAAACAGTTGCTGAAATTGAGCAAAAATGCCCCTTTCGCAGTATACTATTTAGGGAACAAATTGTATACAAAAAATACTCCTTAGCAAGGGTCCCCGTAAATAACGACGCCCGGGTGGGAAATATAGGTAGGTACTTTCTCGCAAATTTACATTTTTTTTTCGTCGAAACTTTTCCCTTCCATTGGGGATACCCGATAGGATTACTTGATTGCGAAACTCGTCTATTTTAGTAATACGATTTTTTTTTTCGTTAGGTACTTACTCTTGCTCTCAAGCCGTGTATCGAACTGAGGTGTCGAAATCGATAGGTTTAATAATAAACTGAATACCTGCTATTGCGTTGCAATTCAATTGGTTAATTCTTGATATAATTCCCTGTTTTTGTCTTTGTATATTTGTTATGACCAAATGGTCATTACAAATATACCAACACTCTGTATTCCAGTAATCTCTGTAATCCTTTGGTCCAACCCAAAGGTTTATGGGGTCGAATCTACACTGAGATAATAAGAGTGGCTTGTTTCAAAGATAACCCGTGTTTATTTATTTGTAAATGTTGCATTATATTTGCTTAAAAATAACTATCCTTCTAAACACCCCTTTATATCTACTTTCCATTTTCAGTAAAACTCTTTGAACAACAAAGTTACTTTAGCGTTTTTTGTTTAGTCTACTATTTTTTCTACCTGCTTAAGATACCTATTACCTACTGTCACCTAAGTCCGATTTGTGTTACCGTATTGAGCCTGTACAACTTCTCGTTAAATTAAAATTTTCCTTCACTATTGTTGAGTAGGTAAGAACCTACTAAAAACTTTCCTAAAATAAACAGTCAAGTGGTGAGAATTTTGTGAAGGTAAATGTAACATGTGCTAGTTTCATAAAACTAAGGAAACAATCATACATTATGTCAAAAAAATTGCCGATGTTTCGAGCGAAATTCCACCAAAAATCTTAACCAAGACAGTTTCTATAATCGCTTGATAATATCAAAAATAAAGTCTCTTCTAAGCTTTCCCTGGTTGAAGCAACTGGGGGAAGGTTAGTATTAGGTTAGTATTTTCTTGGTTTTACAGTCACAGGGCAGAAAGCCCTTGAAGACGGGTGAAAGGCCCACGTTACTTGCTTGGCGTCCTTTGAAGCAAGAGCACTTCGTTAGCTCACCGCGATACGGAACTGTGTTATGATCCTGCACGTCTCAGTAGGGTTAGCACTAGTCTCATAAACTCGTAACTTGTATTTTTTTTCGCATGTTACCGGTGGCCCCGGCTGAAGACTAGGCCTCTCGTCGTAAGAGGCGACTAACGGAAAATAGCTAGGGGATGAGCAGAAGCGTTCGTTATTAACAACAATAGCGTTATTTGCGCTCGCTAGCCCGCGTCCCTAGCATGACGCGTATGGGCAAATCGGCGTCTTCGCAGAAATTAGGAACGGATTTCACAGTTGGATTTTCGAGAAAATTCACTATCCTTCCATCTTCAGTATAAAAGCGATGTCGCGTCGTACGTTATTTTACAATTTGCAGTCGCGAATCTCAAGCTCACCTAACCCAAACAGGCAAGGACGTACGAGGATGCAGATCGTCTCGAGTACTCTTCAGCGAGCAGCGTTACCAAATCGGACCGGGCCTCACGGGCGTAACAAGCGTAGCCAACTTGAGAAAAAGATTGCTCGACTGAATTTTATTTTTCACTATCGACCCGCCCCGGCTTCGGACGGGTAGCAGAGCATAAACGCCAGTAAAACTCTCAGTCGGCATTATATTTTTTTGAACATCATAAACAATCATCGCATATCAAAAGGAGCTAAGGCGCACTTTAATCCTTTCACTACACTGATTCTTTCACGTTGAGGTATGGTGGTCCTGACTTATCAGGACCACCGTACCTCAACCTGGTTACTGACCTAATACAGGATAACCAAGAAAGAATCAGTAACACGACAAGCAAGCATCGCATATTTCAGCCAATTTACACAAAACCTGAATGAATTCTACATCAATTCTTCCTGATAAGCCACTCTGTCCATTGGAGAAAACCGTATGAAAATCCGTTTAGTAGTTTTTGAGTTTATCGCTGTCAGACGGACTGACAGACACGGCGGGGAGATTTCGTTTTTTATTAGGTACCGTAGTGATTTTTAGTGTTCCGTACCTCATTTGGAAAAACGGAACCCTTATAGGATCACTTTGTTGTCCGTCTGTCTGCCTGTGTGTCTGTCTGTCTGTCCGTCTGTCAAGACCCTTTTTCTAAGAAACGGCTAAATGTATCAACTTGAAATTTATACCACCTATTAAGGTCTGTGGCCTTATGGTGCCGTATAAAAATCAAATTAATGCATTAAAAAGATATGGCAATGAATGTATAATTTTTGTATGGAAATGGCTTAAATGAAAAACCTCTAGGGTACTTCCAGTTACCTCATAATTCGGAAATTTGGAATGCTAGGAGCTCTTGTAACACAATTATAGGGAAAAGTCTGAAATTGAGGAATTTCGAAGTTTTTTAAGAAACAAAGTTATATTTGCGGTCAATGTCATACAATGTCTACGTGTGCGACCGCAAATATTAGTTTGTCAATTCCAACACTTAGAATTTTTATTTTCTGACCATGACCACTGGTGCACGACCGGGATTCGAACCCACAACCAATGATACGGAACCCTCAGGGCGCGAGTTCTCGCACTTGACCGTCTTTATTTTACGGAAATTCCGTTTTCGTGATTTTGAAGCAATTCGTAAAAAAGTCGTAGAACAAACGCTATTGCCAATTGGATGTAGAATATGCCCCTCTCAGGATAGTGTACATATATAATCATCTTGTACATAACTCAGTTCTGAGACCATACACGTCAGGACTCCCATAACTAATATTGATTAATAACTGTGTTATCGCTGGACGATCTAATGTGAATTATAGCCATCTCGTGCATTTAATAACCTAGCCTTTGTATGATTGACGCCCTATGTTCTGGAATGTATTGTCCAGGAATTTAGTTTTATTACCTTAGGCTTGTAATCTTAGGCTCGTATCATCAACCGGCGTAGCGGGCGAGTGCCCATCTGAGACGTTATAGGTGCGGGTTTGATTCCCGCTGCAGGGCATGTTTGCATGATCTGTAAATATTTGTTCCGGATCTGGGTGTTGTGGTACCATGTGGAACCACTACTCGTTGTTACTCACGACACAGGGAATCCTAGTGTGGGGTATGTGACTGTCGGGTGTTATATTATATGAATCGTCGTGAGTGGAATTATGAGGATAAACTCTAAAATAAGAATCAACAAAGCAATTTCTATGAAAATTATGTCAGTCTCATGTCAGTTTGAGTGAAAAAATACTAACGACTGGAACGACTGGGTAACTTCCCCCCCAATTATTGTCTAATTTGAGTTCAATTTAGCAAAAAAACTTTTCTTTCCTCAAACAAACTTGAGAATCCTGATAAACGGAAAGCAGCCTTAATTTGCAAATAAGATCCTGTTGGCGCAAAGCGAAACTTTTTAAAGCGCAGTTCCTGACGATTTGAGAAATCCACATTTTACAGTTCGTTGTCCTATCTCCTGAATAATTCCGGCTCTTTCTACATTAAGAGTAGACCTTGGGATGTTTAATTTCAGTCTGAAAAGCCGGAAAATATCTTTTATGGCGATTTTGAGAGCCTCTAGTTACACTAGTATTTTGAGAGCCTACAGTTTTATGAAGTGCATAAACTTCGTTAGAATTAACCATTATCTTACTAAATACTGGGGCATATTAATTTGACTTTATATTTAAAAGGGTGGGTATATTTAGGCTTCTGAGTAAATCACATCTTAGAAAGGAATTCAAGTAAATGAAACTCTTTATTACCATAATTATTTATGATGAGCATAGTCACCAAGCATTTTGGAAAATTTGTTTACATTAAAAAGAATCCTTTTTTTGGCGGAATTTGTACGCTACGCTAGGTGAACGCAATAATTAGGCTAAGCATTATTTGTAGCGGTCAAAAAAAAAAAAAGAACCGGCAAATTTTGACCGGAAAGACTTGTCGAGTCTAAGTACGAGTACCTACATCTCTATTCGCAGGCTAGTCGGCTGAGCTAATGCATTCATATCTGACGCCAGCACTCCTGTTACATCTCTTTGTCCGACGGATTGCCTGCACCATATCTACAGACTGCTTCGTGATCCAATTCTGTGCCTAAGTAATTGTTCTAGATTCTGTTTGGGGGCGAACATTGATTGCAATAGTAGGGCTAGTTGTAACGGGGCCGGGGGTAAGTAGTAACACCGAGGTTTCGACGGATATCAATTCTATTGACTACACATGACACCCAAAATTCATGCTCTAGATTGGAGCAGCCCACCTGCGAAGGTACCTCCGCCTTACAGCCAAATAACATTATTTGTTTCAAATAGCGTTGTGTTCCTGCGGTAAGGTTGCCAGAGCCCTTTAAAAGGAGTGGGGTTCGGCGTCAGCAGCGCGCGCGTGATGCCTCTGGTATTGCAAGCGTTCATAGGCTACGGTAATCACTTACCAACAGGTGGGTCGTAAGCTAGTTTGTCATCTTAGTTGCATAAAAAAAATATGCTGACTCTACGATATGTCAGCATAACCGTCCCCTATTTTAACGACGATAGCTCTAACTGCACTCGGTAACCTGCTTGCCCAGCTTGGGAAAAAACCCCCCACAAGATAGGAAGTTGCTCTGGAGATCTCTGAGGGAGGCCTATGTTCAGTAGTGGACGTCCTACGCCTGAAATAATGTTAATAATGAACCAAATAATTCCCCCAAGGCGATTAAAAAACAATCCCTAAGTAGGTATAAGGTCTAAGCTAAAAAAAAATGCAGCTGTATGTGTCTCTGAAATTCAGCCAATAGTAATTTACATAGTAAGTTTGCGAAAAATTCACTGCCACCTACATTATGTTCAAGCAAATAAATGTATCTTTATCCACACGTTCAGCCAGCTGCAAAACTTAGGCAGTGAGGCCGTGCCTTAAAATTAATAGACGAAATAAGAGTATCGTTATAAAAAGCCCATATTAATACCCCCACTAGGCGACCATTAACTTGATGAATAGCCATATCGCGTTTCAACAATGTGTATGATTTGACTAAGCCGCCAATTTTCCTTTTGACCTAAATAAAGACCCTGCGCTACTCCAAATTTACTTTCAACGTCAAATGACCCTTATTTCTCTGCCTTTAGGGCTCAACAATGAGGAAATCCGTAGAAGGACCCAGGTCACAGACATAGCTCTCAGAATTTGCAAGTTGAAGTGGCAAGGGCAGGCCATATAGCTCGCAGAACCGGTGGGGAGTAAAGGTTCTCGAATGGCGACCACGAACCGGGCGACGTAGTGTTGGAAGACCCCCCAACCGTTGGACCGACGACATTGTGAAGGTTGCGGGAAGTCGGTGGATGGAAAAAGCTCAAGACCGTTCGACGTAGAACTCTTTGGGTGAGGCCTATGTCCATCCGTGGACTTCTACAAGCTGATGATGATGAGGGCTCAATAAATGTCGTAGCAGATCTCAATTTCAAAATAAACGCGTAGTTCGTTATTCATTACCAATTCTGCTTTAATTTCATAAATTAAGGGAGTAAAGGGCAACAGCGCCACATTTTCGTGTTATACTCTCAAGAGGCTTCGTACGTAAGTATCTTAGTAATTAAACGTCTGCCTTGAAAAATTTAATACTGGTGTATTAGGTAATTTTTGCCTCTACGTTTGTTATTACGTTACTATAAAATAATGGCGAGTGCCCGTACTGCAAACAAGCATACGGCCCACCGTTGACCCCGAACCCCCCTCCCCCTAAAGAGCTCTGGCAACCTTACTCACCGCAGGAACACAACACTATTTGAAACAAATAATGTTATTTGGCTGCGATATTCTGTAAGGCGGAGGTACCTCCAGGCGGGCTGCTCCAATTTAGAACGAGAAAATCTCGCTATGCCCTACCTCCTCCTAAAAGTTGTTGGCTAATGGGAGGTTTTGGGCCTAATGGGACTTTCGATCCGAAGGTTCGAACCAGTCTTGCACCAATGAGTTTTTCTAATCGAAAAATATAAGTGCGCATCGTGAGGAAACCAGTAAGTATTCGTAAAGCGACGATGGCCTTGCAACCTGTCACGTATGGAACACTCACAACTGCAAAATGTTAGTAGTGCCAAACATTCGGAAATGCCTCTGACTACCCCTAAGACATCTTCAAGGATCTGATTGCCTGGAGATCTTAGAGGATGTTTACCATTCTTAGAGAAAAGTCTTGAACTTTTTTTTTGCTATTTTCTGTAAAATTGTAGTTTGTTACGTGAACTTCGTTAACATTCAAAGCCCCACTTGCGCCTTATTATGTGAGTGGAACGTGGTGGAAGCTCGAATGACTGAAGTCCAACCTTTTTCTCTACAATTCGACTAATTCAGGTAAAGCTTGCAAGGCTTAGATTCCCCAAGGCTTTAGAAAGAGAGTGGATACCCCAGCTGTACGGGCAAGGATGTCGGATTATTGAAAATTGCATTAGCAACATAGGAGCGCTTTGAAAAGAACTCATTTCCTCATTTCCATACTCGGAGAAATGGGATCAGCGACGGTAAAAAATGAAAAGTAAAAAGAAAAGTGCTGCTTTACACGGCTCGTGAGCACCGCTGCTGTGAGATTGTAAGCATCGTTTAGATTTACAATCTTTTAAGAAACAGTTTTAGTAGGAATTTGGGTTTTTTGGGTAAACTTGAGTAGGAACATTAGACCGATGAAAACAAAGCAACAGCAGTCGTAACTGCGACCCGAGTAAATTGAAATATACACACAAATCAGTTGTATTTTTAACCGACAAAAGGAGGAGGTTCTCAAGTCGGCTGTTTTTTTTTTTGTGTGTATGTTACTCGATATCTCCGGCAATAGTGACCCGATTTTGATGATTCTTTCGCTGGTGTATAGAGTATGATCCCATTTTAATTTAATTCCTGACGGATTGCAACTTGTCCCGTAAAACTAAAAAACACGTCATCTTCTCTTGAAATCACCACATGCCGTATTTTTTTTTTGTCGATTGTGGTATAGTATGGTTATCCCCGCGACTTCGTCCGGTTGCTGCTATTTTTACATAAACTTTAAACTAAGGGGTTGTGTGTCGGGAATTTCTTTCTGTGCACCCATACGTTATAACAGGAAGCTACCCTGCAAATTTCATACTCTTAGTAGGCTCTGCGTTGATTTTCAAAGAGAATAAAACCACTACGTTTGATCGTCAGCCAGTTAGTCAGTACCGTAAGAGTTATTATTGATGATGAATGTTACTTTTGTTTTTTTATTCGAAAGTGTAGGTGGCCAATGTCATCCTCAGTAGGAAAGCAAAACGCAAAGAGGTTGATAAAAAAAAAGAGGTTGATATAAATCTTGTAAATATTCAGGAATTTGAAGTCGGATTTTAGTTTTTGTAAAAAATATCTTATTACAACAGTATTCCAGTAATTGGAAACTCTGTTGTTACAAAAATATGCATTTGAATTATATGGTACAGAGAATCCAATCAAATATTAACGTTTAATTTTTTGTTGAACCCTTTTTAATGTCTCAATAGGCTTAAACTCCTTTATTTAGCACAAGCTTCCGCCCGCGGCTTCGCCTATATGCTATTCCAGACTATAATCTATCTCTGTACCAAATTTCATCCAAATCCGTTGGGCCGTTTGGGTGTGATTGAGCAACAAACATCCTCGCAGACTTTCGCATTTATAATACCTATTATCGTAGGATGAACACCAAACGGTATTTGGCTCTACACATGCGTGAACTCACGCAGGTAATTTTGTTTAGGATGACAATGGCCACACGTTCGATTAATTCCCTCGGGAATAAAATGAATATAGGACCACATGTAGACCACAGGCCATATGTATTTAATATAGTCAGCGAATTGATAGCCTCCTCCTTTTCTGATATCGGTTAAATAAAAATAAACCAGTTGGGATGAACAGAAAGAAAGAGACGGTTACAGAAAAGCAAATAAAAAACAGATTGTTTCAAATGGACTTATTATGGGCGGCGAGTGACCTACCGCTGACTGTAGCCTTGAGAACAGGTAACCTTGAGGTATCTGTTCAGGTAAAACATTGGCTCAAACAAAATTACAGTTTATAATAGGTCAACAGGTTGTAGTATCAAAATTTGCTTGTAGGAATATGAGTTAAACCGGGCAAGGGGTTGCTATGATATAGTGGTCCAAAAGGGGATTAAAAAAAGTTATGAATGAAGTGGGGTGTCATGTGATAGAACTTTTTCTGGTAGAAAGTATTTCTCATATATATTGTGACATTGATATTATAACAAAGAACTGCATTATTAACTGTATGTATTCATACATACTAAAACAATTTTTATTTATGGATATCCCGAAACCAGCAACATTTGAAAATGTATAAAACGTGAGCTAGCATTTGATAAAGATTCAATGACTTTGTAGTTCAGGTAAGATAATAAATAATAAATAATAAATATTCCGGACATATTCACACGGTCAACTGATCCCAAACTAGGCATAGCCTGTACTATGGGTACCAGAGACTGATATACATAATAGATATATATTTAACACCCAGACACAGAACAAACATCTGTGTTTATCACACAAATGTTTGTCCAGTGCGGGGATCGAACCCGCGACCTCTAGCGCAGAAGGCAGAGTTACTACCAACTGAGCTATGAGGTCAGTCAAGATGTGTAGGTATAAGTTAGATAAAGACGCGATTTTCAAACTTCATCTTAATTGTGCCTCAACTATCATCGAAGCACCAATGTTCACTAGATATCGCGAGCTCTCAGCTCGGAGCGAACCACTAGTAAATTGAAAATGAAGCACGCTTGTACATCTAATTTTAATTTTATGTTGTTGGTATGCAAAGGGTGGTCGGATTCGTGTACCCTGGGGAACCTTGTTTAGAAAACTATTTTGTTTTCATTTATTTTAGGAGCTTTTGAATTAAAACACTTTTGCAGCTAGAAAATAAAACGGAGACTGTTTCATCCTCTCAAAGAGATTATGAAAGGAATGCAAAGGATCAGACTGTCTGGCAGAAATGACCTCCCTTCTTGTTGACTGCAGTTGGGTGAAATTTTAATTATAAATACAATGGACGTGCTTACATAATTTGAATTTTATATGTTTGCTACTCAGTTCATTTCACCTTGTACAGATGTGGGGTTTTTGTTTACGTTTTTGGGGGTTTCGTTGTTAACCACACAAAATATCTCGCAGAACAAACAAAACGGACTAGCTTATTTAGCGAGCCCTAAAAAATTTCGATACCATTCTAAGTAGGGTTGGCAAAACATTTTTAGCATACATCATTAGGAACCGAATCAATTCTTTCGACTACTATACATACATAATATGTGTACAGCTCTTTTGTATGATTTACGAATTTCCTAAATGAATTTATTTGATTACATTTAAAATAACAAATTACGATAGAAATAAATAAAATATAATACATTATAAATTATATCCGACTAAGTACTCGTAAACTAGTAAAGCTTTAGGTACTTATATTATTTTATTTATTTTATTTTATTAATGAAACAAAATCCACAGCTCTTAGGTAATATGGTACAACTTAACTAATTCACTTTACTTAAAGCCAATAAAGGATTATTTTTTTTTAGTTTAAACATTTACTAATTACGACCGCCACTGATTTGACACAAAACTAATATTATATATGTATATGTGTATGTGTGTGTATGTGTATATGTGTGTACTTAGCTGTGATAATTTTCCTTATAATTTCACTAGCTGCTACCCGCGGCTTTATTCGCGTGGTACCATATGAAATGTATCCTATATGTCTTCCAGGATATTTACTATATTACATGCAAAATTTCATTCCAGACTGTTCAGATGTTGACGAGACGATGATTGATGACGAGAGTAAAGGCTGATTATAGACGGACATAGCAAAACTACTATTAGGGCTCCTTGTCTGGCACCGGAACCCTAAAAGCATATAACGTTAAATAATTGAGTTGCATTGTCTTTCGGCAACCCTACGCGTAGGTAATAATTTGCTCCTCGACCTTCATTAGGACAACCAACGTCAGGTACAAGTTTTTTACAACTCGTTCCGACGTTGGACCGCCTTATTATCGTCTTGTAATCGGCCCCTTACATCCTTACATCGCGACTAGCTTTTATTACCCACATTAGCCGGGATCACTTCGAATAGCCTTGTGATAAAAAATAATGACAGACATATTAGTGCCGATGGCCAATGTGCGGGTTTGCTTATTTCATTCCGGTTAATTAATAGTCACACACAAGCTCAAAATCGCGCAACGGGCTATGGAGCTATGCTCGAAATTTCACTCCGTGATCAAATCCAAAATGAGACACTGGTGTTGTTTTCAGCACCAGTATATTGTTCTGTTTATGTGTATTTGTATATTTGTTAGAGCATAAATTTCGAACCCTCAATCAGATCTACATGGAATTCAGTAGGCCAACAGTTTTTATTGTACTATCTAGATTTTTCTTGAGCAGATTAAATATTTCTATCGATAAACTACACATAATTACTTATTGTTACTAACTATTTTACCAGAATCCTTAAATCGATAAACTTTGTCGATCTAAATCGATATAAAGTTTTTATGATTTATAAGTCACAAGCCAAAATCTATTATATAGATCAGCCAATCCTCATGGATGTAGGTATACAGATTTTAAAATAGTTTATTAAACTCCTGAGAACAGATCCAGTCGGCCTCGGCCTTTTGAAAGAAAAGCTCTTTTATGGCACAAACTTCAAAAGAGCTAGACATATTAAACTAAATCAAGCGTCTCGAATGAAGTTGTTGATAAAATCCTTTGGATCTAAAGCATTCAGACAGAAAGGACGAGCGTCGAAAAATAAAATACATTTGAGTCAGTATTAGTACCGCTTGGATAACTTGTGAATGAAAACATAGGTAGGTACTACCTAGGAAAGTAATATTACAAATGTATATCAGAACTATCCCAATGGAATACCAGCTTCGTGGCCAAAGTTATTACAAGATACTTTAAATTAACCACATCGACTTATCTGCAATGGTACAAATATTTTATTGTTTAGTATAACAACGCGGATACGTTTACAATCCGTGAATTTGTATGTAGAGTTCCGTTACAAATAATTCTTTGAGCAGAAATTCGCTGAATAATTGATCGCGTGAGCGAAGATCCCTCAATCAATTTACTGGGCTCGTAGCTCAGTTGGTAGTAACTCTGCCTTCTGCGCTAGAGGTCGCGGGTTCGATTCCCGCACTGGACAAACATTTGTGACTAACACAGATGTTTGTTCTGTGTCTGGGTGTTAAATATATATCTATTATGTATATCAGTCTCTGGTACCCATAGTACAGGCTATGCCTAGTTTGGGATCAATTGACCATATGTGACAGGTCTGGATTATTTATTTATAAAAAAAAAACTTGGGACGTATCGGCGTTTCATGTTTTTATGTATATATATTAGTTAGAGCATAAATTTCGAACCGTCAATCAGATCTAGGTACATGGAATTCAGTAGGCCAACAGTTTGAACTATCAAGATAAGTTCGTAGGCTGAGTAAGTTAGGTGCCAAATTCTTTGAGCAGAAATTCGCTGAATAATCTAAAGCATTTAAAAAACAAAATTTTAATGAAATATTCGAACAAGATCGTTATTGTCCTATAAAGATTTATTATCGCGTTATCCACGAAATTCAAATTGCAAATTTCCATTCCGACGCTCTTGGGATTCCCGTTATTGAAATTACTAGTATTGTGTGTCAATTTATAGGAATTTACATTTGAAAACAGCGATATTTCATTTATTTCATTTCATCCTGTCCTATAATTTTGAAGCTGTGGAGCTCGTCTATCGTGGCGCGGCCATTCAAGCCTGAACGGGCATTATGTGAAATCTATTCAATAACATCGCTTCTATATTCAATAACCTACTCGTACCTGGGATTGCGCTGCGTTTCATTTACACTGTCTGTTCTTGAAACTTTTACAATTTTAACTAAGTTCAAAAATAGGAGATTGTTATCAATTCACGCACTAGGAATTTACACAAATTTCTGGTGGAATACCGGACTTTAGTGGATTGTTTTCTCTATTGTTTACTGATAAAGTTGCAGTAAGTGGGTGGTTGGAAAAGGCTCAAGACCATTTGTCATGGAACTCTTTTGGGGAGGTCTATATCCAGCAGTGGACTTCTTCAGGCTGATGATGATGATCATTAGTTTTCGCCAATTTAAAATTCTTGACTTCAGAATTTGTTGAAATATTATTTTTGTTATTATCTGTAAATGTTGTTTATTGGAAATAAAATCAAGCAAACTGTCCCAAAAGATCTCAGAGATATAAAAATAAAATTCTGTTTTGATTAAATTTTTAAATTTTAAGTAACTTTATATATTTCTTATAAAATTTACATTGAACGAAGGTATAAGCTATAAAATCATTTAACCAAACGAAATGAACGATGTGCTATTACGATACCTACATCCCGATATTTTGCAACCTTTTGATTTACGCATGCGAATACTGCGGAAAAGAACATGAAAAAGCCATAACGGACCCCTTTGATTCGAATTTTCTGAAAGATTGCCGGGAAACTTCCCATTTCATCCCAAATCCCGGGCCGAATGAAAACTCGTTTGCATAATATAAAGACAAGCCTAGTATCGAGACTAAACGCAAATAAATGGTTCCCTCAAGTTAAGAAGACAATTTATCGGGTCAACGGAGCCGAGATAAATTTGAGACCGAACCTTTTCGCATACAAAATCTGTCGTTCACTCTTTTGATGTAAACCATAATTCGTCAATATCACATCTGAACATAGGACACCACAGTTCCGTGCGGGTTGGTGGTCGGAGTGCCATAACCTCGTTGATTGGTAGTACACGGCCTGCTGGCTTGGGTTACTATTGGTGTTGTTAGACCTCTGTGGCGTAGCGGGCGTGTGACCGTCTGAGACGTAAGGGGTGCGGGTTCGATTCCCGCTTTGGGACAAATGTTTGCATGATCTGCATATTTGTATGGTGATCTGTCTGGGTGTTGTGGTACCATGGTACTCATAGCTTCTGATACCCACGACACAGTGAATCCTATTGTCTCAAAGTCAGTACTATGTTACACCACCGTTGGGTGTTTTGAACCCCTTACACCCGGATTTATGTAAAATACAGCCGACTTGAGAACCTCCTCCTTTTTGAAGTCGTTTAAAAATCACCGGTTATTCGTAAAATTACGATCAGCCGTCCATTAAGTTTCTATGAATTTTCATGTGAGCTTTATTTAATAATGTTCGGAACAACAGCAAAGTAAATTTAAGAGTTGGGACTGAATTTAAACAGTCATTCAATTGTTATTATGTTTGTTTTGCGTCTTGCTCCAGAATGTATTTTTGTTTAGGGTTTTAGTATTCTAAGATAGTTTCAGCTTGAAGACAGAATTATTGTGGTCTAGACAAACTCTTATTCGAAATAAGATATTCAATAGGACTTAGGTAATTTGTTCTATTAGGTAATGTACGTCGCATACGTACATTACCTGATCAGGTTACCACTGTTACTATAGGTACCTATAGTAACAGTGGTAGGTACTTGAACGCTTTCGATTTGCGAGTAGGTAGGTATTATCTTTAAGTAAGGTTAGATCTTAGATAATATTATCTAGGGGTTAGATGTACATTTAAAAATAAAAAAATAAAAATTACAAATGGTAAATATTGAATATTATAAGGTGACACTAATATGTAGGTATATATACCATCCCGAAAGGGGCTTATTCGACACCAAATAGGCAATAAAGATTGTTCTACGATTTTTGGAAATGCAATATTTTTCACTGAAAAAGCTCTAGGCAAAACCTGTTTTGGGGTCAAATAAGTTCAAACTCAATTATTCAGTGTTATAGGTAGCTAGTTCTCGTCTAACTACGTTAAATAATCAGCTATGTATATAGATGATAAAGAAACAGCTTTTGGAGGAGGTAGGGCACAGCGAGATTTTCTCTTTCTAAATTGGAGCAGCCCGCCAGGGAAGTACCTTCGTCTTACAGAAGATAACAGCCATACAACATTATTTGTTTCAAATAGTGTTGTGTTCCTGCGGTGAGTAAGGATGCCTGAGCTCTTTAGGGGACAAGGGGGTTCGGGGTCGGCAATGCGTGCGTGGTGCCTCTGGTATTGCAAGTGCTCATAGGCTACGGTAACCGCTTACCAACAGGTGGGCCGTATGCATGTTTGCCACCTTAGTAGTATAAAAAAAGCTGATTTTAAAAAGTACCTACGGGATTTTTTTTTCTTGTTGCCGCATATTTTTTTGTCTTTATTGATAGAATTAGCCCATTTTCTGGTATTATATAGGTACGTTACGGAATACGTTGTAGAAACACCGACTAATCACCCAACCTTTTAGCAATAAATATCAATTCAATTTCCAAAAGGAAGGATCCCAATCCCGTGACCCTCCTGGGCATTAGATTTTAACACCATTAATCTAAATTGAAGAACCGAACTATCGGTTGGACATTGTCTATCTGTTTTGCACCCGTGTCAATGTTGTTTATACTTTTATAGGCACAATAGTGTATTTATACAAGGTGATTCATAACATGACAATGTATTACTATCCCAAAAGGTTTATTCTATCAACAAAAGAAAGCCGTGATCACACGGCGTGCGATAGGCGATATCATCCTACTAATATTATAAATGCGAAGAAAGTTTGGATGGATGGATGTTAGTTACTGAATCACGCCAGAACGGCTGCACGGAACTGGATTAAATTTGGCACAGAGATAGATTATATTCTGGAATAGCACATAAGTTACTTTTTATCCTTGTAGGTAACCACGCAAGGAAAGCCGCGGGTGGAAGCTATTTTAATATATGTTTAAAATGTATTTCATAATGATCTTTACGTCTACAACCAATATCGCAACCCCTAAAAGGGAAACTGAAAAATCGCACGTCGTTTGAGCACTGCACCGCTTGAATATTAGCGATCGAATAAAAACATAATCTAGTGACATTATTCAAGTAGGAAATTGGAGAATACCTAAGTTTGTATAAAAAGTGCGGTATAACGTCTCACTTTTACTTCGCTTCCTAGCAAATAAATGAAAAATTGACCTTTCTTATGACGCTAGCACACCACCACGTATACCCGTAACAAACAGATAAAAATCCCTTTGTATGGCGAGTCTTTCTAGTGCCTAGAGTTAATGCAATCGGTTTAGTGGAGGCCGGTGACTGTTTGCAGCTCAAGATTAAGAGCGGACACAGAAAGATGCCTTGGCTCGCCCCCTAGGGCTGCCAGTCGTCTGCTGATGACAGAACCAATTAGCGAAATCTCAGACAAATTGAGTGGGTTTTCAGTTTTCAAGCTATTAGACGCAAAAGGACCTTGGCCTAGTTTCGTCATGAATAAGTAAGATCACTCATCTCACAACATGACAAATTATAAACACAGAATAGAAACTGAGATGCTAAAGTTTTGCACATTATTAAGTTTCGCATAAATGTTCGCTCTCTGTCGATCGGGACAAATCATGACATTGGTCACAATGAAAACATTTCGCTGAATTCCGATAATATGGCCTTACGCTTACGATACTGTCGCAACTGGTCGCAATTGCCAATGATATCGCCATCGGCGATACTTGAAATCTTTTTTTTTGATTGAAATATTTTGACAATTGCTACTGGATTGTGCGGAGCGTTACAGTGAAATATTCGACAGCACTGGTGGAGTGGTGGTAGTGAATACCACCACAGGTTACAGGTTGTGGGTTCGAAATCCGATTTGTCCGTATTGTGCCTTGTAGTTACATGAAAAGAGCCTATAAAATGCGCACTTTAATCCTAATTATAACACACTGGTTCTTTCACCGATGTTTTAGGCCCTTTTCAGAGCCATACAGAACACAGACCTACAGCAGCCAAGAAAAAATCAGTACTAAAACACGACAAGAAGAAGAAGAAGTAGAGAGAATTATTCATGTTTTCGCTTCAGACAACCAACAGGGTCAAACAAACGTTACAATAAGTAAATGTTATGTAACAGCATCAGACAAAAAGACTCAAAGAAAGAATCAATTAGGGATCATCGCAAGCCCCTAGGATACAGAAAGCGTCTGGTAAAGACACAAAAACTGGGGCAAATCCACGGCGCAGCCCTACCGGAGGGCGTTTAAGCTAACGACGATTGCCCCTCACAAAGACTCAGCCCCACCCGTTCAGCTGCAGAATGGATTCGTAAGAAAACGAAATCTCATTCCGAACCGGCGCTCATTGTTTGAGAATCTTTCACAATTGCTTTTTCGATTCGACAATCCTCATCTACGGTCGGCATTATTGGCGATGTGTCATCAGCTGCGCTATATTAGATGGGAATGCAGAATTGGATTTGCTTTGGTTTGGAATGAATGAAGCGTTTGTTCAAATAAACAGGCTTTTATTTTTGCTATTTTGCATTCAAAGGTCACAGATATTCTTCTTAGTAGCTATTTAGTGGATAAAGGTCTCGAATAACAGGAGAATAGGTAACAAAATACAAAAGCGTGTACAAATTACAAAGGAAATATTTGAACGAAAATACTCACCTATCAATTAAAATATCATCCAGCTTGAAATGTATGCTTGAAATGCTTGAAAAGGTGCAATTGTATTGTGCATTTTCCGGAACTAACATATTTCCGTTCTTTTCAGATCGAAATAACAAGGAATTCAAATGAATTTATGTTTAACTTATTAGAATCGATCGTTGCTACATATACTTACTACCACATAATACACTGTTCTGTGGTTACTAACATGTAGATCTACTAGTTCCCAGCCTGGTTTTCCTGGTGTGTCATTTCCAGCGTTTGCTCTAACGTAGGTATCATCCTGCATGGCATTGACGCGGTTTATCATTAAGTATTTCTCTTGAAATGATGTAAGAAAGGTAAAGGTGTGTTTTTCGATAATGTTATCTAACACTAGCTTCCACCCGGATAAACAGTAGCCTAGATATTATTTTACACAATAAATAACCGCCAATGTCATTTAGGCTCAATTACTCAAGTATTTAGTGCCATACCATAGACTCTTATAACTTAAGCCTAAACAGAAACTGTAACAAATATTATGTGTGGTTACAAATAAAAGTTTTTTTTTCATTAGGTCACAAACTACATTAATATTCCGAGTATTTCAACATAGGTTTTCAGCCGGTATGGCGTGATGGAACTATGTCGCTGACTTTTGCATTGATAATAGTAGGATAAATTTGCGAATAAAATGCCATCGATTCAAATAACAACGTCGAACCGAAACAAATTGAAATACTTCAATTTGTAACAAAATTTCGTTCACGTCCGCTTGTGTGTTCAAGCTAGATACAATACAACTGCAGTGTAACTACAACACGTACGGCTTGCTAGTAGGTTGGTGGCATGTAGGTAGGTATATCATCCGAGAAAGCTTTAAACTTATCTTCTATCGCATCTCTCCGTTATCTGCATTGAGTCACTGTCTCACGACTTTTCTGCAAACTTTTATTTTGCTTTCTGTCTAGCGCATAATGTACCGTAACTATGTGGGTTCTGCGGATATAACAAAAAACTCCTAAAAACATTCTTTAAAAATAAGGTCGGTCTGATTTTAGTAGAGTGGAGTGAACAAATATTAACGATTAGGTTTTGAATAGAAAGAATGCCATGGTTAGAAAAAAGTTAAATCATTTTGAAATACATTTTTATGGACATATCGCAAGCTGTTTGGACACGGCTTAGCGCTTTAGAATTATTTGTGCTCGGGCCACAGGATGATGAAAAGGTTTGCGAAGATTTTTGTTAGAAACCATGCAGCAGGTATATAAAAATATCGCTCCTAAACCATTTAGAACAATAGGTAAAAAATGTCATCGCGATGATACGGTAATATTATACTATGAACTACTTCTTGACTCGCACATTTCATAACCCTTAAACAAAATACCATTTATAGGACAGAACTAGGTAAGTATTAGGTTGGTAGGAAAAGATCACATGCCAGGTTGAAGAAAGAACCAGTGACACGATAAGCCCAAAGCCATCAAAATGGTAATCCGCAAAGCTATTTTAATATGCGGGTTCCGTACCTTTTCCAGCACTGATAAGACAAGACTTCATAAATATTATCAGGCACGTAGAAACAATGCTGATAACTCCCCAACCCTTAGACAAGTAATAATCGTTGAACTAATAACGGAAGCTCTAAGCAAATGCATAGAACCCTGGTCCTGGGACAAGAAGCAATCGTTGCGTTGATAAATATGTACAGGCATTCAATAGGTCATCGCTTTCTTCACGTAATTTCATTGAAATGTTTTGTTGTTCATAGTTAGGTATCTCTCCGATTGTGGGGTGGTTCCGTTGTCCGAGTTCCGTAGTCTGACAAGGAATTATTATTTGATTATGTTAGAGAATTTAGCTTATAGTTAGTAAGTATTGTCATCATCATTTGGCCATTATGGAAAGTTTCAACTTAATCGGTCAACGGGAACTGTGTCCAAACCAAATTCACTTGCAAGATTTAACATGATCTTCAGGGGTTGTTTTAAAAATGGAGTTGTGGCGTGCTAGACCACCACTATCCTCACTCCGTCGCCGCCTCACTTACTCCAGCTCTCTCTGCCAGTCGTGATGCGGTAGTGGAAAAGTCCATTTCCCTACGACGGAAGAGTCGATAATTATATTATTGATAGGAATCTACATAGTGACTCTACCTTTTTACTTCGTGAAACATTATGCTTTTCTGTAACTTTTTCTTTCTGTAAATATTCTATATTTATATAGGTATCATCTACTCTGAGCCCTTTTCATCATCATCATCAGACCACATAATTCCACTGCTGGACATAGTCCTACCCCAATACACGCCTGAGCTCGGTGTTCGGCCCTTCTCATCCACTTACTGCCCGCCGCCTTTCGTAGGTCATCGCTCCACCTAGCCGGACGGCGCCCCACACTACGTTTGCCTAGACGTGGTCTCCACTCAAGAACCCGTTTACCCCAACTCTGAACTGAGCCTCTTTACTACTTCTGAAAGATACGACACAAGCCATAGTTTCCAAAAGTATGGCTTGTTGCGACAGACTAAGCTAAACGGAAGACTCGGCTAAAGCATGTTACACACACGATGCGTTCTTCGCTTGATCGCCCAAGCAGAGCACGCAACAAAGAAGACAGAACACAATAGTATTTGCTCTTACAAATTTTAACACAGACGTTATCATTCTCGTAACTCGTGTGACGTCGCCGGCAGCCATTCATTGACGTCGATCGTCATGAATTCCAAACAGTGCTGAGTGAAATAGATGCCTCAGTGCAAGTAGCATACCGTTACGGCGTGATTGAGTAACAAAAATCTTCACATCTTTTAAACTATCGCATATAAAACAATAATATAATTCTCAGAGACATCCATATACGTGACGTCACCCATCTTATTGTTATCAAACGTGTTATCGAATTCATTGAACTGTAGATATGACGAGTACAGGGTAAAATCAAATCAATATTACCTATGAATACCTACAGAAGGTTTTTTTTTATACGACTGAGTTAGCAAACAAGCATACGGCCCACGTGTTGGTAAGCGGTTACCGTAGCCTATGAGCGCTTGCAATACCAGAGGCATCACGCACGCGTTGCTGACCCCGAACCCCATCCCCCCTAAAGAGCTCTGGCAACCTTACTCATCGCAGGAACACAACACTATTTGATACAAATAATGTTATTTGGCTGCGATCTTCTGTAAGGCGGAGGTACCTCCCCAGGCGGGCTGCTCCAATTCAGAACAAGAAAATCTCGCTGTGCCCTACCTCCTCCTAAAACAGGCTAGTAGTAGTAGTACTCCTAGTACAGGCTTTAGTAAGTAGGTTGGTTCATATAGGAGACATTCATCTTTGTGACGTCACCCATCATATTGTTATCAAATGAACTGTATGAAATCAAAGGGGTATTCTTCTCGAACGCCTGCGGCACGCGCTCGCTTTGCCGCCCGGGCCGTTGACAATGTTGATATTCTGCGGCGGTATCGCCCGTCTTACCCTTTCATCTGTCGGGCCCGAGCATTGGTGCCTACCTAGCGATGGCTTCCCCTCTGCGTGTCTGATAGACATGTATACAATGTAGGTATAAATCATTAACACATTTGAATGTGTTCATAGACTTTCCTCTTTCTTCATCGTTCTTCCGTCCAAACTGATTTTACCATCACTGACGGGAGGCAAATCATCACGCCAGAGTCGGTACATACTGTATAACGGAATAAAATTTAATTATTTAGCTTGGGTATAAATATAGATTCAGTGCCACAAATAGACAAAAAGCCATATGCAAATGAAATCCCTATGTCACTCTAACTAAATAAATGTCTGCTCATTTAAATTTCCTGTTTATTTTTGTTCACTGCTCCGTCGCGAGTGCTTTCTAAATATGGAGTTTGTGGGCTTCACCGCATCCAGAATCAATTAACTTAACTTTGAGTTATCTCTCGAAACTTTGATATTCGAAACCAACTTCAGTTTTAAAAAGTTGGCCCACTTGATGGGCCAAAATCCAAAGCAATATTTATGAAGGTTTTGGAGAAAAAATCATAGATAAGTCAAACAGTTAGGAATAAAACAAGCGCATTAAAAAATAAATAAATAAATTGCTTTAAATTATCCTATAGATTTTAGAGCTAAATTTGTTTTTATTTAAAACAGTCATGAAACCCACATACAATTTGTGTACATACTACACTAGTGAAAGAGCATCGTAAAAGGTAACGAATTTTGAGGTAAACGAGCATGGAAAATTATTTCGCTTCACGCACGTAAAGAAGCCATTACCCCCTATAATAACTAGAAATGGTAATAATGGCTTCTATAGATACTTGAAATATTGTCGGACGATAGCCTGTCTTCCCAGAAACGAAGACCGTCACATGAAGAAAAGCCCACAGACGGAAAAAAAATAGAACTAGGCTCACTTTTAGATTTCCATAAGAATGGTAGACAGATCTCCAGGCGATCAGATCCTTGAAGATATGTAAGGGGGTATTCAGAGGAATGCCGTGGTGGCCCCGGCTAAAGAATAGGCCCCTCCATATCTACCTATCCGCGGATGTCGTAAGAGGCGACTAAGGGAAAAAAGCTAGGGGATGGGCAGCAGCGTCCCTCATTTTAACAACGATAGCTCTAACTGCGCTCGCCATCCCGCATGCCCAGCGTGGTGAGTATGGTCAAATCCTCCCACATGATAGGAATTCGCTCTGTCTGTGGGGGAGGCCATGTTCAGCAGTGGACGTCGTATTCCATACGTGACCGGTTGCAAGCCCAGCGCCGGTGCCGCCGCTCTTACTTACGGGTTTCCTCACGATGTTTTCCGTGTCCTAGTGATGATCATGCATGAGGAAGGAATGTCTAAGAATATGTTGAATTAATGAACCTTGGTAGTGTTGCCAACGGACCTCGCTCAATTACCCAACTAGTGTGTTAATTTTTTTTAAATCAACCTGAACGGATATTTTGACAATTTTAGGAAAATAATTAAATAAGTTTAAACAGAAAACTACACATACCTACACAAGCGTATTGTTAATAACCAAATAGTTAATAATAAAATGTGTTCTAAAAACTAACAAGTTTTAGCTATTTTGCCCTTCTCAAGAACAGGCAGGCTGTTATGACGTAAATAGAAATAGGTAAGAAATCAGCTATTACCTACTTCTAGCAAAAATGAGTCAATTTCAGTGTAGAAATGGACGATGCTAAATGTAACGTTTCCTGAAATCTGTTGTTCGTTACAACAGAGTTTGCAACGTCTTGAAATAAACCCACTAATTTTATCCCAGTGCAGTAAACGATGCTTCACTCTGTTGCGTGCTATCGTGATTTGTATGTTTTACCTGTTTTATAACATAAACTATGTGTGGTTATAAACATGAGCATGATTTTACTGATAACTAGCTGCTATCCGCGGCTTCGCACGTGCGTGCCCCGGATAAAAGTAGCCTAAGTTACTCACTAAAAAATCTGCTATCTGCCAGTGAAAGTCACGTCAAAATCGGTCCAGTCGTTACGGATAAGCAGGAAGAAACAGAAAAAGAGAGAAAAAATATTTTAAGTTTTTTGGACATTACAGACACACTTCAGTTTTATTTATTTGTACGTATATAAGTACCTATACAAGGTGATTCATAACATGTATACCATCCCGAATGGGGATTATTCTATCAACAAAAAGAAATAATATTAGCGAAAAAAAACATCAATATTTTCATTTTATTTTTTTGATTTTTTTTCCCAAACTTTCTCAAATTAGCTGTTTTTGGTATTTTTATCATCTTTAAAAGTAATACCAAAACGTACAAGAAGTTCGGAATCAAGATTGCTACCTAAAACAGCTGATTTATTGAGTTTGACCTGATTTGACCCCAAAACAGCTGATTTTCGCATAGAGTTATTTCAATGAAAAATGTCGAGTTTCCAAAAGTCGTAGAACAAACTTTATTGGTAATTGCTTGTAGAATAAGCCCCTTTCGGGATGGAATACATATTATGAATCACCTTGTAGAAGATATATAGCGCCAGCCCTTGCTTTTTAGTACCTAACATGTTTGTGGTAGGTAATTTCAAAAACTATGGCAAAAACACATAGCAGGTAAATAAAAGATGAGATTTTTGAACCAGTCTGATAGAAAGCGATTATCATCCAATAAAATATAATCAATACCTATAACGACCTACTACGTTGGAGACCTCAGATGGCGACCCTTCTTAATACCCTTTTTGAAGATTTTATGCAGGGTTTATTGTACTTAGAAAAGGGTATTTTCATTTAAGATTTATTATATTATTATTTTCTTCAAAACTACCTACCTATGTACTTGTGCTTGCTTTATAATGAAGATTTCTGTTTTGTGCTCAATACCATAGACAAAATATAAGGTAATTACCTATCTTTGACTATAGATACCTTCTCGCTCTAAATAAAGAAGTTAATAATATGAGGTTAACGTTCTTCCGAAGCTTAATGTGAGATCAGAGGGGTCGATATCACGTTAATAGCCGAAATGAATGACAGATAATGACCAATTAATACTAATTAATAGCTGTTTTTATGTGGAAATCATTATGATTTATTTTACCTTTTATGTAGTAGTGCCAAACTTTTGTCGTAAAGCTTTAAGTAGAAGATTGTTAGGAATTTTCACAAAAAAAGGTGGTCAATATATAGCGGCGGCTTCCTAAACTTTATTAAAGATATTCTAGCAATGACTTTTGCCTAAAGCACCGTCATCAGCTTCTTTATCGTGTTACTATACTAATTCTGCTTTTAACCATGCGACCATGCATGTTATACGTATTATGCTGCCCCTGAAAAAGGCCTAGTAAATAATAATATACTTACAGTGGCCCATTGTGATTTAATGTGCCTTTGAGAGGTTCCTTTCATGAAGAGTATAATAGGTAAAGTAGGTTAAGTACTAC
The DNA here is from genome assembly GCA_947579855.1 of Anticlea derivata. NCBI lineage: Eukaryota > Metazoa > Arthropoda > Insecta > Lepidoptera > Geometridae > Anticlea > Anticlea derivata. The sequence continues at coordinate 4,810,700 of OX388271.1, read as the reverse complement.
TGTAATAAATATTTTATGATGTGGCTGATGACAGATTAATTTATAAACTAAGATTTTGTTTTACTCGGTCAATGTCAACTTATCAAACAACCCTACCTTGCTGGACTAATTGTTGTTAAAACAATGGGGCGGTATAATTAATTAGGAATTCACAATGATCTGAATCACTGAAGGTCAGTACGACGGCAATGACCGTTTTGACTATCCACCGTCCTACACTACCCGTCCGGTTTAGTTTCATTGACATTCAAAGCTACATCCAGGCTTAACGTTTGCTCAATTATTCAACGTGATTCAACTGTCTCGGGTAATAAAGACTTCATAAGACATACGTGGTTAGCATTAAATATCAGTGACTCAGCCGATATTACCTTTCCTAATTCACAAAACGGTCAGGCGATAATATAATTAGCAAAGTGTGCAAACAAAATTTCGTAAACATATTTCTCTGCCTACAAGCTTAGGCGTGGTTGCGCACCACGGCGGTTGCAATAAATCCACTGACTCTATCCATTTATCACCAGTTGACGGTGAAGGAGGAAAACGGAATGTTTTAGAACCAATATTAGGCGGACGTTTCCCATGTCAACATTGCCACAGAGATCGACGGCTTCCTAAACTTTATTAAAGATATTCTAGCAATGGCTTATTTATTGTTCTTGTATCAAGGAGTCAAATCCAGTAGACAGAACACTTACCTCTCCGAGATTGATGAACCCATGGTCCCCAGCCACAGCATCCGCCGCCTCCTTCCCTCCAGGCACGTGGACTGCCCATGTAGGTGTATAATGCGCGTACACAGCCTCCAATAACAATAGCATACACACCACCGCTGCCGTCGACGCCAGAACACCTCGCGCCATCGCACACATTCACTCACCGACTAGTACTTGTCAGCATTTCACACAAACAAATCTAGATAACTTTATAAGCAATGTTCCGTGTATTCCACCTATACTAAGATCCTGTTTGTATCAGAGATTAGGATTCTAGAAGATCAAAAGGGAGCTCAGTGGATTAAGAATCAACAAACGCACGGAACCTTGGTTTGAAAGATTCACTTTAGCGAGGGCTGCTTAAAACGATAGATTTAATTATTTCGGCCAATTTATCCGAACAAGCATTAGGTTTGCAAAGCGACTGATCGGTAGATTAGAGTGGGATGATTATAAATAGGTCCAGAATCCAGATTGCAGGCAATAAACTTATTTAATTTTCAAATGTGTCCATGGGAATTATTTTTAACCTACACCTAATTGGTTATATGACTTGAACAATGCAATACTTTTTTCTTTTAAAACTGTTTTTGCGCATTTGCGATTTCTCAGAAAGACCTATCTTTAGTAGGTACTTAACACAAATGAGTTGCAATAATAGCTTTCAGTTTTTGCTGACCCTTTTGTCTCTTAAAGATTATTCGACATTATTTTTGTAATCATGTGCATATTTTAAAGGTTCGTCTTTGTTGTGACCACATTAACCCTCTTCTAATCTTAACCTTATCTTCGCAGATGCGTTATCTACAAAAATAAAGTGAAGCCTACCTACTCAAGATGCAACAGTACCAGATATTTGAAAAGAGTTATCTCAAACAGTGTGGGTCTCATGGGGAAAATTTATGCTCAGCCAAAAAGCTTGCACGCAAAAAACTTTTTTGATCAGAAGTGGACGTCCTACGTACCTACAGATCGATGATGATGATGTAGCTCAGTTTCAACTCAACTAAGGGTTCAAGAGCTACATCAGTAATATCCATCGGGCTAATAAACCACAACCGTAAATAGGTACCTACCTCTAAACTTTCTTACCCTGCATAATTTATCAGTGGAAGTTTGTAATTTCGAATTTCTGTACAAAGAGTGTTGGATATCAATGTGAGTAAATTTTTACTCCAGAATTTACGACACATTTAGTGTATGTAATATAAATTGGATATAAATAACAAGCCATTTAAATTATTTGCCCATAGCACTATTGTAGTGTAAAATAAACATAAGCACCTAAGCAGGAAAACGAAGATCAATCAATCGGAAATCGGTTTCCTGCAAATTAAAACTTCGTCTAGCGTGTGCCAGTGTTGCCAACAGTCCACAATAATTGGGTCAAGTATACAATGAAGGACAAAGTCGGAAGAACTCTAGAGAGGCCGCCAGAGGGTCTGTTACACAGCTCTTTATCATCGTATCACTGGACGATCATTAATCATAATGCCTTTCATCGATATACAACCTTCTTCGAGTATTGTTATGACTGACGCCTGCCCTACTTTTGGGATAAACAAGACATACATCATTTCCTCACTTCCGGCATGGTTTCTTAATATTTTTCGAAAATCCGTGGTTTATTATGTTTTATTATATAATTTTTGTTGTATTAAATTACTTTTTTCAGCCATTGTGTCCTCAGTAGAATAGGGCTCGGAGGTCTTGGGTTGTCCTTTTGTGCTTTTTATTGTGCTGCCATAATGCAGAGGACGTTAATCCAATTTACTACCCTCAAGACTTATAAATAAACTAACGTATGATATCGATGTATTTAGATATTTTATATCATACACGCGCCGATCCCCATATTTATTGATCGTAACAAAGGATACTCCGAATAATGAATCATCCTAATCTGTATCTTTATGTGGTACCTATTGTTTCCATTTCTTATAGCACTTGCGTAGCCTGAAGGTGCTTTGACCTCTCGTTGTTTTATTCCTTCTTTAAACTTTATGTGGCCTTTTAATGTTCATTAATGTTTTTTTAGGTCAAATTCAATCATTGAATCATGAGCATTGGGTGCATTAGCATGAATGTGAATTTTAACTGTCTTCCTGGGTATATCCACATGGTACTAAATACCATGTGGGTGTACCCTGGTGATCGGGGATATTAATTATGGTTTCTACCCAATTTTTTAAACCATTCCAGAAATTGCCCTATTTTAATAACAGGGCAATTTCTGGAATCAGCTGTAATGCATAACAATTTGTAATAAACATAATTGATGTCAATTATTATACGAATATTTTCTCGTAAGTTAAACTCAGATAACCTCATTGCCAGTGTTGTAGATAATAATTGTTGTCTTTTCTACTTCTACACACTGTTGAGATGATATCACATGATGGGTGTTTACCGATACGCGTTTTGTGTGTATAATCCATCACAAAGTGATTATTATATTGTTTAATCAATTATGCATTATTGACACAATATAAGTGACTAAACATGACTACAGAGTTTATTAAAAAATGTTTTGACTCTAATAAAATGCCGGACATTCCGAGTTTTCCGAGCAAACTACTTACGACTCAAGAGTTTAGATTAGAAACTGTTGTAACACTTGTCTGCGTACAACTTGAGCTGTGTACAAACAAAACAATGACATTTGAGTTAAATTTATTTCTTCTTTAATCACTTAGGTCTCTCATTTTAAATTTAGCTCTAAATAAAAAGTAGGCCAGTCACAATCACGCGCTCACCTAGCTCCGCGAGTCTGTTATTTACAGTTAGCATCGACAATTATTATATTTTATCAAGCAATCGCATACCATAAGTACCTGCTCGTAATTTGCAAGGGTCTATTCACTTGAAAACATTAATCGTGTACTTATTAATGAGTTTTCTATAGCTACAAGTTTTTATCTTATCTGTGTCCATCAGTCGGCAATGTAAACATTTGACTTTGTGAGTAATCGAGTGAACAATTCGCGTGCAGCCCACGTCGAAAAGCGGATGCTTCATCGATGGAATCCGATGGGAAGGACCAAGATTCCGTGGCACTTAGACAATAGTGGCCGGTGAGAGTCGGCGCCGCTGCGACGAGCGTTCACCTCTCGCATCCCGCCTCCTGTTATCACTTTTTTTTAATACGGGTTTTGGTGAGCTGTTCCTCACGTTTTGTATTTAGCGCTATTGGTACTGCGTTTCAATGTGATGCACTACAGTCATAACAGGGCACGGCACAACTGTCAAATGGCGCGTGAATAATCGCGCAACGAGTAGCGAGACACGGGCGTACACCTCGCACACGTGATGCTGACTGACTCGCTCTCTGCTCGGCTCGGCGGCCGGCGGCGACGGAGCTCGCTCTCGGCCCGATTGGAGCTCGACTCAAAACTGTGTTGGCCTTGCTAGCTCGAAGAATTTCCCCAAAAATTGGGAACTTTTTTAGACTGGCTTAACCGTACCTGTTCCACCTGTTTCCGAATTTTAACGAGGAATTTGCAAAGTGAAGTCGTGTTTCAATTTGTTTTACAAAACTACTAGGATAGTAGGAAGAAGGATAGCGACGGCGACGGTTCGAAAGGTTTCAAATATGAACAGAGAGATTTTAAGACCGTGAAGTTGTCCCTTGTCTAGTATGAAACATTTTGGATGCCGCTAAGATTGTTAAAATAATCCTCAAAATTAATTAGGACTTCATTGCCATTTTGCTTCGGTACGAAATAGCACCCAAGCTTCCGTCTGGTCTGGTCTATGAAAAACTTATTTTAGACTGGCGGCGCTGCCCGTGGCTTCGCTAGCACGTTACCCGGATAAAAAGTAGCCTTTGTCATCCACATGCTTTATGCTTTCTCCTTAACTTTCATGAAAAACGGTTTTGCTATTTAACCGTGAAATGGTGACAGGCAAAGTTAGTTTCGCATCTTTTCAGTATTATGGAACTTAATTAGTGTGAAGTAGGATGATCAATTTCCTAACATCCGCCTGGTTTTCGTAGAACTCTCGCGCTACGAATAGGAAGTTCTACTTTACGGAGTGTACTACACTGTTTCAAGTGATTGATCTTCTATCTACCTACACTTATTATATGTATATAATTATACATACCAAAACATCTATATACCTACTAAATTATTATTACAATAAAACTAACAAATGTATCTAAAAATGTGTGTTCCATGGTATTCGTAGTTTCTGATATACGTCCACGACATAGGGAATTCTAGTGTGGTGTCAGGGCTATGTATGTATGTGGCTGTTGGGTGTTATATAATATTCTTTTTTATTTGAAACTTTGCAAGAATATTTTAGTTAAAAGCGTAAACAATATTGAATCAGAACAAAAGTCCAAGGCAACTGTAGTTTTGGGGATTGTTTTGACAGTATTAGCGGGTTCCTAAACGTTTCACACTTGACTACTTCAAGATCTTAAAACTTTCCTGATCATATTATTTGAGATGTTTTGGATGTCGCTATTGGTGATGGAATTGACGTCAGGGTTGAGATCTTCGTTCCTATTTCGCTCACTCAATGGTACCCCTGGTATTCCCTAGTTCCTTATAATATGTTTTACTGTTCTGAAAACGCTGTAATAGTATCATTTAATAAGATATTTTTTACAAAAACTAAAAACCGACTTCTAATTCCTGAATATTTACAAGATTAATATCAACCTCTTTTTTTTGTTATCAACCTCTTTGCGTTTTGCTTACTAACTGAGGATGACACTGGCCACCTACACTTTCGAATAAAAACCAAAAAGAAGTATGACATCCATTCATCATCAATCATCATTAATAACTCTTACCCCCTTCGTCCACGGAGCCACTCAAAAGGAACGCGACTGAAACTGTAGTCACTTATGAGTAGCCTGATTGCGATAGCACTAGTATTTCAATGGCGGCGTCCACGAGTCTACTCAAAAGGGACACGTTTGTAACTAGTCACCTGGCGACTCGACATGCTGGTCGCGAGGCGACTGGTTTCGAGAAACTGTTGAAAAATGAACGAATAAAAAGTAATTATAAGTGATTCTGACGTCTATGTAACTGGAGAAGTAATAATTCCATGTCATCGCTTGAATTATCACTAGACATGTTAATTATTTTCGTTTTCAAAACTTTGTTTACATAATATCTTGTACTGAGTGACTGAGTTTTAGGAAATTCCAATAGCTTTGTGGACGAGTCAGAGTTTCCAATCAGTCCGCAACTTCTTCAAGTCCTTGACTGGCCTCATAGCTCAGTTGGTAGTAACTCTGCCTTCTGCGCTAGAGGTCGCGGGTTCGATCCCCGCACTGGACAAACATTTGTGTGATGAACACAGATGTTTGTTCTGTGTCTGGGTGTTAAATATATATCTATTATGTATATCAGTCTCTGGTACTCATAGTACCTACAGGCTATGCCTAGTTTGGGATCAGTTGACCGTGTGAATATGTCCGGAATATTTATTATTTATTATTATTATTAACTCTAGTTTCTAATGAGTTCCGTCACTTTTGCGTAGCGGTTGGAATGGCCTTACGGTACTGACTGACTGACAATCAAATGTAGTGGTTTTATTCTCTTTGAAAATCAAAGCAGATCCTAGACCCTACTAAGAGTATGAAAAGAGACGTTTCATCAATATATGGAGCCTGGGCCTGCAATGTGTACACTACTCTAAAACTCTATTTCAGCGTTTAATCTTACGTTCTGTAACGCCGTTAGTTTCTCAAATAATTATTTAAACTCCTTTTACCTACTTACAATATTGTTTTTAGATCTTTCTTTACCATATTTTCTACCAACACTACAATACGTCACAGCATTATATTTTATGAAACTTACTCAAAGTTGCAAACATAAGTTGTCAAACTCAAACTGTGTTCATTTCAATAAAATCACTAGAATCACTTTGAAACGTCTTAGAAACTAGGTGAAGCTATGCCTGTTCCTTGCGACCAAGCCTAGAAAAATTAGGCAATAAACACGGTTTTGGGGCCAGGAGCCCAGGCAGGACCAAATACCAATGCTATTCTTTAAAACTCAATTCGATCGAAGCCCTTGATTGAACTCCCTGGTTCAAGGGATCCGAATCACAGAGTACTTACTTTTGTATATACACCGGCTCCGATCCACAGAGTACTTTTGTATATTGCCTCCGATCATAATAGATTGAGAGATTTCCGCGATATCGTTGCCCACTAATTTAACTAATTAAAACATAAACGCAACGATAGGGCGATCTACTTTTTAGTGGCGCCATCTAGTTTTGCCATCTACAATCAGCTTATAATCTAAACAGGGCCTATGCTTTTTTTTTCTCACAAAATGGAATGTAAAGCCATTTTGGTGCCGATCGAACTAGGTGAGGCTCAAAAGAAAAATAATCTATTATTAACCTATAATAAATAAGAGCTTATACAAATGTGTACATGACAACCTCCACGCGAGTGAAACCACGAGCGTAGAGCCAATAGGTAATAAAATTATACAGGGTGTCCTACTAATGTGTGCTTCGTTTTGATAGCAGAATATATTTCCGGACAACATGCTCAGGGACACCTTGAGATGAGATGACCCAGTTTGTAGAAAATTTACATTTTGAGGTCCGTCGGTAGGTACCTATGTCAATTCGCTAAAACCTTCGACCTTGAGGGAAAGTTTTAGGTAGGTACATAACTACATTCGTAGGTAGGTACTATTTTAGTGTACGGACGTGGGGTGAATAATAAATAGGGCAGAATAATAAGAGGTTGTAGGTGTTATGTACCTACGCACTAGGTAGGAAAGTACATACAATAGGTATCTCTCAGATGAGTTTTTTATAAGATGATTAACAACAGAGCTATGGCTTATTCCCAATAATTATGTATTATTAAAACGTTACGTACAATTTCTTTTGTAATTAGCTAGAATATGATGTTTGAAAGAAAGAAAGAAAGAAAGAAAAAGTTTTTATTTGTAACGGCACATTGGGACAGAACGAAGCGACACACTCACACAGACAGTAAAAAAAATAAAATAAAAACAAATTGAGAAAACAAAAATTTACTACAAAATAATACACTTACAAAACTAGGAAAAAAAAACAATATACAAAATTAAAAATTGCATAATTTAGAAAACTAATAAATTCTAAATGGGTCTAAATTCTAATGAGTGTGTGTCTCTCGCACCATCCGCGTGATGACGTCACAAAACGGTATCCGGCTCAGCATGATGTTGCGTTTGGTAGCACCAAAGCACAACGCTGATCTTCCGCCGGAAACCAGATACACGTGTCACGAAAAAGTACCTACCTGACTATTAAGAATAAAAAAAAATGAAAGCTAAATATCTAAATTATTCTATCTAAATTATTCTATCTAAATATTAATCTACCTACTTACTGCGTTGTGGGTCAAATAAATACATTTTATTTCTCTCTTTCTTTCTTATTTATTCATACGGTAACAAACAATAATTAGTACCTCCCTAAGCTAGTGCAATGGAGAAATAAAACATGGTAAAGAGAGGGGAACATAGTAAAGAAGTTGCATTGAGGTGAGTAACTGCCTACCAACTCCCAGGAACTACACAGACTAGGATACCCTGGCCCTGAATTATGAAATAGACACCTCATTTTTGAGGTATCCGTGCTCTTTTTGATGATTGATTAAATATAATTTTAATTTCAATCTAAAACTCCCAATGCCCTGGAGATCTCTTATTGGCGGAGGAATATTGTTCCAGCACTTAGAAGCAGCGTCCCGAAAGCTGCCTCTAAATGCTGCCGAGAGCTGCTTTGAGCACCTACGCAGAGACCTAGATTCGGAGACCCACGTCCATTTTTCGGAAAGATAGGCTGGCACGCTGTGCTTAATAACTCAGAAAAGTAGACACGTTAAATGTAATTTTTGCCGCGATTTCATCTTCAACATTGAGTGGCAATTATGGAACGGAGTGACATGAGTTCTCGGTGGTATCAGAACAGTATCAGAATCAGAATCAATCAGAAACGGGCGCAGGCATTTTGTACTCTTTGTATTAAACGCTGAGTCCGACTCAGCAAACGAGGACTAGAAACTGTATCAACATAGTTTAGTTTGGATAATATGAGGGATTCCACTAGTTCTTCACTTAGAAAGGGTCGAATATTGTATAAAACTTTAAGTTTATAAAAACAAGATTTAACTGAGGCATTATCATGCTTCTCAAACCTTAGATTTACATCGAAGTTGAATCCTAGATTGCGATGTTGGAATTTTTTTGATGTATATCCAATTTCGATTTATCGATACTAACTACCTATTTATTGCACTATAGTGTTTTGTTTAGAAGTTTTAAAAGAACCACACTACTTTCTATTTTAGTTATTAAACTAATAAAAAGTTACTCTATGGTAAACTACTTTGTTATTTATTTTATGACTTGAATATTGGTGGGTTCTACTCCATCTCTTACTTTGAAACTCTATTACAGAACACTATTACTCCCGAGCAGAGCTAAATCATGTCTGAAACGGAACGTATTTTATTTAGCAATTAGTTTCATAACAAATCAATAGATGGCGCAAGTAGGATTACATTTAACTGGTCTGTTTTACCGACATTCTCGACCAATCAGCTGCTGAGTAGTGTCCTTTTTGTGACGTCATTACTTCCACGTTGGAAGTCTTCCGAAATGTCATGTACGCTTTTCACAATTTCGTAGAATGTTTTGATAATGAAAAATCATGGCAAGTTTGTAAATAACACGTGCAACTCATAAAACGCAACCGGAAAATATAGTGCATCGAGTCAGTGTTGTTATATAAGATGACCTTTAAACAGAACACCACCAAATGACGAATCTCGATGCTGATATGAACAGGATCTTGGACTACCTGAAGAATGACCAGGAAAACGGATTGAGCCAAAAGACTACCAAAATGGAAGGCTTCCAACAGGACGGTCTGATGGTAGGTACATCGCTGTCGCACTGATAAAATCCGTATGGAGAAATGGTTCGGTAGGCGCGAGGCGTACCTACTAAACGAGTGATGGAGTTATAATGATCGGCAACCGGCGAGCGAACCTCGATCTACAGCTTTCGTGAACGCTCCCACTTTTACCGTTACCTACTAGGTACGCGTTCACTTCGTTTCGTGAACTGCTGTAGTTCGCGCGCCGATACCCGCTATTTGCATCTGCAACCTTTCCTGTGTCATCACTAATTAGCAAACTATTGATATAATTAGGTCGAGGGTTTTCCTTCGAGGTGTTATCGTGAAATAACTCAGTGCGTCATCATCACAGTCGCGCGCGCCGGGTCGGCTCGTAAATACTTGCCAGCGAGGCAACATGCGGTCGCTGCCTTTACCATATGCCGTATAAATGATTAAAGAATTCCACCGGTAGAAGAGTGCTAGGCTGTACGGATATTGCAGTGATATTTCATAGTGATTCAAGAACTTGTGTTTGACATTATCCGATGGAAGTGATCCGACTGTGATAATTTTCCATACAGCTGTGAAATTAGCAAAATGGATAAAAAACTAGATCTCCTATCCCTTTTTGAGGTAACAATCATAGCAAAAAATATTTTCTATTACCTACCTAAGACAATGATTTTAACTTTCATTCACAATTTATTAGTACTACCTAATAATTATTATAAATGCAAAAGTTTGTAAAGATGTTTTGTTACTCAATCAAATTGTAACCACTATATGGATTAAATTTGGCATGTTTATAGTCAATTCCCTGCAATAACATGCTACTTATTATATGGGTACCATACCAGCGAAGCCACGGGTGGAAGCTAGTCCTTCCTACTATGTGGGTTTTATTTTATCAAGTGTCTACTTTATTTGGATATTAACTGATATGATAAAATTTAATTACATAAATGTACTTACAAAAATAGCATGATAATGAAACAAACACACTTTGTGTAATTCTATATTTGATCTTCTTATTTTGCCTAATTTATAGCTCAGCTTCAGGAGATTATTAATAACTTCAAACAGTTAATGTACAGTTGCCTGCTCTAAAATGTCTACATTTAATAATTTCTAAATTAAGCCGCAGTACTTAATATAAAGATGTACTTACACTGCAAAAATTAAAAAATGATATACCTAGACATCACCTTGTGCCATTTTCAACTTTGTGTATACCTACCATATTCATCTGTATTTACGCTACACTGCACAGGCACTATACAGTCACAGACTGTACTAAAAACTTAAAGCAGATTATATCTCAATTGAAAATGTAGACTGGTCTTATTCATGCTCTAGAAAGTGACTGCATAATACTCAAAATATCAATTGAAGTGACTTTCACTTTGGCAGGTATTTGCATATAAACCTTTTACTCTTTTACTATCCTATACTGTTTTTTATAGAATAATCTCAAGGGCCTATTAAGATCAACAAGAAAAATTAGCCACATTACAAACTTCAAACTTTCACTTAGGTAGGTAAATGAAATGAAAGTATCTAGTCAGGCTTAATTGGGTTGATGAACATTGCTGATACTGAGTGGATCTTTGTTTGGTGAACATCTAATTATCTACTGTGTATGTTATTAGCATTACCCTTCTCTATTTAATCCTACTAATATTATAATTGCGAAAGTTTGTGAGGATGTTTGTGGTTCAATCACATAATAACATCTCAAATTATTTCAATGAAATCTGTAACAGCAAGAGTTATTTATGTAGAATAGCATATAGACTACTTTTTATTTAGATTCCATGAGTGCTCAAGCTAGTGTTTAATGTTAACATAGGCTTCACACGCAGGTCACCTTCATGCAAAATATATATGATGATAAATTGATAACTTTACGATTTGTTATCTTACTCCATAGTAATGCATTGTCTTCTGCACTGTAAAAGAAAAAATATTATCTTTTAAGCTTGAGAACTATATTATTCCTAATGGCTGGTTAGTTTAACATTAACTTACTTATCTGTTACTGTTTGTTGGTCACCATGATTTTTTGTTTGGATATAGGTAATTAAAGAGCAGAAGAGTTACTTTTTATCCATGCACTATAGGTGCAAAGTCGAGGGCGAAAGCTAGTTTATTTAGAACTATTAAGTAATATTCAAAAATTCTAACTTAATAGGTAATTTAGATCATTAAGCAAAGCACCTTCTTAAAATTGGGGTTTGAATTGAAGGATACAGTGAAAAGGGTGACTCACTTTGCTGAATGCCTGACTGATGAAATCATTGCATATAGGTATTTGTCACTCTAACTGAGAGTTTTAGGACAAGATTATTAAATGTTAGTTACAACAAAAACAATAACAAAAACTTAGACCAACAATTTTGACTACCCATTACCTATTTACCTACATGTTTGTTGTTTTAAAACTAATTTATTAGTTGGCTGATGAAATTTTTTCACTATCTGTGAAATTTGTAAGTAGGTTCCTACTTTTCTCATAAAAAATTCGTAACTACCTATCTTAAGTGCTAGTCTAGCTAGCTATTATAAAATACAACTTAGAATAAATACCTTATAGTGACTATAATACATTATAGTCAATATCCAAATGTACTGAGCACCTACAATAGTTTATTCTTGGTCGCACTTTCTCGGCCGCAGCGCCTTCTGCGCTCACCATAGTCCGGTTACTCCGTCAGAATTAAAAAAAAACTGCGTGTTTTCTTAGCAAGTTTTCATATTATTCCTTTTTAAAAGGTTAACATAAGGCATAGTTAAATAAGAGACTTTATCATCACAGCATATGCTGAACCTTTGTAGGGTAATTGCAACATTTAAAGGTGCTCAATACTTGAATGCATGATTGTAAAAACCCCCCTCCGACCAAATGCAAAAGTTTCGGAAAATCAATAAAAACTATCTGGTGTAAAAAAATGTTCTAAATACATTTTTTTTGTATGTATTTCAATGAAGTAAAACAAAAGAGGCCACATGTTCATTTTTTTAAACATAAATTCCTATTAGTTTTGATATAAGGATCATTTTTCCATCATAAAAAGGAATTCGAAAAAAGTGGTCTGAGGGGGGTTTTTACAATCATGCATTCACTTGTGGTATAGTAGGTACTACGGCCCATGTTTTTCATCTTCCTTTCCTAATCTGTGGATCGTATTATTCACGTGGATCATTCCTTGCAGTCGGACCCCTGGCCGGCGCCAGACGACCTCCTCGAGAACATATTCTCGCTGGAGCAGGGATCCCTGGACTTCCTCGGAGAGTCCATCCCTGACTTCAACCTGTGCCAGGAGCAGGATGTGACGGCCCCGAGTGAGAATCTTAGCAGCTCTAGCTCCGATAGTGGTGTCTCTACTGACCAGGCTGAGTTGTAAGTACCTACCATATTTATACCACTTTACCTGTTATAATAACATCCTAATAATATTATAAATGCGAAAGTGCTAGGTTGTTTGGATGTTTGTGGTTCAGTCACGCCTAAACGGCCGAACGGATTTGGATGGAATTGGCACAGAGATATATTATAGTCTAGAATAGCATATAGGCTACTTTTTACTTCATAGGTAACAACCGAGTGAAGCCGCGGGCGGAAGCTAGTAATATATATTTACCTATACACCGACGACGCGACTGTGTGACAACAATCGTCAACGCAGAAAGACTGACTTATCTGGCCCTATGCCTCGCAGTTTTGTACATCAAGAATGAGCTAAGCCAAAAACGCTTACCTATTAGATACTTCAAACTAATTCAGACACTGCGTGGAATAACAAGTACCTACAATAGGTGATAGACTTAAGTATGATAAGGGAGGGGCGATGTAGATAGATAGATAGATAGAAAATGCTTTATTGCACACCATAAAAAGTACAAACATTAACAAAAAAACAATAAAACTAAACTATGTGATGAACAATGGGCGGCCTTATCGCTGAAGTAGCGATCTCTACCAGACAACCTTTGGATGGAGTGGACTGGATATGATTAAATAGGGGTATATCAGATGTACTTATCTATAATAAATTTTGATATAATGTTGTGCACACAACCTAAAAATTAAATTTTACCTACTAAATATTTTAACTACATATAATATATTAAATAATATGCCTACCATAAAAACAAATTATATATATATATATAATACCTATATTAAAATTCACAATTATATAAACATTGATATATATACGTTATCAACAAAATAAAGAAATAAGCAAATGTCAGCGACAAGAGGACAAATAGTGATCTTTGACCATCGATGTATCAATACATAGTTATTATATTTTTCACACATTCGTGCTACGGTTCTATACTAGTACATAATAAGACCTTGATAATAATTAAACGTTGAGGAAAAAAGTCGTACACACTGTCTTCATTTCACACGCATTCAAACATTATCACATATCAAATGGTAATCCTCACAAAAAGTGAGGATCATCAGGCGGACAATCCTTTTAGCGGACCTTTCTTTTATCCAAGAGAGTGATGTATATACATCATAGGTCAGGATGTGTCTTTGTCATCTCATATTGTTATCAATCTTCAGAAATCTCCCTCGTTATTACAATGTCCAATGTTTTCTTTTGTTAGTCCAGACACGTTTTCCTTATAAACTATACTGACTGAATAGAACCGACAAGCAAATGATAAGGCTAAGCGTTTGCTGAAACGCAGCGCACTGCGCAGTGCAGATTTTGTTATGTATGAACGAGCATTTAGTATATCTGCGTGCCTGCATCGCGCCGTACGCAACTCTGCTTGTTTACAAGCAGGAACATTGTTTTTGTCCTGCGCTACGTCTCAGCATAGGCAAATTACGGTCGAATGTTGGTACAAACAATAAAAGGTCACCATTTTTCGCTATATTATGCACTGTGAATTTTTCCATGAGAACGCACATGGTTTCTTTTATTTTGATGACGAACAAACATTAAATAATATTACGCCGCTAATCTAGAATCATCGCCTCATTTGGATTATGTCAAAATAAAACCAGTTAGGTATGCTATAAACCCAAATACCTATCAACGAGTGACAAGCGCAAAACGTGTATCCGCTAGATCTCGTGGAACATGAGAAAATTTTGGTGTATTTTATTCGTTCATCTTTTCACTGTCAAGGAACTGAGGTTACAGAATACATAATAATCACTGGGCAAAGAAGCGTCATAAAATAATTTGAATATTCTAAGTTGCCAGACAGGTTTTACTCGAAAATAGCTTTAGATAGTGGACTCAAGGTTTTAGAATATCTATATTTCTGTGCGTAAGATTATTCAATCTTATCGTCGTATGCAATATCAGAGTGTAATAACAAAATGGTAGAAGTTTTACAGAAAATATCTGATCGTAAATTAAAAGTGAAGCTATTTTCAATGACCTAAATTTTAATCGCTTAAATCTGTCGATAACTAGCTTCACTATATTGCAGTGTTAACAATGTCGGTAAATTACGTAAGTAGCATTTTCCTTATCAAATGTTTTGAATTGCATTAGCAACCGATACTAATTTCACAATTGGGCAGAGTTTTTAAACTAAGACAAGGTTCAAATTCAAAATTAATTTATTGAGAACATAGTAGGCACGTTACTTTTTTTTTATATTACGGACATATTCACACCGTCAACTGATCCCAAACTAGGCATAGCCATAGCCTGTACTATGGGTACCAGAGACTGATATACATATTAGATAAATATTTAACACCCAGACACAGAACAAACATCTGTGTTTATCACACAAATGTTTGTCCAGTGCGGAGATCGAACCCGCGACCTCTAGCGTAGAAGGCAGAGTTACTACTATCTGAGCTATGAGACCAGTCAATATTGAACGATAAGACTGCCAAAGTTTTAAAAACTGAGTAGCAGCCTCAACGCTCTCCTCCTTTACACAACATAGTTCTGTGTTTATGAGAAAATACCTGATTTTGTAATTATATTTATAGAGAAAATCTCTATAAATATAATTACCGTACCAGGTATTTACCGAAATCAATATAATGAAACCCTACGTAAGTAATTGAAGTGAAAGAAAGTATAGTGCAAAAGAATAAATATTTTTGAATACTGGTACTTTAGTTTGTGCGTGTGTGTGCGGTGGATGTCCTGAAAACGCCTGGGTTACACGGGGGAAACCCTCGTGTGTGTTAGTGTGTAAAAGAGAAAAGACGAGAGCTGCCTCAGACCTAATGACCTAACCACGGAGGCGAGATAACGACCGAACATAATCCACCACGTGGCTTTTTAAAGTTTGTAGACGTGGACGACGCGACGTTGCAGATGTTGCACAAACATATCTGCAAAGGTCCATGTCAACAAATAAAGCTTTCGACGAAACTCGATTCGAACAATGAGTCACGACGAAAACCGAGCAGTTGATGCAACGTGTCTCATTCTATGACCGATTTATTTATTAGTGCTATTGACACTTTCCTATTAGTATTCTTTGTGGAATCCCGCGACACGATAAGAATGGGTAAACGACATTATCTAAACGTATTATAAACTGACTGACAGACAACGCAGAGCCTAAACCGTTGGTCCTAGAGACTTGGAATTTGGAGGGTGTGGCCCTATTAGTTTTTAGGGGTGAACAAAGAAAGGAATTCCTGAAATTCAACCCCTAAGGGGGTTCAGCGGGGGTTGACGTTTGAATGAAAAAGATCACGCTAATGAAGTCACGGGTGCGTATTAGTATTTTATTTTCCTGTTAACAATTACTTAGTAGAGGACATGTTTAGTACCGGTTATCAGTATATACATATAACAATAACTTTAGGTAAACAATTATTGCACAGTGATTTCTGTAAGTTCCACGTCCACAAAATCCGCGTGGAAGATTGCGTAATGTCTGCCTCATCTTGCCTGAGTGAATCAGTCTGCCAAGCAAGGGTAAAATAATTACAATGCTGCTATAAGGTAAAAACACAAAAAAATTGTAGAAATAAATATAATTTATTCTTTGATAGATTTGAGTAAGAAAAAAACTGTAGGATATTGTGTTGCACCAAACAGTAAGAGCCGTGTTGGCGTAGTGGGATTTTTCTATACAAAAAATGTATGTGCTCAGAACGGTAACGAAACATGCATTGTGAGGAAACCCGGAGCTTTGCCACCTCCACAAGTATTGACCATGTATTTCCTGTGGATAAGGATGAATAGGTTGACAGGATGGTATAGGTGCTGGGCAAGCCTACTCCATCTAAATAATATCCCAGGCACTACAGCGTCCTGTAAGTGACTAAACGATAGTTCCACCTGACGCTGTAATCATCTTGAATATACATCTATTCAAGATGATTACAGAGTCAGGTAAGGCCTTACTTTATAAACAGTATTCGCAGTCAAGGGCATACAATGTAGGTGTGTTTTTCTAATCGCTTATGTTATGCGTTTAACAGGCGTGAAGTATTTTAATAACATAACCGTACTCTGTAGCTTAGAATAACACGTTTTCCGAGCACTGGGGTCACCGCGTGTGGCCTGGCAGCACACTATCAGAAAACGTCTGTCAGAAATATTTAATCAACCAATCAGTAAGGACTTACGGTCCTACGACATTCTTAAACACCAATCAGTAAGTGTGCGCCCAGGCTAAAAATCTAAACATAGTTATCCTCGGCCGATCAGTATTTTGGGTAAAACCTATTCGAAGTGACATTCGAAGAAGTTAAGCTCGAGTTTCACGACTGAAGCATACACATTCCAGTCTAGTAATTATTTTATTTGTTAAAGAGATGGATGGAGAAAGGTCTTGAATGACGCAAATTAATTAATTCCCCTTATTTAACTTTGGGGCATACTCGTGATCATCGATTTATTTTACGACGCGATGAAACGAAAACCATAAATAAGTTTATGAATAGTTAAAATAATGAACTGTAGCAGTAAAACTGGTATACTTACCCTTTCTGTAACCTTTCCTGCAAAGGACAACTCCTTACCTTGTCTTTCTCATGGTTGAGGAAAAAATATTGAATCAGTTCCGCATAATATTCTTACGCAGATTTTATTTACCTACTTATAATTTAACTAAACCTATAAACGTTCATATTCTTAATAAAATTCACCATCAGAGAAGAAAGAAATCCCCTTTTCTAATTCTCCATCCACAAACTTCCCACAACCTTCACAGGTTTAGGGTCGTCTTCTTACACTGCATCGTTCAATTTGTGGTCTCCATTCGAGAATCTTGCAAGATAACCTTAAGTGAAAACAAATAAATTAAACGATCGTACCTAACATTTATATGAGCGAAGAAACGTGTCAGCACTATTTTAGACGAATTTAAACCTTAAATGTTTGAAACTGTCACCACGTAAACAAAATCGATGAGTTGATAGTATGGATGGAGCCCAGTCTAATGAATCTGCTGATTATAAATTACTCCATATAAATTTATGCAATAACAGTTTAAATGGTAAACAAAATAACTCTTTAGCGCTTATTTAAACAGGCTGCATTTCAGAATGAAAGTCAGTTACATACAATGTAAAGAGATGTTTATCGTCGCCATTAACGTATGCGCAGTATCATATTATGTTGCGTACAAGTTTGTGTTTAAGAAGTTCCATATCTCTCCCTTATCATTATTTACCCAGTAACTAGATAAACTGAAATTACACAATATTTGGTATAAAAACCAACACTTCTTATAATTACTCAAAAAAATCTTACAAGTATGTACAATTAGCTTGAGCCCGTGGCTTCGCTCGCGTGGTACCTAGACAAAAAAGTTGCCTATGCTATTCTAGATGAAGAACTATCTATTCCAAGTTTGAAAATACGAAATTGGTTGAGATGTTACGGCGTTATTGAACCACAAACATCCTCAACAAACTTTCGCATTTATAAAACTCTTAGGAAAGGATGAAGGCTTTTAAATTGACATACTTAGTGTTTATTTAAAGACATCTCCGCAAACCTCGTCCAAATGCGTGGTCAAAATCGTCAAACGAACAGATAAACATACAATAATTCTAAAAACTATTGCTTTAAGCTTAGTATCGTGTCTTCAATAGATAACACTGACTTTTACTTCAAAATATTAGAAGTACTGAATCAGATACTTTATTATTTTATTATAATGTAATAGTTAATAGAAGTTTGTGCTCAATCGTGTATAGTCTCAAACATAATTTTTTGTCAAAAACATAGAACTACTTGTCGTGCGAAATTGACTTAAAATATTTTACAACAAACAAGTTCAGTCAAACGATAATTTTTATATGCACATTACTGCACATAGCTAACCTAACTTCTTTGCTATATACCTATATACACCGTGTTTACCAAAAGTTCAACATAGTCCAACACTCTTGAGATGTGGCAATTTAAATTTTATCACCATGCAGATAACAGAACGAAGTAAATATAGAGGTCGACAAAAAAACGCAAATATGGGACGGTTTTAAATTGACGGTTGATTGAATGGTCCCATTGTTGTTGGGAAAAGGCATTTCCGAAGGGGATTTGATTTTTCTGTACGAATTGAGTTGGTTTTACCCGCGCTCTATTGAAAATAACTACGGTACTCCGTCGGTCACACACATCTGTGTTACAACTGACGAAAACACAATATTGATAGTCCAGAGATATAGTATGCATCGGACGTCACGTTTACTTGCTAACGGTATGGAGGCACAGATACTACAAAGTGATTCATAACATGTATGCCATCCCGCAAGGTGCTCATTCTATCAACAAAAATAAAGAATATTAGTAGCAAAAAAAAAACAATCATTAAAAAAATCCGTATCTACTTTTTCAAATTAGCTGTTGGTTTGTTGGTTTATTATCATCATCATAAGTAATTATTAAACGTACAAGTAGTTCGACATCAGGATTACTACCTAAAACAGAATAAAAATTGAGTTTTAACTGATTCGACCTAAAATAACCGATTTGTGCATAGTTTTTTTAATAAAAAAATTCGACTTTCCAAAATTGGATGAACAATAAACCCCTTTCTTGACAGCATTCATATTTTATTTTATTTTATTTATTAACAAAATCCACAGCTCTTAAAAAGAAAACATGTAAACTTATAACTAAACTGACAGCCAATAACGGATTTACATTTTATATCTTATACCTAAAAACAGTCACCAAGTATGTATTTATCATAAAATAATAATAGAAACTATAAAACAATAAAAACTCTAAAAGCTCCAAACAAGTATTAACCATATACAAATATTATCCATGCCTGATTTATAACTACGTACGATTTATTAGGTACGATCCATCTTGTATAGCAAAACCAATCAACCGAAATTCTTCAAATCTACAGAATGCCAGTCACTGACTTACCGGTTAAAAATGCTGAATGCATATTCACACTAGCATTCACAAGTGGTTCTTAAAGTACCTGTTCTCTCACGATAGTTTCGTGTACCGTTCGAACAAGGTGATGAACGCATGTCAATGTACCCATTGGAGCACGCCCAATACAACTAGGCATTAGAAGCGTGGTCCGCTACAAAACAGTCATCTAACATTAAAAAAAAATATGAATCACTTTCATACACTCAGAAGTCACCTGCCCAAACCAAGCCCGCAGGGCAGGCAAAAACTAAATGTAACGTAGTTTTTGCGGTTCTTTTTTTTGATCCAATACCACAACAAAGACTAAACAAGAAACCCATGGAAAAAATGAAGCAAGATTCTAACTGGCCCTTTCTTTCCAGGGACTTCGAGCAGCAGCTATCTCCCTTCCTCATCCAGAACTCTTGCGACGATGACGCCAACACCTCAGGCGTGGAAACCAGCCCCGTACACATCCAAAACAGCCCCGTGCACATCCAATCACAAGAGAGCGATGGGTCGATAAGTTCCAATGATGTCATCGAAGATACCTTCGATATGCTCGACTTTGAGCAGAACGTGGTGCCCGGATTCATCAATACTAATACATTCCATAGTCCTGGTGAGTTTATTAATACTCTTGTATTTAAAACTAGCGTACGCGGCTTTGCTCGCGTCGTATCTTGATAAAAAGGGGCAGTTATGAAAAACCCTCAAATACGTATTTCATTATTTGACTTTATGAGCATTTGTACCAAGTTTCAGATAAATCTCTCCAAACGTTAAGATTCTCCCATAAAAACTTTGACACCTCATTAAACCCTTTTTACCCTAGTTTTGAAAATCTAAAAATACAGTTTTTCCTTATTTCTATCATTCATTATTATTAGTAAATTTCAAATCTGTAGGTTCATGGAATAAGATTTTTCATACAAACGTTTTAACCCCTTTTCACCCTCTTAAGAGTTGATATTTTGAAAATCCCTTCTGCTTGCTTGCTTGGATGTGCTTGGCATATAAGGCAGCTATTGTCCAAATATCAGCTTTATAGCTTCAGCGGTTTGGGCAGTGTGTTGATCGTGGAATCAGGCCTTGTTCTTTTATATTTTGAAAATCCCTTCTCAGTGGATGTGCTTGGCATATAAGGCAGCTATAGTCCAAATTTCAGCTTTATAGCTTCAGCGGTTTGGGCAGTGTGTTGATCGTGGAATCAGGCCTTGTTCTTTTATATATACAGATAATATAGGGTGACAGTACGTAAGCTGTCTAACGTCAACTACGACTAAGTTTCCTATCTAAAATTAGCGCCATCACATTTTAAACGCCATAAGAGATACCTTTCGACAATTTTGGACTCGATTTTACTTTTAGTTGAATTTAGTTAGACAGCCAGCATCTGGTTTTCTGGCAAAAGGGGAATGGATTCAGATCTCGAGTATTATTAATTTGTAGTCTATTAGGATTGGTTTGAAAGTAGCGCCAGTGACGTAAAAGTTGAGAAGTAATAGGTTAGCATGGTATGGGCATGTCATGAGGAGGGATGAAAGTCATGTAACGAGAAGAGCGTTAGGTATGAATGTGCATGGATATAAGACTAGAGGCAGGCCGAAGAAAAGATGGATGGATTGTATTAAAGATGACATGAGTAAGAAAGATGTGAGTGCGGAGATGACGGCTAACAGAAGAGAGTGGAAGAAGAAAACATGTTGTGCCGACCCCACATAATGTGGGACAAGGGCAGGAAGAAGAAGAAGAGTCTATTAGGATTGGGTAGGGCTCGATTACTCGATTTCCTCTCTAAATATGAATAGGTACCGTATAATCTTGTCCAAAGATATTGTCGGCGATTCGGCCTTTGACAGCGTGCAGTGATTACACGAGTGTGTTTATTTTCGAATTATTATTTTTATTGCTTTAACCATTAGTTGTTTATTTTTTTATTGGGCTTCCCTGCCGCTTCGGAACAAATTCATAAATACCTCCATTTTGCCCGAGTCTGTAGCACGCATAGAAGTGGGTACCATTTGAAACAGGGTGCGCTGTATTATGTACAACTGCGGTGCGCTGTATTAACACGGTAAGAAAAAGCGCCCCAACTTCAAAGTGGAGTTGTTACAGCATTAGCACTTACACCCTTTCTTTTATAGCACTGCTTTTGGTTGGTCGTAACTTTCTTGGACTTGAGCCAAGCCTTTCTCCTTTCGAATTGGTTTTTAAGTTCAACAACTCTTATTTTTTTCCTTTTACTTTTCGACGTAAACTTGAAGTGTAGTGATTGAACCATTTGTTCAAAACTTTGTCAGTTTATTTAGTCAATTTCATGTTTCCAATGCTTCTAGAATGACATGCCTAATATCTTATCTCGAATTTAAGTCTACATTTTTCATATCACTTCTATCTTTTTGTATATTAATGAGTGGATTCAAGTTGCCCGCTTCCGTTTTATGTGATAAAAACAAACCTTCAATTTTTGGGTATCGCATAAAACGAACATACGAACGAAAAGTCTATCTATGATCCTAGTGTTTAGCAGCGAATATGTTGTTCTAAAGTATCTAGCATTTAACCAAGTTACAGATTTATTACAAATCAAGTATGTAGGTAGGTATAATTCGTTCCTATCTTGTTTCATTTTTATCAAGCACTTTGACCTCCGTATATCGTACTTTTATTTGAATCATGCTAGTATTTAATCACTTGATTAAATATTTATTCGCTCACACATACCGACCGGTAAAAATTCTATAGAATTTTCGGCTATTGAGGTCATCAAACCTATTTCTTTTATAGTTCTACGTATTCATGACCGTAATATTTTAACACGTAGTATCCTATTGCGTAAATTATTTCCAGTTTTATGCTTTTAATGGTGCTTTTTTTATTAATTTTTTTGTACTGCCGCCGCCGTATGCCAACCAGTGTAAACATATAACATACCAGTGTCTTATCAGCGCTGCTAGACCAAACTTTCAGGCGTTAACCTTAGATAAAAGTATGGAGATGATTTAAATAATCGACCGCTTTGTAAAAACATGGCATCTCCATACTTTGGTTAGCGCTTTGCGTGAACGCTTATCTACAAAGTGATTCATAATATGTATAACTTACAGAAGATCGCAGCCAAATAACATTATTTGTTTCAAATTGTGTTGTGTTCCTGCGGTGAGTAAGGTTGCCAGAGCTCTTTAGGGGGGAAGGGGGTTCGGGGTCGGCAACGCGTGCGTGATGCCTCTGGTATTGCAAGCGCTCATAGGCTACGGTAACCGCTTACCATCAGGTGGGCCGTAAGCTTGTTTGCCACCTATGTAGTATAAAAAAAAAACAAAAAAAAAAAAAAATAACTTTCCCAATAGGGGCTTATTCTATAAACAAAAAGAAAGAATATAGGGAAAGAAAAACTTAATTTTTAATATTGTTTGAAAACTTTGCATATTTTCTTCTTTTTGTATTCATTATAACTAATATGTAATTATAGTTCAACATCAAGATTAATACATAAAACAGCTGAATATTTAAGTTTGAGCTGATTTGACCCGAAAATAGCAGATTTTTTCAATGAAAAATGTTGAATTTTCAAAGTCATAGAACATACTTTATTGCCAAATGGGTTTAGAATAAGCCCCTTTCGGGATAGCATACATAATATGAATCACCTTGTATAACATGATTCTAGACGCAGAACGCTTTGAGAACTTTTATATCATTAATACCCACAATACTTTTAAAATATATTTTTCCCTCTGCAATTGGTAAAAAGCTAGGGGATGGGCAGCAGCGTCCCTCATTTTAACAACCATAGCTCTAACTGCGCTCGCCAACCCGCATGCCCAGCGTGGTGAGTATGGGCAAATCCCCCCACATGATAAGGAATTTGCTCTGTCTGTGGGGGAGACCATGTTCAGCAGTGGACGTCGTACGGCTGAAATGATGATGATGATGAATCGGTAAACTGACGATCATGTTTCCTCCAGGTAAAGGCAACAGAAAACGTCGCCTCTCCCAGACGCCCCACGTCATCGTCCACCCCAAAGTGCATAAGGCTACAGTCAAGCCGAGCCCGACACAAAAGCCCCAACTGGTCGTGAAGGCCCAAGCGCAGCGGCCGGTTAAAGTTTCCAACATACAACTACTAAGCCCTCAGACTAAGGTGTACTCAAAGCCGGTTGAAACCGTCGCCCCTCAAAGGAGAGTTATTCGTGTGGCCCCCATGGCTGGCAACCCTCGCTCGATCCTCCTCCCCGTCACGATAAAAGACATGAAAGACTTGAAATCGATTAAAATAATAAACGCAGCGGATCTGAAAAACGCTTCCAATATAAAGTTGGCGGCGGCGAATCTGCTGTCCCAGGGCAAGGCGCAGAGTTACAGAGAGGAGAGGCATGAATACGATTACGACCACGGTGGAATGAATTGCGGTGAGTTTACTTTTAATATCGATCAACATAACAGACGTAATAGAACAGAATGAAACAAAAAACTTTCGGGGTCAACAAATTGGAGCGATGGTATTCGAATATCAGAGCTACCATTTCGAATAGTTTATTCAACCGCCTCGATTTGGTTGATTGGAGGCAATTGGCCGAACATTGTCATAACTGGTTCGGGCTATTGACAAATATGGCCATTGGACTCATCTAGCAAATTATAGTCAAATTAAATTATGCAGTGCGAAGAGGATAACACTTCCAAATTCTAATATTAAATGCACAATATTTTTTTGCAATTGATGAATGTGATATCTTGCCTAAAATAAATGGAATGCATGGAATGGAATGAATAACCCTAATTGCATTCGGTTTTCAAGTAGAAAAATTAAATTAAAGCAGAGATTAAACGTGCGAGAAGAAAATCAAGATTACTACCTAAAACAGCTGAATATTTGAGATTTGACAGATTTTTGAACAGACTTTTTTCAATCAAAAATCTTGAATTTACCAAATGTTTAGAAATTATTGCTGATTGGGTGTAGAATAAGCCCTCAAAATAGCATAGGTATATTATTAATCAACTTGTATAAAAATCTTAGCATTTCCTAATTGTGGGTTAACACTATAAAAACAAACATCCATTAGTATGTATTTCCATACGAGCAATATTAGACTTTATTCCCCTCTCCAGATGACTCGGGCAGTGGCAGTGACGACGATGACGACCACAAAGAAGTCCACGACGGCCGCAACGGCTATCCCCGTCTCGTTCTAACGGCCGAGGAGCGCCGCCTGCTAGCAAAGGAAGGCATCACGCTACCCACATCCTACCCTCTCACGAAACACGAGGAGCGAGAGCTGAAAAGAATTCGGCGCAAGATCAGGAATAAGATCTCTGCTCAGGATTCTAGGAAGCGTAAGAAGGAGTATGTGGACGGGCTTGAGGATAGGTGAGTTATATAAAAAAAAATACAAGTTTCTGCAGCGGCGTTGGGTGAAGAAAGAAAGAAAGAGCATTTATTTGTCCCCAAAAACAACATAAAAAGACAAAAGTATTTAAAAAAAAAAAGAGCAAATATACAAAATAATTAAAAATAAAAACATGTTAACAGATAAAATTAAATTAATGGTGAAACATGATAGTCGGTAATCGGTATTTTATATCGGTTGATGGAAGAAGCGATTGCATTCGTTCTATTAACCGGTTAATGAAATTTGATTAACTCTTTCCTTTGCCCTCTGTCTAACTACTAACCGGTGTCGCCAGGAGCATGGGGGATGGACCGGTATATAATGGTTACTAAGCGGTTGATTGTAAACCGGTTCCGAGCTCTTGCTACTACTCTTCATTGCCGTGTAGGTACTTTTACAATATAATGTCAATCGTGTAACATGTCATGTCATATTGATACTTAGGTTAACGCCAACTCCGGCACTAGCTAACCGTTGGCATGGGCATAATAAACACACGAACACACTCGCAAAAGATTACGTTATATCTTAGACCATAACACCATAGCACGCAAATTACACAGATGCATGTACACAAAAAAAAAAAATTAGAGATTTATGTTCGGAATATTTATTTATTTATTTATTCATAATCGATATTCTTCTGGCTTGGTCGCGAGGAAAAGGCATAGCTTCACCTAGTTTCTAAGACGTTTCAAAGTTATCCTAGTGATTTTATTGAAATAAACGCCTTTTGACTTTAGACTTTGATACAAAAACCTCGCGTACATTAGGCATAGACAGAACCCTTGTTTACATCAGCACAATTATTTTACTAAACATAAACTGAATAAATAATCTCGCACTGGAAAGAAAGCGCGCTGATTGCGCTTGACAAGGAAACGAGGCTGCCATACATACCTACTCAGTTGTATAACTGATTCTGAGACAGTCGTCCTGACATTTATCTTGATGCCATTGAGCGACGCACGCGACGCTCTATCTTATAGGCATAGCCTGTACTATGGTGACCAGAGACTGATAAATATAATAGATAAATATTTAACACCCAGACACAGAACAAACATCTGTGTTTATCACACAAATGTTTGTCCAGTTCCAATTCTAGATTCTACAGAAAAATAATTCATAATTAATTCACGCTATGAAATTGCCAAATCTGTTTTTGAAATTTACGTATGAAAGAAATAGGCATCCCCAAGCATACTAGACATGTTCTAAGGTCTCCAAGCGATCTGTGATCTGATAAAACTATTTTTGTTTCAGAGTGAAACAATGCTCGGTAGAGAACCAGACTCTTATCAGAAGAATAAAAATTCTGCAGTCACAGAACCAGTCGTTAACTGCGCAATTGAGGAGATTACAGGTAAAGTTATTATTAACTTATTTATTAACTTAGTTATTATAATTTTATTTATGTATTATTTCTCAGAAACGGCTAAAGGTATCAACTTGAAATTTAAGTCAATACAATACAATAAACTACGTGAGCGACCGCAAAATATATAAGTTTGCCACTTCCGAATTTGGAATTTAGCTTTTTTGATCCCATGTGCTGGTTCGGAAGCCTCAGGGCGTGACATCGTCACATGACCGTATTTATTTTCATTGATCCTTGTTCACAAATTGGAATGTGGTGGATGGTAATTCGTTGTAGACAGTGTTGGTCTCACAATTATCAGTTCATTTACCATTTCAGTTACAGTTCCTGTTTTATTAGCAATCCTTGGCTGGCCTCATAGCTCAGTTAGTAGTAACTCTGCCTTCTGCGCTAGAGGTCGCGGGTTCGATCCCCGCACTGGACAAACATTTTACACATATGTTTTTTCTGTGTCTGGGTGTTTAATATTTATCTACCCTGTGGCCTCTTAGCTCAGTTGGTAGTAACTCTGCCTTCTGCGCTAGAGGTAGCGGGTTCGATTCCCGCACTGGACAAACATTTGTGTGATGAATACAGATGTTTGTTCTGTGTCTGGGTGTTAGATATTTACCTATTATGTATATCAGTCTCTGGTACCCATAGTACAGGCTATGCCTAGTTTGGGATCAGTTGACCGTGTGTGATATGTCCGGAATATTTATTTATTTATACCCTGGTGCCCAAAGTACAGGCTATGCCTAGTTTGGGATCAGTTGACCGTGTAAATATGTCCGGAATATTTATTATTTATTTATTATTTTTGTGTAACTGTTTGTTTACCCTATCAGTAAAATAAAATAAAAATGTAACGTGAACGTTTTGTAATTGCAGAACGTGCTGACGGGCGTGAGCGGCGGCGCGAGCGGCAAGAGCGCGCAGCCGGCGACGTGCCTGCTGGTGCTGCTGCTGAGCGTGGCGCTGGTGGCGCTGCCGTCGCTGCGCGAGGAGGCGCTCGCGCCCGCGCACCGCGCGCGCGCGCCGCCCGCCGCGCGCGCGCTCCTCTCCGCCACCAGTACGTACCATATCCCATCCACATCCCACTGAAGCAGTGTTCATACCACGTGCCTGCTGGTGCTGCTGGTGGCGCTGCCGTCGCTGCGCGAGGAGGCGCTCGCGCCCGCGCACCGCGCGCGCGCGCCGCCCGCCGCGCGCGCGCTCCTCTCCGCCACCAGTACGTACCATATCCCATCCACATCCCACTGAAGCAGTGTTCATACCACGTGCCTGCTGGTGCTGCTGGTGGCGCTGCCGTCGCTGCGCGAGGAGGCGCTCGCGCCCGCGCACCGCGCGCGCGCGCCGCCCGCCGCGCGCGCGCTCCTCTCCGCCACCAGTACGTACCATATCCCATCCACATCCCACTGAAGCAGTGTTCATACCACGTGCCTGCTGGTGCTGCTGGTGGCGCTGCCGTCGCTGCGCGAGGAGGCGCGCGCTCCTCTCCGCCACCAGAACGTACCATATCCCATCCACATCCCACTGAAGCAGTGTTCATACCACGTGCCTGCTGGTGCTGCTGCTGAGCGTGGCGCTTTTTTTTTTATTTCGTATAATAGTGGCCGTGGTGGCCCCGGCTGAAGAATAGGCCCCTCCATATCTACCTATCCGCGGATGTCGTAAGAGGCGACTAAGGGAAAACAGCTAGGGGATGGGCAGCAGCGTCCCTCATTTTAACAACGATAGCTCTAACTGCGCTCGCCAACCCGCATGCCCAGCGTGGTGAGTATGGGCGAATCCCCCCACATGATAAGGAATTTGCTCTGTCTTTGGGAGAGGCCATGTTCAATGGACGTCGAACGGCTGAAATGATAATGATGATGATGATGAGATATAATAGTTAAGTGTTTGGCCATGGTGGTAGCGGAGATAAAAATAAAAAAGACATAGAGCATTTAATAATTCCAGCGCTGGTGGGGCTGCTCTCCCTCCCTGCGCGAGGAGGCGCTCGGATATGGATGAAATTTGGCACAGAGATAGATTATAGTCTGGAATAGCACATAGGCTTTTAATTCGCGTAGGTACCATGCGAGTAAAGTCGCGTGTGTAATCTAGTAAAATTATAAATGCGGAAGTAACTCGGTCTGTTTCTAACATTTGTAACAATCAATAAATAATAGCCTGAACCGATCTTGATAAAATTTCGTATCGAGATACCCTAAGCCCTGGGGAAGGACATAGGCTTATCCGTGCATAGCGCGATCAAAGCCTCAATTGTCAACATATATCAAGCATTATGCTGTTTTAATGCACAAAGATTCATACATAGACATACGAAAAACAGTCCTGGGCAGTCTGGTAATGGTTTTATTCGAGTTGACAATACGCCCCAGAGTTATCTCTTGCAGGGAAGTGTGTAGAGGCCTTAACCTATCAAAAACTTGATGTAATTGCGCCCCAGTTAATCTCATTTCAGCATTATGTAACCTAAACGAGTTATCATATCAGCGGACTTCGGTTCGCTCACTTTTTACATAAATTACGTAATGCTCAGCTCTTATTACGCATCTGATATTACACAGACCATTACCGATTTTGTAACGCACTGCTATCTGAAATTAATTGAAACAAGCCTATTGCGTTTTTTGGTGGCTGAACAACACACAAATACCACACAATCATAATATACCTTCTCCGCAAATTTGTCTATATCTATGTTTGTAATATAGCTTTATATCTAGCTTATATCTAATATCTATCTTAATATCTAGCTTGCGCGGCTTCGTTCGCGTGATACCTACGAGGATAAAAAGTAGACTGTGTGCTATTTCCAGATTATAATCTATATCTGTGCCAAATTTCATCCAGAGCCGTTCAGCCGTTCTGGCTACTTTTTATCTCAGTGTTTCATAGTTTTACCGTGCGCTACAACATCCTATTTTGCTCTACAGAAATGGTGCTGGACGAGACCGTTATAGACGACGGCGAATTCAACATGGAAGAATTGATCACATTCAACCGGCCCCATTCGGACCACGACTACCAAGTCGTCAAGAACTTTGACGTGAAAGCCCTTCCCAGCGGCTACGTAGACCTACCCATAGACGAGGACTGGCCCCCGAACTTCAAGAAACGCATGAAAAAACTCGAATTCGACTATGGGGACGGACGTGACTACATCGCCCCCATAGTAAAAGACGAGAGTTACGAAAACATCAACAAACTCGGCTCGAAATACAAAATGGACACCGATAACCCGTTCGACGATAAAGGATTCTTGACCAATACACTGATATCTACTGGTAGGAAACTCGGGGAGTTGCTCGATATATTCCCCCCAGTGCCGGTCAAAAGTGAAGATTTAGTCATAGAGGAGATCTCAGATTACGATACCAGGAACTCTACGGAGATCAAAAGCTTTGTCGTCAATAACGTTGATTGAATATTTATATTTCTCAGTTACTTTATTTGCGATGTTTAATATAATTTATCAGAGAACTATGTATTTTATTTTGTTAGGTGCCTTTCCCACCAAGTGCTAACATTATCTTGGATGTGGAAACAGAAAGAGATAGAATAATCTATCAGCACTTGGTGGGAAAGGCACTTGATGAAACTATTCCTTTTGTGTTAGTTATAAGAGGTTATATTCCGAATATTGTTGTAGTTATTTGAGTCCCTGTAACTGGGCTTTAGTATAATTTCTTAGTGGCTTAGTTTTATATTACGCTAGTGAGAAGTCGTTGATGATTTTAATTAGAGTAAGTATTATATAGATGTATGAAGGGCCGCGGAATGAAAGATGTTATATTAAATTTGTATTTGAGCAATCAATAATATATTTAATTTGAGACATATTTTATATTTACATTTTATTTTTTTACCATTTATGTGCGCGACAATTTCTAGGCATTTTGTGTAATATTTTGGTGCAATTTTTATTGTTTTCAGTTTAGTTTAATAGCAGTCTATGAAATAATTGTAATTTACTAGATGATTATCTTATCGATGGAACTATGTGAAACTAGAATCAGAATGCTAACTAGTACGAATAAAGTTATGAGTAAGAAGTTGTTTTTCATTGCGTACGTAATGTCGAATAGGGCAAGAAAGATGATGGGCGTTAACCTAACTTGTTTGGCCAATGCTAAATGTAGACAATAATTTATGTAGTGGAGAGGGTTTAAATCGTGAGGTGACAGACCGCAGACTGGCTAGCTATACTAACTTTATAAATCTATCTACTCTCGTATAGGTCAAGGAATGGCATAAATCGTCTCAAACCCAAGCTACTAACTCATTAGGTAAAAAAAATTCACTCGTTCTGAACGGAGTAATAGTGTTCTGTGTTTCGAACTCTGAAGAAAAATGCTCGCCAAATATTAGTCTTGTGTATATAGGGGGTGAAAAAATTATATGATAAATATAAATAAATAAATAAATATTCCGGAGATATCACACACGGTCAACTGATCCCAAACTAGGCATAGCCTGTACTATGGGTACCAGAGACTGATATATATAATAGATAAATATTTTAACACCCAGACACAGAACAAACATCTGTGTTTATCACACAAATGTTTGTCCAGCGCGGGGATCGAACCCGCGACCTCTAGCGCAGAAGGTTACTACTAACTGAGCTATGAGGCCAGCCATGATGCATCAAGCCGTGTGTTGCTTCTCATAGGCTTGGTCGCGAGGAAAAGGCGTAGCTTCACCTAGTTTTTCTGAGACGTCATGTTTCAAAGTGATCCTAGTTATTTTATTGAAATAAATATTGTCAATTTGGTAAGTGAAGTTATAGGTAATGATTTTATAATTTTATATCTTAGTGCGTAATAGATATCTATGTTTAGGTAAAATCAGCAGATTTCGGGTAGTCGACCATAAGGTTGAGTAAAAAATAGAAGAAGCTTTTAAAAGAATAATAAAACGAATGTCTTATATTAAGCTTTATTTAATTACGAGTTAACAAATTTTGAATAGGGTTGTGACCATAACTGAATACATGTCAATTGCGTACGCAAACTTTACCATACATCTTACTGAAAAAATAAACACTGAGAACTGTTCTATGAATATTAATATTTATTTATACTTACAATAAGAATTCATTTCAAAGCATCATCGTGTATTATAATACATAAAAGTTAATAATTATACGCTCGCTCAAACTTCCCCGTGCGTCCACAAGCCGGTGGACTGAACATGACTTACTTAGTAAGCGAAGATTTAAAATTAAATTTAACTACAAAGTACACTCACTAGAGCCCAAACATCTCGCTCGACAGTCCCGGCCCCTTACACACCCTCCTAATCTTTGATGGAGCTTTCGTAATAAATTAAGTTATGTATGACAGATTTTTCAAGTCACGAAATAAACTAAATTTAAATAAACCGTGCCACTATGCAGTGACTACTGGTCTGTCACGAAGATATGAACTTTTGCACTAACAATCCGTGATCACTCTTCAGCGATGAAAAATTTGTAGTAATATGTTCAATTTCTTAAAACAACGCACGAAACTTTTCAAACTATCAACACGCTAGCGTTATTTTTACACAATAATTTAGGTACATTACTTCAGTAAACACGCAGAGTTCGAATCGTTCATCGTAACAGATCACACAATTTGACTTTGATTTACAATACCCAATCTAATTCGATTATTCTATCTAGCAAATAGAAAGTAACAATTAGGTACACTATGGTATTAAATTGTATGCTTTACATTCGAATAAACTGCAATGATTGTACATTAGTTAACGATCCATTTAACGAGAAGAATACTTCATTTTCTCAAAATAATAATTTATCAAAAACCATTATCAATGACTGGATTTAATAAAATCCTCATTTACATTATGATTTATCGACAATATTTGCATTACCTATAACTTTTCTAAAATTATGAAAACGACACAACGAGATGTTTTTTATGCTGTACACATTTTAATCGTTACTCCTAATGCGGGAATATAATTTGTGATGACTACATATCCGTGACTAATCCGAAATACCTTACAAAAATGTCATTATCACCGGCGGAATGCTATGACCACGTAACATAGGTACCCCTTGCATAAACTATTCACACAATAATCAGAAAACTTGACTGACGCAATTGCTTAATTCTAATAAACGCGTGTGCCAAGTGATTTGCAAGCACAGCATTCCG
Source organism: Anticlea derivata (assembly GCA_947579855.1). NCBI lineage: Eukaryota > Metazoa > Arthropoda > Insecta > Lepidoptera > Geometridae > Anticlea > Anticlea derivata. The sequence continues at coordinate 4,777,817 of OX388271.1, read as the reverse complement.
CTTATGAGAAAAACATATTAAAAACCTACACAAATCACGCTTTTCGAATCTTTGCCGCTTCCAGCCCAAGCTAAAATATACAAATGTTTTCTTAAGCTGTACAATTTTTACACCATCAACTTAGCGACCGCTCGGATGGCCACGATCTGTTTACACATAGGGTTTCCATGGCCACACGTGTGCAGTAGATTGGGACGCACGCTCAAAGATGACTCAGTCTATTCGCAATGCAACTTCTCTCGTCTTTTTGAACCCGATAACCATCCTGGCGGTACATTTGTACCCGAAGTCACCGTCGAACGTCTTGGACGACCACGGCTACAAAAACCCGTCTCCTGACTACAGTATATTCAAAATGATATACATCGACCGTAAGACTAACAAAGAAAGACGAATTGTAATAATACAAATTGACAACGAGTCCAGAGCCACGTGTTTTGTACACAATGTGAAATGTTTCATTCAGTCTTGTAGTAATTGTAGAAGCCAGTTTATTCGGGACTCGATAGGATAAACCGATTGAAACAAATTACATTTTATTATACTTGTAATGAAATGAATATTATACATATTAATTATTGCACTTTTAAATTTATAACAATCACTTTCACGTGAAGACCAACAGTCATAAATAATATATATATTTAGTGACATGTTCATTGATGCATGAAATCGCAATTATCTCGTTTCTTTTTAACTAAACTACGGGCATAAATAAAGATAATGCGGCGTTACTATAGGAACGGAGCCAATTAAATAATTATCATACTTCGCACAAACTGAACTTAGGTTTAGAAATGACTAAATAAAGTTAAACCTTAGCAATACCAGTTAGCGAGACGCGTCGAACATTGCAACCTTCTAATAAAACGAATCCGCGTCGCCTTTAGGAATTTCGTCGTTTCAAAGTGATCCTAGTGATTTTATTGAAATAAACGACTTTTGACTTTTTTTGACTTTTGAATACAAACAACATTGATCCATTGAATGATCTTTGTAAAGTTTTACGAACCACTTACTCGAATACATAAACTATAGCGAAATGATTCGAATTACCCCTCAAATGTACATGAATATCAGTAAACCAATCAGTTATCACAACCTGCCTTAGATATAAATAAAATATTCAAAGTCTGCAAGGCTCGACGCGCCTGCGAGTTTCGACCACACAACTTATTATAAAGTCACGATATTCCCTATGTTATGGTAATTCATTCATTACATAAGTAACAAAAAACAAATTCTATTCACTGAAATTAACTCTTGAGATGACGTTAAAAAAATACATAACTGCACTTAACTTCGTTTATATGAAAGCTTTACACAACTACTTGATAAGTATCTTTAAAAACGACATCTGTTTCATAAATGTTTAACAAACCAAAAAGATTTGTTCATAGTATGTATGCCTTGGAATGGACATCATTAATGTGATTGGAAATAGATGAGTAATAGAAATCTCCGTTCTTTTCACAAAAAAATATAGAATTTACAGTTTAAGATGAGAAATGAAACATAATTCACTACGGACGGGAACAAAAAGTGAAAACGCCACGCCGCCACCGCGCGCAGTCTGCATCATCGACATTATCCTACATTTTCTAACGCCACGTCTCATGAAATCAATTATCGATAAAATTTTAAACTTCTACTCTAGTAGACACAATAGATTAATCAGTGCAACAATTACGACATTTTGTAACTTATCGATCTCAAACAAAACGACAAAGGCGCATCGTCGCGTTCTCGATAAAATATCCGACCAAACCCCGCACACAAGATGAAAATTCAACGAATTACTCTATAAATATACAACCGAAAGCCAGATAATTGCTTACTGTTGACGAATACTATAATTCTTCATAAACACCAATAGTAATCACAACAGATTTGAATCGCGTGAATAATGACTATACGAAATAACAGGTCACAAAATAACAACGAATTCACGCGAAAATATTTTCGATTTCAGACCTTATTCGAATTACATTTGAGTCGAAAACATTTCGGTGAACTTTTGATAATTAATCTGGCAGCATTTTCTAAACGTTCCATAAAGGTAACTCCTGTTGAATGTAAGACCTATGTCGTCTATACAAGGTCGAAAATAGGTTGAACCTTCAACTAGTCGGGACTATGGACAGAGCATCAGCGATTATGTTTACTTATAATTCAAACCCAGTTGCTTATAAATAACAGGATTTGTCAGAATCTTGAAATTGAAGAGAGCTTTTTACACAATAAACCCTGTCATTGTAAAACATCCACATTGCACACGTAAAATATCTACAATACATAATTTTTTTCTCTTGGATTAAAATTGCAAACAAGCATTACCATTAAATTATCTATAATTATTTATACAATGAAAATAATAAGTTAACTCGCTCTCTTTTACGGTATTTTTTTATCGTATGGCATAGACGTTAACAGTAGTATTAAAAAAATACATTATCTAGACTAGAGGCAGCCGATAAAAATCTTTCAATTCCAAGCAACTGGGTATGCAGAATGGCTGAAAACCGCTCCCGAAAACCGTTTAAAAGCTACACTGGCTCAATGCAATTATAATCTGATCTGGAAAAAAAACCGACTTAGGCAGGAATCGAACCTGTGCCACCGAGTAAATTTCTCGCCCAAACGAAATTGTTTTAAAAGTTCATCGACGCCGGAGCATCGATATCGATTCACGCTAGTCGAAATTTTTTGGAATAGTTTATCTTAGTATTTGCCTAAGTCTGGGTTAATATTACAAGGTGCTTCATAATATGTATGCTATCCCGAAAGGGGCTTATTTTACACCAAATTGGCAATAAAGTATGTACTACGACTTCTAGAAATTCGTCATATTGCATTGAATAACCACTAACTATATCAGCAAACATCAGCTGTTTTGATGTCAAAACAATTCAAACTCAATTATACAGCCGTTTTAGGTAGAAATCTTGATGACGAAATATCATATGTTATAAACAGTTTGATGATAAAAAGATCAAAAACAGCTAATGTGAGAAAGTTCGAGAAAACCCCTGAAAAAAATAAATTAAAATAAAATAAAAATAAATATTCCGGACATATCACACACGGTCAACTGATCCCAAACTCGGCATAGCCTGTACTATGGGTACCAGAGACTGATATACATAATAGATATATATTTAAAACCCAAACACAGAACAAACATCTGTTTTCATCACACAAATGTTTGTCCTGTGCGGGAATCGAACCCGCGACATCTAGCGCAGAAGGCAGAGTTACTACCAACTGAGCTATGAGGCCAGTCAATTGACGATATTGTTTTTTCCTCGCTAATATTATTTCTTTTTAGTGATTGAATAAGTGTCTTTCAGGGTTGTTTACATATTATGAATCACCCTGTATAAAAACAAATAACTATTATGGGAAAGACTTGAAGTCAGCTTTCGCATATGTAAAGGCATTCAGTTCCTACGAAATTGGGTAGTGCAATTATGAAGGATGATGAGGCTAACTTCATATCTAGTTTCCCTATGATTTAAAATCTAAACCAGTAACGGGATCCATTTATATAACAAGTTTTATACAAAAGTAAACTTCTACAAATGCCTAAACTATTCTAGGGTTCCGAAGCCAGATAGCGCGTCAATTCCTGAATCGTTTAATAATAAAAAAGCGTTACTGACTTCGGAACTGTGCATAGCTCGACACGCGCTTGGCTAATCTATTTTATACTAGCTTTCGCCCGCGGCTTCGCTCGCGTAGTACCTATGAGTAAAAGTAGCCTAAATGCTATTCCAGACTATAATCTATCTCATCAAATTTAATCCAAATCCATTCGGCCGTTTGGGCGTGATTGAACCACAAACATCCTCAAATTTTCGCATTTATAATATTAGTAGGATACGTTACATATAGATCTGATTTCCTTCCTTCCTGAATTGTACTCAATGGCCCACAATTGCCAGTTATCAAGGTCAATAGACCCATGATATTGATCACATGTTTATCATTTGAGCATAAAATTGACCTGATAGGAAATTACATGCGATAATATGTAAAACAGTTTGATTTTTAGGCCACTGTAGAACCTTTTTATTTAAATTATTACGCTTTGTTACGATAAAAAAAAAAACAAGTTAGAGGATTATCAGCTTTCCGATCACAGCAATAGAATAATCTTAAGATTTTTGAAAATACGTGTCGGAATGACATTTGGCAACTTTTTATCCGGGTACCACGCGAGCGAAGCCGCATGCGATAGCTGGTGCATGATAAAAGTCGGTTAGCCACGTCAATGATCGATTTAGTTTGAAAAGGTTCTATAGTGGCCCACAAATCAATATTGTTGATTCTACGTCACGACTCATTGTACACAACGTCAATTGGCGATCATGAGTCATCGTGTACAAGGCATTTAATAATTTGGGCAAAGTTATTCATTGATTTTCTTAGAAATGTAATTGATTTCTTCCTAGCTAAGAGCAACGAATTAAAGTGCTATCTAACCACAAAAGACGTGCGCCTATTTATAAATATGTATTCTCTGAATTTATTTATCTATCCATTCTTAACTCTACATTTCCTCACACTAGCGTTTTTGGGAGTTTTCTTTACCGATTCTAACACGGATTTAATTCTGCAGATTTTTGTTATCCAAAATTCTAACATATTTTTTGGACAGTTATGATAATTTGATATCCTGGCAAGAGTAAATTGACAACTTAATGTCGTTATTATGCAGTTTAGAGTATACGTATGTATTTCAGATGGTTCCGTAAGCCTATCTATGCATATCCTCCCAAAATGTTAGTCTTTGTCTCAATAGGTTTCTTCTAAAGTTCCCACTTTTCAGGATTTGTGATTTTTTTTACTATTTTAGGGGATTAACCATTAGATTTTTGACTAAAAGGATTTATCTTAGGTTACCCCACTTTAGGGGTTTACCCTCAAGATGAAGCCTGAAGCGGATTTATCTAAGGTTACCTCTTTTTAGGAGTTAACCCCACAGATATTTGTCTAAAGCGGTTGTTTCTAGGGTTACCCCTTTTTAGGGGTTTAATCCGTTAGGTTTTCGGGAGCCGTCTTTATCCGTGTCGTGTTAGCGGGTGGTGCGTGCGGTGCGTGCGCGGTGCGGTGTCGCGCGTCACTTGCCTGCGCGCGCGGCGCACTTCTTCTTTTTGCGCTTGAAGAAACAACAGCATCTGGAATACACGGATTGCCTGTATGAAGATTTGATGGGTCTGCTGGCTTTTTAATTGTCGGTAGAAAGAGAACAGATAGGAAAGATAAACCTAATAAATATATATTTAACACCCAACAGTCCTTCCTTCCTTGTCGTGTGACTGATTCTTTCTTGGTCATCCTTGGTAAGTGACCAGGTTCAGGTATGGCGGCCCTGAAAAGGGCCTATGACCGTCGGTGAAACGAGCACTACACAGTGAAAGTATTAAAGTGCGCCTTTTAGAGGCTCCTTTTGTGCACACCCAACAGTCACTTAAATAGTCCTGACCCCACACTAGGATTCCGTCCTGACCCCACACTAAGATGCCCTGTGTCGTGGGTATCAGAAACTACGAGTAGGTATCATGGACCACAACACCCAGACCCGGAACAAATGTTTGCAAATCATGCAACATTTGTTTCACAGCGGTAATCGAACACGCACTCTTGGCGTCTCAGAGTCTCAGTCTCTCTGCGCCACCGAGGTCATTATTTAAAAATATAATTTTCAAAACATTATCATCATCATCAGTTTAAGGAAGTCAACTGCCTGCAATAGGCTTTCCCCAAAGAGTGCCGCGGCTAACGGTCTCGAGCTTTCTCCATCCACCGACTTCCCGCAACCTTGACAATTTCGTCGGTCCATTGGGTGGAGGTTTTGATATGCACCACCATATAGTTAAACTTTGTAGATCACACAAATTAGTATATTATTGGTATATTTATACATAAGCACTAGGGTTATTACAAGCCACAGCCACATAACTTAAAACACAGTGAAAATAAAAAATAAACTAAAAAGCTTCTATCTGATTCGCTTCTATACAAGGTCTGTATACTGTTAGTAAGAGCTAGCAAACACTGACTGAACCCCAGGAAAGAAATAAAATAAAGGACCTACCTATATGTATACAAGATGATTCATAATATGTATACTATTTAGTAATGGGCTTATTCTAAACTCAATTGACAGCAAAGTTTGTTCTACGACTTTGGAAAATTCGTCTACTTTCATGAAAAATCAATATGCATCTAATCAACTCTTAAATCAGTTTAAAGTCAATTAGTTATTTTATTTTATTTTTATTTATTTTATTTATTAGAAGAACAACAGCGGTTACAGAGTTAAATAATAGGTAGGTTATAATGTTAAGCTGTATACAGGCCAGTAATAGTTCTTCCTAATTTAGATTATTTTTTGTAATGCTTCACTGCTCTCTAGCTTTTAGTATTTTGAAGTAAAGTAAATTGCGCTTTTTATAGAAGTAGTGTGTCTGTGAGCGTGCGTATGTGGTGTTAAAGGCAACAATGTGGATTCAAACATATAATAAAAAAAAATCTGATTTGAAAATGTTCGGGAAACAAAACAACATTACAAGAATACTAACATTTTTTTTCGCTAATAACTTCTTTTTGTTGATAGACAAATCCCCCTTCGCATAGGCTCGTACAGAGTTACGGAACACGTTGTATACGGTTGAAACACTATTAATGATTACCACCACGTCAACTTCGTGGCGCGGCGCATTTATTGTTGTAAGAAGACTAGATTGTACAAGCCTCAAACATTTTATTGGCATCAAATAAAATAATAATGGGCATATGCAGTTGGCAGACTACTAGGCAGTGTCTCTAAATTCACCTTTTCTACTTGTAAACTAGTTCTCTCTAAAGGTTAATACAAGCGCCCCAGCACCAAAGCCCTACAGTAAGTAACAGCTAGGCCGCACTCTGGACTCGCACAAATAACATACTTATTTTATGTAATATAGTTTTAACACTGTCTGCGCATCGACTTTGTAGTGCAGAGCGTTTATTACAGTCTTTAAGTAAACTAACTCAGACCAGTCTAAGGACAAAACTATATTTCAGCATGTATTTATAATGGAGCCATACAATAGGCAATTTATTTTAAAATGTTTCAGAATAACTTATAAAATGCGCCCTTTCTAAAATTCTAATCAAGCATTATCACATGCCTCGACCAATGCTCTGTTAGTACTGTTACGATACGGCCAGTGGATTAAGGCGAACGTGATTTTAGCCGTTTGCATCCGCAGAAGAGTTTATACTAAAATCGCCCAGCGCAGCTAAAACGGCTAAATTCACGCTCGCCTAGATCCACCGGCCTAACAGTTGTAAAGCTAGCCGGCACTCTAAACTCGCAAAAAGAAAATAAAAAAAAGGAACCATACAGTTGGAACACTGACTTGGTGTCGTCCACCACGTCGACTTCGTGGTGCGGCGCGGTTATCGGCGTGTTGCTGTGGCCGGCAGTAGGATCGTCTGCGCCTAGCTCGCCGTTCGTTGAGCTTACCACCTGGAAATTGCCATCAAGATATAAGAAAATAACAATTTGCATGGCTGTTTTTGGATAAAAAACATATATGTAGATAAATACAGAATAACAAAGGCCTTATGACATCTATTATAGATGGTTAATACAGCGTCAGGTGGAACTTTTTTTACACACAGGATGCTGTAGTGCCTGGGGCATGTTTTAAATGAAGTAGTCCGTCGGCTCGCCCTACACCTTTATCATCCTCTCAGCCACACAGCCAAACACCAAACTTAAGTCTTATCCTCAAAGTACAGTGTTACCTACATGTAATTAAGTTCCAATAATTTCCAATTGGTTATTTTATCACATCGCTGTTTATAATCGGACTACTTTTATGCGACATTTAATATGTTCTGAGAAACTTATAAAAACGGATTCACAGGCATATAACATCGATTTATTTCCATCAAATCAAGCCGCATCTAACATAAAGATACTTAGAAAATCATACCAATCCAAACACTCATAAGCTTTTGAGTATTCTCTTTTACATGCTTACTGTTACACAAGGAAACACATCTTAATATCAAGTTCTAGTATTTACCAACGTGTATCTTTGATATGCTTCGTATCTGGCAATGATAAAGGCAATGGACAAAATAATGAAGGGAGCTTGAAAAACACATAGCGTAACTAACTTCAAATTAATGTAATTAATGAATATTGGCTGTGTTTATTTAAAGCCTGAAATAAAGCTGTGTCCACAGAGGGACACACCAACAATAAGGATCACTGTCTACCAAAGCGTCGCTGTATGAAGCGCACACGTCACTCTTATAAATTGTTTTGCAGATTGCGATAGCATGTTGCGCTTTGGTAGACGGTACGCCTAAAGCGACATGCACACAACCACACATCGCCACATAATCATCAAAACTGACCGTGGAACTAGATCCGGGAAATTTCACATACCGAAAATGCTTATTCTTCAATAGCTAAAAAATAAATACACCAATATACATTCACAATTAATGAAAAAGTTGCAGATAAAATAAATAAAATATCTTACAAATGTAAATATTTTGAAGACATGCAAATTGCAATCAAGAACAATCAAGGATTTAACTTCTGAAACTAACATGGCTATAAATATTATTTTAAAAACTCAAGGATTAAAAAAAAGGAATTGAAAGTGGAAAAACGCTATTAAAAAACTAAATGATCAAAGGACTATCTCTTTAGCTACTCTCCGTGCGCTCCATATTGTTTACTGACAATTAAATAACAGAACTTTTCTAGCATTTCCTGGTTATTGTAATAGTTTTTCTATAACTAACTTCATAAACGTCGGTATTTCGTTTTTAATTCGTTTCTTACAATAAAGAGACAGAGAATCTCATATCCTTTACCTGTGATGCTATTGTGTAAGAAAAATAGGATTGATTTTTGTAAGTATGTGAATGATTTTAACAATCTTAGCGTCACCTGAAGACAAGGAGGTTAAGGCAAAAAATTTACCAGATAAATCTTTTATTATCTGGTAAATTTTTGGTATAGTTAAACTTAAAAATTTACCAGATAAATCTTAAGATAATCTAAGCTATAGCTTAGATTGGTTATTGAAATCATTCTCAAATTTTCGAATCTCATTCCCATTTTGCTTAAAATATAGCACCGTTGAGCAGGTATGGCATGGCTTATAGGGCCAGTTGCTCACAACCCGCAACCCTTTGGATTCGTTTGGCCAGTAAGCTCGTGGGAGTTGAGTGACCAGTTAATTTGTAAGGTGATATCTGTTACTTCTTTAGTATTTACCTGCACAGAGTCATGCCTATCAGCCGAAGTGAGGAGCCTTAGTTTAGGGCCAGTAGGTACACTGTGGCAATTTGGTCCGTTTTGTAGTTGGCTGTAATTTCTTTAGTATTTACCTGCATTTATCCGTTGTATGCTAATCTTGGCATTGTTTTAGGGCCAGTTTGAACTCTTGGCGCTCAAGTGACCAGTCTATTTTGTAAGGTGCAATTTACCTGAACAGAGCCATGTCTATCAGCCGGCGTGAGGTGCCCCGTGGTGATGGGCGTCGCCTTGCCGCTGTGAGGCCAGTTGCTCGCGTTAGTGGCGTTCCCACCGCCGAACTCTTTAGCAGTTAGTGCCGCCATCTGGAAGGAGAGGCGCTAAACATGCGGAAGTTTTGTCATGTGGGTACTTTGAATGAGCAACGCTCGTAAATGTTAGGGACCATCTTAGGCGACGGAGTTTTAAGGCCTCGTGGCTTGACGACTTCATACAGCCAGGACCGACAACTACCGTGACTTAAGAAGTACCGACTTTTAACAGCTAGGTGATCTCAAAAGGACGGAAGCGCTCGGCTGTTAATTCCAGTATATTACAACTAAGCAAGCTTCGCCACGAGCGCTTCAGAAGTTAGTAGGTACAAAGAGGAATTTAAAGTTACATGAACAAACTTCATTTTAAGAACTACACTGATGTAATTTTCTATGGCTGGTCTTATACCTTTCCTGAGTCATAAGGTCTCATTGAGTTGTTTTTAATAACAATATGCCGATATTGGCAGTTTGTGCATTATGTGGTCATGATATGTATGGATATGGGTTGAGTCATAGGCGTTTTATGAAATTTACAGTCTTCGAAAACAAACACAGAGTAAGCGCTAATGGAGTACAATCAAAACATGGGTTAGCACTGTTTTTGAACGAAAAGAGGTAACGGTAAAGCTATTAGATATTAATGTGTTCATCAATTTTAGTTCAACTGAAATCTCCACACAAAAACATGGGACTAGCCAAACAAAAACGCAAGCTATTTATATGATCGATCACATCAATTGGGTTAGTAGCTAACAATTTGATAATAGGTACGTTTTCTCTCACCATTTGAATATAAATACTGTGGCATTTAAGGACATTACTTAAATCGCAGTTACCTTAAGTACGTATGCTAAGGAATAAAAAATAATTATACCCTAGTTTTTATACGCAAATGACAGTAACGTTCGTATTCCAAAACTTAGCATATAAAAAATAAGGGCTCAAAAACACGAGATGAAATGTTTCGAAAGGCTCGAATTTATTTTATAGAATAGGAGCCTCAGGTTTTATTCTAGCCTTGAAATCACACTATGGAGAGATTGGAGGCGATCGGCAAAGGGGTCAGTGACTATGAAAACTATAAAAAATAGGTAACAAAAGCGACCAAACCTCTCCGGAAATAAGCGCTGCCTCATCGTCCTCAACCAAACCAATCATATAATCACACAAATCATCCTGTGGCGACAAAAAAGCAGTGTGAGTGGCTAAGGTAAAGACAGAATGTAAAGAAAAAAGTTTTTCAGAATGGTCTGATGCCAAAACATTTAACGGACAATTTAAGGATATACAAGCTTTCATATGGAAGATAGCCAAAGAAAACATTACTGGCTCGCAAATAAACTCAAGTTCGCGTTGTCGCGATACTTAGCCCAGTGCCTAATGTGGTAATGGTGTAGTTTTGATTCCGTTCCAGTTCGCGTTGTCGCGATACTATGGCCTCGTAGTAATGATGTAGTTTTCAATACGTTCAATTTCGCGTTGTCGTGGTACTGTGGCCTAGTGGTAATGGAGTAGTTTGATTACGTTCAAATTCGCGTTGTCGCGGTACTGTAGCCTAGTGCTAATGGAGTAGTTTTCATTGCGTTCCAGTTCGCGTTGTCGCGATACTGTGGCCTTGGTAATGGAGTAGCTATGAGAGAATGTTATGGTTACCTTGTGGAAGGGTTGATGTAGGTCGCGGTTTGGTGAAACTACGATCTCGTGTCCGGTCTGAATCGATCCCACTGGTGTTGACTGAAAATACACAATAATTAATTAACAAAATGCGCAGAGAAAATGTATAATATAGTATGTACCTGTTATTTCCTATAATTTCTATGAGTGTATGGTGAAATTTACTTAACTCAAATACACGAGTAGTGAATGAAAATACCTAGCAAATATAGCGTTTTGTGAGCAATTTATTTTATAAGACCGAACTGTATTCAAATTTTCTTTAATGGCTGTTAAAATGTTGAACCCATGTAAGTGCAATCTAGCTCAATCCCTACGTTTTATGAATTACTTCTAATTTATGCGTGCTTGGGTGCTCACAAAGCTATACAATACGGCAAGCGCGTCTATAAACTTTAGAAAACTAAAATGCAAGCTTACCACGCTTTATTATTGCAATTTCATTAGGTTATGTACCATTTACTGACCTTATCAGACTTAGTTCTAACCACATTCGAAGGGGGTGCGTTCCGGAGAATTCTCATCACATGTATGTTCTTAGGCTGACGGCATAAGCGTTAGTATGCGGCATGCAACATTTAAGTGAATCACAATAAAAATACGATAATTTGTACTAGTCTTGCTAGCGGCTCTTGTCACAATGGGAGTATTGAAAAAAATGCTGGCAGCACCCAATTGTAGTTAAAAAAGTATCTGGCCTAGTTTACTATCCGGCCGGATACTGGATATTAGGTCAGTATGCGGTGGATACTGGATTTTTATTCGACTGCAATAATATCACGAACGCAACAAGTAAATTGATTAATTTATAAGATACTAATAAGCAAACAAAGATTACAAAATTTTATAGAAATTTAAATTTTTTCTTTAATCTTTGTTTAAAATTTTATAAAAATTGTTGAATCAAAACGTTTTTATGAAGAGCTGAGAGGAATACTACAGACAAAATTTATTGCCATATGAAGAATCTGAACAACGAAAACCTTGTGACAAGACCCACTGCATAGACTCCATATGCGAACCATTTATGTCAGACCACTCCTGCTATGATTAGGCGTATCACGCCCGTGTAAACTCTGAGGAAGCGGTCTGACTTATATAGTTAACCTATAGGTAATTTTTAGCTGACTATTCTCATTTCAAAACCCAATGAAGCGTTTTAAATTCATTATTTTTTATGGATATCGGCAAAGAAAGTACCTTTGATAATGGTTAGGTATGTAGTTTCAGTATCTAAGTTCTTTGGGTGTCAAATTGAGATTGCAATGAGTAAACCACAACTAAAAATAACCTATCATATTCCAGATCCTGTATAAATGTGCCTATTGTCAAGAACAATAAAAAATATGATTCTTCTAAGAACTCAAATCTACACAAAAACACAAACATAAGCAGACATGTTTTATTATCGAAACTCAATAAATATTACCATTAGCATATTCTAAAAGTAAGATGTTATTTAATTGACCCAAACAATTTCAAATAATCAGATGAAAAATATGAAACTATAAATGATAATTATGTCAAAAAATAAAGGAATAATAAACACATTTGAAAAAAAAAAGCATTTCATACGATGTGCAAGTAATGTACAAACAGTGCAATGTGTAGTTATAGCTAAATTTCCAAGCCTTATATAAACAAGAACTGATTTGTATCACATCACTACAATATCTTCAGAAATTGCATTCGATGAAACAAGAAAAGTACTAACTAAGTTTCAGTACAAACTAGGAAAAAAAAAACAATATTATTCTGAATAGACATTGGAAAAATATTCCAAATTTATTTTTTCGGTGGGTTATGTTCCAACCATAAGAATACATAAATACTATGTACAGCTTATCGCTTTGGGTGATATCATACAGAAAGCATAACCTAACTTATTTTTGTCTGCACTAAACATAAATCTTTAAAACGCAATTGCACTTAGCAATAAGTTAGTATGAGCAGTGGCCAACTCGGGTTGGGCCGGGGAGGCCTCCGTCATGTCTTAATGCCTCTTGGGGTCACCCATCCATATGGTGGCCCCGCTGAAGGTTGCATAACTTTGCTGATCTATTATAAAAGACTAGGCAAACAATAAATTTGAATTACTAAGTGAATCCTAGAGAGTTCCTTTGTTAGAGCAGACTTAAATTTTGTACGTTTCAATGTAAATGCCAATGGTTCGCTTACATAGAAGAATTTATGACAAAGGCTAAACAGAAATAGCTATGCAATAAGAGTCATAATTTCATCCTGACTCTGGAAAGAAATAAACGTAGAGAGAGTCTAGTTCAGAAGATTTTCTTCACTACAAACTCAAAAGTTTTTATAATAATTTGCTTTGCTTTGTATCTTTTGTGATATAAATCTCGTTATTTACATTGAACACTAGAGCTCCATACAATAACGTAATAAACTGCAGCGGAATTTGCATGAATTGGGAAGATTTCTAATCATTAAAATTACTGATTGCATGTGTTCACAGAACATTACAAATTCATGCGAAGTAACAGACGTGCTTGATTATAAAGTATAGCTCATGAAATAGCATTAAGGCCACGATTCACCAACAAATACTATAAAGGGGCCAATACTATACCCGATGACTAAATGTATGAAAACATCTATCTTGTATCAACAAAAATCGGTTAGGTTAAACAGGCAATGAAAATGTTGGTGAACACTGGCCTAAAGGCCAGCGCCGACGGACAGATAGCGGTAAAGTGACTTATTCGCTTAACAATTGAAAATAAACCATATTTGCCTTTAGATACGGTGAAATAACAAAATTGCGCTTAGGCGCTCGATTCTGTTGTAAATAAAATAAGGTTGAGTTTCGATTGTTAAGCAAATTAGTCTATTGACCGCCACTTCGTTAGTCTGCACTGGCCTATCAAGATAATAAAAATAGCACACACTTTTGAATGCTTTAAAGCCATTCTAGGTAGCAGAAACGCAGAAAAGTGCAGACAGTGGATGAAGTATTTTGTATGAGATTCGTCGACGGCGTTCAATTTGACGAAATAATGTCGCTCCAAGAGGTCTTACAAAAATTGGATAGAGAATGTCTCAGACTACTCCACATCTCACCGAGACGAGCCAGAGCAGAGTTTTTAGTCAACTAATATCACATATGTTTTATATAAACAAGATCACGCTGACGAGTAGCAGCCAAAGGGCACAAATGCTCGACTCAGTGAGGCCTCGTTACGAGTCAACCAGGCACAACGTCCACGAGGCTATTCGAAATTTACGGAATGTATTAAATGTAACCCACTAACCCTGGGTCGTACACGGCCAAATTGTCGAGAACCAGTCACACTAGTACGCGGTTCAGTGTAAAAGCGTATTATACAGCGCCAGTTTCGAGAATCTAATCGAATCCAGTAGCGCGCGACCAGCGCGCGGGGTTGCGCGTGGTTAGTTACTAACGCGTTACGAACCAGTTTGTGATTGGTTGGTGCGTAGGCGCCATTGAAATACAACACTAGGCTGTGACATTCCAGCTACCCAGCTTGCGAGTGACTAGTTACTAACGCGTTACGAACCAGTTTGTGATTGGTTGGTGCGTAGGCGCCATTGAAATACAACACTAGGCTGTGACATTCCAGCTACCCAGCTTGCGAGTGACTAGTTACTAACGCGTTACGAACTAGTTTGTGATTGGTTGGTGCGTAGGCGCCATTAAAATACAGCACTAGGCTGTGATATTCCAGCTACAAAGCTTGCGAGAGACTAGTTACTAATGTGCTACGAACCAGTCCGTGATTGGTTGGTGCGTAGACGCTATTGAAATACTAGTGCTGCAAAAATCTAGCTACCCGGCACGCGTGTGATCAGTTACTAGGACGTTAGCAACCAGTTTGCGATTGGTTAGTGGGTATGCGTCATTGAAATGCTTTAACATGCTACTCATTGGTGATTAGTAACTAGTTCGTTTTGAGTAGCGCCGTGGACGACGCGGCTAGGTTGTGCGGTTTGTGCTAACCTCATTCAGGCGTTATAGTTACGTCGTCAAACATCAACGTTTGAAGCATCCCTAACTAGACCCTATTCCCCGGTAATAAGAAACAGAATCAAACGACGGAGTTATTTACCATAGTCTTCCCGGTCCAGTCGAACTCGCCGTCATCGACGTACCCGCGCCGCTCGAATAGATCGCGGAACATGCGACGCAGCTGGTCGTAGTCAGGCGTCTCGAAGAAGTCCAGCCGGCGAACGTAGCGGAGGTACGTCGCTAGTTCCTCTGGGTGGCCCTCGCATAACACCTGGGGATTTGAAATAACCAGTTAGAGGTGAAAGCGACCCTGTATTGTAATCATCAGCTTGGTAGATGATTGCTTGTTGTGTCACTGACTTTCTCTTGGTCATCCTGTATTAGGTCAGTGTCCAGGTTGAGGTATGGTGGCCCTGAAAAGGGCCTATGACCGTCGCAATGGTGAAAGAATCAGTGTATTGAAACGATTGAAGTGCACTTCTTAGAGGCTCTTATCGTGCACATGTCAAATGTCTTCGAATTTTTAGGTTCTAGCACTAGTATAGCGCACATAAATTTTCCGAATGGAAAATCCATAATGCTGAACATATACCTTCCCCCAAGAGAACCACGTCTTTATTCACCGACTTCCCGCAAGCTTCACTATGGCTTAGGTCCATCGGTCTTTCCAACGCTGCGTCGTCCGGTTCGTGGTCTGTATTATAAAAATTCTGACAAAAACCCCAAACTCGAATGAAGCTCGTTGGGCGTACCACATTGTTGGCAGATTAAGCAAACATTTTGACTCTGTGGCGAGGTAGTCCCCTTTGAAGGGGCAAATGAACTCAAGGGGGAAGTGACCGGCTAAAGAGCGGCGGGTTCGATTTCCTCGGCAGAAAAATAGTTTGCATACCTGCAAATATTTGTTTGAAAATATACGTTTTGGTGACGCATACATCTTTCTCATTTCGTATTCGTGACTCTTATTGCACTTGAAATAGATTTGAGCTACATACCTCTATTGGTGTCGCTCGTTTCGTATCGCCAATTTTTTGGTATCTCTCTTTCAGTGTGTCAGCTTTTAAGCCCTGCCAGGGCAAGGAGCCGCGTAAAAAATACATGAACATGTGCCCGAGAGCCTCCAGGTCGTCGCGTCTCGATTGTTCTGAAACAAAATGCATAACCAATTTGAACACTCTCTCCCTGTAAACTGTAAACCCAAGTTCACAGATCCGGTTTTATAAGGCCTTGAAATCAGTCATCTTCTTCTTATTTTCTTTATGGTCTCTGTGACAATGACATTTATGCATTGCTGCAAGATTGGGAATAGATATTTTCATGCATTACCTATATATCTGATATGGATCTGAATCGTCGAAACATCGTGACAAACCAGTAAGTATGTTATAAGCGACGATGGGTTTTGCAACCTGTATGGAACATCATCATCGTCATCAAATTATTAATTAATTTATTTATTTAAATTAGCCTGTATGGAACAAGAAAAATGTGAAAATTGTTGTGCCAAATATTCGGACATGCCCCTTAGACATCTTAGATAGAATAGAATAGAATAGAATAGAATATTTATTTATTTTCTCTCAACAAAGGATAACAGTAATGCATGAATACAGCAGAATATAAGTATTGTAGTTAGATAAGTTAACCTGTTTTGTGAGAGACCGGTGCCTGAAATAGGTTTAAAAAACCTGTGCTACAGGACACCGGGCCCCATGCCGCTGGTCAACTTAGGTACCGTAACAATTTATTATACACTAACTAGGAGAAATCTTAGATCTGATCACATTGAGGTCTGAGAGGATATTTACCACTCTTGGGGATAAAAGACGTGAGCATATTTTTTATTATCTGATATCGCACTTGGTTATTACATCTAACACACCGCTTGTGTGCCGGTGAACTTAACTTAATGCATACGATCACGAAACCTTTGCTTGTCTTGTGCTAGACAATTCAACTTGTCAGTAAATCGAAGCTATTATGTATCGATTGTGTCCGCGACTAAATATTTTATTCAGCTCGCGTTCATACAGAGACTGTGAACTTTATTGGGGTTGAATGAAGAGCACGTGTCTGAATATATTTACGCTCCTATTCATTATCTAACTTTATAGGCTCGATAAATCTCGCCCTGGGGTCTTATTTATTTATTTATTTATTTATACTTTCACACTTAAACTTAGTGTAAGGAGGACTTAATGCTAAAGCATTTTCTACCAGTCATCCTGGGCGTGCAAAAAAGATGGTGAGGCGTGACAATTAAACTAAACTTAGAAATAACTTACCTACTTAAATAGTTTACATAGTTATACAGATATATATACCTACGTACGCACAAGTACCCACGTAGGTATCTAAAAGTGGGAGAAAAAAAAAAGAAAACAATAATACCTACAAAAGTGATAACATTTGAAAATAAAATAAAAAAACAAACACACTTGGCACACATACCCACAACTTGGTACCTACATTATGTTAGTTCAGAAGTAAGTACAGTGTATCTTTGGTACATACCTACCCAGTTCCTAGTGATTTTTGATGTAGTGCTCTCTTACCAACCTTTTGAAAGCTTCCCTTGTGTCAGTCGCTTTAATATCTAGAGGCAAATCGTTCCATAGACGAACCGCCGTGACAGAGAAAGAATTAGCCATAAATGCGGAGCTGTGCAGTGGAGTTGAAAGAAGTAGATTGTCAGCTGACCGAAGTTGTCTGTCATGTATGTCATCTAGGAATTTAAAACGGTCTTTCAAATAGAAAGGAGTGTGCGGATCTCTAAGTACCGAGAGGAGAAGACAGAGCGTTAGTAAATTTCTACGCTCGCGAATGGGAAGCCAGTTAAGTTTAGCACGGAAGTGGCTGACATGGTCGAACTTGCGGAGGTTGTAGATGAAGCGGATACCAGTGTTAAGAAGGCGATCTAGTTTGCTGAGAAGATCTTCATTCAGATCTAAGAAAACAACATCAGCATAGTCGATGATCGGTACGAGAAGAGAATTAACCAGTTTTAATGTCGTAGGTATGGGAAGAAAGTTTTTGAGACGGATGATGGAATGCAAAGTCGCATAGAATTTCCTAGATATTTCCTTAACGTGAGGTATCCAGCTTAGTTTAGTGTCGAAAATGACCCCAAGGTTTTTAACTGTAGGGGAGAAAGGTATGATGCAACCATCATAGATCATCATAGATCATCTTACCCTTGAATCGGAGCTGTTCTGATCTCGATTCGAATTTTAACTAGGATTTTCCTCGAATTTGTTGGATTTGACACTCTTGAATGCTGTACTAGATCACTATTGGGACTGATGGCGGTGGAATTTTATAGTACTAAATAAAATCGACTTCGTTCAAATACTGGCAGTCTTGGCGTGATTTAACGTCGAAGAATCGAGGAACTCGATTGAGCACAGTTTCCAAAGTTTTTTTAGAACGCAGTCGATTGCGTACTCGATTTCAATTGCGATTTCGATTTTGTTCAAGAGTACCAAATAAGCATTTGGTGAGATTGAAATTGGATTAGGATTTGGGTTGGATCGAGATTGGAACTGTTTTCAAGGGTAAGCCCCCTATGTTCTTTTCTAAAAGTAAACAAAAGATAGAGACTTACACGTACATACTTTTATAAAGCCGTAAAAGTTGATGAGTGATTATAAGGGGTTGAGGTTTAAACAGACATATTTAGGGAGGTACAGTCGCCTTCACTAAAATGTATCATTATCATAATTTCTGCCGTAGGACGTTATCTGCTGAACATAGGTCTCCCCCATAGATTAACTATTAGATGTGCACGAAAGGAGCCTCTAAGAGGCGCACTTTAATCCTTTCACTACACTGATTCTTTCACGATGGCCATAGGCCCCTTTCAGGGCCACCATATCTTAAACTGGTCACTAACCCAATACAGGATGGCCAAGAAAGAATCAGTGACACGACAAGAAAAAGGAGATAGAAAAAGGAGATAGAATAAGCCCCTTTTGGGATGGTATACATATTATGAATCGCATTGTAAAGAACTAAGTCATAAGACGTGAACGCAATTTGAGTTATTAGCTTGGATAATAAATTAGAGGCCAGACAGTTCGGCTCCATAAAGAAGCCGGGCGAGCCTACGTTAGTACCTAATTGACCTATCCTAGTAATTTCATCACCTTCAGTACTAACTATCGAATAAAACAGTGCCAATGACATTGACTTGATATCTTTTAATTTAAATTGGCTTATATTTGACATTTGCTATCGTATCGTGAATTATAAGCGCTTGGGCCACTGATGGTGTATGAACAGAGTTGTCAAGAAGATTGCTTTAGCTAAGCAACCGTTGACGGATTTAATAACTTATTTTGACTTACCTTTTCCTAAATGTGTATTTATTGACATGTATCTTGCGGTCCCAGTGAGCGACTTGTGCTCCCGATATGGGATATGTTTGTTTGTCTCTAAGTCTATATATTCTTTGGCCAAACCAAAATCTGAAACAAAAAAATATACATTATTAATATCCTATCCTTATGGTAAACGCGAAAGTTTGTTTATCTGTTACTCAATCCCTGCAAATTGGGTGAAATTTTCTAAATAAATCATCCGCATTATCAAGTTGTAGAAGACTGCTGGATGGCCGCTGCTGGACATAGGCCTCCCCCAGAGTTCCACGACGAGCGGTCTTGAACCTTTTCTATCCACTGACTTCCCACAACCTCCACAATGTCGTCGGTCCATCGGGCCATTCAACACTGCTCCGCCCAGTTCGTGGTCGCCATTCCAGAACCATTATTCCCCACGGTTTTCGGTTACGCGAGCTATATGGCCTGCCCACTGCCGCTTCAACTTGCTAATTCTGAGAACTTGGTTCTTCTACTAATTTCCTCGTTGCGGATTTTATCACGCAGTGAACCGAGCATAGCTCTCTCCATAGTCCGTTGCGCGACTTGTGACTTGAAATACCACCTAATTCTATTCGCGGTGGGGTGCACTGTGCATTGCCCCTTTGCTAACCTCTAATATTTTTCTGACATCCCAATGTTCTTGTATAAAAATAGCATATGAAAGGCTACTTTTACGTTACGAGCCAAACGCGCATGGAAACTAGTTATATACCTATTTCTATTATAAAGAATCATGCGATTATCTTTGTAAGTACCAATGTGAATGTTTAAACAAGGATTACGAATAGACAATACTGATGAAGAGTCACATGCTGTTTGAACATTAAAGTGGACGCAGCCTTCAAGACCACTTGTGTTATACATTTTGCTAAGATAAAATAAATAGTTTAGTGGGGGATAGTATATCTTTGAGGAATAAATACTTATTGGATTGGCAATGGTCTGTTAGACTGATATAATCATCCGGGTTCCTATGTTCTATATGATAAGTTTCATGATCATAATCATCAGCCTGTAGAAGTCCACTGCTTGACATAAGGCCTCCCTTAGAAGAGGGTCACAACGAAAGTTTTGAGCCATCTCCATACGACATCCCGCAACCATCACAATGTCGTCGGTCCATCGGATGGCCGGCTTTAGAGGGCCTTCCAACACTGTGTAGCATGTCGTCAGGTTCGGATAGAGATATCCAAATGAAATAACACTCACAGGCTCGTATTCAGAGACAAGACTCGAGCATTGATCTGTAATTAAATCTCGATTTGAGGTGAGATAATTTGCTAGCTAATTCTTGAACAGTATTTAAGTATAGATTCAATGATCACAGTTCACCTGAGTAAATGCTTATTCTGAAACGTCATTCAGACGAAATCGGTGCTTGAGTTTAGATTTTATTTAACATTAATCAAATGACATTTTCGTTCCGTTACACGTACTTTGATGCATATTTATACTTCACTTTATTGTTCTATTCTATTTCCACCCTGGCTGTTTGTATTTCTGCGTAAAACGGATCGAAAATTATAAATAAATCAAAATGTAAACGAGAACATTTGAGTACAGATTTGAGACTCGATTCAGCTGAGAATAGTTTAAGTACCGTTCTTGAATAAAAGCTATGTTTGAGAAGAGATTCAATACTTAAATAGAGTTCAGCTGATCTGTGATTAAATCTATGCTTGAGTCGTGTCTCTGAATACGAGCCACAGTCATATACAAGTCCTGAGCCCTCACTAAGATTCCCTGTTTCGTGAGTATCAGAAACTACGAGTACCGTGTACCAAAACAAAACACGTGCATACATTTTCCCGCCCGGGGATCGAACGCGCACCCTCTAACGTCTCAGTCGGACACTCGCCCGTCACGCTACCGAGGTCGTCATTTTTTGCTAAAAAGTTCCTTCGCCTACTTTGTACAAAACGAAGGGTTTGTTTTAATAAATAAGGTGAGCACATGTCATGTAACATCGTAATAGATTTCAACCACAGACCTCGTTCAGTGTGTATTGTATTACACCCTATATCTTATTACCTAATCGTTGCAAGTCCCTACTAGGCGCAATGGCGCATTAAGAAGCAACTGGTATAAATGGTGCACTTAAATTGTCGCAGTAAACATTTATCGCGAGTCATCAACGGTGAAGGAAAAGAAAGGAACGCTAAAAGAGCCGTGTTGGCTCAATCGGAGGTACTCCGACTTTCGATCCTTCTACTTTCGGTCGTGGGTTCGAATCGGTCGTGCGCGAAAGAAAACATCGTGTTTCTTATAAGCGGCGATGGGCTTGCAATCTGACACGTATGGAATACAAGCCTGAGCGCATGCTGGAAATGTAATGTATGGACATGCCTCTCACAACCCCCAGGAGACATCTTCAGAATTTGCTCTCTTGGAGATATGAGAGGATGTCCACGCTTTGGGATAAAAGCCACGAGTTTTTTTTTTTGATTCCAAGGCAATTGACACTACTGCCAGTATTATTTTAATAAAAATCTTAAAAGAAACTGGATAAAACTCAACTTACCAATGATGTGAATGATTTTTTCCCTTTTAGTTGCAGTTCTACCTATTAAAAAATTCTCTGGTTTTACATCACGGTATATTAGATGTCTCGTGTGGACATACTCGATGCGGTGCAACTGAAATTAGAAAACAAATACATCAAGTTCGTTTATTTACAATAACAAAACCTAGTCCGTTTTGCTTATTAGGAAACATTACAGAGTCATAGGCGACCACGAAAAGAATTTAAAATCTGTTTCTGATTTTGTAGGTACTTGAGATTCTTTAGTATGCTACCTAATAGTATACTAACGGCTGCCCGCGAGCTCACTCGCGCTATACCCGTATAAAGTCAAAGTCAAAAGGCGTTTATTTAAATAAAATCACTAGGATCACTTTGAAAAGTCACTTTATAAAGTCACTATGTCACCGATTATGTGACCAAATCCATGAAAAAAATCAAGTCGATCCGTTACTTAGTTCCTTCGTAAAAGAAGGTTAAACCAACCAAGAAACAAACGCAATTTTGCATGTATACCATAATATGTAAACCATCCCGAAAGGGGCTTATTCTATCAACGAAAAAAAAACAAGATGAGGGAGAAAAACTAAATACCTATTTTAATATTTTTTTCAGATTTTTGCCGTACTTTTTCAAATATCGTGACCAAATCGGTGACCAAATCGGTGACGTTTTAGAAAAAGGTCATGAGTACCCTAAACCGACGAGCATGTATGAGGAATGTGATGAGAGTGAATGAAGCAAAAGAGGTATGTCAGGATCGTAGCAAGTGGAAAACCGTGGTCTCTGCCTACCCCTCTGGGAAACAGGCGTGATTTTATGTATGTATGTATGTATGTTTTTCAAATAAGGTATTTTGGTCTTTTCATCATCTTTAAAGTAATTATTCAACGTACGAGAAGTTCGGCCTCAAGATTACCACCCAAAACAGCAGATTTTTGCACGTGTTTTTCAAAAGTCCTACCACAAACTTTATTTCCAATTGGGTGTAGAATAAGCCCCCTTCGAGATGGCATGCATATTAAGAATCACCTTGGATTATTAAGATAGCTTGGATATTTCGAAGTCCTGAGATGGTGCTTCGGAGGCCACGAAAAGTGGCCGTCCCAGCTAAGAATCGTAAAGCCATGGGAACTTACTTTATTGGTCTAGATTCTATCTGTACCTTCACCTACATTTTGTAATCAATACCAGACATGTATATGAAATTTCGTAGCATAATTCCTAGCGACCCAGATAGAACAGGTGCCAATATATAAACATGCAAGCCGTTAAGTACATTTCTTTATATTTTTTGCTACTCTCGAAGCAAACCCATTAAGCTGTAGTGGATCAACGGGACAATAACAATGCTTGCTCTTGTAACACTGTACCGGTGATTACAGCATCCTAACTTCCCGAGTGGACTCACATCAAAAAGGGGCTTGAAAATAGATAGCTAAGGACTAATGCGCATGACAACACAAGGTGATTCTTAATATGTAAACTATCCCGAAAAGGGCTTATTCAAACAAAAATCTAGTTTTTTATCATGCTTTTTTATTAACTGTTTTTGGTATTTTTATCATCTTTTGACTAATACGTCGTACCTATATTGAACGTACAAGAAAATCAACATCAATATTGCGATTGAAATTATTTGGACATTAAACAGATGAATTTTGCATAGTGTTTTTTTTTTCAATAAAAATGTCGAATTTCCAAAAGACTGAACAAACATTGTCAATTGGGTGTGGAATAAGCCCCTTTCGCGATATTACACATGTTATGAATAACTTTGAAGTAGTGAATATGTTAAACTCAAATGTATTCCGTGTATTTATGAGTACACAACGATAGAGACTAGCGAGCGAGCAGCATTGTGCTTGTTAGGCGTTTTAGGAGACAAAGAGTTGCTCTACTCTGTGTTAAACTTTACTATGCTTAGCGTCGATTCGTGATGCATTCATGACGTCACAACGGCCTACAATTCTTTGCAGTGTAAACTGGAGTTTGTTAGAACTATTATTATATTGTCTACTGTTGCTCTGAGTTGATCATAAACAACCTATGTATGAGTTGAGTAGTGTTAATGTTTCATAAGACTTCACAATAGGAATGAGTTTTCAAAAACTTTCCGAGGTAAATAAAACTGTAATTACCATTGTCATCTTGTGTGAGCAAAATGACGTGAGTACACGCTTGAGCAGAAACGCCAACTACCGTTATAGGTGCTTTAAATTATGGTCCAAGGAGTTTTATCCTATTGACTCTATTGAAATCATTTTTTTTTATCTTTTTATATTTTGCGCAGCTTGTTGTTCTATGTGTAGTGGTTTTGTTTTAGGCTATAACGATTTGTTTGTCAGGTAACTATTTTTGTATAGGTAGGTATAATGGGCCATTGACATTACACTAATTTATGTACGTCAAAAATTATTGAAATAAGAACATTTTCTTCTCTAAGATATATTTATAGATTAATAAATCACAGTGATAAAAATCCTATGATACACGAAACGCTACAAAAAAATGCATAGAAACAATAATACAACATTGGAATGTGTAACAGTAGGTTGGTAAGTCCCCTTATCATAGAGTTATAAAATCGTTACTAGGCACTGCAAGCTAACTACAATACTCATAAGATAACTTTTATTATGAGAATCCTAAATATATTACAAATGCGAAAGTTTTTGTTGGTTTGTCCTTATTTTACGCAGCAGCGGAACAACGGAGAGTGAAATAAGCTACATTTTATTCGGATACCGCAAGAGCGAAGCCGTGTGCAGAAGATAGTATAAATGACGCAATTACAGCGTCGCCGGTTTTGCCAGATTCGCGAATTTGGTGTGTGTGTACCTTTAATTATCATAAACTAATAATTATCGATGCCCTTGGCTTTTCTACGGATTTCCTCGTTTTCAACTGTATCACGGCGAGGCGCATCTTCTCATCGATAATCAAACTTTTAAATCGAAGGGCTCCTTACTAACCACTTTCTGAAGTCGACCAATAGCAATAAGGTGAATCATTCCGTCATCCGGTTCCCAATGCTGTGACTCACTCATCCCAAAGCATGTTTACGTCTAACGTCACAAAAGAAGTAGTGAGCAAGGTATACGGCGCGTAAGAAGTATGAACAACGGGTATGAACATTGATCAAAACAACATTAACAACGTGACGTTAGCTGGACATTCAATAGCAAATAGGATTTTATAAGAAAAATATGTAGAATCCGAATTTGCGCCGTAAACATTGCTTGCCTTGCTACGTGAAAGCTAAACTCACCAACTGCATAGCGATCATTAACACAGTCTTTAGAGAGAAGCGCCGGCCGCAGAGGTCGAAGAGATCTTCCAGCGACGGCCCAAGGAGTTCCATGACCAGCGCATTGTATTTACCGCACGGGCCGAAGTAGTAAACCTCGGGGATGCCCTCTGCCGTCGACGGCGCTGTAGGGCCCAGGAGAAAGGATACGGAGAAGGGGGGAGGGAAGGTAATAATAACGATTAGTACTTACAATGAACACGGACATTGCTCTCGCTCGCACCTATAATACGCAACACCGTAGCCGATATTGTCGGTGCACGCGAGAGCATTGCTGTATTCAATTTCATATTGGCAGACCTCGGCCGCGGTCAGACGGCAAGGATGCGTTTTTCCTCGTTTATAAACCCAAGGCGCTACATTTAGGGCGATGATTTAAGCCGCACCGTCTGACCTCGACCTAACAACGACCATGACCACGGCGTGCGAACCCTCGCGAAAACAATTTAGCTTCGAATATCGGATACGGTGCTGCAGACGCAAACTACACGAGTATTGTGATGTCTTACTAGCTGCATAGCGATCATAAGGACCGTCTTGAGTCTGAACCTCCGGCCGCAATGTACGAAGAGGTCTTCGAGAGAGGGCCCTAGCAACTCCATGACCATGGCGTTGTAGCGGCCGCCACACGTACCCAAGTAGAATACTTTCGGTAGTCCCTCTGAGTAAACTGACATTGTAATCAAACAATCAATGCTTCTTCAAAAATTAAAAGGAATTCAAAGAAACGAAACGAATCAATAGGTAAAGGGTGCCTATACCTAACGGTCAGACGGACGAAGCGGCGGCAAAGTGACTGATTTGCTAAACAATTTAAACTCAACCTTATATACTTTTAAATACGGTTAAAATCATATAATCGCGCTCTACCCTCGGCGCTTCGAACCGAATAGTGTGATTTGTAATTTAACCCGTTCCAAAAAGTAAATAAAGTTGAGTTTAGATTGTTAAGCTTGCTTCGCCACTACTTCGTCCGTCTGCGCTGACCATCTACCAGCACCTAGACAGTCTACGCTGGTAGACCGTCATTCGTGAAAAGTTTGCCGGTTATTGTAGGGGCGCTTTACGTGACACCATACAAAAACGGTAAGTTATTCACTTTTCACCACTCACCGGCGGCAAGTAACTCACGAATATACGGACTCTGGCCTTTGGTGTCAGTTTCGTATGAACGCACCCTTATTAAAACAATAAGTAAAGGAAGATACCTACTTCCAGTTATTGTATTGATTTCTCAAGCTACTGAATAGAAGAGCGCGCGACATACATACACCATATGCTTACTTAGAGCATTGTAAGGAGCTTAGACGACACAATTTCATGGATCATTGAAACTATTCTTACGTTATTGACAAACAAAAATAACCATGATTGCGTGCGACAATCTGAACTCATTACTGGCATATGGTGCTCGTGGGCTCTTATTAATAAACTCGACACATAGGAGTTATGAAGTCTATCCAAGGTGATTCATAGTATGTACATGTATACTCGGAAAGGGGCTAATTCTGAACCAAACGCAATAAAGTTTGTACTACGACTTTTGGAAATTCGTCATTTTGTATTGAAAAACACCATGCAAAATATGCAGTTTTGTGTTATAATCATTTTAAACGCAATTATTCAGCTGTTGTAGATATTGATGTCGAACTTTAACAGAAAGTTATAAAGATGACAAAAAGACTAAAAACACCTTATTTGAAAGAAATCGGGAATAAATACGGAAAAAAAAAAGATTCCGGATATTTTTAGTTCTTTCCCTTTCGGAATAGTATACATATTATGAATCACCTTGTACAATTACGGATCATAAAACTAAGGCTACCGACAACGGTACTTATTTCCGTAACATCGCTGCATTTGCCACGTTTTGACCATGATTCATCAGTTTAATGATTTTAAGAGTTTTAAGTGAATTTGGGTCTTACTATAAGTTTTATCTGCAAGGTTATGGAAAATTATAGCTAATTTGCGACAAAAAGTACAATTTTGTTGTATCATTCCGCACGCAGTAATTAGCTAATGTATGTTGACTTACCGTGTGTTCCTAGTAACTTGTAAAATCTGTACTCTAGGTGCAGTTGTGGAGCCTTGGATTTCATAGGCTCCATCTTTATTGCTACATGTTCATTGTTGTATAAATTTTTGCCTGTAAATGAAAGAGAAATACATTTTAGTAAGTACAGAATAAATTTCAGTATTCGAGTCGAAGGGAACGTTTGCTTTTACTTCGATGTTGAGAATCTGTAGGTACATAACACGAGTTTCGAGCTAATTTTAGCCATTCTCGGAATGTTGACTTGATATCTTAACTTGAAGAAGATTTATTTAACAGTCCATGATCAAATAACCGCTAATTTAAGAACCGCTAAGTTAATCTGTAGCCAAATATAGTGAGGCTATGTTTATCTGTAAAAGAAAAAATGAAATATACCTAATAGGCTCACGACTGTTATCCCCAAGCACATCACAGATCTCTCGGAATTTCATGCGATCAGATCCTTGAAAATGTCTAAGGGGCGTAGTCAGAGGCACGTCCGAACATTACATTGTAGCATACGCCCTCATTTCACAGTAGTGAGTATACCAGTGTTGGAAGACCTCACTGGCCCGTCGACCTTGTGAATGCTGCGGGAAGTCGGTGGATGGAAAAGGCTCAAGACCATTTGTCGTGGAACTCTTTGGGGGAGGCCCTACGTCCAGCACTGGACTTCCACATGCTGATGTTGATGAGTATACCATACGTAACAGGTTGGAAGCCTATCGCTTGTAAGAATACTTAATAGTTTGTACACGATGTTTTCCTTCACCGATTTAAGCACGTCTTAATGCGCACTTAAATTTTTCGAATAGAAAAACACATTGGTTCACCATCTGGTTTGGGCCCACCTTCGAATTGAAAGTCGGTACCTCCCACTAGGCCAACACGGTTACAAGGCTACGCCTAGTGAAGATGTACTTAAGGTTTCTACATTTTAAGCGTGTTTAGATAACAGTCAAAACATTATAACACAGCAGACGTCAATTGGTTTAATCGGCGATATCAGCTTTCGTTATCTTATCAGTAGCAATACACCAAGCGTAAAGGATCAAACAGATTCTGATATTCGGGTGTTAACTATGAACACAATGTCTGGGATAGTACCTATAGTAAAAATAAATACCTAAATAACACCCAACAGTCTCATACACAGTCCTGACCCCGCTCTAGGATTCTTGGTTATCAGAAACTACGAGTATCATGTTACACAACACCTAGACCCGTAACAAATATTTTCTGATCATGTAAACATTTGTCCCGCAGCGGGAATTGGTTGAGCCGTTACGGCGTATTGAACCACAAACATGCAAACATCCTCACACACTTGCATATTCATAATATTAGGATATCAGGTATAATGTGATGCGAAAGAAGCTCGTCTCTGTCAGCTTGTAAGCTTTTCACAACTAAACGGATGAAGCGAGTTTGAAGAAATTTAGTATATCTAGGTTACTTCTTATCTGGATGCCGCGCCAGAGAAGCCAAAAATTGTACATAAGATAATGATAAATTTGTAAGCTGCTCAGGTTTAGGCACTTGTCCCGCCGCCGTTCCACAATCTAGGAAATGATTAGCTACCGACTATTTTCTCTCTCAAGAAACGAACAACATATATAGATTCCTTGTCAATAAAAGAGAGATATATTAATAGTTAATAAGTATGGCCGGATGAAAGAAGAGTGCATGCGGCAGAGATGCGAATGTTGAGATGGATGTGTGGAGTGACAAGAATGGACAAAATAAGAAATGAGTACATCAGAGGAAGTTTGAAAGTAGCGCCAGTGACGGAAAAGATGAGAAGTAATAGGTTAGCATGGTATGGGCATGTCATGAGGAGGGATGAAAGTCATGTAACGAGAAGAGCGTTAGGTATGAATGGATATAAGACTAGAGGAAGGCCGAAGAAAAGATGGATGGATTGTATTAAAGATGACATGAGTAAGAAAGATGTGAGTGCGGAGATGACGGCTAACAGAAGAGAGTGGAAGAAGAAAACATGTTGTGCCAACCCCACATAATGTGGGACAAGGGCAGGAAGAAGAAGAAGATATTAATAGTTAATGGCTGGCTGTTCACATTGACGACGATAACTCTCTCTCCACTTGTTTTTCGCAGCGACAAGAGCTATCCAAGGTAAAACTCGCTCAGCGACGCTCGCTTGGCACTCAGAACTCACGCCGAGAGTACAACCAGCTGTCATTTAACAGCTTATAGCCCAGCGACAAAACTATCGTAACTATAGACTCGCTTCTCGCTACTCGCCAAATATTTGTACTCGCTTCTCGCACATAGTCGGCGGTGGGACAAGTGCCTTAGGTTTGAATATTCCTGAGCATAGCATGACAGTTCGCTGTTTATTCCGAGTCCGTGCGGGGAGATACGTCCAGCCTATTTCTACATTTTCAGCCGACAAATGTTTTTGTTGTTTTTCGTTTGAAGATTAAATGTGTATGAGCGAGTAGACAGCAGCTCCTACATTCCTTGTTCAGAGAAGCATGCAATAATAAAGGTCCTTGAAGATCTAAAGAGCCCGAATGTCACATAAAATATAACTTAATATTACTAATTGAAATAATATTTTATTTATTTGGGAAGATTGACTGAAGACATTATTATAGTATAAGGAAGCAGCAAAGAAGAATTATAAAATGGGTAAACGTATGATCCACAACATCATCCACGGATTAGTTGAAGCCAAAGTTTGCATTTTCAAGGGATGCTACTTCTAGCATTCCTAAGTTATACCTAAGTCATTCAAGGTATACCTAAGTACTATGTGCAAGGTAGATACAAGTATTCGTTGGTAAGTTATTATTACTTATCACGTTCTTAGTGCAATACTTTACATGCGAAACTTTTGCGAGGAAGTTTGGATGTTTGTGGTTATATCACGCCGTAACGGCTCAACCGATTTCGATGAACTTGGAATAGATGAGTTCTTTACCTGGAAACAGGTCTAGCATATAGCCTACTTGTACCACGCAACCTAGTGAAACAGAATTGAAACAGGGTGCCTGAAAAGGCACCCTGGTCTGGGTACTAAATAGAAGGAACGAGGCTGCAACAGTTTTACCTACTACACATTGAAGTTTGATATGACAAGAAAACTTCCAATGATCAATCAATACAATATAACCTATTTTTATAAGACTTCTACAGAAGCACTAAAATTACCAATAACTAATTTGAATGTCATCCGAGTACGAGGCACCACCGTCCGATCCAGAATACCAATCGACTTATGAATGATGACGTCAAAAATCAGTAAGGTGTATTTTATCATGTAGCTGATCAACAAAGACCGTCACGGCGCTACTTGGTAGGTACATAGAATTTGTATTATCTTATCTCGTCAGCGGCACAATTAACCAAAATAAAAGTAGATATGTCCCATAATGAGTTAGCAGTACATAATCTAACTAAACAATAGGCTTGATAAATATACGGTAGCAGAATATTTCAATATCCAATGGCCTTCATTCATATTTTTAAACAGGACATACCAAGGTAACCTATGGACACCCTTTCACTGGCAACACATCAGGAAGGACCAAGTTTCAAGTTTTTTCAAAGTCGTTTATCAGAATATTGACAAGTTCGATAACTTAAATTTCGAAGAAACTTCGGTTTCTTCTTACAGACAAAGTCGGTAATTTGAATGGGCCCATTATACTGTCCATTATCATTATTAGACTTTTTCAGGGTCTCCATACCCTAACCTGGTCATTGAACCAGTGACATGATAAGCAAGCAAGGAGGCTTTAGTGTAAATTTCACCAAACCATAAACGGGTTGTCATCTATAAACTAGGCTGTAATGACAGATAACTATTAGGTAAGTTTCGAAAAACTTTGTCATAATTAATTTGTTGAGCTGAACATAATACCTAAATGAAGCTTAGTCTGGTTAACGGCTTCTTCAATGAGGCAACATCGAACGTGTGTATTGTATACTTTACTAGATTGGACCTGCGGCTTTGCTTGCGTGATACTAAGATAAAAAGTAGCCTATATGCTATACTTGGTAAATAACTCTATCTATTCATCGAAATCGGTTGAGCTGGCGTAATTGAACCATAAAAATCCAAACATCCTTACAAAATCTCGCATTTATAACATTAGTAGGATGTCAGTGTTCATTCAGAATGGTGGGTAAATACTGTAAGCGAGTACTCGGGAGTTTATTAGTCCTAATTGCGTTACTATTATGATGACCACCATAATACATCATCACAGTAAAAAGTAAATGAGGAGGAAGCAATTAAAAAACCCACGCACTGGTATTTCCTTGGCCAGACTAGACCGGGATCTGATATTCCATCGCTCGCTTCTTCCAGAGATTAATTCGAATAAGAAATTATTAAAACAGACTACAGACTGTTTGATTTGTGTACATGTTTGAACGTTGGTTGGTTTATATCGGCTAGGGCTTGAAAACCGGATTTTCTAAACTCCAGAGTTTCAGGTGTTTTAAGACATTATGTCAGCTCCGAGTTGACAGTATTAAAAAAATTGGAAAAATCCCCATAAAGTGCATTCATTACTCAGATGCTATACATATTACAATAAACCAAAAATAAATGTCGTTGAATTGAAATAACAGAGTAGATTTTTATGTTTTCTGTGGTCTAAATGATATTTGAAGTTTTACCATATCTACAGTTTCCTTCCTCCTGCGCTTTGATCTAGCTCTAAAGAGTTATAAAGCCCAAATCGTAGTAGGCGTTAGTCATGTAACTACCTGCTAACGTCAACGGAGAATGTGTAGTAAAATTATACATGCTATAACGCGTGATGTGAATAAAAGCCTTCCAAATGGGTACAGCCATGCCGTCTCTGTGCTAGAATACTATTTTACAACCAATGACGACACACAAGGTTAGATACGAGTAGGTACATAATATCGATCACGCTAAAGCCGTGTTCAAACGGCGTGCGATATGTCATGTAATATGTGTTTATGACCCTTACGTCTAAAAGTCAAACTTAAAATTGTCTTTATTCGGTAGACGTAAGGATCATTTTGAAATACATTTCAGATGACATATCGCACGCCGTTTGAACGCAGCGTAATACGGCTGGCTCTACTCAAAAGTATGAGTTAATCACTACACGCACATGCCCGTAAAGTACTTCAGTGACACGAGGTCGAAACCGATTCCCATCCGCAGCCATATAATCTCCAGGCTGGGTTTATTAGAAACCTTATCGCTATAACAATAAGGCGCAATCGCATTTCAAACTACCTGCATTATAGTAATTGCAGTGATGCGATTATTGGGTCTGTGAATTTTGCCTAAGCTCTTTGAATATGATTCCAAATAGGTACTGTCGGCAAAAAATGAGTCATGTGGTTAATTTATGAGAAGCCTTTTGTTACATGTCTGCTTTTACCTGTCGACTGGCTCTAAAAATTCTTCACTTTTAAATTGACTTACGAGACCGGAAGTAGCACTCAAACCAGCCAGACCCTAGATTCCACACCCCAGGATACGGCTGAATAAAGACTATCAGATGAAGGTAGTTTTTAGCTTGCCGGAAGCTGCGAAAGGAGTTTAAAAAGTTGAATCGTCTAATCAAGTACGCTCATCGCATGACGAAGAGCGAGAATTGCCGCGCCTTTGATTGTTGAAAGAATTGTAGGACACATTGTAAGCGAGTTTTTTTTGTTTGTGAGATGAATGCGAGAATCTCCTGCCCATTATATAGTCGGCATATAGCACGAAACTCTTTCTATGTTAATCGGTCTTTACCGACTAGCTATACAATAAATTATGTGTGTGTACTGTGAGTACTATCTACTGACTGTATTATAAATCGATAGGGTAATCTTGCTGGCAGGAAAAATAATATGCGGCGTGGATGTATTTGGTGTGACGGTTTGCCGAATCGCGCGTATTAGAATCAGAGGGCAAGACGGGACGCGCATTATTTTATAGGTTCTATGGTTGGTAGAGACTTGTTGAAATAGTAATATGTAAAGAATGTGTCTAACTATATATAAATGTTAAAATGCTTAATTCGTTGATTAGTCTTCCATTAGTTACATCTCGGCCTACCTGCGGTAGGCTAGTGATTGCCCTAGTTTAACTAACTGAAAAAAAAGGGATTTAAACAACAAAATCAATGCATTTTTCATTCAATCCTCAACTCTCAACCTCTAAACTAACATAAAATACACACAGTAAGATATTTTTTTTCGTATTACCTACTACTAATTAACACACACAAATAAATAATTTCATAGTGAGAGATCAAATTAAAAAAGCTAAAATACATACCTCTTACCTAACCTAAAAGTAGTAATCTATTCATGGTTTTTTTAACGTTCTATACACGGACCGCACTTGCCCGGACAATGTCGTCTTTGGCGCATTGCGTATCTCACTTATGCAAATCTGAATAATGAGCATAAGACGAAAATATAGTAAGAGCGAAACTAACGGATGGCTAACGCCCATCTTTTAACTGCAAACCGCCAAGGACATCTGCAATGGCCTACGCGGCGCATCGTACATTAGTCCCACACTGGGGCGCAAAGTTCTAATTCTATTCATGTTTCTCGGTAGATTTGGATTCAAAATTTACTTGATTTACCTAATTTGAAAGAGTTTGTATATAAATGTTTGAAACTAACTTTATATAAAATCTAAAAAAAAGTGGCATCAAATTCGCGAAAGTTTGTGCTAAGTCTCTGAAGACCTCCATAAAAAATGATACTACCTTACAGTTACAGCATGAGGCAGGTATATTTTTTACAACAAACAACTTTTACGCTTGTAGTCCTAGAAAAAAATATAATTCTTTTTAATTGTTAATTTGTGTTTGTTATTGTTATTATAACCTAATTGTGGTTTGAAAATAAAGTTATTTTGCGAGAATCATTTTACTTTCCGAATAAAAACACAATTTTTAAATGTTTTTACAAATTGTGAAAGTGAAGTCAAGGATGTATTTTTAAAGATTTATGTAAAAACTATAATCACATATAGATGAAGATTATATATAAGCCACCTCGGAGTTTATTCCCTACACAATATAGAAAAACCATTGAAATCGGACCGTCCATTACGGAATCGCTGAATTGATAAGATGTTCCTTTTTTTGGTAATTAAAAGTTTGTAGTTGCTCAACTACTTCTACCGACCTGACTAATGTCCGGTTCATATATTAAAGAAACGGATGTCCGTAGGTAGATAACCAACGTTATCTGTCAAAAAAACACCCATTTTTGACAAATGAACAACGTTGCTAAGGTAAAATAGGTACCTAGAGCTACGGATAATCGTTACTTTAATACAAGGTGATTCATAATAATAACTATTATAAAGATTATGAAAAAACTAAAGAATATTGAAAAAGTTCGGTAAAAAAGTTTTATTTTCTTTTTTTGATGAAAAAAGTCCCTTTCGGGTTTGCATCATATTGTGAATGACCTTGTACCTATTGGAACCTCGCATTAACATTCGACTATCCTCATAATCTCCTAGGACACTTATTGGTATGCTAAATTTAAACTTAATTAGGTATTAGTTAAGTACGTCAAATACCTCGCAGGATTTGAATAAAATCACACACGGAAAACATATGAGGCAAATTATCCAAATTAAAGCTTTTAATGAATTTGTATCTCACGTCATCATCTCCCTGTCTATGTCCCACATTATGTGGGGTCGGTACAACATGTTTTCTTCTTACACTCTCTTGTTAGCCATCATATCCACACTCACTACTTTCTTACTAATGTCATCTTTATATGTTTTCTTTGGCCTTCCTCTACTCATTTATCCATCCACATTCATACCTAACATTCTTCTCGTTACTTCACTTTCATCCTCCTTAGGACATGCCCATACCACGCTAGCTTTTGAATCACTTCTTGAATAATTCGTTTTCTTTGAAAGACGAATCTGTGCCGATGAGGTTCTCAAGTCGGCTGTAATTTTTTTTTTTTTTTTTGTGTGTATGTTACTCGATATCTCCGCGAATAGTAACCCGATTTTGATGATTCTTTCGCTGGTGTATAGAGTATGATCCCGGGGTGGTCCCATTTTAATTTAATTCCTGAGGGATTGCAACTTGTCCCGTAAAACTTAAAAAAACATCATCATCTCTTGAAATCACGACTTGCCGATTTTTTTTTGTCGACAGTGTTATGTTGTGGTAATTCCCGCGACTTCGTTCGGTTGCTGCTATTTTTACATAAACATTTAACTTAGGGGTTGTGTGTCGGGAATTCCTTTCTGCGCACCCATACATTACGCTACCCTGCAAATTTCATAATCTTAGGATTTTGGTTAGGCTCTGCGTTGATTTTCAAAGAGAATAAAACCACTACGTTTGATTGACAGTCAGACAGTCAGTCAGTCAGTACCGTAAGAGTTATTACTTATTATTGATGATAAATGGATGTCATACTTACTTTTGTTTTTTATTCGAAAGTTTAGGTGGCCAGTGTCATCCTCAGTAAGTAAGCAAAACGCAAAGAGGTTGATAACAAAAAAAAAGAGGTTGACATTGATCTTGTAAATATTCAGGAATTTGAAGTCGGTTTTTAGTTTTTGTAAAAAATATCTTATTCGTAAAAGAGATCTGTGCCTTTGTTACTGCGGCTGGTCACCTAAGTAATATGAAATTGTAGGTGCCCGCAAATGGCGAAGGAATACTAGAATTTTATTCAAGCATATGATCTCTCTGTACTAAATCCGTTGATTTTAGAATGCGTTTAAGCATTTATTTATTTTATTTATTTATACTTTCAAACTTAAACTTAGTGTAAGGAGGACTTAATGCTAAAGCATACCGATACTCTAAACACAGTTGTAGTATTTCATCAGAAATCATTCATTTCAAAAGCTATTAGAAATATATGTACACTTAAGATAAATTGTTTACGTCATACAAGTTCAGAAATCGGACAAGTGTGCCTAATTCTCTTTTAATCCTGACATCGGACGGTCTTACTTTAATTTGTATTATTGACTTAGCATTTCCAATAACCAAGCAAGGTCGTCTAACGTCTTGTATTGTTGGTTGTGACGATACCATTGTCTTTCAAGTTCATTAGCTGAGTTATTTTCACAGTAACAGAAGCCGTTCCAAGTTGTTTGTTATTTAGATTGGTATTTTCATGTGTAAGTCATCATCATCATCATTTCAGTCGTAGAACGTCCACTGCTGAACATACGCATCCCCTATAAATTTCTAGGGCGGCAGAGCTTATGGCCAGCACAAAAACATTCATTTGGTGGGATTCGCCCATACTCGTTACGCTAGGCATGCGGGTTGGTGATCGCAGATAAAGCTTTTTGATAGGGAACGCGGCTACCCATCCCCTAGTTTTTTTTTCCAAAGTCGCCTTACGACATCCTTGTATAAGTATCTTGAAATATATCTCGTAATGAAATTGGATTTGTAGAGTAGTGAGAACAAACGAGTAGACATAAAGAATCTTTTTATAAGCAAGCAGCAACCTTGCATATCCTACCAATTCTACTTTCCTACTAAAATTATAAATCACAAATAACAATGAAATAAATTATTATTATTATTACTAATATTATAAATGCGAAAGTTTGTGAGGATGTTTGGGTGTTTGTGATTCAATCACGCCGTAACGACTCATCCATTTCGATGGAAATTGGGATATTTACTTAGAATAGCATAAACAGGGTGAGTTTTTTTTCAGGGCCACTTAGGTGAAATCGGAAACCGTGGGAGTAATTGAAAAGTAATGTTAGGAGTTTCGGGCTCAATTTTGAAAAAAAAAAAGATCTGCATAAAAAAAAGTTGAAATTTATTAGTCGCTTTTTATCTAGGTACCAAAGCGAATCCGCTGGCGCAAGCTATTGTACTCTTATGAAATCTATTAGTCTGACAATAATAGCGGAGCGATACCAGGCTGCAATAATAATGGCATAATGCGATTGATAATACTGTGGTTATCCGATAAAATCAAAGCTGTAAACCTTGCATTGAATTTGCAATTTCAATTCAATAGAACCAAATGTGATTTTACGGTAACACTAGTTAAGAGTGTGTAATTTGAATAGAGGCATAGATTCCACAACCACGCGACTCGCGACGAGGACGGCGACACGTCCTTTTGTAGGTCAACCATTTCTTATTTAACTCAGACCGCTCTTTTTATTTATTGCAATTTTATAGCTTAGTTTTGGCCGTGTTGGTCTAGTGGAAGGTACCCAGACTTTCGATCCGAAGGTCGTGGACCAATGAAATTTTCTGTTCGAAGTCGAACACACGTACACACACGTACTTTAAACGGTAAACGAAAACATCGTGAGGAACCAGTTACCTAGTATTTTTATAAGAGGCGATGGGCTTGCAACCTGTCACGTATGGAATACTCACACCATTCTTGGGGATAAAAGACGTGAGAATATTATTTTTTATTTTAGTCGTGAGATTTTTTTTACTTTATTAAATAGGACAACACAGGTGGCGTAATGTGGCATATACTGTTGCGCTTCAAATCCTGGGTTTAGAGGGTGCGGGGCGTGATGCGCTGGGATCGCGCGTGGATCGAACGGAAGCTCACAGGGAATGGTCTCAGGTAAGTGGTTTACCTATAATACTTGACGACCGCTGCGGAACAAATGTTTGAATGCATGATCTGCAAACAGTTGTTCCGAGTCTGGGTGTTATGGTACCATGGTACTCGTAGATTCTGGTACTACCCACGACACAGGAAATCCTAGTGTGGGGTCAGGACTATGTATGTGACTGTTGAGTGTTATTCAGGTTAATTTATATTCAAGAAAGAATGCACTTCAAAGTTCCATTTGTCACAGACCGTCCCTTTTCTGTTTATGTTTCTTCTCATACATCGCCGGATATGAATGAATGCCGCAAATATAATCAATGCTGATTTATTCATAGAGCAAGGGGTTACCATGCAAATTGAAATGGTAGGAAGCGCTAAAGATAAGCCACGCGTGAAAGCTCTGCATGATAAGCTGAAAGGCAGCTCTATCAAGTTCCTACTCTTGAATACTACTCTTAGTACTTGCCGCCTTTTCGGTACAGGAATGAGCAAGGCAAGGCTAAGGGTTAATTGTTTCAAGGGAAATTCACAAAACACCCCATCCGGGACGGCAGTTTAGGTCCTTGCACCCTTTGGAAGTATAATTAGATAGTTGCCGCTAGTAAACGCATAATAAAGGTTAAAGTTTGCTTAGGGTAAAATTCACGCGCCACTGAAAGCTGTTCGTTATCATCACTCTTAGTAAAATTGAGGATTAACTTAGAAAGAACGAATGATCCTCCTTTCCATCCATGGTGGTTCTTAATTAATATCTGGCAGCCGCAAGTAGGAGGCAAAACTTTAATGTGTGCATTGCTTTGTGCCGTTCAATAGACTTTACACGGCCACTAGTGAATGATATAGTTCTAGGAAAGTTAAGGCAGTTGCACTCACCCTGTTTAAGTGAGCACTGACGTATTGTTTATCCTGATATAGAGACTTCATAAACGTCGGTTTATGATAAGGCCGTAAGGCAGCTAAGTACCTAATTGCACACTCACCCAGCCTAAGTTCGCCGAAGTTCCCGCATCCTATCTTCTTTCCGACGCGGAAGTTGGGCCCGACCATAAGAACGCCAGAGGACGAGGTGACTGAATGCCTCGACGTGTGCATCGCGCTGCTTCCGCCGACACGCCCGCCACCGACCGCGCCGGTTGCGCTGCAATGGGAACACATCTTTATACATTGGGGACACAGAATAGGACACTTTATAACCTATAACAATAAATAACCAAATCTTTGCGAAAAAACTTCATTTTGTTTATATGAAGCCAGAATATATTATTATGCCGGTTTAGAAACTCTTTCTGTACAATCATAATCAGTAAACCTATACAATTTTCTGGTTGGAGTTTTTGAATAATATGAATGAAAAATTAATAACATTATACCACTTAAGAAGTTAAGAACCTCACTTAAATATAATAATACGAAAATCTCAAATACCTACACCTACACAATCGAGCATTGAAAATACCTAGAACTGTTTTTGCTAAATAACTTACCTAGGTACAAGAAAAAAAATACAATTTTAATCTCGTATAACATTTAAATTGAACAGAAGCTGTGATTCACACCAACCGTTATTTTGACATTGAGTCTAAAAGTGAAAGTAACAATGCACTTCGAGCTGAAAGTATGGAGCATGATAATCTAGCTAGTCTGCGCCATACAATAATTCCTACTGCACATTTGTATTTTTATGGACAGCTCATATTGACCGTCCTCTAATCTAAGTAATCGACCCTGACAACTAGATGTTATCATGGACAAGTCAAAGTGCCTGTGATCTGTGCACGCTTCTCGCTTCGTTACACAGTCGATCGATTGGAATCTTGAGTAATATTGTTGCATGAACCAAATGTTCTTCCGGTGACTGTAGGGTGATTGGTCTAACTAAAGATTCTTTATAGATCCTATCCTACCCTACTAATATTATAAATGGGAACGTTTGTTTAGGTGTGTTATGTTTGTTACGCTGCGTTACTTCTGACTTCTTCTAGGACCACACGCAAAAAAAAGTGCTAGGAACTTTAAAATAACCATAGAACCATTGAAGTCCGAAATAGTGCTCTAATGGTACCAGATACCAGACTGGTAATACATCCACCCTTTTGTATGGAAACTCTCAGAATTACCTATAAGCTTTTTTAAAAAACACCGCATTGAAATCGGGGCATTCGTTATGCAGTTACGTTAATGCAGTTAGCTAGAAATAACAATAAAGGCTGCAACTTAAAACACCAGTCTTGTTAGTCGGGGGTTAGCAAATTTTCATCGTTAAAGTGCGTCCAAGAGACCAAGCCAATAAGCAACTAGACAAAAGATACAATATACTAAACTTAAGGTTTGGAGTTAGGTGTAATGTATCTTTATCGTAACTAATATTAACCTCAGCATCTTAACTTAATTGGAAAGATCCGAACGGAGGAAATTCCATCAGTAACTGACAAGAGCTAAGCTCTTAAATTTTATAATAATCGCAACTTCCTAACGTGTGTTTGTCCTTGTACACAGAAACAAAGCGAGCGAAACACGTACTATCAACCTAGCTGAAGAAAAGTGCAAATTCATCCTATCACCGTTTTAGGTAATTCAGTCAGACCTTAACTTTATTGATATTGAAATAAATACAACAACAGCTTTCTAGTGCTTTCTTGAGTGAGTTGCATTATCATGAGAGCAACTCAAACGCAACAGTAAGTTTTTTTGACTTCTACAAATAATATAAATTGTGGCCACTTTATGACTGGGCAATTTTTGGGCCACATAAAGAATTCACAGACGATTGCGAATCAGAGGATTTTTGATAACTGAGTCACTTATAGACGTCTATTCAAGAGAGGTTTTCACTAATTTATTTTCTTAAATTAACGAAATAATGTTTGTAGGTATTATGTTTATGATATTCTACTTATATTACATACTAGCTGGCGGCTTCGCTCGCGTGGTACACCTAAGCCCGACAGTATTGAGGAGAACAAAACAAAAAATATTCTAATCTGTCCAGCCATTTCAGAGTTTTTGCGAGACTAACGTACGGCAATTGATTTTTATTAGATAAATTCGAAAGTATGTGAAATGAGGATTTTCGTGGTTCAATCACACGTTTTAACAATTTTGACGAGGCATTGAACAGATGGAGTTTGTTACCTTGAATAGTACCTATATTATAACTTTTTATAAAGAGACTTCTTCTACTAGGTAGGTACTATCTTCGGCCTGCGGCTTCTTTCGCATCCGAATAAAGTACCTAGTATGTTTAGATCTCCGCCATAAATAACACTCCTTCCTGCCAAATATTAGATTCAGTCATACGCCGTATTTTAACCACCGAACATCTAAACATCCTCACATAAACTGATGCATAATTTAGAACATTAGAAAGATTACGCTGATTAACTTTATAGCCAAAATATACTTTTTTAGTTTGAACAATGAATGGGCGCTTAAACCA
The DNA here is from genome assembly GCA_947579855.1 of Anticlea derivata. Lineage (NCBI taxonomy): Eukaryota > Metazoa > Arthropoda > Insecta > Lepidoptera > Geometridae > Anticlea > Anticlea derivata. The sequence continues at coordinate 4,736,320 of OX388271.1, read as the reverse complement.
AAAGGTAAGTGACATCTACACGCATTGGTGACACCAATTTGGAGTTGTGTGAGTTCAGTCTCATTATTACGTAGGGCAGAGAACATAAATAGGCTAATGACTTACTATTTTCTATGCATTGTGGCCGGTGTTTAAATAAATACAGGTAAAATCCCATTGCATATTCATTATTAGAAATTACACAGGGCGCAAAGTTTACTTGTCAATTTGGTGACATGGTGTCAAAGCAGCCCTGATTTGGTACAAATGTGGTCAACGATCCATTTTTCCATATGATTGAATTAAAATGTGACAAAGCTACAAATGGTCACTGATAAAGTGATAAATGATGATTGTTTATTTTTAATAAAAGCTGTGGTAATTAGTATGACTGTGTCAATAAGATGTTTAATGTACCTATTGTGATTTATTAACATGACAACAAATTACTGCAATATTCAATAACATAAGTATTTTTTTACGTATAATGGTAAACCACGCCAGGAAAATAAATGGAAATCTGCCCTATCATTTTAGCTTTATTACACAGTAAAAGATAAGTACTTAGTATGACCTGGATTCACACCTATGGTCTAACAAATAATCATATTCACGTTTTGACAGTTAGGGGGCTGCCACTTTTTCACGAAAATTTAATAGTGAAAGTTTATATCTGATGATTCAATATTAGTGACTCAGTTCATTTGTTCACTAGTCGTGTGTGGAGTCTGTCTTTGACTGATTGCGAAGTTTACCGATTACGAAGTCGTGAAAAATAGTCGACGGTTTGCTAAGTTGGCTATAAGCGAACAAATGCTACGGTCTAGTCGATCATCATCTGGATCATCGCACTACGTTCGTCGCGTTATTTTCAGTAGGCCGCGGTGAGCGGGCATCACAATTTGTGTTATTTCACTATTGATGCAGCATTATGTGGCTTAATATTGCACTGAATGTGGCAACATTATAACGCGTTTTGATCAGAGAACTGTCAAATCGTGATTCTAGGTAGGTAATTATTTGTTACACTAAAGGCTGCTTTTGATGCCACACAAGCCTAGACACGGACGGAAACTAGAGTAATATCGCTGTGAAACTATGATTCAACACTTCATTGATTTATGACGCACTTAATCTGTCATTCATTACCCAAGAGATACAAGGGACAGATTTGTGTGCATTGAGAAATTATCAGAAAACGTCATGAAACCAGAACATTACTGCCATAATATGTTGGGTAGTTTATTCACGAGTCTAATAACTACTGAGATCAACCATGCGCCATAAAACTAAGTTGATGGCCAATATTGCTAAGCCAAGTCAGTTTACGGAAATGGTTAAGGGATATTAATATTTTTAAGTAGGTACCTTTAACAATTTTAATTTAAAAATGATACCTATAAAACAGGAAAATCTTTCTAGTTTCATCCACTAAAAGAGAAACATTTGGTAATCTTACAATGCGTTCGGTAATTTTATAATGCACTCTAGGAAACTAGGTATATAGGTAGGTACCTATTATAACTAAATACAATATGTCTATTCTATATGACAAGAAGAGTGTTAGATATGAATGTGGATGCATGTAGGACTACTCCTACATGCATCCACATTCATACCTCTACAGGTAGGCCAAAGAAAAGATGGATGGACTGTGTGAAAGTGGATATGGTGAAGAAAGGAGTGAGTGCTGAGATGACGACTGATAGAGGGAAATGGAAGAAGACTACATGTTGTGCCTACCCCACATGATGTGGGATAAGGGCAGGAAGATGATGACAATATGTCTATTCCCTGAGCATGTCAGCTTGTTTTTCCTGGTAAAGTTCAATGCTACTACTTAGTAAAGCATTAGCTTTGTAAGTATGCAAGGATATTTTGAAGTGTACAAATAAATAGGCCATCCATAGTTTAAAAAATAAATGCATAAATAACAAGGATTCCCACATACTCAGTTCACAAGTTATCTCTGCCCAATTAAATCTTTAAGGATTTAATTGGGCAGAGAGGCACTAATGTGAATGATATCATTTTCTATGTACCTAGGTATTTCTAATAGATGATTTTCTATGCAGATGATTTTTGGTTTACAGGTCAGCCACAAAATAGCTATCCCATGAAACTTATGCAGGGTATCTAGTAACTGCCTACCGCTTTACTTGGTACCTAAATAAAAAGTAACATACATTTTTGTAGCATTATGTCCTTCATTGTGGTTTAAGCTATCTCCATAACAAATCTCATCAAATTTGGTCCAGCTGGTAAGTTGTGAAAAGGTAACAAACAGACAAGACACAGTGACTTTTCCAATTACAATATGAGAGTGAGGTGTAACAATTGGGGCATGTTTCACATAAATTACAAGCCTACAAGTTTGAGAACGACAAGTAACCATACAGAAAAAAACATTTACCTTCTCTGCAGTCAGGTAAAAATATGCATTAATATGGTAAACACTAGTTTCTATACTTTCATAAAACATGGCCCAGGGATATTGATTTATGTGCTCTCATAGTATGCAATAGTTTTCGTAAACACATATTTGATTTTTTAATTTGATAATTTGATTGCCTTCAAAAAACTTTGTTTACATTATTACACTACCACACATTATGCTGTATTACACTACAGCTGTGAGTAGAGAGATCATTGACTTGCCACTTGGTGGTCTTTTTGTGATAATTTTATGACAAGATAAGTTTTTAAGGGATAAATATCAATAATTACATAAGTAATTATTGATATTTATAATAAGTATTCCAACAGTCTTGATTGTTGTAACTACATAGGGGTAAAATAAAATTATCTTGATAATATGAATTACCTACTAGTGGCTGCCAGCGGCTTCGATCGCGTGGTATAAAGTAGGTACCTGGATATAAAGTAGCCTATGTCCTACCTCAGTATACTGTCGACCACATTGTAAAAGTTGCAGGTTGTACATCTGACCCATTGGTGCAACATAAGGCAAATGACACAAGCAACGAGAAGCCTATGCCCAGCAGTAGGATGACAAAAGGCTGAACATGGGCATGATGTCCTTCCTCAGGGTCTAGGCAAATCATGCTCTCACTGTCTGTCTGGAGATCCAAACCAAATTTCATTAAGATGGGTTCAGCTGCTAAGTTGTGTAAATAAATTACTAATAAACGGTATGGATGTTAGTTGTGTTATCACAAGATAGTCAGTAATGATTGTTATCAAGGAATTTTATATCAAATCAGCACTACCAACCTTAGACTAGTATGAAGTGGGTTTTAAATGGGATCAAAACAAGGTAAAACTGCAGTGGACAAAGATGTATCATGACATTTATTGGAAGAAAAAACTACAATCTAGGGCAAACATAGGACCAGCAAGTAACCAACACCTGTTTAACCTCTTGTTGATATTTACAAAATACACAAGAAACAGTAGGTAGAGTCTTGTTGATGGATAGATATGAGATAATAGAAAATCTATTGTGTCTAAGTAATGAAGAGAGAGATCTCAGTTGAATTAGTGATATTTTAGAGATTCACTTATTAAATCACATTACAGTATTGATGTTTGGGTGTATTGTATGTTTGTAAATTACCTTCCCTCTCCTCCCTCCTCTTTGGAAGACTGTACAGGGAGGGAAGTGCAGAGACGGATTGCAATATCATGGAAAAAGTATTGGAGACTCAAGGAGATTATGAAAAACAAACAAATCAATATAAAAACTAAGAAAAAAGTATATGAAATCATGATCCTACCATGCTTAACATATGGCTGCCAAACATGGTCTCTCACTAAGCTAGACGAAAATAAATTAGCAATATGCCAGAGGAAAATGGAAAGAAGTATGCTAGGTATCAAACTATCAGACAGAATTAACAACATTACTATCAGGAAAAAGACAAAGTTGTCTAGCATAATAAGTAGGGTCAGATCATTGAAGTGGAACTGGGCAGGACATATATGTAGGATGGAAAAAGAAAGATGGACAAAAAGAGTAGTGGAATGGATACCACGCAGCAACAAGAGGAACAGAGGACGTCCGAAAAAACGTTGGGAAGACGTATTCAGACAAAGAAGTGGACCAGACTGGATGAGACAGGCCAGAGATCGAAATTTATGGAAAGGTATGGGGGAGGCCTACGCCAGAGAGGCGACTACTACTAGTAACTAATTATAGGTATTCTGAATGCAGAAATATATTTGTAAATGGAAACTAATGTATAAACCTTAAATTGTTTCAAATCTGTAAAACTCATTGTAGGTAGTAGAAATAAAGGCTATTTTATTTTATTTTATTTTAAATTACCTTCCCAATCACACCCCAACAAATTTTTATGGAATTTTGAACAGAGATATTCCCGTATTTACCTAGTTCTAATATCACAAGAATGGCCGAAATGAGGAAATCCGTAGAAGAACCAAGGTCACCAACATAGCTCTGAGAATTAGCAAGTTGAAGTGGCAGTGGACAGGCCATATAGCTTGCAGAACCGATAACCGTTGGGGAGTAAAGGTTCTCGAATGGCGACCACGATCCGGGCGACGCAGTGCTGGAAGGCCCCCCCACCCAATGACATTGTAAAGGTTGCGGGATGTTGGTGGATGTAAAGGGCTCAATACTGTTCGTCATGGAACTCTTTGGGGGAGGCCTATGTCCAGCAGTAGACCTCAACAGGTTGTTGATGAATATCACAAGGACCATTAAAGTCATGGCCCAGAGCTGAAGACAAGAGGTGTTTCATTCAATTGTCCTGTGACATTTAAGTACTTTTCAAAAAATTTCCTCAGTGGCGCAGGGGGCGATTGCCCGTCTTATTTAATTTTTAAATTTATTTATTTGTAGATATTTTCCATGCTATGTGTCACACTCTCAAATAATTTTATTATGTAGGATTTAGTATTTATTATACTTTATTTAGTTATTAGGAGTCTGACACAACAACAGAGAGGTTATGTTTAGCTTGTCTATGCATACTGCTATGTTGAGCTAGTGCTCAAACCAAATTTCTTTGGACAAATACAATGAATGTAATGGACCAGCTATATTTTGCTTGCTTGCTTTTTGTGTCACTGATTCTTTCTTGGTCATCCTGTATTAGGTCAGTGAACAGGTAAAGTGGCCCTGGTGGAGTGAAAAGATTAAACTGGGGCTCTTGGGAGGCTCCTTACACGCGCATGTCTAACAACTAACTAAAGCAATGTTTCTAGTGACTTGCTGAGTTATAAAATGACTTACGTTGAGGTCCTCTTGTCGTCACTCTGACGTTCTTTGTCCTTGTTGCTTTCTCGTTTATTCATAATACAGGTTGTGTGTGCAGGCCCTAAGCCCAGCACTCCTACTCAGTTCCAGAGGCGGGCGTCTGCAGGGGCCGCGACACAGCCCATGTCACCACAGCACCAACGGTAACCACCAACCAAACTCCATGCCACAATCCATTAACCCACACTTTTTGGAATATTGCTATTTTTTTTATCGTTTTCACACTATTTACACTGCACTGCCAGAATTTATCTCAAAATCATTTTCGGTCTGCAACACACAATTTTGATATGTTTCGGCGACACTTGACACTTATCGAATTGATAATTCCAGGTAATTGGTGGCTCACGCGAATCTACGGGAAGATAAAGGGAGAATGAATAGAGGTCGTCGTGCGAATGTTATGCTCATTGAAGAGTAACAACAAGCAATGTGGGTGTTAAATTACCTAAATTGCCACGCACAGTCGATCGATCCTCTGGTGATTACTGATATTCTTGATTAGCCAGCTAATTAGTGTTTATTGGTTTCGAGACAAATGTATCGGAAAATGTAACAATTGACTGACAGTTCCTTGTGAAAAGTCAACCCCAATATTTGTTGGTCGGCACAAATCGTTTTGAATTGCTTTATAACGGAGGTCCTGAACAGTTAAACAGACAGCACCTGGAGAGTGGAAACTGAACAATTAACCACACGGGACACGATTTACGGTAAGCTTTCTGTAGGATTAGTCACAAACGTCGCCGAAACATCAAATGGACATTTGTCCTGATAAAAAAGTTTAGGTTTTGTAATGGCCACCAATGTTGCACTTAGCACTTATTATTTGTGATCTGAGTTACGCTACAGTATTTTATAATCTAGGGCGTTTAATAAAAATCACGTTTACCTAATTAAATTACCAAATATCGTTAAAATTTCCTAGTTACAAAATATTAAACTCCGAGAATAGTCACTGATTCGCCATTCGGCGCATGCGCAAACTTGCAGCAATCAGTGTTGGCATATGGAAAAATTAATAACATTAAAAAAAAATTGTGTACAAATAGAATTTAGCCATCCAGTAATCACTGATCAATTGATCATGGGCTCATAGCAAATAATCATATTAGTAATTACTATCTCTACAAAATATTAATAAAAAACGTTTTCAAAATTTATTTGTGAGTCATAATGTAGAACAGTATCAATACAACTTTAATCAATATACCTTCCCCATCATTGCCATAACAAATCCTCAACATGAAAATAGTCCAATTTTGTGCTCCCTTAGTGGGTCTGCGTAATGGCAACATTTTGTCTTTTGACATTTCCGTGTCAATGCACTTTTTTTCCGATTGGCTGCTTGCTAAGAATGACTTTCATCTATGACTTCTTCGATTGGTTAATTTATTAGTCATCACATTTAAATTTAGAAGCGCGCTATTTTAAATGCTCAACTCTATGTACCGTAGTGTCATAAATACTCTTTGAACTTAGGAGCTGAGCTCTTAGCTAGCCTAACCTAACCTGTACCTAGCTATTCATAACGACGGATTACCCGTTTTTTGCTATCACAAGACGTCTTCTTATATGGCGTAATTAACTTTTCTTATCATTGCACTGAGCTAAGTCCGACGACAGAAAGGAGAAATAAAACTATGAACCATCAGCTTTATTCAGCATAATATTGTTAGGTTTAATTTAATTTGTATTTTATTAGATTTTTCTAGTTCAGTCACTTGTGTTGACTCTTTGCAATAATTAGTATTTCATTTGAGCTTTCTGGAAGTTGATTTGACTTGTAGCGCAGTACCTGGGAGGGGGAACAAGTATGGCTACTTGGCAGGCATAAAAAGCGTCAGACGGTCGGCGCTGGGGGAATTGAGCACAACAGCTCTGGCTTTACTACTAAATATTATAAGTTCTTCAAGTTCATAATTAGAGTGAATTGTACCGGACATTGTGGAAAGTTTATAATGGTGTAATAAAGTTGGTGTTATTCAATAAACCGGAGTGATTATTACATATCAGAAGTGGTAAGTACCTACATAATTTTATATGTTTTCTTGCATTTTAGAGCAAAATGCATAACCTTAAAAAAATGTATATGTTTACTTGGAGGTAGGCCTAGAGCGAGAGAACAGGGCTTATTCCAAGCAAATAATTTCTTTAAAATCAGGCTTTACGTTGGTAAATTGATTTATATTTGCAAATAGCATGCCGTTAGTTTGATTTTGGAAGGTTCATTTCATCAACGTATTTATAGACAACTAGCTCCCACCCGCGGCTTCGCTCGCGTGGTACCTAGATAAAAAAATATATAGTATTCTAGGTACCTATTCCAAGTTTTAACGAAAGCTGAGAAAGTTGAGCCGTCACGGCGTGATTGAACAACAAAACATTCAAACATCCTCACAAACTTTCGCATTTATAATAATATTAGGATATTATTTGTTACAACTTACATTATTCGCTCTTTGAAGTTAAAACAAAGTTAACAATAGAACTTAAATATTATACATATTTTAAAATTATAGGTACTTCTGTATTGTGAACTTGTATCTAAATAAAAATGAACATTTACATGGGTTTCTTTTTTATTTGTTTCGAGCCGCGGATCATGGCAGACAATGATGAGCCACTGTGCGGTGAAAGCGATCGGAAGGGATGCGGCGGTGCAGTTGCAGCCGTAAGAGGGCGTGGCAGCGTGCACCATTACCGGAGCCGCAGCCGGCTCCGCAGGCGCAGCTCAACGCGTGAACGGGATCGTTCGCGAGTACGGGAGCGCCAACGTGACCTGGAAGATGTGGTGCGCAGGAAAAGGAGCAGTTTGCGTTCTACTGATCGCCGCGAACGTGATCTGGAGCACTGGTCTTCTTCTCGGCGTGTATCCCAACAGCGCAGTAGGAGCAACAACAACCGTGAAGAAGAGGTTTTGTTCTATAGTCAGTAGGTTTCCCATGGTCTGCTTTAACTTTCTGGGTTCTTGTGTTTTTGCCTGTCACACACCTTTCAAGCTGTCTTTGACTGTTCGATATATTTTGACTATCCAGTACCTTTGTCTAAGCAAAGACAATGTGAGCCGCGCTCCGCCGTGAAATGTGAGCTCATGCATTTGCTCGATAAGAAGCTTTGTTAGCCGACCACTATATGGAATGATAATTGGATATTTCATGTTCGCATTCTTGAGGGTAGGGTACTCTCAAGATACCATCTTGATTCACTATAACTTTCAATGACTTGACTGAATTCATTAAGTTGAACTTGGTTTATTATAATCAGTTTTGCTGTTCTAAGATCTTGTAATGTGAGATACTTCGGTCTTTGTTTATTCTAGGAGTCAATTCCCGTCTTATGCAATCCATGCTAATATGCGTGTTACTTTTATAAATTAGCTGTGACGATTTAATAAATCATCCATGATTTTGCTATTTAGAATGCTGTTTTGAACTACGTTCACTTGTTTTTTACTTTGGGTTTAAAGTCCCTTGATGATAACCAGGTGGGTCCTCGCCACCACAGTGAATGCTCCATCAATTGACAAAAAAAAATGAATCCCCTATTCGCTGAATCAGCTGGATTCTCTTTTGTGTTTACGTAATGCTAAGTTCTGGTGGCATTGTGCTATTTTCTTGATTATATTCGCTACAAAAGGCTTCCAGCGCTCTGGATAGCCTTGAATACAGCTGTGCGTGACTTTCGAATAACTACAACCATATATTTTGATGATATAGTTACATAAGTTATATATATAACAATAAGACAAAGCTGTCGTTGAATACATATAATTTAGTTGTTTTACAATTTTAATTTGATTTCATGCGAAGAATCGATGAATTTCTGCAATTAAGTGAACTATGTTCGCCAAAACATAGAGGGCATTTACTTGCTGACGCTGATGACACATGCATCGATTTCTTAATTTCATGTTAGTTGATATATTTTCCGTCAGTGTTTGATCTAAAATGCTTTCTTCGGTTTTGATGAAATGATGCTGCTTGATGATTTTGCTTCTGAGAGAACTGTGATTTCGGTATCACATTTTGACATCGCTTAGCTGAATCTAGAGTTTTTAAACTTCGAGGTTTGTAACAACTCCTATCTATTCAGAATAAGATTTATTATCCAATTTCTACGATAGATCTGCACTAGTGAGATGCACAGGAGTCGACGTCTTATGTCGACGCCAAGCTTCGTTAATGGCGTCGAGACTCTCTGGTGTGACGTGATGTAGCCGTTTGATAGCTGTTAACGACTGCTGCCGAATATTGGAAAGGTTGAGAAAGATGCTCACGTGTGACGTTAAGATTTGTTTTCGATTACAGAATCTATGATTTAAGATTTCCCAACAAATGTTGTAGTTGTCCGTGCTAATCGTTAGATGCTGGATCAAACGTTCCGCATCTTCTTTAACTTTGTTTTTCAAGAACTGCATTTTCTGAGCGGTTGACAACGAGGGGTTGTTATGAATGGCTTCATTAGTCAGACAGATTTTCAAATGATACCAAGGATAATGTACTACCGTGTAGTATTTTTTATATAGTCTTTAAACACCGGAATGTTTAATTGAGGTGTCGAATTATCGCGATATGATGCTGATCACATTCTTGATCTGATAGATTTTCTCATGCTATTGTATATACGTTAGTCGTTCGTTCTTATTATAGTTGAACTCATTCGATTCATCTTCTTCTAACTCTGTCATGATCTCCCAAAGAGAACTGTCCACTACCGTACAGCGAGTTTGTTAGATTCGCAGGGCGTCTTTGAACTCCCATTTATCTCGGAATGACTAGATCTCTATGCTCTCTACAACTCTCACGAATGCTTTAAAATCAATGGACTGCTTTCGAAGCATGTCGTCCAGCTTACTGTTACATCCTTTCGCCACTACGGCGGGGGCTGCTGATGCTCTAGTCCGCTTCGTTGGCTCGACGGTGGACGGACCTGCTTTTTCTTGCTGAAGAGTTTCTCTTTGTTCAGAAGTCGCTGGCTGCTTACTATTTAGTTATAGTTGTTCATCATAGCCATCACTAATAATTAACCTTTTCGCAGATAAATATACTTTATAAGCTCAAACTCAGAATTTACAAAATACTCATGATTTGTAGTTTCCTCAGGACGAAGTTTTCGATGTTTTAGTGGTACTACTGGTCTTTTTGTTATCTCTTTCGAAGACCAATATCTTTTCCATGATGAATTTATTATATTCTTTATTTCCTTACTGTTTAGCTTTGTGGGAGAAATAACTTGGCCGAGGTAAATACATTCTTCTACATAGGTAGGTATTCTAAGTTGCTGTTGTTGATTTGAATGGGTATTTTAATATGACTGGTCATCAGTTTTATCTTGGAAGCGTTCATTTGTAGACATACTTTTGTGCTTTATGCAACAAGTTGTTCCAGCACTAATCTTAAATGGTTTGAATTGTCGGATATCTGTATAAGATCATCCGCGAAACGTAGGTGGGTTAAGCGTTGTCCCATTTATCTGTATGCCATAAATGTCCCAGTTGATGTTTCTAAATATAAGTTAGAGTTGCGGAAAATAGTTTTGGTGACATGGGATCTTCCTGCCTCACACCTTTTCTTATGTTGAATTCTTCTCCTAGTCGCTCTGTTTTTACTTTTGAGGTCATAATGGATGTCCTATATACTCCTTGGTTTAGTAGAGCTTCCATATCTTTTAATGTTTCAGGGAGTCAAAGGCTTTGTTATATTATATAGTCTACGACACAAGGTAGTACGGCAATCCGTATTTGTTATAATTTTCTATGGTTTCCTTTATCGGATGTAGGTTTTTGAAAAAAAAACTGATCGGAAACCCTTCTTTCGGTTCCTGTTCTTTCGGTTGGTTTTTGTCCATAATACGAGTGAAGTGTGATTCGTTTCAATAACTATGATAAGAGATAATATAGTAGAAGGAAGAAAGAAGAAGAAAGAAAGAAAATAGATTTATTTAGGTCACACACAAGAACAATAGTAGTTTATAGGAACTGTAAGTTGCGCTATACGCTAAATGATGATGATGATGATGATATGAGTGCGCACTGGCTAGGTAAAACATGCGCGCGCTGTCTAGTGCAGCCTATACAGCGTATTATCTTCTATTCTATAGCCAAAATTGATAGCTAAGGCTAGTGTTCGATGTGCATCGAACAAGAAGCAATAGTGATTCCTAGTCTCACCAGTTTAAATCATCTATGTTTAATCAATTAAAAAATGAACTGTTCAGGCGAAGCTTTTATATTTCGCTATCGCTACTCTATAGTTAGTTAATGAGCTATAGGTATTGCAAGAAGTGGCTGGTTTGCAATACCAGTTATCCTTGATAATTTCTTCCGTAAGAATTGATTGGTTTACGGCTAGAAAAACAAGTAGGTTGTCGCGGGAATTGATTGGCTCGCTTCAACATTTTTATAAAGGCCCATCCGTAAGAATTGATTGGTTTACGTTTATCAAATGGTTAAACAATTATATTTCGCTGTCTATACTCTATGTAGGTAATAAACTATAGGTATCGCAATAAGTGATTGGTTTGCAATACCATTTATCCATGATAATTTCTTCCGTAAGAATTGATTGGTTTACGGCTAGAAAAACAAGTAGGCTGTTGCGGGTATTGATTGGCTCGCTTTCAACATTTTTATAAAGTCCCATCCGTAAGAATTGATTGGTTTACGGTTATCAAATGGTTAAACAATTATATTTCGCTATCGCTACTCTATGTAGGTAATGAACTATAGGTATTGCAAGAAGTGATTGGTTTGCAATACCAGTTATCCTTGATAATTTCTTCCGTAAGAATTGATTGGTTTACGGCTAGAAAACTAGGCCCATCCGTAAGAAATGATTGGTTTACGGATTGGCAAATTGTGAGAAATGATTGGTTCACAAAAGATGGTAAAGTTCACATGTACGTACGAACTTATTTTACGGTTTTTATTTATTAAAATTGATGTACCTTTTGATAAGCATTAGAAATATTATGCCATATTATAGAAATTGATTGATTAAGTACCTATAGATAAGATTTATCAAGGTATTGTTTAAAATAATAATTGAGTACCGACCGATACAAGACTAATAATATATGTATTGTACTATGTATTTGTGATCATAATTATTTAGTTGTAGTGTTGTATTTAGTAGTTTTTGTCTGATAATTTGTAACCTACCAACTGGCCATGTGTTAGGTTATTCAGTCGGTGTGCATGAGGACATGCACAGGGTCAGGACGGACGAGTGTTAGGTTTAATTTAATTTGTATTTTATTAGATTTTTCTAGTTCAGTCACTTGTGTTGACTCTTTGCAATAATTAGTATTTCATTTGAGCTTTCTGGAAGTTGATTTGACTTGTAGCGCAGTACCTGGGAGGGGGAACAAGTATGGCTACTTGGCAGGCATAAAAAGCGTCAGACGGTCGGCGCTGGGGGAATTGAGCACAACAGCTCTGGCTTTACTACTAAATATTATAAGTTCTTCAAGTTCATAATTAGAGTGAATTGTACCGGACATTGTGGAAAGTTTATAATGGTGTAATAAAGTTGGTGTTATTCAATAAACCGGAGTGATTATTACAATATAATATACCTACAGCTCACACTTCCCATCTCGACAGCATAAAACTGGACAGCATTAGTTATATATTCTATTGATTATTCCTATAATTGGAACACATTGGGAATTTTGAGAAAGGCTTTTTATTTAGCTACCTATAAATAAATCTCCTATTTGATTGCTGTTATAAAACCCATAATTAACACTTAATTTCACTGGATGAATGAAATAAATAGCATTAACAACCAATCCACAGTGCCTGCCTATATTTGAATAATATTACTTTAATTTATTATTGTGAATGTTTAGAAATTTAAATAAGTACTGGCTTTTTTTTCGATTTCAGGTATGATAAACATTTCAGCCATTCAGATTATGACTAACAATGTGACGTTGAAGGGTTCTTTTATCAGCATATTTTTTATCACATCTATCACAAGGATATGGCTTTTCCCGAGTATGTTTCAATAAATGTCTTTTGAAAATACTTTTGTGATCAAATGACTTATTGCATTCATAGCAGACATAGTTGGTGGCTTTCTCACCAGTATGCTTTTTCATGTGCGCTTGAAGATTACTACTTTGAGCAAATGTTTGAAAACATCTGTCACAAGCGTAGGGCTTTTCACCCGTGTGAGTTCTTATATGACGCGTTAGGTGACTGCTTTCATAATAAGCTTTACCACATCTGGTGCACGCATATGGTTTCTCCCCGGTGTGTATTTTGATGTGCCGCTTCAAACTACTTTCTTGATTGAACGTTTTAGTGCATTTGTCACAGGCATAAGGTTTATCTCCTGTGTGCATTCTTATGTGCCGTTGTAGAGTCCCTTTCTGGCTGAACCTTTTACAGCACTTGTCACAGGCATAGGGCTTGTCCCCCGTGTGAATTCTCATGTGAAGTCTAAGCGTACCTTTATGATTAAAAGACTTATTGCATCGATCACAATTATGTGTTGCAGTTCTGTGTGTTGCATGCGTTTTCAAATGATTTTGAGTGATGTGAATTGTTAAGCTATACTTTGACAAGAATGCTTTATCGCACATATCACAGACGTGAAGCTTTTGTCCCATGTGTAATAGTAGAATATGTTCTTGCAGATCACTTTTGTTACTGAAACATTCAATACATTTATTACATGTGAATGGTCTTGCATCTGTGTGAGTTTTCATGTGTTTTTTCAGATTATTATTTTGTTTGAAAAGTTTACTGCATATACCGCATGCATAGGACTTTTTTCTAGTTGTCCCCATAATCAATGACTCTTTTGCGGTAATGTCTTTCCTCCTTGTTTTAGTAATTTGCCTTCCATTGTGTTCTTTTAATGATTTTCTAGGTTTCTTAATTTGAGACAGTGTTGATAAACAAGAGATATTGATTGAGTCTCCATCAAATTCTGAAGAGTTTAGCTCTTGCTTTAGTAAATTGGTTTTCATCCTGACATCATATTCTACAGGTATTACAGCCACAGGATCACCTAAAACAATAGAAAATTGATAAGTACAACAACAAATGATAATGAGCTGCATTTCACAAAATTGTAAGTTCACCTTCAGTCTGAATTTCAACTGAAATTCTCTCCCGAACACCAATGTTTTCTTCTTTTATGAATACATCAGTGTTTTCCTTCTTTATGTAATCAGGCATGGACACACATTTTGTTGGTGACACAGACAAGATGTGGGCGCTTTCTCCATACAGACTGAGATTTTTCTCTGAATTGAACTGAAATTATCAAAATAATTGTCAATAAAAATGTGCCCCACATATTTCTCCACCACTAAATATACTGATACAATGAAACATACCCTAATGCCATTGTGAAGAATTTCTTTGAGGAGTGTATCTGTTTTTCTTGACATTTCTTTGAAATGCCAACATTTTCGCAACAGTGCAAAGCAATAGTAGCATACTGAAACAGGTTTCCTATCTTTGGTTATCAGCTGTAACAAAACAAATTGATTTTAAACACTTTTTAACACTAACTTCTAACACTTTTTTTTTTGGTGTATATTTTATCAGCGATCAATTGTTTAACTTTAAGCAATACAATACAATGAGTAGTACCTATAGCTATATAGGTACAACACAGTATAGTTTTCTGTGCTTTTATTAGTAGTGCTGTCTGACCATACAAAACTTAGGTAAGTAGGAACCTACCTACATTTGTGAGTCCTAGGATTGCGAAAGCATACGTGAGTACCTAGGTATTCTTAAATAAGGTAAATAAAGGAGAATACCCACCATTAAGTCCGAAAGTTTCTCAAATATCGTTTGTATTGGAGTGTTTGCGATTAGGTGCATTTTCTTATTACGTGCTAAACACACTCTGCATACTGCTAACGTCGTCATTCTAATCAAAGGTTAAAGTAACAGTAAAACTGAGTGACTCAGATACCTACGCAAATAATTTGGTGAGTGAAAACTGAAAATAAATTGTGTGTGAAAAGAGGAAACTCCCCCTAAACTTCCTCCACTCAAAACACGTAGTTAGTGATTGGCACAGACAAATGCTAGGATGCTAACTAACGTATGTGACTGTTTATTCAAATCTCTGTATACAAAAGTACTCTGTGAATCTCTCGCTGATTCAAAATAAAGCTCCCGAACCCATTTCATAAATTGCAATTCAACTTCTTTATTTTTGGCTAGCAAAAGTAGCAAAACAAAAACAATCGATCGAATCCACAGACCTGTATCCCCGTTATAAGTTTCTCTATGCTGTCAGCTGTATCCTGAATCCTGCATACTTAACAATAAAATCGTGCCAATGTCAGTGTCATGTACCTACCTTCTCTCCTCATTATAAAATGTTTTTTTCCCTTTCGGGCTGGCTATGGCATCTAGGTCTTATCGCCAAGTCTAAAGTTTATTTTTTTGGTTGTTCTTTTTATGTGTATTCTTCTTAATTTTATTTTTTAGTCATGTCTTGGTCAACTCAAGTTCAGTTTTAGGAAAGATAATATAGTAGAAAGGGTTTGGTTTTAGTAAGATGGCTTAGATAATTATTATATTATCTAAGGATGATGGCTATTTTACTAAAATTTCGAGGGACGTTTTGGCGCCAACCCGAAAAATCACGATACACGCAATAATTTTATTTCCTTTCACTTGTGGGCTTTACTCAAACAATAAATTACGAGAAACACCACTTTTCAAGTTAGCCCCTTCGTCCACGGCGCGACTCAAAAGGAACGCGACTGAAACTGTAGTCACTTATGAGTGGCCTGACTGCGATAGCACTAGTATTTCAATGCGCGTCCGTCCACGGCGCTAATCAAAAGGAACGCGTTGTTTGTAAGCCCTTCGTCCATGACGCTACGCAAAAGTGACGGAACTCATTAGAAACTAGAGTTGCGGACTGATTGGAAACTCTGACTCGTCCACGACGCTACTGGATTTTCCTGAAACTCAGTCACTCAGTACACGATTTTATGTAAACAAAGTTTTGAAAACGAAAATAATTAACATGACTAGTGATAATTCGAGCGATGACATGGAATTATTACTTCTCCAGTCATATAGACGTCAGAATCACTTATAATTACTGTTTATTCGTTCATTTTTCACACAGTTTCCCGAAACCAGTCGCCTGGCGACCAGCATGTCGAGTCGCCAGGTGACTAGTTACAAACGCGTTCCTTTTGAGTAGCGTCGTGGACGGATGCGCGTTGAAATACTAGTGCTATCGCAGTCAGGCCTTCTCATAAGTGACTACAGTTTCAGTCGCGTTCCTTTTGAGTCCTTCTGTGGACGAAGGGGCTAAGTGATTCTGACGTCTATATGTGACTGGAGAAGTAATAATTCCATTTCATCGCTCGAATTATCACTAGTTATGTTAATTATTTTCGTTTTCAAAACTTTGTTTACATAAAATCGTGTACTAAGTGACTGAGTTTCAGGAAATTCCAGTAGCGTCGTGGACGAGTCAGAGTTTCTAATCAGTCCGCAACTCCAGTTTATAATGAGTTCTGTCACTTTTGCGTAGAGTCATGGACGAAGGGGCTAACTTTACTTAAAATAAGCCGCTGAGCCGTGTGCACTAGCTTCCCCCCGCGGTTTCGCTCGCGTGTTACCTATATTAAAAGTAGCTTAAATATTCCAAGTTTCAACGAAATCGTTTGAGCCGTTACGACGTGATTGAATAACAAACATCCAAACATCCTCACAAACTTCATTATTAATATTAGGTAGTAGGATTCTCAATAGATACACCAGCGAAGGAAGTTATTAATCGGTGGAGATATCGAGTAAAATACCTACATAGGTTCAAAAAAAAAATACACCTGACTTGAGATGAAAACCTCCTTTTTTAATTCGGAACCTAAGGTCAGGACGTTTACCAAGGTAAACTCAAAAAAGTTGTGTTCTTGCACCGCTTTTTTAAGATCATGCGCTATAACATAACTCGCTATACTAGTCTACAATCAGCTAAAATGACATTCATTTTCATTATTCGCAAGGCCGCAGCGAGCCCCAGTGCCTGAGAGTCGACTGTATCTATAAGACGTGTTCGGTTACTGAAATTCGCATTAAAATAAAGTTTTACCGTTGCGCTAAAACATACGAGATTCCGGTAAGTTCATTTTGTATTGAAATGTTTGACTATATGTACTTCTCTATGTATTACCATACTTACAAAAAAAAAATCTTCACAACTTAGTAGGTAGGTGAACTTTATTCATTTATGAATGCAAGTAGGTAGGCTACAATACCTATATCGATATGCCGATCTCTTCTTGTAGTATGTAGATTAAGTATAATGTAGGTATTTATTTGGAGTTGCTTTGATTCAAAGGGTAACAAGGTACCTACCTACTATAATTCTACTAATATTTTAGAGGCAAAAGTTTGTGAGGATGCTTGGATGTTTGTGGTTCAAACACGCCGTAACGGTTCAACCGTTTTCGATTTAACCAAACTGATAGGTAAGAGTTCTTTACCTATAACAGCATATAGGCTACTTTTAACCACACGAGTGAAGCCGCGGGCACAAGCTAATTTTTGATATTTATAAAAAATGTGCAGTCTATGGCGGTATGTTGGTGGGCAGATACTAAATAGAAAGAGGGCTATTCCCAGCGGTCGGTGGGGCAAATTGAAACTGCGAACGATAGGTATTGTGGATAGACAATTTTATCCCCTACCTACCTTCTACTTTGTTCTTATCTATGAGTAGCGCTCTTAGCGACTTTGAAGTCGTTCGCTTAGTAACTCCCAAGCAACCTTCAGCGCGTTCTCCAAATGGATGGGTGACCGCTAATGGTGACAGCTGAGCGTTTTCATGTTTCCGATCGGATGCATGCAAGTTGTTTTGTGTCGTATTTCTTTTTACAATTTTTCTATACACTGGCAGGCAGGCCCATGATGCTAGTAATTTTTCGTCATCATGAAGGATATCGTCAATTTGCTCTATACCTCGCTGTATGTACTAGCCGGCCAACAGTTCAGCACATGCCAATTAATGTAAGAAGAAGGCTTTATTGACGGCACACTTTGCAAACGATGAAAAATATGTTTTTTATTGTGCAAGACTAATGGCCGTTCACTGTAGCTACGGCTCGATAGCACTTTGCTATCATAATATCGAACAATTTGCAAATGATATTGTACGATGTTAGTAAATCAATTTGTCGATGGATTTTTTTTAAGTGCACCGTGTGTTACTAGCTGAGATCTCTACTCAATCTGCACAGGGAACATTGTACGAATACGACACTGGGATCGTAATGTATGACTTTTGGATATGAAATATTGTACGAATACGACACTGTGATTGTAATGTATGACTTTTGGATATGGAACATTGTACGAATATGACACTGGGATCGTAATGTAAATGAAGGTACTACTTTTGGGTATGGAACATTGTACGAATAGGTACGACACTGGGATCGTAATGTATGACACTTATGGGTATGGAATATTGTACGAATACGACACTGGGATCGTAATGTATGACACTTATGGGTATGGAACATTGTACGAATACGACACTGGGATCGTAATGTACATGAAGGTACTACTTTTGGGTATGGAACATTGTACGAATAGGTACGACACTGGGATCGTAATGTATTTGACTTTCGGGTATTTTTTACAAGCTTTTACCATTGAAATGATATGAGTTATTTACGAGAAATGGTTAGGTTTATTTTCTTAAAGATAGAATTGTGTCTTACCAAATTCATTGGCATGTAGGTACATTTAAAGACCTATTTTTATTTATTTATTTTCATTACAATTTTAAAGTCAAATTAGTGAGTTTAGTCAATTATACATATTAAATACAATATTACAATTCTAAGATATTCCATAACAATGTAACCTTTTTCATAATTACCTAAGTACCTACCTACTGGCTAATTTACTGTTTCGTTTTTACAAATTGAATAATAATAATATGTATTTAGTTGGTTATCACTTCATTTTTAATGTTAATTAACTAGTTATAATTTAGGTTAGGTACCAGAGGCTAGAATATTGTAAAACTTAGAGATAATCGCTCATTATGCATCTCATTTTAAGTAAACCCTGTGTTTGTATGAGAATAAAGTTCTTTAAACCTATGTAGGTACCTAGATCAGAAGGTTCCGTCAAACAGCCGACTGTGTGAACTTTCACTTGTGTTCAATGTTATATATTTTGCCGTACTAGCTGAAGAATAGGACCCTCCATGTCTCCTTCCCCTGGATATCGTATAAGGCGACTAAGGGATAAAACTAGGGGATGGGCAGCAGCGTCCCCTATTATAACAACTATGGCTCTAACTGCGCTCGCCATTCCCGTGCCCAGCGTGGTGAGTATGGGCAATTTCCTCCCACATGATAGAAAGTTGTTCTGGAAATTTGTGGGGGAGGCCAATGTTCAGCAGCGGACTTCCAACGGCTGAAATGATGATGATGATCCATGCGTTGGTGGAGTAAAAACAACTGAGAAAATACTAACACTGCCTATGTAGGTAGGTAACACTGCATATCAAGTTTTAATTTAATGACGTCAGCGATTTTTTAATTAACTGGGAACTGGTTTTGTTACTACAGGGCTTGTATTTTTCCTCAAACGAAGTACCTAAGTAGGCATTTGAAGTTATGAATCATCTTCATATCATTTAATAAATTAAATGTTCCAATATAACTTGCTTATTTTCAGTTTAAAGGATATCAGCCGATGTTGTTATCAAACTATTTTTAACCGACTTCCAAAAGGAGGAGGTTCTCAAGTCGGCTGTATTTTTTTTTTGTGTGTATGTTTCTCCATATCTCCGCCAATAGTAACCTGATTTGCCGAAATTATTTTTTCGACGGTGGTATTGTATGGTAATCCCCGCGACTTCGTTCCGTTGCTGCTATTTTTACATAAACTTTAACCTTATGGGTTGTGTCGGCAATTCGTTTCTGTGCACCCATACGTTACGCTACCCTGCAAATTTCATACTCTTAGGATTTTGGTTAGGCTCTGCGTTGATTTTCAAAGAGAATAAAACCACTACGTTTGATTGTCAGTCAGTCAGTCAGTCAGTACCGTAAGAGTTATTATTGATGATTAACTTACTTTTGTTTTTTATTCAAAAGTGTAGGTGGCTAGTGTCATCCTCAGTAGGTAAGCAAAACGCAAAGAGGTTGATAACATAAAGAGGTTGATATTAATCTTGTAAATATTCAGGAATTTGAAGTCGGTTTTTAGTTTTTGTAAATAATATCTTTTCTATTTTCTTCCAGGTACACTTTCCTCCATCATGGACCAAAACTTGCCTAAAGAAGCTAAAGAGCAGTTGGCTCAGCTACGGCAATGGATTGGGAATCAGCCACATTTTCCCAAAAACATAAGTAAGCAGACCTTTACAAACACTTCTTGCCGGCCCGGCCTCGTCCGAGTTACCCTTATCTTTCCTCGCAGTCAACTTTTAATATAATGTAAGAGCTGGCCGTGGTGACCCCGGCTGAAGAATAGGCTCCTCCATATCTACCTATCCGCGGATGTCGTAAGAGGCGACTAAGGGAAAAAAGCTAGGGGATGGGCAGCAGCGTCTCCTATTTTAACAACGATAGCTCTAACTGCGCTCACCAACCCGCATGCCCAGCGTGGTGAGTATGGGCAAATCCCCCCACATGATAAGGAATTCGCTCTGTCTGTGGGGGAGGCCATGATCAGCAGTGGACGTTGTACGGCTGAAATGATGATGATGATGAAGAGCTGCCAGCGCTGGCGCCGTTCTACCGAGGATATTGAGCCGAACCTCGGCCGCAGAGGCCTGAGTCTGGTATTATATAGTTACGGAAAAGCCTAAAGACTAATTAAGCGTAGTTGCCCGTATGATGTGATGTTACCATGGCCATGGTTACAAGTTGTAAAAAGCCCTTGCTACTCTGTGTGAGTCCAAAATAAACGTATTTTCTTTCTTTCGACTTAAGTTTATAATCTTTTATTTTTTACATTATGTGGCGAGAAATAATATTTTTCTTTCTTTATTTCATAGCTGCTAAGCGGAATCATATAAGGTCATTTTAAATTGATTTTACATTTTTTATTCACGCTAAAACCAATTGCCACTTGGCCCAGCTAAAATGTATATTTATACATTGATTGAAGGTACGTACCTTCATAAATTTCATTCATTTGGTCTTTGGTCCTTGGTCGCGAGGAACAGGCATAGTTTCACCTAGTTTCTAAGACGTTTCAAAGTGATCCTAGTGATTTTATTGAAATAAACTCCTTTTGAGTTTGAGTTTGTACGTAAATGAATCTTTAGGTCTACGCCGTAGCAGTTTCGTAGCAGACTTAGGTAGTTTTCCGAACATAATGGGCACTGTTCCGCCTTACAGAAGATCGCAGCCAAATAACATTATTTGTTTCAAATAGTGTTGTGTTCCTGCGGTGAGTAAGGTTGCCAGAGCTCTTTAGGGGGGGGGGGAGAGGTTCGGCAGGCAACGCATTAGCAATGCTCCAGGTTTTGCTAATGTCAATAGGCGACGGTAACCACTTACCATCAGGAGGGCCGTAAGCCTGTTTGCCTCCGTATAACATTAAAAAAAAAAAAAAAAAAACAGTCCGCTTTTATACGTGTCTAAACAACCCACCGTCATTGACTGCTCCTCATACAGTACCTTCGCACTTACAATATTAGTGTTTTATTGTACACCAAAGATAATATGATATACTTTTTGTTTTACTCAAGGAATCGAATTATTATTTACCTTCTCTAGATGTTCTTCCAAAATATATTAAATCAAAGATAAAGCATATGGAGTGGTACTAGTATTGCTACTACTACGAGTACTATTATTGAGTACGTCGCAGTTTCTACGTGGCAATTAATTGTGTTTTTATATTAATATGTATGTTAATCTTTAAGGTATATATCTATATGGGCCGTAGTGTAAGAAAAATTCCATCTGTTTTTTATTCTATTGTTGCCTGAAATAAAGTTATTGTATTGTATTGTATTGAAATCAAATAGGAGTAAGTAAAGATGTTGTTTGTGGGTAAACACACAGCCACAACAACAAGATACGCATTGAAGGGGTTTTGAGGTTATCTTGTTGATAACGTTGAATATGTTATTTTTTTTAAAGTTAATACCAATAATAACAACAATCTAGATAATAAATTAGTAACTGGTACAGACGATCTCGTAAACGATATTAGAAAATATTTAATACTAGCTTCCAACCGCGGCTTCGCTCGCGTGGTACCAACATAAAAATTAGCCTATCTATATGCTATTCTATTTTTTTTTTATACTACTGAGGTGGCAATCAAGCATACGGCCCACCTGTTGGTAAGCGGTTACCGTAGCCTATGAGCGCGCGCAATACCAGAGGCATCACGCACGCGTTGCCGACCCCGAACCCCTTCCCCCCCTAAAGAGCTCTGGCAACCTTACTCATCGCAGGAACACTACACTATTTGAAACAAATAATTTTATTTGGCTGCGATCTTCTGTAAGGCGGAGGTACCTCCCCAGGCGGGCTGCTCCGATTCAGAACGAGAAAATCTCGCTGTGCCCTACCTCCTCCTAAAATTCTAGGTATAGAACTCTTTATATTCCAAGTTTCAACCAAATCGGTTGATCCGTTACAGGCGTGAAGGAATAACAAACATCCAAACATCCTCACAAACTTTCGCATTTATATTATTATTTTTTCTTATCTATAGTAACTACCTGTATTCTGTTAGGAACAAACTGTTCTTAGTCTAAGGAGGTGGGCGTTGGTGGCTGCGAAACAGTTTTAACAACTACTGCAGTTCCAATAAACTTTTGAAACTTTGAAAGTAGGATAGGATAGAATTTAGAACATAGGAAGCTATTTTGTTCCACTGAAACTAGACTATACTAGATGATCCATATTATGTATACTTTCCCGAAAGAGGCTATAAATACACCTGTAGATACACCCAATTAGCAATAATGTTTGCTCAACGACTTTTGGGATTCGTCATTTTTCAGTGAAAAAACAATAACTACACAAAAAGCATCTGTTTTGGGGTTAACTCTGCTCAAACTTAATTATTCAGCTGTTTAAGGTAGCAAATAAGTGCATAAATGTTGAATATAATGTTAATAAGTTATTACCTAAATAAACAATTCCTCAAACGTTGAGGGAAAACATCGTGAGGAAACCGGCACGTCAAACCTTAAAATTCAAATACATGTGACATGTGAAGAAAGGAACCTCTGTGATTGGCCCTCTTTAGGGCCACAATACGTCAACCTGGTCACTGCTCATAACGCAATCTTGCAAGACCAAGAAAAAACCATTGACATGAGAAGCAAGCAAATGGGCATTACGCTAGTCTCTAAAGACTATGGTTATGCGTAACTAAAAAAATTGTGAATACTATTCACTATTTTTACTTGTGACTTTATATTGCTTATTTTATTTACTTTAAATTGTGAATACTATTCACTATTTTTACTTGTGACTTTATATTGCTTATTTTATTTACTTTAAATTGTGAATACTATTCACTATTTTTACTTGTGACTTTATATTGCTTATTTTATTTACTTTAAATTGTGAATACTATTCACTATTTTTACTTGTGACTTTATATTGCTTATTTTATTTACTTTAAATTGTGAATACTATTCACTATTTTTACTATTCTCGTAGGTATCAAAAAAAAATATGAATCGGTACAGAAGCAGGTAGTACATACATCGCTTTAGAATACATTTTTGCAGACTGCAAATAGCGTTCTTCCTGCAGCAAGAATCGAACTCGTGTCTCTTGCGTCCAGCGGCGGATCCAACTTTTGAGTCAGGGGGGGGTAGGGTCATATAGTCGAGGTCCAGTCAGGTCGGACCAACCCACACTATAGTCCATAGTAATTTATTGGTAAAAAATGGTTTACAGGTCACTAGATACTACTCAAAAGTAGGTAATTGTAATTGTAAACCACACTTGACTTATCAGTGGTCGACTTATACCCAGCTCAGGGAACGCATAACAAAGGTCGTCATTTCAATTCCAGATGACAAACTGGTGATAAGGTTCCTTCACAGTAACTACTACAACCTGGAGAAGGCGAAGTCGACTGCAGAAATATTCTTCAACCTTCGCGCATCGGCATCAGATATACTGACGAAAAGAGATCCCTTGTCTGCAAACGTGCAGAGGACTTTGAAAATATTGTGAGTTTTTTTTATATAAATTTGTTCGATTTGCTAGTGGTTCTTGGTCTTTGATTAAAAGTTTTGTTGTTTCTCCCATGTTATTTTTCTTCGTGTACAATAAATAATTTATCTACCTGCCATTTTGTGAAAAAGGATCATCGAAAAAAATGATAAGCACCAAGCCGTATTTGTTGGCTGATTCTTCTAGTAGCATCACTTAGTTTCTAAGACGTTTCAAAGTGATCCTAGAGATTTTATTGAAAATAACGCCATTTGACTTTGACTTTGCCTATCAAAAATTTTCTTCTATAGGTATGCAATTTTGATGTGACCATATAAATTTTCAGAATGACAGGCTTAGATGCTGGATCCTAGTTATTTTGATGTCTGTTAGAAACGTATGCACTCTGTAGTACTTTAACTAATAATCAGATCTTCTAAATACATAATAACTCGTAGGTAGTTAGACATAAGTTCAAGCGATCAAGGTTAACAAGTCACGCCAATTAAATCATAGTGGCCGCTGCAGATTAGGTAGATATGCAGTCAGCGTTGTTGAAGAACAATTTAGGATTTCAAACCATGATTTTAGAGGTTTTAACTTTGTTTGGTAACTTTTGCAAGTGATTTACAAAGAACTTAGCTGAACCTTTGTATCGCCTTACTAATTTCTATCACGTAACTGCTAATTGCCGATTGATTTGGGTTTCAAACAGCACAGACTAGTTCTGCGCAAAGATTTTGGAGGTCGAGGTTCGGCACCTTACTAAGTACCTATCTAGAGTATTGGTGGAGTAATGGTAGTGGCCCCACATTCTGATCCACATCCGGTCGGGGGTTCGAATCCCGGTCGTGCACCCATGGATTTAATCCTTTCACTACACTGATTCTTTCACCGACGGTCATAGGCCACCATACCTCGACCTACACTGTCCTAATACAGGATGTCCAAGAAAGAATCAGTGACACGACAAGCAAGCAACTACGTACTTAGCAAAGCAAGTCACGTTATTTTTTAATAAAACCAAAAAAACTACTTTTGTAAACTGAGAATTCAGACATTTTTTAGGGTTGTCTGCCGTCTGTCCGGCAAGTCAGTCATTATTATTATCTATTTATGATTGGTTGGACTATTAAAATCTCATTTAGATAATTTAGAATCATGATTTTTCAGTGTAAGTAAACATTATTGAGGTCATATTTACCTACTTACAGGTGAGTTTTTTTTCAGGGCCACTTAGGCGAAATCGGAAACCGTGAGAGTAATCGAAAAGTGATGTTAAAAGTAACGAGCTCGATTTTGAAAAGAATAAGATCAGAATTAAAAAAGAGGAAATTTATTTACCGTTTTTCAGAAAATGTAGGATTTTGGAAATTTGCATTTTTGCGTTCTTTGTTTGATAATAAATAAATAAATGTATTATAACTATGTGTCTAAAGTTGTTGGAACACCTTCAAAATTATAATTTTTTAAATTCAACATAATTTATTTACCGAAGGTTATTTTTTACTAATTAATTGCTTTGCTTGCACACAGTCCGACCGAAATAATAAACCTTCGATAAATAAATATTGATTAATTTATAAATTTGCATTTTTCAAGGTGTTCCAACAACTTTACACACATTGTTATCATACATTTATTTATTTATTATCAAACATAGAACACAAAAATTTTAAAAATAATCATCAGCAACTTTTTTTAATGCAGATCTTATTTTTTTCAAAATCGAGCACGTAACTCTTAACATCACTTTTCGACTACTCTCACGGTTTCCGATTTTGCCTAAGTGGTCCTGAAAAAAAACTCATATATACAGGATATAGCCGTGATCAAACGGCGTGCGGCGGCGATCCTAAACTACGCTTACTCCAACGATTTTCGGTTCTACGGTAAACATGGCTGGCCCATTGCCATTTCAGCTTGCATAGCCTCTGAACAATATCGATCACCTTGGTTCTACGATAACTTCGTTTCGGAAAAACTCCGAGCATGGCTCTTCCCATAGTTCGCTGAGTGACTTTTAATTTGTGGACCGACAAAAATAATGTTTTGAATATAAATTTTACCTATCAAAGAAGAGACAAATGTAAAAAAATAGACTCAAACTTTTATCCCTAAGAATGGTAGACATCCTCTCAGATCTCCAGGCTTTCCGATCCTTAGAGGTCTGAAGAGGGCAGTCAGAGGCATGACCGAACATAAGGCAGGCAGGTGCCTTATGTTCGGTCATGCCTGATAAGTCACAAGCCCATCGCCACTTATAAGAATATCTACTGGTTTACTCACGATGTTTTCCTTTAGAAAATTCATTAGTGCACGACGCGGTTCAAACCCACGACATTCAACATCGAAAATCTCCCACTAGGTTAACACAGCTTTCTCGACTCGAGCGACACTATCAGAAACTTTAGTGTCACTAATGCATCCCCGTATTTAGGAGAAGGTTGCGGGTTCAAATCCCGTCGGAGTCGAAATTTTTGGGATATTATAAAAGTCATAGTATTCCCTTGTAGTAGAAATAATAAGATCCCTTAAATGGAAATGGGCAGGACATATGTGTAGGATGGAGAACAGTCGATGGGCCAAACGAATAACAGAATGGTTACCAAGAAACAGAACAAGAGGTAGAGGTCGACCAGAAAAAAGATGGGAAGACATTATCATAGGGAAAGTCTGATTAAATTGGATGACGAAGGCCAGAAATATAGCATTATGGGTGGAAATGGGGGAGGCCTACGCTAAGGAGGCGACTACTAATGAACTTTTAGGAAGTTAAGAAGTCGAATTTAGTGATGTTATTTAGATATAAGTAGTTAGTAGAAATAAAGGTGTATTTTCTTTCTTTCTTTCTTTCTTTAAAGGATCATTTTTTTTTTTTTTTTAGTATTCCTTTAGTGGGGGCTAATAATCACTACAAAATAAAAATATAAACTTTAGTGTCGTTTTAAACATTCAGAAACCTGGCACAATACTCGATCCCTGGGAACAAGAACCTATGGATATGGCAGCTCAACGACCCTGGTCTGGAAGTCTACGACTACTTAGAGGATGCGAAGCTCTTCTTCCTCAGCACTGACGCCTGGCTGTTGAACAATGAGAACCTGCAGGAGGAAGATATCGCGATTTTGGACGTCAAGGACCTTTCGCTCAAGTTTCTGACTAAGTTCAACGTCTCTATTGCTAAGAAGCTATCTAAATACCAGGAGGTAAATCTAAATCAGTCTGAATAGGTCACTGCTGGACATAGGCCGCCCCCATAGAGTTCTATGACGAACGGTCATAAGCCCTTTCTATCCACCGACTTCCCGCAACTTGAACAATGTTGTCGGTCCATCTGAGGATCTAAAACTGCGTCGCCCGTCGGTAGTCGGTTCGGCGAGCTATATGACATGCCCTGCCTGCCTACTAGGTGCGATATAGAGTGCCAAATCCAACGAATTCGAGCAAAATCCAAGTATCGAATCCTATTCGAATCGAGATTGTAACTGTTTTCAAGGGTAAAGCTGCGTTCAACGGCTATTATTTTTTTATACAAATAAGGTGGCAAACAATCATACGACCCACCTGTTGGTAAGCGGTTACCGCAGCTTATGAGCGATTGAAATACCAGAAGCATCACGCACGCGTTGCCGACCCCGAACCCCCCCACCTCTAAAGAGCTCTGGCAACCTTACTCACCGCAGGAACACAACACTATTTGAAACAAATAATGTTATTTGACTGCGATCTTCAGTAAGGCGGAGGTACGAGAAAATCTCGCTATGCCCTACCTCCTCCAAATCGCGATATGCCATCTGAAGTTTACTTTAAAATGATGCTTACCTACACCTTCTGAGTAAAGTTAATTTTGAGTTAGACTTTTATGAGCTTGCGATTTCGTTGATAGCACACCCCCAAATGTAAAACTCAGAATTTATTTCGTCATTTTGAAACGAATTTTACATGCCATATCAAGGATATATCACATGCCGTTTGAACACGGCTTGTGCAATTTATGACGCAAATGAATTATTTTCTTTTAATTTCTTGATTTCAGGATGCGATGCCAATCAGGCTAAAGGCGATTCACATTGTTAACTCACCACCGATCATAGACAAGTTGTATGCCGTTATGAAGCCCTTCATGAAACAGGAAATGACCAGCATGGTAAGTGTAGTGTATGCCTTTCGCCACACTGGCTCCGTCTAAGACAATTCCTGTAACTCACAACTACATCTCGATTACTTCCAGCCCGCCTGTACCGGGTCGGCTTGACTGGCCCCCACACAGTATAAGTATTTCTATCAATGTCTACATCTCAGGTGTAATATTTTCTACTATTGCTACGTAATAACAATTTGACGCCAAAACGAATCGATGTGTAGTGTTTTTGCAATGAAAATTTACGACCTTCTTAGTCGTAAACTTTACTGCCGCTTAAGTGTGGGTGGAATAAGCCCCTTTCGGGATAATAATAAAGTCATTTATTTTTCTCTCACAAAAAGGTTCTTAAGTAGAGCTAGAGCTTCATAGAACAACCTCATCATCATCATCAGCCTAATGCAGTCCACTGCTGAACATAGTCGTCCCCCAAAAAGTGCCACGACAAACGGTCTCAGGACCGTTCAGGAGGCTCAGGCCTTCTCCATCCACTGACTTCCCGCAACCTTCACAATGTCATCGGTCCATCGGGTGGGGGGCCTTCCAACACTGCGTCGTCCGGTTCGTGGTCGCCATTCGAGAACCTTTGTTCCCTAACGGTGGTCGGTTCTGCGAGCTATATGGCCGGCCCTCTACCACTTCAACCTGCTAATTCTGAAAGCTATTTCGGTGACCTTGGTTCTTCTACGGATTTCCTCATTTCGGATTTTGTCACGCAGCGAAACTCCGAGCACAGCTCTCTCCATAGCCCGTTGGGTGACTTTGAGCTTGTGGCCAATAGTTAGAACAACCTAGTTTTTTATTAAAATAAAATTAAAATTAAAAAGTTTTTATAACTATCTACATTCACAGATACACTTCCACACGCCGAAATCCACAACTCTATACAATTACATCAGTAAAGAAGATTTGCCGTCTGACTTTGGAGGCAGTCGGAATTCGATGGCTGAGTACATGGTCGAAATGACCAAAGTATTGATGAGTGAAAGGTAAAAGTCATTTTAAAAATCTTAGAGAATTCTTCCTGCGGAGGGTTTCGCTAGAGATAGGAAAACCTCAAGGTGTTCTTCAAAAAGAGCGTTTTGAAACGGTTTCGGGTCGGCAACGCAGCCTCGGTGGCCCAAGTCTGTGAAATCTATGAGTTCTTCACTTTTCACTTTTTGACCGTGAAGAAAAACCTCTTTTAGACATGGACGGACATGGTCAAGTTATAGCTAAAAATTCAAGAAGTCTAAGAGGCCAGCCAGTCCGAAATGAGAAAAACTATACCTAGCTAAACATTTCAAATACAAAATATAAAGATTTTTTCAACACACTTGCTCATAAAGTGGCTCTAAGGTCACCGCAATTAGGCACATAATGATACCTGTAATCAAACTGTGACTTTTTCATTGCTACTATTCACAAACGTGAGTTATTTTATTTTGTTGGTTGAGTTGCTTTGTTCTTAAAAAAGTTTCGATACAAAAAAGATCGTGCACAAAAGTAAAAAAATATATATTTCTTTTAGTCTATGGCCGATCGCCATTGTAAGATGCGCGCGCATACGAAAACTGACCAAGTTTTCCCGCCATTGCGAAAAAAAATCACAACTCGTTTTTACAGTTTTTTTTTGTATTATTTTATTATCAAGTGTGTTGAAAAACGTCGTATGATACACGTCTGTATTGATGATTACCGTCCTCGGCTCTCTTAAGACCCTCGCCTGACGGCTCGGGTTTCAATGACGCCTCGGCGCCGGCGCCGGCGCGGCGGTAATCACCAACGTTACACACTTGTCCCATAATGTACCTACTATTTATATTTTTTCAGAGAATTCTTTTTGGATGACACTAACTGGAAGAGCATTAAAAAAGACAAACACGGAAACAAAATGGATTCGATAGTAACTGGTTCCTTCCGATCTCTTGCCATTGATTAGGTTTATTGAGGTCTGTATTGAGGAAAATGTATGGCATATATGTACTCGTAGTGTACCTATTATGAAAATTCTTTGAAATTATAGTGCTTTAGCGAAGTAAACATTTTACTAGGTTATCAATGTGTAGTATAACGCTCAAACATTTAGGGTATTTTCATGTATCCATAAAAATCAGCATTATCATTTAGTAAAACATGTTGCAGGATATACAAATATTATTTTTGATATAGTACTGCACACATATGATTTTTCTGTATAGGTAAATATAATGTTGGAATTTTGATTTTGTCCGTATTTATTCTTAAAAATTAATTATAAATAGCGTTAAACGTTTGTAGATTGTTACCATAAACTTATCCTAATAATATTATAAATGCGAAAGTTTGTTATTTCGTTGTTAAATCACGCCGTAACGGCTGAGCCGATTCGGATGAAACTTAATACATAGTGTTTGACCTGGAAATATGTATGTAGGCTACTTTTATTCGGTCAACGCGAGCGGAGCTGCGAGCGAAAGCTAGTTCTATGTTACAACTGATGAATCTAACTATTATAAATAGCCACTACCTACTAGCCAAAAAATATAATGACTTATTCATCAGTTCGGCTGTGACATGATTCTCAACTCTAGGTATTAGTAGATTTATAATTGATATACATGTTTCTAAAAACATAAATAGCTAACTAGATTTTTAGGTACCTATAACATTCCAGTAGGTATTGTATATTGTGCATATGTATACTTTCGTAAATTTATCTTCCATGATTACCATGGTTTTGAAGCTTTAAGTTACCTGGTTTATGTAATAAAAAATGTTTTTTTACATCCTTTTTGTTATTTCAAAAACCATTACTATTCTTCTCGGCAGTTAGGTAATAAAGTTTAAATGAAAACCTCTTTTAATTCATTATCTCTTTCGAACCCAAACTGAGGATTTCGTTTTCATAATTCGTTTTTGTAATCGACACTAAAGCATATTAGAATTATTTAGAATGCTAACATAGTCATCTAGGTAAGTAGTAGATACGAATAAAATAAATAAATTTGCCTGCAATGGTCCATCTTCCTTTGTCTAAAGAATATTAATTTTAATTTACTTACGTCACGATATGTGTGCACTGAATGCGAAAATTGGTTGAACAATAAGCTAGCTCAATGAGCATAAAGTAATACTTAGCTAGGTACCTGCTTCTACTTTTGTAGTGTACTTATATCTAACCTACTTTGATTGTAAGTAAGTACCTATAGGTAACAATTTATTTATTTTCAAGTACACATACCTACCTACATCGTAATAATTTGCAGGGTAGGCAATAACTTTTACAGTTTACAAAATAAGTATTTATTTTGTAGATTCCACTTTCGATCCTTTAGAAACTAAGTAGTTACAAGGTTTGCGCATTTCAAAAGTTCAACTGCTTAATAAAGGCATCCCCCACATTTTTCCGGGGTGACTTCCACTTGCCACGCTGGGCATGAGGGTATCATCAGCCTGTTGAAGTCCACTGCTGGACATAGGCCTCCCCCAATGAGTTCCACGACGAACGGTCTTACGCCTTTTCCATCCACCGACTTCCCGCAACCTTCATGTCGTCGGTCCATCGGGTGGGGGGCCTTCCAACACTGCGTCGCCCGGTCCGTGACATTTGAGCACATTTACTCCCCAACCTTGTATAGGCGTTATGTGAACTCGCACTTGATTGAATTTATAATGAAGAACCAAACCAACTGCCGGTTGTGACCTTGAGAGCAGTCACTAGGTAGGTATCTAAAGAGCAGTGTCAAACCCTGGTGAAGGATACTTTGTATATTAACCTTAGTCGACCAACGGAAGCCACAGAGTATAGTCGATGTGGAATTTTTACAGTGCTTGCGAATTCGATTTCTGCGTGCCTTCGTAAAACAAAATAGTGGTTGACCTTTATTGCTATTTTATCACTATTTCTGCAACGTGAGTTCATTTTGCTATTATTATAGTTTCGTTTGAACATGTTACAGTTTTATATATTATTTATTAACTATATTAGGTTGGTGTTTACCTACTATATTTAAAGTACCTATATGAGTTTTCTCGAGGGGATCCTGAGGCTATAATCTAACAAAACGGGTAGGATAGTGATGCGAAAATAATATAGTTATGATTCATGGGTTCGAGTTCGAAATAAGTAAGAAATGCATTTAAAAAAATTAGTATGTATTATAACATTGAATTTAAAAAATATATTTTAAATCCTCTACCTGATGGCAAACAAATACTGTAAATTATTAGGTCTGGCCTGACATTTATAGTTCTTGAGATAAACAATATACCTATTTTATTTTTATATGTACCTGTCTTTATTTTTGTTTCGATAGTAAAACTGGATTACGCTAGAATAAAATAATAATTATTAGGTGCGGAACCCTTGCCGTGTGAATTGAAATCACACTTGGTGAATTTCTTTCAGATGACTCTAGACACTGATAAAGATGTGGTCGCCATCAGAGAATGGATTTCGAAAGAGAACTATCTACCGCAAAACCTTGGTGAGTACCTAGACACGGCGATTTCGTAACATGAATTGGAAATTCATTCTAGGTTGAAACTGTTTCCAATAAATTAGTTTTGCTTTTGCATTTGCAAAATTTTTTTAAAAGGTTTTATCCAGGGGCGGACTTAAACATTTCCCGAAATTTTATAAGCTTTAAAAACTTTGGTAAATTATCCATATTTTTGTTAATAGCATAATTATAGAAAATTCTTAAGTCTATATGTGTATTATGGCTATAGAAGAGGGATCTCCTAATACAAGCAAACATTTGCTTAAAAGGAGACTTCAAACCCTGAATAAACAAATTTATAAGTTACTGAAACAAACATATTTAATTTAATTTAATATGTTAGTATGTCATGTCATGCGGAGGGAAGAATGTCATGTTACTAGAAGAGCGTTAAATATGAATGTGGAAGGATATAAGGGAAGAGGTAGACCAAAGAAAAGATGGATAGACTGTGTGAGAGATGACATGAGTAAGAAAGGAGTGAATACTGATATAACGGCAGATAGAGGGGAGTGGAAGAGAAAAACATGTTGTGCCGACCCCACATGAAGTGGGATAAGGGCAGGGAGATGATGACGATGTACAAAAAGACGATACAAATAAAATAAGAGCGTTTTATAATCAACCAATGTGTGCACGCGCATCCTGTGGTTGATAATGGGACAATCCTACCTAGTGAATAAAGTAGAGTACCAAGAAATTATAAATGCGCAAGTTTTGATGGTTCAAACGAACGGCTGAAACGCTGTTTGGCAAAAATAAGGTATCACACAGGTGAAGCCGCGAGCAGAATCTAGTAAATGTTTAATTATTATTGACCTTAGGTTTATTCTTAGCGGAACAAAGTTATGAGAATAACATAGGGTAAAGGTGGCAGCAGTGACTCTGTCGGATACGGTGGCGTCTGCAAAGTCAAGTGAGTTAAAAGTGAATAGCTTGCCGTTTTTGTATGGAGTCACGAAAAGGGTGCCTACAAAAACCAGTAATTTCACTTTTCACGTTCGAAAAGTGAAATGTGAGAACTCACTGACTTTACAGACTAGAGACTCGGAACGACCGAAACATACTCTACCTCTAGAGTTGCACTCCTCACACAAGATTTCCCAAAAAACTGCTTATAAATAAATAAAATAAATATAAATATAAATATTCCGGACATATTCACACGGTCAACTGATCCCAAACTAGGCATAGCCTGTACTATGGGTACCAGAGACTGATATACATAATAGATATATATTTAACACCCAGACACAGAACAAACATCTGTGTTAGTCACAAATGTTTGTCCAGTGCGGGAATCGAACCCGCGATCTCTAGCGCAGAAGGCTGAAGGCGGTTACTACCAACTGAGCTATGAGGCCAGTCAAGCTTAAGACTTATGCCCATAATAAAAAGATGTACCTAATAAAAATTCTACGCTATGTGTTTTAGAGTACATAATAAAATCCCAGTTGAATCCCAGAGCCAGTGAAATGTTTACCGCATCTATAGACAATTTAAAAATACGCCGTTTAATTAGCTACTTCATCATCATCAGCCTGATGAAGTCCACTGCTGAATATAGGCCTCCCCCAAAGAGTGCCATGACGAACGGTCTTGAGCCTTCTCCATCCACAGACTCCCGCAACCTTCACAATGTCGTCGGTCCATCGGGTGGGGGGCCTTCCAACACTGCGTCGTCCGGTTCGTGGTCGCCACTCGAGAACCTTGGTTCCCCAACGGTTGTCTGTTCTGCGAGCTATATGGCCGTCCCACTGCCAATTCAACCTGCTAATTCTGAAAGCTATGTCGTGCCTTGGTTCTTCTACGGATTTCCTAATTTCGGATTTACGAAACGCAGCGAAACTCAGAGCATAGCTCTCTCCATAGCCCGTTGGGCGACTTTGAGCTTGTGTATCAGGCCAATAGTTAGGGACCAAGTCTCAGTGCCTTAAGTCATCACTGGCAACACGCATTGATTGTAGACTTTCGTCTTGAGGCTCTTTGAATTGGCTACTTAACCAAAGTCTTTACTCCAACAAAAAGTTTTTAGGTAAGAAATTTTAATAATTATACATAATCAAGCTAATAATAGTTTGGTAATAATCCACTCTATATGTATATAGGTACTATCGTGTTTTTTATCTTCATGAAGATATGTATAATGTGTTCATTCATAATCTTGTAATTTTTTTAAATGACGATGTAATATGACTTGATAATAAATTACTATTTTTTACCGACTTCAAAAAGGAGGAGGTTCTCAAGTCGGCTGTATTTTTTTTTGTGTGTATGTTACTCGATATCTCCGCAAATACTAAACCGATTTTGATAATTCTTTCACTGGTGTATAGAGTATGATCCCGGGGTGGTCCTATATTAATTTAATTCATGAGGGATTGCTACTTGTCCCGTTAAACTAAAAAAATGTCATCATCTCTTGAAATCACGACATGCCGATTTTTTTATTGCCGACGGTATTATGTTATGGTTATCCCCGTGACTTCTTTCGGTTGCTGCTATTTTTTTGACATAAACTTCAACCTTAGGGGTTGTGTATCGGGAATTCCTTTCTGTGCACCCATACGTTACAACAGGAAGCTCACCTGCATATTACATACTCTTATGATTTTGGTTAGGCTCTGCGTTGATTTTCAAAGAGAATAAAACCACTACGTTTGATTCTCAGTCAGTCAGTCAGTACCGCAAGAGTTATTATTGAAGATGAATGGATGTCATACTTACTTTTGTTTTTTATTCGAAACTGTAGGTGGTCAGTGTCATCCTCAGTAGGTAAGCAAAACGCAAAGAGGTTGATAACAAAAAAAAGAGGTTGATATTAATCAAAAGTACTCTGTCTTTTTTTTTTATATTAATCTTGTAATTATTCAGGAACTTGAAGTCCGTTTTGATTTTTCGTAAAAAACATCTTATTACTATTTATATAGGTATAAAATTATATACATGTAGGTATTATTCTCTTCGTAAAACAGCATTTGCATGCTATTTATAGTAAAATGTGCTGATCTCATAATTACAATGTATAAGAACTGATGTAACCCACATTTTCGCAAATCCTACTAATATTATAAATGCGAAAGTTTGTGAGGATGTTTAGAAATTTGTTATTCAATCACGCTGTAACGGCTCAACCGATTTCTTTGAAACTTCGAATATAAATAGTTCTTTACCTAGAATTGTATAATAGGCTTTTTATGAAGGTACTACGCGAGCGAAGCCGCGGGCGGAAGCTAGTAAAGAATAAATAAATAAACTGTTTTGAAGTGTATAAGCAAATAGTAGAATTTTTGTATAAAAGTATGTACCCAAACTTGTCAATAGGTACCTAAGTATCAACAAGTTTGGGTTCTTATGCACTTGATTTTACTTGATACCCTTGATTTGTTATCTTTTGAGTCTCAGTTCAATCGGCACCACACTGAAACTCTCGATTCCATTCTGAGAAAAATAATAATCGAAAAAAGTTATAGGCACCAAGCCGTGTTTGTTGCTTGATTCATCTAGGCTTGGTCGCGAGGAAGAGGCGTACTCGTAGCTTCACCTAGTTTCTTAGTTCAAAGTGATCCTAGTGATTTTGTTGAAATAAACACCTTTTGATTTGATTTGTTATATTAACGATTTTGGGTACTTATACCCTTCAACCCAGTAAAGAGTGCAGCTCTAGAGTATGTTTAGTTCCGTTTGAAACGCCAAATAGCAGCGTGTTTATTTGTTTTCTTTCGTGTAGGCCATGTGCTGTTGGGACTTTTGCCATATATCATGGATCATGAATTTCTGTGCCAAAGGCACAGAAATCCATTCTTTATAACAATAAAAGGAATATTCGTTTGGGTTTGCTATAATGTAGATATAGTTTCCATTTTGTAGGCATTATCCGAGTATTTTTTTTTTTTATACTACTGAGGTGGCAAACAGGCATACGGCCCACCTGTTGGTAAGCGGTTACCGTAGCCTATGAGCGCTTGCAATACCAGAGGCATCACGCACGCGTTGCCGACCCCGAACCCCCCTCCCCCTAAAGAGCTCTGGCAACCTTACTCATCGCAGGAACACAACACTATTTGAAAACAAATAATGTTATTTGGCTGCGATCTTCTGTAAGGCGGAGGTACCTCTCCAGGCGGGCTGCTCCAATTCAGAACGAGAAAATCTCGCTGTGCCCTTCCTCCTCTCAAAAGTAGTATCTACGAGTATCTACAAAGTTTAAAAATAATGTGTATACCTACTTCCATAGTAGTGTTTATTATCATCTCCCTGCCCTTATTCTGCTTCATATGGGGTCGGCTTAACGTTTTTTTATCTTCCACTCAACTCTCTCAACCGTCATATCAGTATTCACTCCATAGGCTTTATGCTTCCGCTCGCGGCTTCGCTCGGGTGGTAGCTACGAGGATAAAAGTAGTATGTGCTATTCCAGACTATAGTCTATCTCTGTGCCCAATTTCATCTATATCCGGGATATATGTGTGGGGTCAGGACTATTATGTGATTTTTGGGTGAATTTATTTATTCTGAAATAGTGTTTTAAAAATTACAGAAACACGCATGATTCAGAAGTTTTTACACAGCTGTTATGGAAGCTTAGAGAAGACCAAGAAATGCATAGAGAAATTCGCGTGCGGGCGATACAATATGCCTGAAGTGTACACCTCCAGGGATCCTACGTCGATGAAACTGCAGAACGCTTTCTCTATAGGGTAAGTACCTGTTACCTACTACTATTTTTATGGCCTTTTTAGGACCAGTAGTACTTGCGTATGCAAAATGGTAACGAAGCTCTCAACTGTGATGATGATTTTATCAGTCATATTCTTGATACACTAAGACTTTTTCGGAAATCGAAAATTTGCCGCTTTGGGTCAAATCAGTTCAAACTCAATGAATAAGTGTTTCTATTGCTCTTCTCTCTCTTGATGCCGAAATTCTCTTCTCTTCACGAAAAAAATGAAAAAAAAATTGAAAATATTTATGATTTTTTTCGCTAATATTCTGTCTTTTTGTTGATAGAATAAGCAAGCAATCCATTCATCATCAATAATAACACGTACGGTACTGACTGACTGACAATCAAACATAGTGGTTTAATTCTCTTTGAAAATCAACGCAGAGCCTAACCAAAATCCTAAGAGTATGAAATTTGCAGAGTAGCTTCCTGTTGTACATAACCCCTAAGGTTAAAGTTTATGTACACTGACACGCACCATACGAGCACTAAATCTGGTAGCGGCGACCATTGACGTATTCCACTGTTCACGGAGCGAGTTCGTAAGGGCTATATTAATTAATTTGTGCTATAATAAATAATTATAATTTTTTATGCTACAAATCAGGACTAAATGTATGAATTATATGTATTATTAATTTTTTTTAACGGTTTTCTTTTTTGTGCTCTCTGATTGTTGTATTTTTTATTTGTTATTTGATTTTTTTTGTTTATTGACATGTGTTATTATTTTTACTGAATTATTTTACTTATTGACATTGTATTTAGTTAATTAGCTTGATTTATCTTATATTATTCTGATGACTTCTCTATTGTATTAGGTCTGACCTGTAATGATAGACGTAATGTTTTAAATAAATACAAATAAATAAATAAATAAATAAATGTAAAAGTAGCAGCAACCGAACGAAGTCGCGGGGATAACCATACCATAACCATACAACCGTCAACAAAAAAAAAGTCGTGATTTCAAGAGATGCAGACGTTTTTTTTTAGTTTTACGGGACAAGTAGCAATCCCTCAGGAATTAAATTAATATGGGACCACTCCGGGATCATACTCTATACAGCAGCGAAAGAATTATCAAAATCGGTTTAGTATTGGCGAAGATATCGAGTAACATATACACAAAAAAAAAAATATAAAAAAAATACAGCTGACTTGAGAACTTCCTCCTTTTTGAAGTCGGTTACAATATTTTGATTCTTTTTCTAAACTGTTCTGTACAATACTGTACATGGCTATTTTTTGTGTAGGTATATTTTTCTACGACATTGTCTATGGTATCTTTCAAGGTCGTTGACAACTATGTACTTTATTTTACATACAAAGTTATTACATATAATTATAATAACGAAGTCATTAAGTATAAACTTTAGTGGTTCGCCCCGAACTGAGATTTCGCAATGTCCGTTTTACCGGACACAATGAGATAAACTTTAAAATTCGCACCTCTTTTTTTTTTTTGTGGCTATGGTGTCACTGCGGCCACAACTGGCCTATTGTGATCGCCACTTTATTTGTGGAGCCCCTTTACAGGGCCTTTAAAGTTCACCGCAAAGCCCAGCAGCTGTTAAAAACTGAAGGATTTTCTTTGGGGTGAGTTGCTTTAGCTCCATTGGGCTGAGGATGTGCTTTCCCAAATGGATGCTACGTTTGAGCATAAGTGCTCCGCACTCACCTAGCAGGTGTAGAGGCGTTTCGTCCGCCTCGTTACCGTCGATTCCCGCATCTTTAGTATGTTCTTACTAAAATCTCGGAAAAATAAAAATAATATCTAAATCGAATCATTGAAACTCTCACTAATGAGAGCTCTCGTTATAGGTAGGGTTAGGTTCTCTAAATATTATTTCGTCGTATAACAAAAACCTTATGGTCTGGAATAAAAATATAAATATACTCTATGCCACTGAAGATATTTTTTTTTACCAGCAGCCAGCAATTTTTATTTACCCCCTTTTGGACCCCAATATCTTAACAAACCCTTGGCCTATTTAAATCATATTCTTGCCAGCAATTTTTGATATTATAACCTATCGACCTAGGTTCCCACTTCCAAGCAAATTCGATCTACGGTTTGAACAAACAAACATACTTACAACGCCAAATAGTCCAAGTGGTTTGATTGAAACTTATAAATAACTACAACAGTCATTAATAATAACGAGGTATCTATCTAGTAAATCCTAACTATTATGGTTGAAACTAGAGATGTTGAATAAACTATCAACCAATAGATTTAACTTATATTGAAAAGTAATCATCATATTCGTTATTAATTAAAAATATTTACTTCAACCTGGGTTAATGACCTCAAATCTGCTTCTTACTGACGAATGAAATGACGAATCAATTCGTTCATTCATTTGAATGTTATTGAATGAACCTTGAATAGGGTTCCGTGTTTCGATAATAACTTACTATGACTTGGAACTTGCTTTGGTTTTTTTACAGACTGCGCGTGATAACTTCTGTTTGTCTGAACATTATTTTATGGTTTAATGTGATGATGCTATATAAGATAGTTATAATAATAAGTGGTGCCTAAAAAAGGTAACGAATACCCATTGAATTCTGACGCCAAATTTTTAAACAATTGGCAATTTATTGTAATTATTTTCATTGCCAAGTGGTCAGATCATACATTGTCTTTACAAGTCGTTTGTCAGATTATCATAAGCCCATGCCAAGAATCATCATTATAATCATTGCCAGCCTGAAGGAGTACACCGCTAGACAAAGGCCTCCCATGACGAACGGTCTTGAGGCTTTTCCATCCACCACCTTCCCGCAACCTTCACAATATCGTTGGTCCATCGAGTAGGGGGCCTTCGAGCGCTGTGTTGCCCAGTTCGTGGTCGCCATTCGAGAACCTTGATTCCCCAAAGGACCTACCTAAACGGACTTTTTGTCTCAATTGGACTTACTCGTCAACAACTTTTACACAATCTTATTATACTTCAAATTAATTTCCTCTTATCGTAGATTAAAGAACCGCTTTCCTTATTTACCATGTCGCTTTAATTTTATTTTTTGTAGATATATCCTGCTCTTATATTACCTACATGTCCTTTAATAACTTTGACCATGTTTATAATAGGACACTGAGTTTCTGCGCTTAATGATTTTAGAGTGCAACAAACTTTTTTTTATTTATTTATTAAATAGGATCGCCAACAGTACATGTATCAAACATTCAATAAGACCTGTAGACCAAGACTGATACATTAGCCAATTATAGGCGAACACAGCACTGGTAAACTGTAATGGTATACTTGATTATGTATTTATCATGCTACTGTATTTTAAACAAAATAATAAATAACACCCAACAGTCACGTACATAGTCCTAACCCAACACAACACTAGGATTCTCTGTGTCGTGGGTATCCGAAACTACGAGTAGCATGATACACGCAGACGCAATAAATATTTGCAGATCATGCAGGTTCAATCACGCCGTAACGGCTCTACTCAAAAATCTGCAGGGTATGCAAGGAGGCGCCTCTCCACCTTCTAGTTGAGTGCGGAGTACTTATGCTCGTAGTAAACCAAGTATCCATCTGGGAAAGCACATCCTCAGCCCGATGGCCCTAAAGGAACTCACAGCTGGGCTTTGCAGTAAAGGACATGGGTAATCGTGGGCCCCAACCTGCAGTTATTTGATGAGTTAATTAATTCATTTTGTTAATTTAAAGTAGTAGTTTTTGTCATGAAAAGCTCTAAAGCAGTGGAGTTATATTAAACGCTGAAAATAGTCATTTCCGTGTTATGTTTATGCTACCTTCTTACAACGAACGGTTTTCTTCGATTGGTATAGTGCAGCGAAACAAAACCCTACCCGCAATCAATTGTTTTTGACTGTCACAATAAACCATTGTCATTTGTGACTTGCAGATTCCGTTTCGGTTTTTAGCACAGATTACTTTTGTATATATATACCGGTTTTTAGTTTTTGAGTAAAAAATGGAAATTCTTAATTGCCAATTGCACTATTGCTTGAGGCTCAAGATTTCAACGATTCCTGGTACAAGACCAGCCACCGGTAATCCTTAATACTGTCACGTCTTGGTTAACCACATCAGGTAAGTTTCTACATTTTCCTAAGTAATATTATTTTACGATTCATGAAACCTCGCAGAACCGATAACCGTGGGGGAGTAAAGGTTCTCGAATGGCGACCACGAACCGGGCGACGCAGTGTTGGAAGGCCCCCCACCCGATGGACCGATGACATTGTAAAGGTTGCGGGAAGTCGGTGGATGGAAAGGGCCCAAGACCGTTCGTCGTGGAACTCTTTGGGGGAGGCCTATGTCCAGCGGTGGACTCCTACAGGTTGTTGATGATGAAGCCTCAGGAGCTCCACACATCGAACGCGGTACGATGAGGAAAAGAGCGCAGCGCTATTTGTTTAAAAGTTAAATTGCAACGCAACGCCCTGCCGTGTCTCTGCTTGTTTGGTGTGCATCATGTGCATGCATTCTCCTAAAGATGCATCATATAAAATTCGGCAGCCGCAAAAATGAGCATAACTAGTCGTACGAAAGTCTGAAAGGGGTTGCTAGTAATGTAACTTTTTTATCAGTAGTTATATTTTAAATGAGGTACCTAACTACAATGACAATAACTATTATTTTTACAGATATTAAAAAATGACATTGGTGCAAAACGTTCCTGCGGAACAAGCTGCCGTTAGACGGTTTGAACATCGAAGAGTGTGCCGTGGATGTGGTTCTTAGGTCTTACGAGACAGATCGCATGTTATTAACACTCCAGAAGGGGCTAGTCTATCATCATGGTTATCAAATTCCAACAGTAAATGAAAAAAAATTGATTGTGAAAAAGTTGTTAAATGCTGTAGGTATATTTTGTAAAGATTGATTTTTGTGTATTATTCAAGTAGTATTTTTTTTAATTTCATAGTTTATCAATAATATAACAGTTAATTAAATACCATTGGTTACTGCTAATCTGAAATAAAAATTGTATTTTTATTCATATTTTTTTATTTCGATTTAATAGGTAATATCAGAGTATCATCCTTGGTACTATTTAATGACCATAATATGGGTAGGTAGATATTGATTATGAAAATACTTTTACATGGTAGACATCCTCCGACCTGACA
Organism: Anticlea derivata; assembly: GCA_947579855.1. Lineage (NCBI taxonomy): Eukaryota > Metazoa > Arthropoda > Insecta > Lepidoptera > Geometridae > Anticlea > Anticlea derivata. Next base: position 4,693,471 of record OX388271.1, on the reverse strand, counting down.
GAGGTCCAGGCGTACAGGATCCAGTAATATCCTCCCTTTCACGTAGATCTGTCAGTATTTTAAACTAATAACAACATAGAATTGAAAATAAATATTGTAATGTTCAAAATAATTACATTTCGTACACTGTCAACCAGGTATTATAAAAAACTTTAACGACCTATATCTCTTTACTCCGGCTGCTTTACAATAAAAGCCGCACATATTTGAAATCTACACTATTAGCACAATGTAAAACTGAAAGTTTCATTATTGCAGGATTAAAAAAAATCGGGGCCCTGGCTCCATACAAATTTGCCCAATGTCCTTTTGAACGCCATCTAAAGGGTCGACACAAGTAACAAGTGGCGACCACAATATGCCAGTCGTGGCCGTAGTGACACCATAGTCACATAAAGAAAAAAAACAACTCAACCAATGAGATTATATAAGTTACTTAGGTATGTGGCTCAACTGTTTCGTTTGCAACTTGGAATAGATAGGGTTCTTTACTTAGAATAGGCTTCCTTTTAACTAGGTACCACGCGAGTAAAATCGCGTGCACAAGCTAAAGGTTACATAACCGATTTTTTGTTTCAGCTATGTGGCAACATTTCAAGCTGAAGAAAACGAGATTCTTATCCACCTACTCGATGTTCCTACCTTGGATAAATTCTCTTACTATGACATCTTGAAATCGTTCCTAATTCAGGTATCAACAACTCATAAATTAAAAATATTAATTGTTTATTGAATACCGCAATTTATAGGCGTAACAAAATAAAGAAAGATTGAATTTTTTAAATAGATACCGTGGTTTGTCTTTGCTTTGACACGGTTACTGACATTATCAAGTTATTCTTATTCATTTTATAGAGCATAGCTAATGCTCAGCATAGAAAGACGGTCATTTGTTTCGTTTTGGGAGTTTTATTAGTGTGGAGGATGCCAAAGAAAGGTTATTTAGGGAGGAGGGAGTTATTAATTACAATGAATATATTAATGATATTTTTTAATCGATCTGTTCTAGGCTGACCATTGGATAAAAGTACAAGAGCTAATGCCAGAAGGGCACATTGTAATACTGGACATCAAGTACTACACGCTACGCCTCGTATCAAAAGTCAATGTTTTCTTCTTTCAAAAGTTCCTTATTTACTTATTGGTAAGTGGGCGAAATATTTACCTTGGTTAGCCCGTAGTTAGCCGACAAAAGATCGCGCTGCATGAATATATCGCGAAAGGAGCATTAACTCTTTCACACTTGATCTTTCACCTAGGGCCTTTTCGGGGCCTCCCATACCTCAACCTGGTCATTGACCTAATACAGGATGACCATGAAATAACCGGTGACACGACAAAGCAAATATATCTAAGGCAGAGTCTCTATAGTCTCAATTTTTTTTAACCTATTAATAATATAGTATTTTTAGTAGATTTTTGAAAAAGTTAATAGCTAATTTTGCTATTTTTAAAAATATTTCTTTCTAGGAAGCGATGCCAATCCGCCTCAAACAAGTCCACGTAGTGAACTGCCCATCTTTCTATGAAAAACTGTACATGCTGGTCAAAAGTGTGCTGCCTCAAGAGGTTGTTGATGTGGTAAGTTCGCTAAAAATCATCATCATCATATGAGTCCATTGCTGGACGTTGGTCTCCCGGGAGATGTGCCACTGAGCCGGTCTTACTGACACAACACAACAAATGCTGAGTTGGACTCCAATTTATGACGAAGCGGGGACTGGGAGCTAATAATAGGACACACATTCTCTTACAACCTGTATCTTTTTCTTTATTTCTGTTATACATTTTTTTGCCCGTGTTTTTTTTTGTTGTGTTTTTTGCAAAGTTTTTGTGATTGTTTGTGGTTCAATCACGCCGTAACGGCCCAATCGATGAAACTTGGAATAGATTGAGTTCTTTATTTAGAATAGCATAAATGCTACTTTTTACGTAATAGGTACCACGCAAGCCGCGTGCGCAAGCTAGTTATCGATAAGTATAGGTAACTACTTTTGTTACAGATTGTATTCCACAACAGTCACGAAGGCCTATACTCGCACATAGACAAGAAATTCCTGCCCGTAGAATACGGTGGCGATGCTCCCAGCCTGGTAGAACAGCACAAGAACTGGGTCAAAGAAATTATAGATAACAGGTAACTTTCTTGTTTAATAATAACACCCGAGACACAATATCTTAGTTCTGACCCCGCACTAGGATTCCCTGTGTAAGGCGGAGGCGCAGGTATAATGGTGTAAGGCGGAGGTACCTCTCCAGGCGGGCTGCTCGAATTCAGAACAAGAGAGTTGACTTAGTTTAGTTTGTTTTAAAACACTCATTTTGTATGTTTTTTGTAGAGATAAGTTTTCTAAATATAAGGTGTCTTTGCAATTTTCCTCTTTAATCATATGGTTAGTTTTGGAATGATGGCTCAGGAAAACATAGACACATTTTTTAAAAATATTAAAAATACCAACGAGAATAAAACGTTATATTATGTTAGCGTTCTTATTAGTATCATGTGTTTATTCATTAACGGTGAAGGAAAACATCAACAAAGAATCACTTTGGTGCCCCTTTTACGAATGTTTTACAGAACGGCTGTATGTTTCAAATTGGTGCTATAAAAATCTATGAGTTCTGTTGTATAAATAAAACCATTTATTTTCAGGAAAATCTTCATTGATGACAACTTGTGGAAAGCTGACATGGGGAAAAAACCTAAAAAGAATGGGGAAGAAGTAATGGATGGCTCTTTTAGAACACTCTCTATAGATTGACTTTTAAATTCAATTATACTTAGATAAATTTAGTTTATTATTAATTAAGTATATACCTATTTTCAAAAATATTTAGATAAGAATAGCACGTGTGCAAGAAAAAGGTGTAAAATAGTACGAAAGTATACCTTATTTATTCCAATCATCTAATTTAAAGATAAAATCACATCCTTTCTTAAAAATAAAATCTTCTACAAACTAACATAAAATAAATGATTACGATAATATTTATTGTAGGTACTTTAAAACTTTATGGTCAAGATTTACTATTTTTATAACCAATGTTTAGTCTATGGTTTAGTGATGATGATACATACCTAGATAGATACTAGCTTATAACTAAATGGTATCTTATTTCACCTCACAACAATGTTTTCCGTTAACGAGTTATTCCCTTACTTATAAATGTCAATTAAATTCAAGGAATGCTCAAAATTATCCCTTTCACTGATCGTCATTATGTAAGTTATATTTTTTAAGGATTGTTTATTTTTTTGACAGCTTTTTATAAATAAAGCCACTTCTGGTTATCAGCCTTATCTGTAATATTCCCGTTTCATAACTGACATAATTCGAATAAAGCCGAATTCAAACGGCATGCGAGATATTATTGTCAATAGTCTGCTGAATGAAGTAAATTTTTCGTTTGATTATTTGGGGCTTGTGATATCGTTGAGCCCCCAAATATAAAAACTCAAAACTGACTTTAATAAGTAGACGTAAGGATAATTTTGAAATAAAATATAGCCATATTTGAGTAGTCATATTGCACGCTGTTTAAAACACGGTGATTGTGATGAGTAAGGCATTTTAGGAGCCACAGACCAGGAGACAACCAGTTCCAAACTAATCAAGAGCTAAAGTCCTGAAGGTTCCAGGGAGATCCCTCGCCTTGTCCACACGATCGTCCTTACAGTTCGAAGGTCGGGAAGACTCGGCGACGGCCCAACGCTTGTCGTTGGTTAGGAACCAATCTCTGAAATAAGATTATAAGCTCAATAACTCGTTAATGACTTATCAAAGCTTAGCTTTAAAGCTAAGTTATGAAGTAGGACAATAAGTTCGAAAAAATTGCATCCAGAAACCGCTTAGATTAACTCCATTTTTATTATATTATTTTCCATAACTATCAAAACGTTAAATGGATTTTAATTCACATTATACAATCGCAATATCACAAAAAAAATGTTTTGTAAGTAGTAATGTATTTCGTAGCAACAACATACTACTTTCTAGGATGAAAATCGCTGTTGTCAATGAGAAAGCTGCCAAATTAAAGTAGCGTATATATACCATATGCCGGAAGAATTGTGGGCTAAGATAACCGCCTAGTGGGTCCTACAAAGCGTGAGGCAGCGCCATGGTCCATGTGAATGGAAAAAGGGGAGTAGCCTTTGACCAGCAATGTGATACAACGGTCTCATTAATAAATGCGATGTTTTGTAGATGTCAAACTAATACCAACCCCAAAGTACGCCATATAACGCATAGGGGCAAAATTTCGATACAAAAGACTTCAACGCGCACTGCGCTCTACGAAAGTTACCAAAAGTGAAAATATTTCCTCAATTTCTATAATAGCTACTCTTACGAATGCATTCAGCACGCTTTATAAGAGCACCCTATACAAATTTAACTAGATACACTCACAAGTGGCCCAAAACTAAAAGTAGGTAATTTACTTTTATATGAAATACCTTTTTTATTGGTTATGCTAATAAAATCATTTAAACGTAAAATTATTGAAAAATTAAACTAAAGCCTTACTATTCTAACTAAACTATTTCTTTTTCGATTTCGCAATAAGCGTTTGGGTCACATTTTTTCCCGGTGAGTGTAGTTTTAAAATTTACTTTGGCAAACCAAGAAGAGGTCAGAAAACCAGGTCAGGCAACGCATTAGCAATGCTCCAGGTGTTGCAGATATCAATAGGCGACGGTAACCGCTTACCATCAAGCGGGCCGTAAGCCTGTTTGCCTCCATATAACATTTAAAAAAAAACCAGTAAGTCCCGTACCATCAAATTTGCGATTATATTTAGGCAGTGACGTAAGCTGTCATTCTCAAATTTGTGTTTTTAGTGCTGACATGCTTAGATTTAAATGGCAATAAGACATGGTAAAATGTATAATTACGTTTTGGACCCAACCATAGATATGGTGGCGGCCCCGGACCATAGAGTAAGGAGCCGCCACGTCTCCAAAACAAGTTTTTTTTTGTAGGAACCAAAAACTCGATTTTGCTCATAACTACTTTGATTGCACTTGAACTCTTGTCAGCGCCAAGATATTTTCTTTACCTCTTAGATTCGATCTTCTTGATCCACTCCCGTTTGATCTGCCCCAGGTCCCCCGCCTTGCCACCGTAGTCATTCGGTAGGATCTCAAGAGGTATGTCCTTGTATAGCGTGTCTGAGTTCGGCTCGTGGAATTTAATCTGAAATAATAAAAAAATCAATTTTAATAACTTAAAAAAAAAAAACCATTTCATTTTTGAGATAGAATGAATTTGTTTTTTTTTTTAATGAAAACCAGTTAAAAACCAAACTACTGAACTACCTACCCTTCGAACGTCCATTTAGTGACCGCGCCGAAGCCTGCGATCTATTATAAACTAACTTCCGTCCACGGCTTCGCTCGTGTGTTTCCTACATAAAAAGCATATATGCTATTTTAGATATAGAACTTTATCTATTCCAAGTTTCAACGAAATCGGTTGAGCCGTTACGGCGTGATTGAACAACAAATATCCAAACATCCTCACAAACTTTGGCATTTATAATATTAGTAGGATGACAGTTACCAACAGCAAACTTTGTTAAATATTAATGCATAATTCAAAGGTATTAAAGGTCCTTTAGAAATATAAAGAGCGTTTAAAAATATAATAGAGAGATCTTGCTTCATGAAATTAGGCACATGATTGATGCTGTGGCGAAACCATTAAATGTCAAATGTTGCTTATTGCATTGTGTGTTCAGACGTATGTTAATTGGTGTGTCGTATGTCGTTTCACCTATTACACTGCAACGCCGACGTATGGCGTCTGCATTTTAATGTTGAGAGAACTAGTATTGCTACGTTTTTACTAGAAAGCTACGAGACAGACGAAAAATTGGTGTCAATTCTGTTACAAACACTAAACTTTTGAGAGCAGAAAAAAATATCGTGGTCTTAGTCAAGGCATTCAAACAGAACGTACTTATAATATTAGTACCAACCTACTTATATTATAAATGTGAATGTTTGTAAAAACGTGAAGATGTGGATAGTGTATAACTGTCTTTTACTTAAACACGAATTTGTCTTCTACCATGTCTTTCCTATGGATAAGGTTTATGTCATGAGGAGGGATGAAAGTCATGTAACGAGAAGAGCGTTAGGTATGAATGTGCGTGGATATAAGAAAGAGGAAGACCGAAGAAAAGATGGATGGATTGTATTAAAGATGACATGAGTAAGAAAGATGTGAGTGCAGAGATGACGGCTAACAGAAGAGAGTGGAAGAAGAAAACATGTTGTGCCGACCCCACATAATGTAGGACAAGGGCAGGAAGAAGAAGAAGAAGGTTTACTACGCAGAGTAGGGTATAGGTGCCTACTGTATCTGAATAATGACCAAGGTAATACAGCTTTTTCTGAGTGTCAAAAAGTTCCACCTGATACTATAAACCTATCCATCTATTATTGTACCTAGGTTCACAAACAATAAATGAATTAATTATGAATTATGAATAGTATATTATGTGATAAGGCCTTACTAAAACGCCACGCCAACTACTGAACGTTCAATCCGTTCAAAATTAAGCGTGGAAAAGTATTAAAAAGCCTTGATTACCAATTGATATGCTTTTATCCGGATATGATGCGAGCGAAGCCACGGCCGAAAGGTAGTCGTCCATATTTTGCGCTGCTTATTATTTGAGAGACTCGACAACCGTAAAGAAATAAAGGTTCTCGAATGGCGACCACAAACCAGACGTTGCCGTTTTGGAGGGACAATGAACCGACGACATTGTGAAGGTTGCGTGAAGTCGGTGTATGGAGAAGACTCAAGACCATTCGTCGTGACACTCTTTGGAGGATAGCTATGTCCAGCAGCGGACTTCCTTAGACTGATGATGAAGATGATTATTTCAGAATAGGTAGGTAAACATTATTACCAATTTAGCGACTTCTGTTTTGAGGAATGGTTTGCATATCGCGTGAAGTTTGCCGATGTATGACGGAGCGTTGATCACGTGGACTTGTTTCAACCGGATCGGCATGGCCTCCTGGAATTTAAAAAAGATAACATATTTAGGACCTTATCTTAGCGATTGATGACTGAGCGATTGACGTAGGCTTTTTATGTGGTGTGGTGGTATTAAATTTTATAAATTAAAAATAGACTAATTTTTTTTTTAATTCAAATCAGGCTTTTGTCGAGTCAGTGGAGTCAAAACATTTTATAAATAAGACATTTTTTACAAAAACTATTTACAAGATTAATATCAACCTCTTTTTTTTTGTTATCAACCTCTTTGCGTTTTGCTTACCTACTGAGGATGACACTGGCCACCTAAACATTCAAATAAAAAATAAAAGTAAGTATGAACTCATTCATCATCAATATTAACTCTTACGGTACTGACTGACTGACTGACAATCAATCGTAGTGGTTTTATTCTCTTTGGAATATTCTGTATAGTTAAGATATTGTACCTCCACTAACCTGTGTGTAAATCATGTACTTCCTCAGCACAGAAAGGTTGATCTTTGAAATAAACTTTAACGAAACATTCGCAGAGTCAAATATAGGAATCTCTCCCGCTGGGATATCTTCGTCTTCTGTCAGTCTGGTGTCGGCTAGCATGAAGAACGTCTTCACCGCGTCCACGAAACTGAACAAGTCCATGTCTGGGTTGTTGAGGCGGTAGATGAAAACCTTGTAGTTCTCTTTTGTTTTGTTCGGGAGAGGCAACATGTCGCTGTAAAGGAAGAGACATGTTTGTTGAAAAAAAATGTTATTGTTGCTTCTAACCGCGTCTTTGCTCATGCGGAAGTCTGCGGAACCTGAATAACATGAAAAAAAAATACTAGCGCCTACCCGTGGGTTTACTTGCGCGGTATCTGAATATGAAGTAACCTCAGTCCTTTTCAGGACATTATCTCTAGCCGTTTAGTCGTAAAAACAAACAAGAGAGAGACGTGGTTACTTTCGCATTTATAAAAAACTAGCTTCCACCTGCGGGTTCTCTCGCGTGGTACCCGAATAAAAAGTAGCCTATATCATTCCTAGTTATAACGTGCCACACTTTTTTTTGATATGTAGCAGCACACACATGTGGCAGCTGAACTCTCAAACTGTGCCTCATTTCACGTTATGATTATATAATATCAAAACATCCAATATTTACATAAGTATTGTAATATTTCTACACCCAACTGGAACAACACACAAAACACTTGAACTACTCACACTCATGACACTATCAAGGCAAGCCATAAATCCTAATATGTATGTACCTAAGCCAATCCGAAAGGGGCTTATTCCATCAACATAAAGAAGGAATTTAAGCGGTAAAAAAATTAGTAGATTGTATCTTAAGGGAGAAAAATAATATTTTTACGGCGAGGGCGCTTTTTTGAATCCAGAGCGTCGCGAGGGATTCTTTAGTAGAATCCTGAACGTAGCGAGGGATTCAAAGTACGTCGCCTGAGCCAAAAATATATTTTGCGCCCGAGTGATACACTCTACTTCATCACCCACTATGAGAAAATATAAGGTGTAATTCATCATGTTTTTTTTTTTTATTCAGCTGGCGCCGGCGCGCCTGCCGGCGCGGTTATGGGCCGTCGTACCAGCCAGTCTTTATTCAAACAATATTTGCGTTCGATTTCTTTGCCGCTGAAAACTAAGATGTTCCAAATTCAAAAAGTGCGCGGCAAAGAACATTGCGGTGCACTTATATTAGCGAAAACTCATTCCTGCACGCTAAAAGTTTCTTATAGAAAACACCACCTTTGGGTGCACCTAAAGGCGAACCAAGTCGTCCTTTTCGAATAGATGGGATGGAAAAGACTTCGGGATGGTATACATATTATGACTCACCTTTTTAACATAAAAACTTTTATAAGCAGGTCAAGATCATCAAGTCATAAAACAAACCAGATTCGGCGTTCTTTTGGATCAATAAACTCAGTACCTAAGTATATCTGTAAAAATGTTTGTTTCGCTACACATTTAAGGTACGGTTCCGACAATTAGGGTGAAGCCCGTACAAGCGTTTTCGATGTCGAAATGAATTTTAATGACAATTACCTCTTGCAAATAGTGATTGAGAAATGGTAGATTCATCACAGACATTACATGCAATGAAAATCAGGTCAGCGAGGAGAGTGAAAAAATACACTAGAATAAAAACCCAGGGGCTACAATCGAAAAACATTGTCTCTAGTCTAGACAAAAAGTAAACTTTCTAAATAAGTACCTCATATTTGACAGAATATTGCACAGGTTGCGGAACATTCATGGCAGAACTGATTATTACTTATACTGAACTAAAGAAATTTAATGAGGCTGTGTTCTGTACAACACAAATACCCATCTATCTTTTGAGAGGAGGAAGGGCACAGCGAGATTTTCTCGTTCTGAATTGGAGCAGCCCGCCTGGGGAGGTACCTCCGCCTTACAGAAGATCGCAGCCAAATAACATTATTTGTTTTCAAATAGTGTTGTGTTCCTGCGATGAGTAAGGTTGCTCTTTAGGGGGAGGGGGGTTTGGGGTCGGCAACGCGTGCGTGATGCCTCTGGTATTGCAAGCGCTCATAGGCTACGGTAACCGCTTACCAACAGGTGGGTCGTATGCCTGTTTGCCACCTAAGTAGTATAAAAAAAAAAAAAAAAATCTACTCTGTACCACTTGCTTGCTTGCTTGTCGTGTCACTGATTCTTTCTAGGCCTCAAAGGGTGCCAAGAAGAACGGTCTTGAGCCATTTTCATCTACCGACTACCCACAACCTTTATAATGCCGTCGGATTATCGGGGGGGGCTAAGAAACTGTAGCACACTTACGTTATTTCAAAAACACGCCTGATCTCAGGAGACCACGGATCACGCTTCGTGAACAACTCGGGCGCAGTGGACCTGACGGTGAAGAACAGGTCGATGGTGCGCTTAGTGCGCTCCATGCTGTAGTGGCAGCTCGACAGAAACCGGCGGAGGAGAAGCTCATCTGTGGAGAAGAAAAATATTTTTAGGTGATCCTACTAATCCTACTAAATTTTGTAAGTGTGTAGTGGATGGATGTTTGTTACTCTTTCACGTAAAAACTACTGAATGGATTTTAATGAAACTGCACAATAATATAACTTATACATCAGAATAACTCGTGACTTGACTGGCCTCATAGCTCAGTAAGTAATAACTTTGCGCTAGAGGTCGCGGGTTCGATCCCCGCACTGGACAAACATTTGTGTGATAAACACAGATGTTTGTTCTGTGTCTGGGTGTTATACATATATATCTATTATAAATATCAGTCACTGGTACCCATAGTACAGGCTATGCCTAGTTTGGGATCAGTTGACCGTGTGAATATGTCCGGAATATTTATTTTATTTATTAATAACACATAGGCTACAATTTATAAAGACATTGTGTGTATTGTCCAAAATATGACTACTAGCTACTCGAAATACTAATCCTGCGCAGACGAAGTCGCGGGCACCAGCTAGTATATTATAAATGTGAATGTTTGGATGGATGGATGGATGTTTGTTACTCAATCACGCTTGAACGGCAGAGCAGTCCTGGATGAAATTTTTATAATTTTTAATGTTTATCATGATATAAGAGATTATTTTCGTTTATATTTCAAGAGTTTAGCTTAGTTAGAGTCAAGAGTTTTATTTTTTTGTTTTTCTTTCATTGAGCACTATATAAGTTTATGTTTATTTTAAGAATTTTTTTTTGAGAATGATATAGTGCACTTTTATTTTTATGTATATCAGACCCTGTTTTTATGAAGATATTTTATGTAATTGGTAATATACATAATGTTTGTGCACTTTCAACAAATAAATAAATTTTCGCAGACTTAGATTATTGTCTGGAATAGCACATAGGCTATTTTTTATTCACATAGGTACCACGCGACCGTAGCCGTAGGTAGTTCATAATAAGTAACTATCCCGGAAGAGAACATTACAGTACATTACACCCACCTACGAGTTTTGAAAATGCGTCACTGTAAAAAAATTATACAAACTGGTGTTTTCATATCAAATCAGGTAAAAGTTGTGGTACCATGGTACTCGTAGTTTCTGATACCCTCGAAACAGGGAATCTTAGTGTGGGCTCAGTAACTATGAATATGCCTGTTGGCGTTGGTGTTATTATTATTTAACACTAGCTTCCGGCCGCGGCTTCGCTCTCGTGGTACCTACATAAAAGTAGCCTATATGCTATTCCAGACTATAATCTATCTCTGTACCTTTCATCTAAATCCGTTCGGCCGTTTGGGCGTGATTGAACAACAAACATCCGCTTACCATCAGGTGGGCCGTAAGCTTGTAGTAAGCTAGTTTGCCAACTCTGTTGTATAAAAAAAAAAAAAACATCTTAACATCCAAACATCCTCACAAACTTTCGCATTTATAATATTAGTAAGATTCTGTGTCAAAATAACAAGCATGCCTGTTTTGTGTATAACCGGCATGACGGCTTGTCAGTGCCTAAAATGCCAACTACGGCATTGTATCATTACGGCCATTGCATAGAGTAATTTTGTTGGGCCATTGTGACTTCTCGCACTATGGAAGACACTTACTTAAGATGAAACCGGTTCTGTAAATGCTTCTCATTTCACTCTCCGATTGTAGTTTACCTTCATCAGATTGAAAGGTTTTGGTACATATATTTCGAAAGCGTACAAAATTGATCTAGTACCCATTAAAACCTGGGTTGCATGCAAAAAAATCTAACTCCTAAGCTTATGATTAAAGCATGTTATAATAATAGTATTCCGGACATATTCACACGGTCAACTGATCCCAGACTAGGCATATCCTGTATTATGGGTACCAGAGACTGATATAATATATAATAAATAAATATTTAACACCCAGACACAGATCAAACATCTGTGTTTATCACGCAAATGTTTGTCCAGTGCGGGGATCGAACCCGCGACCTCTAGCGCAGAAGGCAGAGTTACTACTAACTGAGCTATGAGGCTAGTCAACGTTGCAACGTAGCAACGTTGTATTGATCGAGCGAGCGAAGCGAGTAAGGATCTCTCAAACAACTCGGACGAATCGGCGCGGCGCGGCGCGGCGCGGCGTTGTATGTTTAATAGTAAGAGTATAACTTTCGAACCGTTGTAATGATGCATGTATTTTGTAGGTCAACAGGTTGTGCTATCAAAATTTTCTGGTAAGAATTTGAGTTAAATCGGTCAAAGGGTTGCTTAGATTTAAGGTCTTAAAAAAAATACAATTACATGAAGTGTTATATGAAAGAGCTTTGCTCGTACATTCCAAAAGGATTTTTATTTTCATTCTAGGTTTCTAGGAAACAACTTAAATTTAAAATTCAATATAGTGTGACCCTTTCCTAAAGTGTCAATGACTTCGTAGTTCAGTTAAGATCGGTTATTAGCTAAAATTTGCTAAAGGTGCGATTTCCAAAGTTTCGATCTTAATTGTGCCTCAGTGATTATCGAAGCAACTTTTACCATCACGAGATATCAGTTCGGGGCGAACCAGTAGTTTATGAACTACAGTTCACAGCAAACATCGACTGCTGGTTTTCCCAAGTCAAACAGGTTAAATAGGAATTCTAAGTTCTTTCTGCGATGAAGTCATCGCTTTCTATAAACAAAACTGACCATGACATCTGTAGATCGCTGAGATTATTTACAGGACGGTTGGCCCGTCCTGTACAAGGCGTTTAGAAAAAAATAATAGAATATTTATGTATTGAATATAAATTTACAAACCGGTCCTTTAGTGTTATTAGAACTATATCGGCGACCTCAGTAGCACGGCGGGTGGAGTGCCCGGGCTGGAGTGGGTGGGTGGTGGAGTGGGTGGAGTGCAAGGGCTGCGGATTCGATTCCCGCTGCGGGACAAATGTTTGAATGATCTGCAAATATTTGTTCCGGGTCTGGGTGTTGTGGTACCACGGTACTCGTAGTTTCTGATACCGACGTCACAGGGCATCCTAGTGTGGGGCCAGTACTATGTATGTGACTGTTAGGTGTTTTTTTTTATTTTGGGAGGTGTTATTTAATAGTAACAAGTAAAAATTAATTTGCGGCAAAAACTACTTTTGATGTTGACTATACCTACCTACTTGAGGTGCTGAAGATGCATAGTACACGCTAGTAGACTAGTAGTTAGGTAACTTTTGCAACATTGAAAGTAAAAGTAATATATGAATACATAAATTGGAGTCATTGAACTCAAAGATTAACCAAATTTTTGTAACGAATGTCCAACATAGAAGTTGTGCAACGGTAACATTTGTAACAGTATTACTAATGTTAACACGTTTATTGCGGGTTAAAATGCTTTAAATTGTATACAAGGTGATTCGTAACATGAAAATACAATCCCGAAAGGGGATTTCCAGTAAGTGTTTCCACCTGGAGGTACCTCCGCCTTACAAAAGATCGCAGCCAAATAACATTATTTGTTTCAAATAGTGTTGTGTTCCTGCGATGAATAAGGTTGCCAGAGCTCTTTAGGGGGGATGGGGTTCGGGGTCGGCAAAGCGTGCGTGATGCTTCTGGTATTGCAAGCGCTCATAGGCTACGGTAACCGCTTACCAACTGGTGAGCCGTATGCTTTTTTGCCACTTCAGTAGTATAAAAAAAAAAAAACCTGTCACGTATGGAATACTCACTGCAACATGTGGGATATGCCAAATATTTGGACTTGCCTCTGACAACCTCTGAGACATCTGATCACCTGGAGATCTAAGAGATAGTTAGTCTTGATAGATAGTTTCTTGGTAGGTTTTTTATGAGAGGTATGGCACAGCGAGATTTCCTCGCTCTAAATTGGAGTAGCCCGCTTGGAGGCCTTGCAGAAGAACGCAAACATTATTTGTTTCAAATAGTGTTGTGTTCCTGCTGTGAGTAAGGTTGCCAGAGCTCTTGGGAGGGGGGTCAGATAGCGTGTGTGATGCCTCTGGTATTGCAAACGTTCACAGGCTACGGTAACCACTTACCAACAGGTGGGCCGTAAGTTTGTTTGTCACCTAAGTTGTATAAAAAAGTCGCTTATGTTGACAGTCAGTAACGCAACAGTCGCTATTAATTCAGATAGTGTTTCTAATAGTCAGTTCGTGCCCAGTGCCATTGCATTCGTGCTAACTCTAATTAAACAGATTGGAGACCGTGAATCGATAACAAGATTCCTTCGATAATCAGCTTTGTTCGTGCATCTTGTATCACAAACGTAGGTACGTAGCAGATATAAATTATGCAGTTCAAATAAAAATACCAAGCTATTTTCGACAGGTTTCGGTGGAGTGTCGTTGGTTTGTAAATAAAGCGAAGAACACAGAAATGTCACCTCAATTTAAAAATCTATTTATAGGTTAACACGGCTATTCACCTTTTTTTGTTGTTCTGAAGATACTTTTTTACCCAGGTATTCTTAGTTAAGATTAGGTACCTATGTTTTAATCGGAAATTCAAAAACATTCGAAGTTATTTCTGTATTCGGTTTGAAGTTAGTATATTTTATTTCATTCCACTCACACAAGTGGATTGAAAAAATTTAGAACACCAGGGTTATACTAACTAAATTTTGTAAATTTTATATACAAGGTGATTAATGATACGTAAACTATCCCGAAAGAGGCTTATTCTACACACAATTGGCAATAAAATGTGTTCTACGACTCTTGGAAATTCGTAAGTTTTCACTGAAACACCAGTATGTCAAAATCATGTGTTTAGGGGAAAATCAGTTCAAAAAATCAGTGAATCAGTTGTTTAAGATAACAATCTTGGTGTCGAAGATTTCAAACGTATTATAATGAGTTTGGAATTATAAAAATACCAAAAACCTGATTTGAAAAAGGTCGGGAGATTATTTATTTTATTTTTACGGTAATATTTTTCTTTCTTTTAGAATGAAGCCCTTTCGGGATAGTATACTAGTTACAGACCACGTTGTATATATCCCTTTAGTCATGAATAAGGGTCAAGTGCCCCTTCACATAGAATCCAATTTCTTAATAAACTTTGAAACTGGTCTGTGGTAATTGCTACATGTACCAATTATGCGCCTTTAGCCTGCCTACCTATGAACCTAGAATGCATTTAGATGCCTACCTTGAGGGCTGGAACTGGTATGTGATAAGTACAGTCAGATAACGAAGTGGTTGCTATAATAATATTATAAAAAGTAAATAAATATTATTTATTCGTAATCGAGCGTTATACTTTTTTTATACTACCTGCTCGTCAATGGCATATTATGTGTCATGCAAACCTTTCCTAAAGTAAGTTATTACAGCCCTACGGTCTAGCCGGGTCATAATGTTGTACTGAATTTCATTATTTCCCATGGGACATAATGTGATTTGAATTTGGAATGCAACCCATGTAGTTGTGCTTGAACGAGGTTGGTTTCAAAAATGTTTGGGTGCAATGTGGTTTTATTCTAATTAGGCTGTATGTTAACATTTTTTTTACACTGCCTACAAATTAAAAACATGAAAACTTTGTACATACCTTTCTTTTTAATTGTTGTATCTGTATTTTTCTTGTGTACAATAAAGAATAAAGAAGAATTTTTACGAAATTCATTTTCACCCGTGCACGAAGAGGGATTTATGCGAATGTCGAACTGACCACTACAGAATAGACTACAAAAAAAGAAAAAAAGGCGCCAAGCTCAAACTGCTGTGCTGTTATCTACACCGAAATTCAGTTTCGATTCAAATAAACTTCTAAATAATGTCAAGTGACGACGACAGTGATTTTGATTCGACTCCAGAATGCATACAATCTGAAGCCTCTGGTATAGTTGGAAACTTACTTCCAGAAAAAACAGTTCTTTCTACTTAACAGTCATTGTTTTCAATTGCCTCGCAGAAAGTATAAAAAGTAGAGTATGCATCGCGGGCTTAAATGTGTATTTGTCTTCGGCGATCTTGAACCACTCGTACTCAGGATTCTTGCCTTAACTCCCTCGCTCCGCTCAGGAGTTAACCATAGAATACCTCGTTCTCGGGGTTCAATATAGCGCCCTTGACATAATACACTACTTTAAGCCCTTGTTGCATAATCTACTATTAAACACCCCGCAGTTACACACATAGCCCTGACTCCACACTAGGATTCCCTACTGTGTCGTGGATATCAGAAACTAAGAGTACCTTGGTACCACAATACCCAGACCCGAAACAAATATTTACAGATCAATTCAAACATTAAATGTTTTCACGCTTTTTGCAAATAAAAAATCTACTGAGCCAAATGAAAACAACTTCAAGCTTCAATGTTTATTTATTCATTGAAATCACGTGAATCATTTATATACGTCTTTTCGTCCGTTCTTCGCCACTAAGCCTAGAAGATATATTAACTATTTATTATTCAATAAAGTGTTTAAATTTGCTACTTGATAACTTTAGCATATCACTTGTTATAGAAGCGTACATACCTATTACCCTTTAGAAGATTTACTAAAACTGGCGCGCCTAATCATGGGAACAGCGAGTTTATCTTTGATTTGCATATTGATTTTCAGTATTTTACTGCACAAATTAATATATTTTTAATAAGTTAATTATTATCATAACGCGAGTAAAGACACTTATTAGTAAATCAGTTGTTCAATCAGCTCTTTATGTAAAAGCTTTTTAAAATTTTCTCGTTTATATTGCTGACTCTACCAAAGGAACTCTGCTAAATATTGCGATACTTAGTTCCTCGTATACAGGTTCAAATATTTTATACTAAAGTGGATATTGCAGAACATTCGAATACAATCTGGGTATTAAATTATCTAGTAAAGACAGCTAACCCCAAAATTGTTAACCATCGTGAGTGGAATTTTAAGGGAAAAAATCAAAAATAATTCAATACATCAGTAATTCCATTAAAATAATGTCAGTCTGATATCGCAGTTAGGGGAGTGAAAAAATATACCTATTGACTACCTACCTATAAATGACTATTAGTAGTAAATGGACTTACCAACATCATGAGGCAAATGCGGCTGCTTGCAGAGCCAGTCCTTTATGGAAACTAGGTCAGTGTTGCCGGACTCTTGGTCAGGCATTTTGCTGCAATCAATAAAAATATTATAGGTAAAGCGAGGTATTTGATAAACCATCAATAAATATATGAAAAACTCTTACGCTACTGACTGACTGACAATCAATCAACTGTCTTAGGTATGCAGTGTTGAAACGGCGTGCGATGTGTCATCTATTATATGTTTAAATTAAGGACTTGATATTGTTGAGCTACATTGCAAGCCCTCAATGTCAAAATTAACATTAATCAATAGACGTAAGGATCATTTTGTAATATTTTTTAAACACTTTTAATATAGCATATCGTACGCTCTTTGAATACGGCTATTTGTACATTTTGTACGATTACTCTTATGCGCTCTTACATGGATGGTAAGTATATACAAACGTAAAATCGCAAGTCTATTGTTCTCCGTTACAGTCAATACATAAACATTGTTTGCAAAGCACGCCTGTGTAACAGGAAACAATTTGGGAAAGTTTTACCATAAAATGTTCTTAGAATACTAAATTTTGGTGATGTAATGCAGCATCACAATGTCACCGACATAGCTCTCAGAATTAGCAAGTTGAAGTAACAGGGCAAGCCATTTAGCTCGCAGAACCGACAAACGTTGAGGAAAAAAGGTTCTCAAATGGCGACCACGAACCGGGTGACGCAGTATTAAAAGGCCGGGGGGCCTGATGAACCGACGACATTGTGAAGGTTGCGAGAAGTCAGTGGATGGAAAAGGCTCAAGACCGTTCGTCGTGGAACACTTTGAGGGAGGCCTATGTCCAGCAGTGGACTTCTAGAGGCTGATGATGATTAATGCATCATTCTGAAGGTCATCATCAGCATGTAGAATTTCACTGGTGATTCATAATATGTATTCCATCCCGAAAGGGTTCTTATTATTACCAATTGGCAATAGAGTTTGTTCTACGACTTTTGGAAATTCGACATTTAATTTTTTCATCGAAAAATCTCTATGCGGAAATCAGCTGTTTTGGGGTCAAATCAGTTCAAATCCATCAGCTGTTTTAGGTAGATTCCGAACTTCTCTTTCGTTTAGTTATAAGTTATAAGGATGATAAAAATACCAAAAACAGCTAGTTTGAGAAAGTGAAAATTTGATGTATTTTTTTTCGCTAATATTATTACTTTTTGTTGATAGAATAACCCCCTTTTGGGATGGTATACATGTTATGAATCACCTTTTAGGCCTCGCCCAGAGTTCTATGACGACAGGTCTTTTCAATCCACCGACTTCGCGCAACTTCAACAATGGCGGCGGTCAGTCATATTCGAGAACCTTTATTCCCGAACCGTTGTCGGTTCTGCGAGTTCTGCGAGGCGGTATTGCTATTGTTTTGCAGTCCTATTGTTTTCCGGACGGATGGATAGTTAAGTACAAATCTTAAGATTTGTGTATACCCCAAAAAATCTCGACTCAGGTGGTATTGCTAATTTTTGTAGCATTCCTTTGTTTTTCGGACGAAAAGATAGCTATTGCTATCTTCCAAAATAAATCGGCTCAGGATTGCTATTGTTTTTCTGGCAGTTTGCAATCTTCGAATCAGGAATGAAACCAAATAATCTGAATCTTTTTTTTATATGTATAAGGTTCGGGAGTGAATGTAGAAAATAAAATATTCCAAGTACAAGTTGATGTTTTATTAGTATGTCTTATAATTAGATACAGTTTTAATACTCTAACATCTTATCTACCATAGTCCATAGTCATACCATCTACCATAGCATTTACATTACGGTTTTTATCTACTTCTATAACATTGCATTCTATAACATTCTTTCCGTAATAACCAAACAAAAGTAAAAAAAATCGGGTTTGGCAACGCGTGCGTGTTGCCTCTGGTATTGCAAGCGCTCATAGGCTACGGTAACCGCTTATCAACAGGTGGGCAGTATGCTTGCTTGCCAACTCAGTTGTATAAAAAAAAATACAATCGATATAGAAACGTTTTATAAAATTAACATGTTGTACATCGAGTTACTCACCCGCGGAGGCTGAAGAAACACAAAATACTTTCAAGCAAATCTATTACCCTATTCTGAGCCCTTCTGTCAACGACGACTTCTGACGACAAATAGTTTAGATATTTTTAAGATAGACATAAGAAATAAAAAAAAGTTAAGTTTAGTAAGATTTTTAATATATTTATTACGCTTGTACTTATTTGTATCATCCTCACTGTGTTTGTTATATTTTACCTTATGGTTTGTGTTAAATTCTGTGCGTGTGTTACTTTTGATTACATTTGGATTTACTGGGAATACTACTTTTATTATTCCGCTCATCCACCTATAACTGGCGCCCAACGTGCATAGGGCCTAGAACTAAGAAATGTAAATACTTAGAATAGGTTGTTTGAAATCCACCAATCACAAAGCCAGAATAGGTAGAAAAAAACCCCAGAACGCTAGGCAGGTTTGAACGCAGGTATAAAAACAAGTCTCGACGTGTTTCCAACATACAAAGCTCTAAGAGCTATTGCCAACGCCCGCTCCAACGAACCTCTGGCCGATTGCCCAGCCTCCCCCGACTCTAAGAGCGAAGACATGGTGCTAGACTGCTTCCAGTCTAGGCCTTCTTCACCCACTCCAAGCTGTTCCACTTTGGAACCCAGCTCCCGAGCGGCTTCACCGCTCTCCTCATCCTCTGCCTCGGACTCAGAGTTCACTCTAGTCCAGGGTAAGAGGAAAAGGGCCGCAAAAAAGTCCCAACCCGCTCAGGCTCCGCCAGCCAAATTCTCGGCCGTCCGGCCCGACTCCTCCCCTACTCCCTCTCCAAAAGCGGCAACCACTTCCGCAACAAAGGAGAAATCTCCCCCTCCCATCTTCCTTCGTCAGAAGGATAAATGGGACAAAGTCTCGATGGTCTGCGTGACCAAATCCATCGCATATACGCACGCGAAAAAGACCAACGATGCTATCAAGATCACGGTGTCGTCCTCCTCTGACCATCGTCGGCTAACCTCTTTCCTCCGCGAGGAGGGCATTGGTTACCACACCTTTGCCTTGGAGGAGGAACGCCTCTTACGCGTTGTTATCCGCGGCCTCCCCGCTGAGCACTCCACGGAGTGGATCAAGCAGGACCTACTCGCCCAGAACTTCCCAGTCAGGGAAGTGCACCGCATGGTCTCGGCGAGAGCGAAGAAATCATACGATATGGTACTGGTAGTACTAGATCGTTCGGCCGAGGGAAAGGCTATCTTCAACCTGAAGAAAGTCAACGGCCTCTCCGGCCTCTCTGTTGAACCCCCCCATCGTAATGGCAACCCCTCCCAGTGCCACAGATGCCAGCTTTATGGCCACTCTGCGCGCAATTGCTATGCCCGTCCCCGCTGCGTCAAGTGCCTTGGTGACCACGGTACCGCTGACTGTAGCCACACCCGAGACTCCGCAGACCCACCTGGCTGCGTGCTGTGCGGAGCCAATGGACACACCGCGAATTATCGCGGTTGTCCGAGGGCCCCGACAGCGAGCAAAAAGGTTACTCGGAGGCATCCCGAACGCGAAGCTCGCCCCCCCGCCCCTCAATACACCAAGTCCACTCCTAAGTTGACTATGGTCCCCCCGGCTCCGACCCACAACGCGTGGGCAAAGCCACTCCCCGAAACCAGTTTGGGCCGCCAGGCTAGCACCTCTCAGAGTGTGCCGGCCTACCGCCCCCCACCCCTTCGAAATCAGGCCAGTGTACCAGCGTACCGGCCACCCGCACAGTGCCATCCCTCTGCCCCTTCTGGGCAGGTGCAGAAGTCTGCCTTCAACGTCGCGGACTTCATCGCGTTTGGCGAAAAGTTTAGGACTATTAAAGACGGCTTCCTAACGGAAAACAAAGCGCTGTTCAGCGCCTTCACCTCATCCAGCAACCCCCTTAATTAGCATCCAATATGGTTGCACAAAAGAAATGCGTTATACCCCGCTCCGTCACTTTGGCATTTTTAATGCCAACGGTCTCGCGCACCAACGCTTTCTGGTCGCGGACTTTCTGTCCCGACACCAAGTCGATATACTACTAGTGCAAGAAACCTTCTTGAAACCGGGCCATCGTAATCCTAGGATTGCGAATTACCAACTGGTCCGCAATGATAGAACCAACCAACAATGTGGTGGTACACTGATCTATCACAAGAGGTCCCTGCACTGCATACCGCTAGATACCCCCGACATGACTGACTTAGAAGCCTCTGTCTGCAGACTTGCGATGACCGGGAATCCACCAATCACCATAGCATCCTGCTACCTCAGTCCCAATAGAACCTTGCTCAGGAGTGACATCAACGCACTCCTTACTCTGGGAAGCTCTGTCATTCTGGTGGGAGACTTCAACAGCAAGAATGTTCTTTGGAACTGTCTCTACGACACTCCCAACGGCAAGGTACTTGAGAGCTTAGCCGACTCCCTCAACTTTGATGTCATTCCTCCAATGACTCCGACCCACTATCCGCATAATATAGCCCACTGACCCGACATACTAGATATGGCGTTGCTTAAGAATGTATCCCTACGGTTGCATTCCATTGAAACGCTCCACGAACTGATCTCAGACCACCGCCCTGTGCTCATGCATTTGGGCTTCCCCACTGTAACGACCCCTTTGACCAAGACTGTGGTGCATTGGAATAAACTCGAGAAAGCTCTCGAGGATATACATTCGCCCGCCTTGGACAAAATCCCCGACGACATCATCTCCCCGGATGACATCACAATTGCGGTTGACTCCCTGACTAGCCATGTCACCACCGCCATAAGCGGGTCATCGAAGCAGGTCCCAGTGGTGGCCGACCGCCGCTGGGCCTTGCCAGATGATGTGAAACGGCTTATCACGGAGAAGAACGCAGCGATCCGACGCTGTAGTTCATGGCCCACCGACATTAACCGACGCCAACTGCGCGCTCTCAAGCGCCTAGTCAAGAGCCGGGTCCGCGACCACCGTAATATTGAGTGGGACAGCACGCTCTCCGGGATCAAGCCAAGCCACCTGGCCTACTGGGACTTGGCTCGCTCCATGAAAGCGGATACTGTTTCAGTCATGCCCCCTCTGACCCGCCCCGATCAAACCTGTGCGTTCTATGACGACGAAAAGGCTGAATGCTTAGCTGAAAGCCTCGAGTCCCAATGCTCCCCTAGCCTCAACCCAGTCGACCCTGTGCACCTCCATACGGTGGACAGTGAAGTCGAACGTCTAGCTTCTTCAGATCCAACCGACTCTCCCCTTAACCATGTTAGGGCCTCAGAGGTTCAGGCGATTATTAAAAATCTCCGCACGCGAAAGGCCCCTGGCGCTGACGGCATCAGCAATAGGGTCCTAAAGCAATTTCCCACTGCCCTTATCTATCTCCTCGTCAGCATCTTCAATGCGGCTGTGGCGACCTGCTCTTTCCCCGATGCCTGGAAGGAAGCCACTGTCATCGGCATTCCCAAACCGGGCAAGAAAATTCCGGAGCCTACTAGCTACCGCCCTATCAGTCTCCTCAGCTCCCTGGGGAAAATATATGAGCGACTCCTTCTGAATCGTCTCTGGTCCCATGTTCTCGAACATAATCTCCTCTCGGACGAACAGTTTGGCTTCCGAGCCAGACACTCGTGCCCGCAGCAAGTGCTCCGCATCACGGAGCATGTACTCTCCAATTTCTCCGACACCTGGCCGGCTGATACAGGCGCGATCTTCCTCGATGTAGCGAAATCTTTCGATAAAGTCTGGCACAACGGCTTGCTGTACAAGCTTTCCAAAATCGGAGTGCCAGTCAGACTCGTACTCATCTTGCGAGACTTCCTCCAAAATCGAAGCTTCCGTTACCGCGTCGAAGGCACGCTCTCCAACCCCCGCCCCATCAGGGCCGGCGTCCCCCAGGGCTCTGCCCTCTCCCCATTGCTGTTCACGCTGTATACCAGCGACATACCTCGCACCCATAAGGTGGAAATCGCCCTATTCGCGGACGATACAGCCCTATACACATCCGATAGGAACGCCAATCGGGTGTGTATAAGGTTGCAGCAAGCCCTCTCCGATCTTGGCGACTGGTTTCGCAAATGGCGCATCGAGGTCAACCCGACTAAAAGTGCAGCAGTGTACTTTCACCCGGGCATAACCAGGCCCAATAGCAAAAGTCCCCTCAGGACTATAACCCTCTTCGGCGAACCCATCCCTTGGGAACCGTCTACCCGTTACCTCGGGGTCATCCTAGACAGTCGTCTATCCTTCCGCGAGCACACTAAGAAAGTTGGCAACAACGCCAAGTTTTATCTTAGCCGGTTCCATGCCCTCTTGTGCAAGAAGAGTAAAATGTCCCTTAGAAATAAGTTGACGCTTTACAAAGCTTGCATAAGACCAGTCATGACTTACGCCTCAGTAGCTTTTGCTCACTCCAATCACGTAAAGTCCCTTCAAATTATCCAAAATAAATTCTTGCGGAAAGCCACTGGTTCACCATGGTACGTTCGTAACGTTGACCTACATCGAGACCTCAAACTCGAAACCATAGCCCAGTTCATGAAACGTGCCTCAAGGCGATATTATGACTCGGCCCCTCACCATCCGAACCCGCTCGTTTCAAACGTCCCAGACTACCCCATCGTACTCGACTACACATGTTCTTGAAGATCCAGAAGACGGGATTACCTCCGCTAACGCGGAGGCGATCCCTTCATCG
This sequence comes from Anticlea derivata, assembly GCA_947579855.1. Taxonomy (NCBI): domain Eukaryota; kingdom Metazoa; phylum Arthropoda; class Insecta; order Lepidoptera; family Geometridae; genus Anticlea; species Anticlea derivata. The sequence continues at coordinate 4,669,784 of OX388271.1, read as the reverse complement.
AACTCCGACACATAAAAACACTCAAAACATCACACCGACCCCGCCGGCGGGGTCGACGACGACGTCCCGTCCCTGCGTTTCCACCCCGTCAGGGTGATGGCCTCCTCAAAAAAAAAACCTCCCTCTGGCAACAGCCCAAGCCGAGGTCCGTACCTAAGTGGTGCCCTTGCGCTCGTTGCCAAACCTAACCTTTTTTCGGCAGTAGCGCCCTCTGCGCTCGCCTAGCCCGGTGTAGCTGGCAGTGGTCGTAAGAGACCCAAGGCATATAAATACGTTCGAAAAAAAAAAAACAACATAACGGGCGCGCATATGCAGCGCCTCGAGATATTATCACTGTATCACTTCTGGACAAAGCTGTCGCCTGCCGCATTGCAGCCACCGGCATAGAAAAATCACTCATACTAGAAACAGTCGGTGGGAAAATCATTGAGAAAAGGGACTCCCAAAAGTTGGATCTGAAATAAATGGAGCCCATAGAAGAGATAAACGCACTTTGAAAAGCGTTCGCACTGTTGAAGATTTTATGCTGTCACCAAAACAAATAAACTTGAAAACGATACAAGATTCCATCTTGAAAAATCTGAACGAGCTTCTGTACGAAAAAGAAAGGCCAACACTGCTGATAGATCAAGATAACTGGGACTTGATAATTTCACGGAAAGTCCTGAGAGGAAGAAGGAACGCGCCAGTCGCATCATTGCCCAGCCTGTGATGGGTGCTTCACGGCTACCACTCTGGAGCTACTGCAACAGTGAACTTTGTTTATCACTGCGTGTGCTTAGAAGATGAAGCAATTGAAGCCGAGTAGTCGAAAGAATACCGCATGACTTCGGTAATCGTCGGAGCATCGTCACCAGCCACAGCGATCTTTGTGAAAAACTTGAATGCGCAGAAGCTAGAACACGAATATCCAGAAGCAGCCAGATCCATCATCCGAAATCACTACATGGACGATTACCTACAAAGTTTTGAGAACGCAGAGGAAGCGTCGAGAACAGCGGAGGCAGTGAACACATTCATAAAGAAGCGGATTTCGAGCTAAGACAATGGGCGAGTAACAGAACAAAAACATTGGCCAACATCAAAACAAAAGAAGCTCCGAAAGAGAAGAAGATTGGTGAAGAAGAGAAAACCTTAGGCATGCGATGGATTGTTGAAGAAAATTAACTCGCTTTCAAATGTCGGGCTGAGGAAAACACTTTTGGTGTAGTTATCGTTATGAAGAGTTAGCTTTATCGTTTACCATAATCAAAATAAACTATTAAAACAAAAAATCGTAAGTCTGCTTTTTAGCCATTTCGACCCACTGTGCGGCGCTCCTAACCAGGGGGGACCTTATGAACGCATGATTAGAACAGTGAAAAGCGCCCTTGCAGTGACCCTGGCGGAACGAGCCTCAAGGGAAGAAATACTCTCCACCCTGATAACTGAAGTACAACATACGGTGAACTCACGGCCATTGACCTATGTACCGGTGCACCCAGCTGACATGGAAGCGTTGACCCCCAACCACTTCTTAATAGGCACGGACGTCGGTCTACCTTACTTTGGCGAATGCAACGCGGCTGACAAACGATCCTGGCGCGCCGCACAAGAACTCATTCTGGTCAAGATGGCTCAAGGAATACTTACCTACCCTGGCACCTAGAAACGATGTACGAAGAAAGGAAAACAACGTCAAACAGGGCAATATAGTAGTCATCGCGGACGGGTTAGGTACTGCCTCGGAACGTGTGGCCTCGCGGCTTCGTAGAACGTGGGGACTGACGGGGTCGTGCGGAGCGCGGACGTACGGACGCGGGGAGGTATCTTTCGGAGACCAGTGAGGAGGCTCATCGTCCTTCCGGTGGAATAGGGCTGCGAAGATCTACGCCGGGGGGAGATTGTTACGGACGATCTAGTTATTGTATAAACTTAGTTTTAATTTAGCTCGTTCATTTTAGATTTTACAGACGATCGATAGGTAATTGTATCAATACTTTTAGCGACCGACGTCCCACAGTTAACATAGTTTTATGAATAAGTTTGAAAGAAATAATAAAGATTTTAATAGATAGGGTCTAAAACTAAGAAATGTGAATAGAATAGGTTGTTTGAAATATACCAAACACAAAGCCATAACGAGCGCTCGGGATTTTACGGCTCTGGGAAAAGAAGGCCCTTAGAAAAAGCTAGGCGGGTTGGAACACAGTTATCAATAAAGGGCTTGCACATGTAACGGCTCGGGATTTTATTGATATACGGCTCTGGGAAAAGATACCCCTTAGAGAACGCTAGGCGGGTTTGAACACAGTTAGGAATAACGGGAGCTCACAGGTAGCGTCTTGGGATTTATTGAGTACGGCTCTGTGATTTGCCGAGAGCACTCCGACTAGACGGATAGGATAAGTTTAGCTTATAAGGAACGATTTCTTGAATAGAAATGACTCAGACTGAGACTCAGGCGGTGGAGAGAAACTATACACTTTTGCACTTCTCGTGCAAAAGTGTAGTTATAGTTTAAAGTAATTGCTTAAAGTAGTTGTAAAGTGACAAATAAACCTGAAAAATTGTAAGAAAAAGGAAATACAGTCCACTTTAGGAAATCAAGTCGTTTCATTGGAAGATCCCTTACATCGAGCGTTGGTCGATCAAACAAAGGGGGTGGTTTATCATTCATATCAACAAACACATACGACGGTGCTAATGCCACACATCTTATAAAAATCGATAATAACGATGTGAAAAGCTGAGCAAAACTGCTCCTGCTCAACATTGGAAGCACGCTAGCATTCGCATTAAATACTACTGCAAGAACACTACAACAAAAATTATGAAAATCCCAAAAAAAAAAAACTATCATATCACGAAGGACTGTAAAACCTTTTTTTTTTCAAATTCATCATAGGTATTCAAACTCTGTTTGAGTTATTACATAATTTTATGAATAGAAAAACAATCCTGAAATGTAATCCTGATATTGCTTCATTGATTGTTTCATAAATAATTCAGGAGTTTCGACATCTATGTAAGGTTTTTAAATGCTGATTCTATGAGATTGACGTTTGAGGAAGCATTTTTATGTAATCGCCTTTTAGATACCTCTTTTTGATACGTAGCAGGCGCAAACCAAGGTTTCAGTTTCAGCTTCCATACAAAGATTGAACAATCTATCATCTTAAATTGAATCAAATGATTCTCGCGATGTTGATGGTATCTCCAAATGTCAGTGCTTGTTGGTTGCATTATGGCTGGTTTCCATTATGATCTACATAGTTCTTCAATCCTGCTCCAACTTGACTATAGAAACAAAATAAATAAATTTAAATACACGTCGTTCTAAACTTAACAGATATAATACTTTATTTACAGAAAGAAACTTAAAACTAATACAAGTTAATATTTACAAAATACACAAGAAACAGTTGAGCCATCTAAAGACCGTTACAAACGATCTATAGATAGCTCAACTGATCCAGATCAATCAGCGACGCGTGACCCGAGAGCTGGCTCTTATTTGGCCCAGCGAATTAGCATTGCCATCCAGCGTGGCAATTCCGCCAGCGTCTTGGGGACGCTTCCGACTGTTAGTAAACTTAACTATATAAAAATGATTTAAGAATAAAGGTAGGGTACGTACCTTGTATGTACGTATCTCTGATGTCACACATTTCTTTTTCATCCAAAGATGTAAAGAGAAAATTCATCTATTTCGGTGAGGCTACTGCGGGAACGCTTGCATGTAAATTTCTTTGCAAGGTTTTGTGGTATGCAAGTAGTGGTAGCCTCTTCGTCAGAATGGTTCAGTAGGGTAGTTGAATTTCTTGTAAGTGTCAGCATCCACGGGTGAATAATTTGAGGTACCCTGCAAAAACATGTTTTTATAAAACACAAAGATAAGAGTACTCAATATAAAATAGCATATAATTATTTCAAATAAAATAGATAGAGATATAGATAACTAAGTAATAGACATTTTATAAAAAACTGGGCGAAATGCCCTAAGACCAGGAAGAAACAAACAATGTAAACTACCATTTATGTACATAAAAGTAGTAAATTTAAGTCCTGACCCCACACAACACACACACACACACTAAAACTTCCTTTTTCTTGGGTATCAGGAACTACGAATACCATGGTAAGTACCACAACGCCCGGACCTAAATCAAATATCTACAGAACATGAAACACACCGGGAATCGAACCAGCACCTGTAACCTGTAACCATGTGAAAGCAATAAATGTATTGAGTTTTGAACTTACCGCCATTATATACGTAAAACACTTGGATGCAACACAGAAACAATATTTCAAGTTGACTGCACGCGTGCCACACAAGCTATGCCGAGGAACGAACAATTTTCATAATATACAGCAGACGTTACCAGGTAGATCCCTGCAGGGTTGCATTCTTTGGGGACGATAACAATTTCAATATAACCGTATCTTTCCGTCTTTCCGTCCGAACAATAGCGATAACGCCTGAGTTAATATTTGTGTCTAAGTATAACAATAGTCTATTGTTATTCAACATTGAGTAGGATTTTTGTAACTTTTGAAACGAGCAAGAGATACGTAGAAATGACTGAGTGCGAATACTGACAAAAGAATACCAAACATATGTTTATAGCCGACTAGTAATGAAATGCTATTTAGCAATGTTTGTTCCCGACTACTGATGTAGTCGACACAGCCCCATATGTGAAATACTGCAACTTTGCAAGCCCAACGCATGAAGGAAGATGCACTTTAATCCTTTCGCCACAGTGGTTCTTTCATCACACTCTTGTCTTAACTGTAGTAAAGTGACCAAGAAAGAACCAGGCGATACGACGAACTCGAACGATTCGGATATTTGCAAATTAATCGTGTTTTTAATATAAAAGACTTCAACGCGCTCGTGCTGTAGATGTTGAATTTCGAAATCCACCACACCAAAATAATATAAAAGCGAAGGTAATTCGCTAAACGGCTGTACCGATCTTGATGAAATTTGGTATCGAGATAGTCTAGTCTGCTACTTATTATCCGCGTATCGCACGAGAAAAGCCGCGGACAGCCTCTACCATGATAAAGATTTATTTATTCAGAAAACATATAAAGATAAAACCGCAGACAATCCCTACTTTCAGCCTAAAGCTAACTAAGCTAAAAATTTATAAGGCAGGTTGTTCTGACTACAAACTTGTTAACTGCTTTATTTATCCCTTAACTTAGGGTCATTATTCGCAAAATTAAACATAAAATGGATCTCTATTTTTGTAGCTTTATGATCCCTTCATTCAACCAATTGTACCCACAAAATGACGTCAGCAAAAACGTAGGTTGACAAAAAGTTGATAAAATTAATAAAGTTGGTAATACATTCAGAAGCCTTTATAACCGTGGCTTGAGCGTCCGAACCGAGTTGTTCCCAGGATTCCAAAATCTTATTAGGATTTAAAAAAAATCTTCCAACATTATGTTCCTAAACAGTTCCAAGATATTATAAAATAAAATAAATTTATTTTAAGTAACACTCATAATGGGCAAATAAAATGTTAATAGATAAAATAGGTGAGAAATAAAATAAGACAAAACCAACAATATTAATTAATAGTTAAACTATACTATCCCCCTAGCCTGCCTGTCACAACAATGACGTACACATGGACAGTCAATTTTGGCAGCTATCATGGCCAGATACCAAACCAAGATATCCAAGATAGGAGGCAGGAGGAGGCAGGTACCAAACCCCTGGATCGGTAAAGACAAAGATAAAGATTGTTTATTTGCTTAAACACAATGTAGGTGTAGATGTTAATAATATTTAGATTCAATCATGTTTTACTAACATTAGCATGCAAATGTGTTAGAGTAAGTTTAACTATAGCCTATTATTATTTAATTTTAAACAATTTCAAAAAAGATCAAGTAATAAATAATAGTACAATAAGATGTCAAAATGTATCTGTCATGAAATCGTTAATATTATAATAACATTTCTTATTTAATAATTGTTTCAATTTAGTCCTAAATATATTGTCGTCAAGATCTTTTAATGATTTTGGTATCTTATTATAGATTTTACGTGACATACAGACTACACTTTTTGTAGGAAAGGTAGAATGATTTGGAATAATAAATTGAGAAGTGCACCCGCGCTAGTCCAAACGCCTTCTAGGCCTTGAAAACAGTTCCGATCCGTATATAAAAAGTTACTCTATGGTTCCGATCTCGATTCCAATCTTAACTCCTTTGATTTGACTCCTTCTTTCGCCTGACTTTGGAAAATGTATATTCTTATTACAGAATGAATAAACGTCGTCTCACGATCTCGGTAGCGTAGTGGGCGAGTGCCCGTTTGAGACGCAGGGGTTCGATTCCCACTGCAGGATAAATGTTTGCATGATCCGAAAATATTAATTCCGGGTCTGGGTGGGTAGTATGGTACTCCTAGTATCTGGTCAGGACTATGTATGTGACTGTTTGGTGCTATCTATTTATTATTTCTAAGTCATTTCGAAATACATTGAAATCCTGTACCTAAATAAAGTGTATAGTCGCGAGTCACTAAAGTACTACAGTAAACGCCACAGTACACAATACTTTGCCCTTTGGATTCGGCTCACGAACGAATCAAGTTCAACTGAGACACGCAATCATACGAATACGTGAGGTCAAAACGTAATTGAAATGCAGCCAATCACACCAAATACTTATAATACTAGTAACATTACACGAGACGTTAAAACCAAGAAAATTGTCCTCACAATATATCCAAGCAATGCGTTTTTCTATTTGAAAATGTTAAGTGCATGCGCACTTAACATTTTCAAATAGAAAAACGTGGATATCACGTGGATAAAACGGTGTAGGAAAAAATCCTGATAAAACCAGTAGTCTTAAAGCGGCGATGGGCTTGCAACCTTTCACGTATACAAAACTACAAAATGTGGGCATAAAAATGTTTGGACATGTCTCTGAATACCTCTGATATCTATATATCATTATCATCATCAACATTTCAACCGTTCCTACAGTTGTCCAACTCCATCATGAGGGAGGAATTTGTCCCTACTCACAACGCTGGGCACGCGGGTTGGCAACCGTAGATCGAGTGATCTTTGTTAAAATAGGGGACGCTGCTGCCCATCCTCTAGCTTTTTTCCCTTAGCCGCCTCTTACGACATCCACGGGTAGGTAGATATGGAGGGGCCTATTCTTCAGCCGGGGCCACAACACCCAACTGTGCGAGGTATATTAATAAGTATCACGGCCATTTTTTCATTCATAAGTTATCATGACACAATGAGTATTGTTGTTTGCTCGTTTCTCAATAGCCTTACGATTTGGATTTTAGTCACGCACGTTGAAGATGTTCGGGCGATATTCAAAGAACCTACTGACTGCGTACTTGCCTACCTAACAGAAGGTATCTACCCTATGAACTTGCATTTTCCTATTAATTTTCGTACCTAATAAATAGGACCAGTGTGATATGCAATCACTGTCAGTTACACCTACATTATTGTTAGGTGCCATGAATTGGTTGGCTCACCATCGAACGGTAAAAATGTAAGAGCCTACTGACCGACGGACGCTGTATTAAGGTCAAGACGAAAACCTGACCGGCATAAATATTCAGATGTATTATAACGGCTACATCCCAGGCGGACACGGTTTCGGTGGGACACGATTCCAGATAAAATCAATGAGAAAGAACGCATAAAAAAAAACATTTTATCTTTATATCCATAAAGATAAAAAGTTTTTTTTTTTTTGTTATCCAACAACAAAAAATCCCGCACGGACATAAACGTCAATTCTTACACAAAAATGGGCAGTAGGTAGTCGGAGAGAAAATGTTTCATGATTTATAATTTCAAAATTAGTCCGTAAGTTGATTACAGATAATTTTGATGGTAGTGATTTTTAGTGATTTTTAAGATTTAGGCAGAAATAATGCGTATCTACCGAACTAGTGCTTTTGTTTATTTTTGGTTCCTAGTTTTATTAAACATTTTGATGAAAGATAAAAAAAGGGTTTTTGTTATAAATAAGAAACAAGTAATTGTCAAACAATAAATATAATTTGAAAACTGACTAGTTCTATTTATAACTGAACATTTTACCCTATTGTCTGTGCGGGCTTTTCGATAGGTTTTTTGATACTGTCCCGTAACCATTAGCCGGGATTTAGTCCGGGATTTAGCCTTTAAAGACTTGATTAGAGTCTAATCCTTCTTGTTAACAGTACTTGATCTGAGAGAGTGCATGCTTGAATCATCGTCTTAGCTTTTTTAGCTAGGTACATTTTTATTAGTATCTTTATTAATTTATTTGTCTACCTATTTTTAAAATAATATAATATAATGCTTTAATAAAGTTTTCAGTAAGTACATAGCTTGTTGGTGGGTATTTTTCTTCTAGGTTAGGTACTAGATTCACTAGATATTTCAGTCTAGGTCAGATTGGCGTGTCTGTTTACTCACATTTTATTTGCAACAGCAACACGTGAAACTTTTGAAATTTTCAGACGCACGTGCTTATACAGTCGATATCCGCGGCAGACTGATGATCGAACTACCTACAACCTACTTTAATCTGACTGTTCAGTCGGCCTTTTACCCGCAATGCAATCCGCACGCGTTGGTCTTGCTTAGGTAGGTATACTAGGTATCGGTAATGATAGATAGAAAATTCTTTATTGCACATAAAAATAGTACAAAGGCTAACTTCCACAAACCACAATGTCCACAAACTCAAAGGTTATCTTCCAGATAACCTTTGTGTTTGTGGACAGAAGATGTGAAGGTAGTGCACAGGAGAGGGTACAATTGAGATCATAAAAACGAAAATAAATGGAGTTATGATGCTAATTACTTACAAAAATTTTGAGAGAAATAGGATTTCATAAAATAAATACATACTAGTTTTAAAAAAAATAAGTTAATAATGATATGTTTATGTTTGATGTTTTATAAAATTTTCTTATATACTAAAACAACGTAACAAGAAACGATGGAAAATATAGGTACCTAGGTATTTATTATTCCCAATATTAAATATATTTTTCATTATTATGGTAACGTCGTACCGACTTGCACTCAATTCGGGTCTTTTTGAATTGGTCTGCACTGGCACCATTCACCAACTCCACTCCTACGTGGAGTCGGGTGCACTTTTTTCGGACGTTTAGCGGCCGTATGTACAGTAGATAAATAATAAATAAACAAATAAAATCTTTTAATCTCCTGTGCATACTCCTTAGGAAATGTTCTGCTGCGCCTGCGATGCTCCATAATAGTGGCTGAAAACACATCACATACCAGGCTAGTGCTGTGTAGGTGATCCGTGAGCGGGGAATAGGCCTTAAAACTCCCAACTTGGTACTCAGCGGCAGCGTCATCCATAGATTAATTAGGGACCCACTTGCTTTTTTTTTTCGCCCTAGCGGGCAGGCTAAAGTCTGAGACTATACCGCCTAGTCTGGCGTAGGACCCGCTTGCCTCACCCAAAGATTACGATGCTGAGCTGGCCGCCTCACTTAACGCTAACTGTCAGTCATTTCTTACAATCAATGTCAATGTAATAAAACATAGATCAATGACTGTCACTGTCAGTCAGTCAAACATTTTCTTTGAGGTTATGTTTAGTATAATATTTGCGAGCGTTTGTTTTGCTCTGTTTGTTCATTGTTGTTGTTAAAGTTAATAATAACATTTAAATGTTAAACAAATAATTTCGACAATGTTTGCTGCACATTTATTGCGTGTATATCGTACCAGCGATAAAATAATCGCTAGAACTATACGAGGCCGGGGCAACAGTTTTATCCCAAAAGGACCCAACCCCGGTTTGGACGGCAGGATACGTGCATTTCAGAAAGAAGGGATCCAAATAACTGACGATGATGCTGAAGAGTATGTGGAGCAATCAGAGAGTGACTTTTATAAGGTACGTAGAGGCTATACTCTCAGGGTAATCTTTAGTGTAGCAACTTGGTCGTGTATCAGTAAACTATCAAAACATTGTTCCCAGAACAGCATTAGACTGCTATAGACAACGACGACTGATATATCACAATTTCAATTCCAATCAAAGTTATGTCAATATCATCAATTCAAACCTTGGTACTACAACATCCAGACCCAGAACAAATATTTGCAGATCATTGCAAACATTTGTCCCAATGCAGGGATCGAACCCACAGTGTAAGGTATTGAGGGAAGGTGGTGGTTATGATTGAAGATGATGACTGTGTTTTGGTAATTATTAAATTTCCCTAAATTTCATAGGTAGCTAGAACATAGTATAAAGATAGTAGCTAGTATATAGGTAGGTATGAGGTATGAATGGTAGCGATGCATGTCCACAAGACTGATTCGTGACCCAACTATTTGTGTGCAGCAGGGAGACACCTAACAAGCACTTGTGCTTCAACATGCAGCTATTGCGGTAATTAAGCAAAACTTACCTGTATAAATTGTTGTTCCTACAGGTTGGAGAGGCCTACAATGAACACTTGAATGAGACTCTTATGGGAAAATATGAAGTCCAGCATCAAATTGTCAAAGGCAAATACTTCAAAGAGAACATGCCAAACCTGCTCACATGGAGTGAGAAAGAGCAGATCCGGCATTTGAATAATGAACACTCAGATGAGTGGACTCTGGAGAAGCTAGCTGAAAGTTTTCCTGCCACTGTTCCAGTTATTAAAGTAAGAAATAAGATTTGTTATTTCATTTAAAAACTTGGTATTATACAATATGGTATTTCACAATATCCTATCCTACTAATATTATAAATGCAAAAGAGTGTGAGGTTATTGTTGGTGTGTTTGTTATTCAATCACGCCGTAACTGCTCAACTGATTTGATAAAACTTGGAATATAAAAGTTCTTTAGCTAGAAAAGAATATAGGCTTTTATGTAGGTACCACGCGAATAAAGCCGCGGGCGGAAGCTAGTGTATACCAAGGCAAAATGGACTTATTCTGTAAACATAGATAAAATTTGTAAAAAAATTCAAAAATATTTTTTCTGATATTTACCTAATTTTTTTGGAATGATTACCAGCTTTATAACTAATTATTAAACAACAAGCAAGAAGTTTTACATCAAGTTTGCCCTCTAAAACAGCTGAATAATTGAGTTTAATTGATCTGACCAATTAGATGCTTTTTGCCTAGGTGGTGTTCAATTGTGAAAAATGTTGAATTTACAAAAGTAGAACAAATATTATTGCTAATTGGGTGTAGAACAAGCCCCATTAAGCTTACTATACATTATTATGAAACACCATGTTTATGACTAATCACAGAAAATAGATAAACTGTAGAATAGGTACTAAAACATGGGCACAAACAATATTTTTTTTTTAACAAATACAATAAGAGCCATGACTAACATGCCAACTTGTTTCAGAAATTACTAAAGTACCCATGGAAGCCAGCTAGTGAACAGCGAATAGCCCGTCACGATGCAACAGTTATGAGAAACTGGAAGGAACTCAAAGAAGGTTCACTGGACGTTCCCCAGGACATCCGGGAACACTTCCTCAAATTCTCTGATAGGATTATACCCCCTCTAAAGAAAGAGTCTATCAAAATTGACTTGACACAGGATAAGAAAATGGGAGAATTTGAGAGCATTGTAAAAAGGTGTGCAGAACAAGAACAATCCAGAAATAATACAAGTAATGAAACAGAACACACTCATGAAACTACAAATAAAATGGTACATGTGAAAAGAGATAAAAAAAGAGTAACATTAGAAGAGTTGACCACTAAGATCAAAAACCGTATAGATATAGGAAAAGATGTTGGTATGCCTGATCAAATAATTTTGAATTCAGTTAATAAACAAACCAGTGCTATAGCCGAAATCAATTCAGATGTCGAATTGTCTATGGAAGACAGTAAATCAAATGAAGTTGCTGATTATAAAGCAAAAGGCGATAATGAAAAGAGTATTATGGATTACCCAGAGAGAATAACTATTCCAAGAAAAGCCTATAAAAAAGGTGCTACCTATAAAGTAAATGACTGTTTCTATGACCATGATGGCCAATTTTTGTATAGGGTTTTAGGAATGTCCAATAAATAGTACATAATAATAAATAGTGTATAATAAAACAGCTATTACAATATTAAGCTTTATATTTTTTTTATAAAAATCAATGCATTTATTACACCTTGGTCAAAATTAATGAACATGGGTCGTCCTATTACAAAGTTCATGTCTTTCACCGATCCTGCATATTATTTTACATCACAATTCTAAATACAACATTATAGCATTTACGTGTTTATAAAAAAATTTACACTTTTGTATGGAACTATATTATGGCTTGAGTTTCATAAATGAACTAGAAACAAAAAAAAATAACACATCAATTTGTGTAAAAAATCACTCATTTGCTATTTCATTTGATCAAACTAAAACAAATCACTTTAGACAAACCATTGGACGCTTGTTACTTTAATGAAAGCCCTTGACAAATATAGGTATGCAGATAAGTAATTTGTTTAGATTTATTTATCACAAAACTGATAAACAGTTTAGGACAGAGCGCGAGCGCCATTACAAGAAATCTTGGCGCTTACGTGTATCACTCCAATCGCTGCTAGCCCAAATGGGATGATATCTATAACTCTTGAAAAATCAATTAAAAATGTGGAATAAGGACTCTGGTCCTTTGGGTCAAGGGTGTGTGGCGCTCGCATCTTTCGGGGACAACAGTTAGGGCAGGTGCGGCGGCAGATTCGGCCGAGGATCTCAAATAAGCAAGTCTTGCTTTTAGCAACTTTTTAGTCTACATAGCTTAAATGTTTCTTATGTATTTTGTAAAATAGTTGTAAATGTAATAGTTTTAATTTTCTTTCTGTAAATAAATGTAATTATTTATTATAGCAGTAGTAATAAGTTAATGAACTGAGTATTAATTTGTCCTAGTTATGTTATAATTGGTTACATTTAATACACAATAATTATTGAAATAGCTTTTGTAAATTTTCGGTAACTGAGATTAATGGCTGTTAACAAAATTACAACAGAAATCTATAAATTGCAAAAAGTGCAACTTTTATACTCAATTATGGTTTCAAAAAGTGAGAAAACGATTACATAATTATATTCAAAAATATTGGTGTTAAATAACTTCGTTATACTAGATTTATAATCATTTTTTAATAACTCAACCTTGACACTTTAATGAATACTTTTCAATTTGGCAGTCACATTATTCACTTGTGAAGCAAAGAAGCAAAAACATGCTTCCGCCTTGATGGTCGCTTTAATCTATAGACAAGATATTTTCCGAATTCCAGTACCATGAAACAATAGCCACTTTAAAATGGGTAATTAAAAAAAATCGGGTAAATAATGTGACTAATTGCACCAACACACATCGTTTACGAATTCCGTTTTAAATCACAAGCGTTCGTTAGACCATCGCTTCACATGACCTATTTAAAAAAAAGCGTGATTTGGCGTACTCAAAACACCCTTATTTTATTGTGGTAAGGTTAAATTTCAAATATTTCTGTTAGGCCATGTGAAGTGTCAGCATTACATTCCGTAGCCCTTAACCTACTCTATACAACAAATATATTATGTACACAAGTTTATTCGTAACATTTACGAATCAAAATACTTATAATTAGCACCCATGTAATAATCAAATGGATATGCCGAAATTATAATTGCTAATGAAGTGATTTTTGGGGCATTTATTAGGCCACATTTTTATTAAGTTTGATATTTTTTGCTAATAATAATATAAATAAAGGATATACACATGATGTAATCATATTTAGAGCCCAATAATTCCTTCTCTCTTTGTTTACATACACATAAAAAAAGTCACAAGGAAAGATGTTTCGAATTGATGGTCAAAAAAGAACAGGTACAGTCGCTTACCGCACAGAACTTACACTAACTTCTTGGATAAGTTACTATCACATGATGAATGAAAACGTAATAATGATTTGCTATATAACGTGTCTCTGAATGTATAAAAGTAAGCCCGCCTCTTTCTTTTGTTTACTGTTAGAAAAGGATAGGACGAGAGTTATCAAGCCGATAAGGTTAGTGACTATAAATAAGAGGGTTTAGCAGACAATTCTTTTTGTTGTCGATCGGATATATTTTTTGATCGCCGCGTTGTAGACAATATAGTAGTTTTTACTAGTTTTTTACTAAATTGTCTTTGATATTATTCAACTCGTTCCAATACTTGATAGTTAAGGAGATATTCAAATTTATTTTAATATTTGTCCATAACTACCCTATCAACTTATAGAAAATCCATGAAAAACCAAATAAGCTATAGCCGTTTTGTTGGACGGGCGAATAAATTCGCTTGCTCCAGTATTGCAAACAAAATGGACGGTTCCGTTTTGAAGTTCATACTAAAGTATACGGGATTTATTATTAATTTATTACACAACTTTATTCATGCATAACATAATTAATTATTGCAATTTTAGTCCGCGGCCCCGAGTCTTTCGTTTTCTCCAGTTACAGTACCTACCTATAGTCTTACACATTGTATGGGTATGGTGACGCGTCTTATATTCAGAAATGTTAAAAATAGGACACCAAAAATAGACCAGTATTTATGAATAAACTAAAATCTTATATGAATAAAAAAATATACTATATTGTCTTTGATGTAATATAAAATCTGTAATATGGTTTGCTGATTTTTTCTTTACCACATCTCTAGAAATTAAAAATCGCGAACGTCGCCTTACCCAGCAATATGAAAAAAGATATAGTTTTTTCTTTGAACTTCCAACTAACATAAATAATAACTTACAGTCCTGGGACTTGAAAATATTTTACCTAAGTTTTGCTACGCGACCGTATGTTTAGCCAAATCGGTTTTAGTTACAGCAACTGTTTGTTGTGATTGAAAAGTAGCTTTAGTTGTCTGGCCTAGCCTCACCTCGGAGCGATGACCAACAAGTCGTTTGAAGTAATGCCGGCGGTGGGCGAAGGCGGTAAGTCTTGCGGCCTAGCCTCACCTCCCAACTAGTCCAATGCTCATGTATATTTGTTATCTTTTTTGTCAATGACCAACCATAGTCGTTTGAAGTAATGCCGGCAACATACGACAGTGGGCGAGGGCGATAAGTCTTGCGGCCTAGCCTCACCTCTCAGCTGATCCACCGCTCGTGTGTATTTGTTATATTCTTAGTCAATGACCAGCCGCAGTCGTTTGAAGTAATGCCGGCAACATACGGCAGTGGGCGAGGGCGGTAAGTCTTGCGGCCTAGCCTCACCTCCCAGCTGGTCCAATGCCCGTGTGTATTCGCGTTGGAGCGCAATCAGGTCGATGTTCTGCTCGCCTAAAGCCGCCATCGCGAGGAATAGAATGTCTCTGGAAAATTAACATACACCCAATATAATGTTTAAGTTGTTTTGAAGTTTCTAAGGACCCTTTGGTAGCGAGAAACGGACGTAAATTCATGTTTTTTTATAGACCCATCCACGGATATCCATAGGGCGTACCACGACGTCTTATCGCCATGCAAATGCAATCGCGTCTACGCAATTTTACACGAATTTGCACCTTGAATCTATGAGACCGTCAACTTACGTCACCCCCTATACAAAATCGTAAAGTTTATGGTTTTCGTTTAGAAGATAAAAGCTTCTGACAGTGTAACAGATGGATGGCGTTGTTTCACCAATACTAACAAACACACCTGTAATAAGAGTAGTATCTCTTGTTGTTCGATGTATTTTCCCGCCAGACAGCCAGCCTTCTCAGCGAGTCCGTCAAATCGTTGCTCAACAGTCCATTGAGAACCGCTAATGCCACTCTGTAAACACAAATAATATGAGACACGTCTAGATACAAAACATTTAGTCCCTTATTCATAATCAGTCATTAACTTTGTTGAGACATCTTTTGTTGAGTGTAAGAAAATCATAGGGTGAAAGCTACAATAATAATAATACAGGGTTAGGCGAAAGCAGTAGACGAAAATTCTAAAACCTAATCTATGATGCCAAAAAATTTTGGGCCACAATTTTGTTTATTTATAGCCGTGTTGGCCTAGTGGGAGGTTCCCCTACTTTCAATCCGAAGTTCGTGGGTTCAGACGCGGCCGTGCACCCAAGGAGTTTCCCTATACGAAAACTTTAAGTTCGCATTAACACGTGCCTAAAACGGTGAAGAAAAACATCGTGAGGAAACCAGTAAGTATTGTTAAAAAGGCGATAGGCTTGCAACCTGTAACGTATGGAACACTGATTACTGCAAAATGTGGGCATTGTGCCGAATGTTAGGACATGCCTCTGAACTATCCGCTAAGGCATCTTCAACGATCTGAGAGATGACAAATCTTGGGAATGAAAGTCTTGAGTCTATTTTTTTTTGTCACTCGCACGACTTGTGCCTTTTCCATTATTTTTTTCTTATTAGTCTATCTAAGTGACTAACAAGTTTGCCTACATATCTCATTGGATTCGACTTACGTATGAGGCAGTGCGTCCGCGGCCTCTGTGAGTAACAGCGCTTGAAGCGCCCTCGAGCGCTGATTCCGCTGGCGATGTTGCCGCCATGCGCGATGTAGCGCCACGCCAGAGTCGGCCACTTCACCGTGCGCCCACTCCCAGCCGCAGTACACTCTGCACTCTGTTCAAGAGACATAACTTTTATAAACCGTACCATGGACCAAGCAACTCGGGTCGGTGCCGAGGACGGAGTGGCAGCAAAACAAAATCACAACCTCATTACGGGGCCTTTGAACCTCAGTGTGATTTCAGCCGTATGTAAAAGTCAATAAGTTATATATGTATAAGTTTCAATCATCAATGGCATATGGCATAAGGGAGCTAGTTGGGTTGATGGGTATAATCCGATCACAGTTACCTCTAGCTAGTTTACGGCAATTAACGCTAAGGTAAGCTTAGACAGCCCGAGTTAAAATAACTGTGAACGGACTGTATGATCCAAAACGCAATTTATTTTACATAGATTTCAGATTAAACACTCGCATATCATATCTCGCAGATCTCTCTCGTCTCTATATGAACCATAAAGTTGAAGTAGGTTTTTAGAACATAACATTTTTTTTTCGAACTGATGAAAAGAAGAAGTTCTATTAGAAATATCTTATATTAAAAGAAGGTTTTCTTACCAGCTTTTTCAGTATCAGGTATGACATCTAAACTCCTATACCTCGATTGGAAGTCTCGGCACAACAGTTCAGGCAGATGGTTCTCAATGTTCGCCCGTTCGAGGAACCACACGAGATTCCAATACACTATCGGGTGGGATTCTACGAATTCTGATTCAGCAAGGCATACGTCACCTTCTCTACCTGGAAGTACATAACAAAGTGTCTCATATACTCTACTATACTATACTTATACTTAGACAATTGCACTAGGGTTGTTATTTATTTACAAACTTAATAGCTGAACTCTTTTCGGTCACTGCCAAAGTATCTAATGAACGGTGTATGGGTAGGATTTCAGGAATCAAGAATGGAAATACCCAGTTTCTAGGACTTTTTGGGTGTGCGTTCAAAAATAAGAAATAGGTGCGAGTACCTTCTTACTTACCTAAAATAGATTCAAATTCCTTTCTGAGAACAAGTGGATTTAAATAAGGCACGCTCAATGTTTCCGCTTTCGTTTGGCCAGCACGCATTATCTGAAACAAAAGCATTTGGTAAAATCGGAACTCAATTATTCAGCTGGGTTTATTAGGTAGCAATCTTGATGGTGAACTTCTCTTACGTTAAGTATATGAGTTAGGTATATTTTTTATATGTATGTTAGTCATTAAGGTGAAATGATTTTATTATTATTATTTATTAAGTAATCTGAAACATGGTACAAATACTCATAAAGTCATATAATGTAATACGTATTTAAAGATTTTTCAAAACACCCCTTTTTATCAAGATACCACGCGGGCAAAGCCGCGGGCGTACGCTAGTTAGTTATAAAGATGATAAAAATACCAAAACCAGTTGATTAGAAAAATATAGGGAAAAATCTGAATGAAAAATATTGAACATTTAGATTTTTTTCGCTAACATTATTTCTTTTTGTTGCTACAGCAAGAACCTTTCGGGGTAGTATACATATTATGAATCACATCATGTAAAAAATTTGATGCTTTTATATTGGGCTAAGGCCTTTTATTTTAATCTCTTGAGTATGGTACTCAATGGCCAATTTTTTATATCAACTTTTTTACCTGCACTGAAAGAAGCGGCACCGTATGACGTCCGCAGGCAGTACACCGAGTGTTGAGATTGGAATCATCAGCCGCCCAGCCAGCCATTATGTCTTCGTCGTACAATAAGCAGAGGCATTGATGGCATTGCGAGCACGATGACATGTGGACCGTTACCGATGGATTGTCGTGTTTATTATCCTGGAAACAAAATAAAAAATTAATACATATTTTTTTTAATAAATCATGAAGGAAGACCATCGTCACGCGTCAGGAGAGAAATGTAGACCGGAATAGAACCGTTATTTTATCTAAATTTGGAAATAATGCGTTAGTTATAATTTGCGCTAGCATTATCTCGAAGGTAGTATTGAACTTTAGAGCGACCTTTTCATTCGCCGTTACGATAACGATATTATAGTCGCCGATACAGACTCACCGATATCGGGGCACTGAAATGTATGGAGCTGGTCGCTCACACATTTTCACTGACCAAAACGATAAGATAAATCGTCACCATCAGCCAGTGAAAACGCTCTTATTGGTCGAAAAAGGTAACTTTGACATTTGGCCCCTATTAACTTTGACCATGTTGACGTTACGAGACTTCTAAAAGATATCCCCTTTTATTATGAAACTGAGTTTAGTCAAGGTCTAACTAAACCCTGATTTTGTGACGTGTTATTTCATACAGTTGCTTTATGTCAAAATGACAAACGTATGAAATTACACGTTTAAAAACCAGGGTTTAGTTAGACCTCGTCTAAACTAAACCACTTTCTTTCATTGACCTATGAGGCCAGTGAAAGTGCAGTTGGTAGTAATTCTGCCTTCTGCGCTAGAGGTCGCGGGTTCGATTCCCGCACTGGACAAACATTTGTGACTAACACAGATGTTTGTTCTGTGTCTAGGTGTTAAATATATATCTATTATGTATATCAGTCTCTGGTACCCATACAAAAACTCTGTTTGCTAAGAGTCAACATGACCAAAGTATTTTTATACAAGAAACATACCGTGAGCGGTGGATAGAGATTATCTGGTAGATGCGAGACTAAAGTAGCTAGGGAGCCTCGCTCCATAGAACAAGCGAGCTCCGCATCGCTTGACGCCCTTCTGAAGTTCATACCGCCGATCCATTCTGTAAAAATAATATTCTGAATTAAAAACTAGTAAATGAGATTTGTAATGGGAAAGAAAAAGGAGAGGGCTCTATAGACACAAGATGGGATGGGGCATCAAGGGTACCTTTGCTTTTGTAGTTAGAACATTTTGTTGTTAGAAAATATGAGGTATTAAAAAAAAGAGCTGCTTTTTGGTTTTTACAAAAGTACAGTGAGCCTAAAAATTACAAAATAATTATGAATAACTATGATATAATACGAGACGAAAGAAGAGCCTCAAGACGAAAGTCTACAATCAGTGCGTGTTGCCAGTGATGACATATGGCACTGAGACTTGGTTGCTAACTATTGGCCTCATACACAAGCTCAAAGTCGCCCAACGGGCTATGGAGAGAGCTATGCTCGGAGTTTCGCTGCGTGATAAAATCCGAAATGATGAAATCCGTAGAAGAACCAAGGTTACCGACATAGCTTTCAGAATTAGCAGGTTGAAGTGGCAGTGGGCCGGCCATATAGCTCGCAGAACCGACAACCGTTGGGGAACAAAGGTTCTCGAGTGGCGACCACGAACCGACGACGCAGTGTTGGAAGGCCCCCCGCCCGATGGACCGACGACATTGTTAAGGTTGCGGGAAGTCGGTGGATGGAAAAGGCGCAAGACCGTTCTTCATGGAACTCTTTGGGGGAGGCCTCTGTTCAGCAGTGGACTTCATCAGGCTGATGATGATGATGATATAATACATTGATTTTAATGGAACTTATTAGGTTTGTCTCTCTTGATAACGCTTTGCTCCATTAATGACCAGCTGTCCTATTGCGTAAACGCAATGGGAATGAAGATCGAAATTTGAGGATGATTTTATCAATTTCAGCAACATCAGAAATGTTTCACACATGAAAACGAAGAAGTTAAGGTAGTGAAGTTTTACCTTGTCAAGTTATAAACGTTTTGGATATTGCTTAGATTATATTATTAAAATGATCCTCAAAGTTTCGAACTTCATGCTATTTCGCTTACACAATAGCACCACCGGTCGAGTTCTCCTTGTTGCGAGGATTACTTACCATCTGGATTGATCTCTGAGGAGCCTTCAGAATCCTCTTCAGTAATAAAGCTACTGATAGCATTAGTAGCGTTGTTTACAGCAGCTTTGACAGGCGTAGAGTTGGTCGATATAACCTCCTTCATTTCGTCAAATTTTTTCGCCATGCTAGTAGCGGCCGATTTGAGACTACTCAGACCACTTTGCAGGAGCTCGTTGGATTTTTTACCGGCCATGCTTGTTGGGCTGAAATTAAATATTAATACAAAGAAATTAGATTACAATTTGCATCGTCCTATAATTGTTACGATTTATTATTGAGGTAATCCAACTCGGATGGGCAGCGTTTGGGAAACTTCGTCATATCTTCTCGTCGCAGATACCGCAGAGCCTCAAGACGAAAGTCTACAATCAGTGCGTGTTGCCAGTGATGACATATGGCACTGAGACTTAGTCGTTAACTATAGGCCTCATATACAAGCTCAAAGTCGCGCAACGTGCTATGGAGAGAGCTATGCTCGGAGTTTCACTACGTGATAAGATCCGAAATGAGGAAATCCATAGAAGAACGAAGGTCACCGACATAGCTCTCAGAATTAGCAAGTTGAAGTGGCAGTGGGCAGGCCATATAGCTCGCAGAACCGATAACCGTTGGGGAGTAAAGGTTCTCAAATGGCGACCACGAAGCGGGCGACGCAGTGTTGGAAGGCCCCCCACCCGATGGACCGATGACATTCTAAAGGTTGCGGGAAGTCGGTGGATGGAAAGGGCTCAAGACCCTTCGTCGTGGAACTCTTTGGGGGAGGCCTATGTCCAGCAGTGGACTTCTACAGGTTGTTGATGATGATGATGATTCTTGAGTTATTTATTATAGGTTCTTGAAAACATGCAATTATTCTAAACCCAAATACATGCTTAAAATGCATTTAAATAAAACAGGCAAATCAATAACATAAATGACTAGGGATGGTTATATACAAGACTTATTCAGCCTTTCACAGAATATCGAATAATTGATATCTTCACAAGTTTGATAGACAAACTTTAACAGTAGTGATGTTATATTAAAATTCGGCATAGAATTGGCTTAGATAAAACCCGGGGTTAGCGTTCGTTTATCCTTTTTTTATTTGAAACAGAGCTAGTCTAAACCAGGCTCAATTCTCGCAAAATTAATTAAACCAATCCGTTTTTCCACCGCCCCGCCGTCACCTAGCTGTCACCGAGAACGACATGACGTTCTCGATGACGGCGATGGACAAAGGGCCTTAGGATAAGACAGCGTATGAGATATTAAATAACGTGAATGAACATGCTCACCTGAAGTAATTCTCGATCATAGCTTTGCCGATTTTCATGTTTTCCTTTC
Source organism: Anticlea derivata (assembly GCA_947579855.1). Lineage (NCBI taxonomy): Eukaryota > Metazoa > Arthropoda > Insecta > Lepidoptera > Geometridae > Anticlea > Anticlea derivata. Next base: position 4,648,080 of record OX388271.1, on the reverse strand, counting down.
TCAACGACAGTCTGGCGGGTGAATAGCGTCTAAGAAAACAAACGGGCTAGCGTACTTGCAAGACTTGGTGCAGTTAATGAAACATAATGGCAAAATGCATTAAATTAAAACGATTAAAACAACTCATTGATATCTTCAAATTTACAAACTGACAGAATTAGGCACTTTGAAATGAAAACTATAACTTCTTTGATGTGAATATTACTAGCTTTCGCCTGCGGCTTTGCTCGCATGGTACCCATATAAAAACATCATGTCGATCCGGTTGTCCGTTGCCGCGTGAAAGAAGGAGAAACCGACCAACCAACAAACACACTATCGCATTTTAATTACGAGTTAGGATGACTGAGAAACATTGTAATAAAAACTAAAAATGAGTTTTTTCAAGTTGAAGATGTCAATGAATCAATGCTGAAACTTAAAATCAAAACAGCAAAATATTTTATAACTCAACATGCTTTAACTATGCTATATGAAGCAAAATCAAATAATAGCTGTGAAAGCTAAATTTGACATGACTGATAACATTTATTAAAAGCAATGTAGTAATTTTAATTTTATAGTGATTATAACCCACACTAAAGGAATACTATGATTCTTATAACATCCCAAAACATTTGGCTCACACGTGATTTTAACCTTTAATTTAGAAGTCCCAAAGATGTTCATACAGACGGTAAGTGGCTTAGTTGGTTAGATTTTTTCGTTCTCATATATAGGGGAAGGATCCCGGTTCAAATCCTGTATGGGTTGAAAAAATTTGGGACGTTATGAAAATCAATGTAGCGGCGTGAAGTTAGGCGTTTGGATGCGCAGTTTTTAGGAACCAACATCTCCCTGCGCTACAATAACAGCTAATTTCATACCGGCCGAACTTTAGGTATTTATATTAATAGCAGTCTTTACGAAATGTGTGAAATTAAGCCCAATTTTGATAGTGATTCCTATCAAAATTGAGCTTAATTTCATACATTTCGTAAAGATTTGTTTGTTCATTAGATTTTGTTCATGAGTAAACGTGCTTTATCGAATTATTCCTGCTTGTCGTGTGTTTATTTTGTGTCACATTTATCTAAAACATCACAAATCTACTATAAGCTTCAAAGCACAGTATTATCTTACCCAAAGCTGATCTTCAGTGTATTCCCAAGGCTGACGAGGCTCGAAGACACAGTGCCTGCGGGTACCGTCTCGCTTCTATGGAGTTTCCTGCCGAGAGGAAACTATCGAGGTTATCTTGTTAACAAGGGAGGTAGCTAGCGATACTGTTAGCGGGAGGTACTGTGAGGAGTGATTTGGAGTTTTGGAGATCAAACAGAAGAGGAAAATGAGAACGGGCTTTTTTATCATTAAGAAAGATTTTTCATACAATCTTTGGTGAATTGTCCTTGAAACATGCAAGAATTTTAAAAAGTTCTTAGCGAATATCTTCGTCTTAAAAGAAGTACGATTGCCAAATTTCATTGGTTCTGAATGAAATATTGTGTTCTAGAGCCTCTAAGAGGCGCACTTTAATCCCTTCATCACACGGGTTCTTTCATCAACAGCCATAGGCCCTATTTAGGCCTACTAAACCTGAGCCTAGGCATTGCCCAAACGCAGGATGACCAAGAAATAACCAGTGACATGATAAGCAATGACCAATTCGATATCTGGGTTGTTAAGGTACATTACAGGAAGGTGTATACCCTTGGTGAATGGGCGGCTCGTTGTCGAAGGAGTTGGACCGTCGATGGAACAGCTTAGGGCTGACGCTGAGCTCGTGTTTGGGGGGCGGGGGCTCCTCGGGCGGCGGCGCGGGGGGCGTGGATTCCGCGCACGGCATGCACAGTGCGCCGAGCGGGTCGTCCGCTAGTACCGGCGTTCGGGGCGACAATCTGTGAAGCATACACATTACTAACACTGCCGTCTGTTAACTAGAAGGCCGGTAACCCTCAAATGGTCAATTTTTGACTTTTAATAGAAAGTGATACTATTATTTAGAAAAAAAAGTCTCGCGCGTTTTTGGGGTTTTCACAAAAACGACTCTTTGGGCTTAAACGGCCTTTTAGTTAAAAGAGAGGGCCTAGAGTTTGACATTTTTATTTATTTCATTTTTATTTAAGGGGTTTTGTCGTATATTCTTGAGGTGCTTACGATGTATACGACATCGTAAGCACCTCAAGAATATACGACAAAACCATTCAAACACAAAAAAAAACTGTGGACATGTAAATCGTCTTTTTGATTGGACTTACTTGAGTGGTGATGTTTTGGCGTCCAAGAAATCCGTCGCTGCAGCTTCCTTGTCCGGCTCTTCGGGGAAACTGAGAGTTCTTGAACACCGTGACTTTGGATTTGGCGTACCTGTATACAAGAAGACGATTTATATTCAATACTTAATTTGCCCACACAGAAATACTTTAGATTGAATAATATCCCAAAAAAATCCCACTAATCGGGATTAATACCCGCCACCCTTCCCTAGATACGGGATGCATTATCCAACCCCAACCAAGCTGACCCCTATTCTATTCGAAAAATAGAAGTGCGCAAAAGTTGAAGGAAAACACAGTGACGTAACTACTCTTATAGTATATAGTAGTAATAGTACAATATGTAAAATTCCGAATGTTATGTTCGGACGTGCCTCTGACTACCCTTCTTAGACATCTTCATGTATCTGATCGCTTGATGATCTGAGAGGATGTATTCAATGCTAGGGGATACCAGTCGTGAGAATATTTTTTTTTATTGCCTGCTTGCTTGTCGTGTCACTGATTCTTTCTTAATCATCCTTTATTAGGTCAGTGACCAGGTTGTGGTACAGTGGCCCTGAATAGCCTATGACCGTCGGTGAAAGAATCAGTGTAGTGAAAGGATTAAAGTGCGCCTCCTTTCAAACAGGATTGTAATGACCATCCTACTAATATTATAAATGCGAAAGTTTGTGAAGATGTTTAGAAGTTTGTCGTTCGATCACGCAGAAACGACTGAACCGATTTCGTTGAAACTTGGAATAGATAAAGTTCTTTAGCTAGAATAGCATACAGGATACTTTTTATGTAGTAACATGCAAGCGAAGCCGCGGGCGGAAGCTACGGCTCTATCCACCCCAACAAAAAAGATGGATCACTCTATGTATAATTGAACGATATTTTACCACTTGTAAACGAAAGTCTCTGCAGATTCTGCAGTATTTGCGCGTCACCCGCGAAGCTCTCCGACCTGGTGAGGATACGCAAATCCGAAGGGCTGTCTGGACTCGCGTGGATAGTCTGAAATAATATTGGTTTCAATAATTAGAATAGAATAGAATAGAATAGAATAATTTTTATTCAAAAAACAAGCATTCACATAAATATCTTAAAGTCATATCTTAAAGTCGTACATGTAGGTAGGAACTTTATGTAATGGCTTGTACTAGTAAGGTTGTATTGCAGTATCTACACTAAGTGCAAGACTTGTATTGTAAATACCGCGTTACCTTCCAGTGAGGAGACCGAATAATAGCCATGTTGAGGTAAGTACCTACTTACAGTCCCACTTTACTAAGTGTACATTTAGGTAGGTACTAAGCTAGTTATACATTTTTATATTTTAATATTTTAATTATATTCCACACTTCAATTATATTAAATTGAATTAAATAATTTTAATCTATTTTACCCGACTGTCGAGAAGGAAGAAGGGTTATGTTTTATTAATATGTACTACTCAACTTAATTTGATGTTTATAAAGCCTTTGATACTGTTTTAAAACTGTAAACTTATGAAAATGTATGAAGTTTCAATGCTGTTTAGTTGCTTTAATAAACCCGTGTACGCAATTGTTTATCACTGTGAGATAGTAAATAAACCATGAGAAGCGGCAACAATTTATTATATTTATAATTTTTCACAATCATGTGGTGAAATGGGGTATAGTTCTAGGTTCCTTTTTACTTATACACACTTTTATCTGACAAAAGCGAGATAACAATATCTGCCTCCTTACGTATTGTGTTAAATTTGATATACATCGCACATTCCCAAATTTCAAACTCAAAACTGACTTTGTTCAGTCAGTCAGTTCAGTAGAGGTTTGGATCATTTTGAAACGAATTTTATAAGAACATATCGCATTGCCGTTTGCTCTGAATGAATTTGAATATATTTTTTAATGTATGGCATTACCTGTCTCTTTTCAGCAATAGTAAGGGGGGCACTAGTTGCTGCGGTACTGGCATCATCGTTTCCCAGCGAATTACTTCTCGGTCGTGGACTCGTGCTCAAGTCCGGATTCGATGGCACACCTGAAATATGAATGCGATTAAATTGCGAAAACTACTGGTTTATACAACGCGTTCCGCAACTGTATACTATCCGAAAGGGATTTATTCTATAAAGAAAAATAATATTAAAAAATATATATATTAGCGGAAAATCACCGGAATTTTACCGAACTTTAGAATCAGCTATTTTTGATACTAAATTGATTTCACTTTAAAACAGCCGCCTTACAAAAGATCGCAGCCAAATAACATAATTTGTTTCAAATAGTGTTGTGTTCCTGCGATGAGTAAGGTTTCCAGAGCTCTTTAGGGGGGGAGGGGGTTCGGGGTCGGCAACGCGTGCGTGATGCCTCTGGTATTGCAAGCGCTCATAGGCTACGGTAACCGCTTACCAACAGGTGGGCCGTATGCTTGTTTGCCACTCCAGTAGTATAAAAAAAAAAAAAAAAAAAAAAAAAAAAAAGCTGGTATAGTATAGCGTTTTTCAATGATAATCGTGAAATCTCCAAAGTCGTAGTACAAATTATGATACACCTGAGTAAAAGTATTCGATCATGCAAGCATTTGTCCCGTCGCGGGCATAGAGCCCGCACCTCATGTTTCGCAGTGAGGCAATAACCTCCACGTCACGGAGGTCATCTTATGAAATTAAGTTACCAGATATGAGGATTCCGGCCGCGGCAGACATGGCATGGGCCTGTGCACGCTGTGGGTGCGCTCGAACAATGTTGCCGCGACGACATAACGCCTCGAATGCGCTCGAACGAGCTTCCTGCTCTCTACCACAACCTGAAACAACCATAAATTACATTGAAGCATTATCAAATTAATTAGAAGAACATACAATGAAAATACGCTCGATATTTTGATGAAAACTAGGTGAACCAAGCTCTCAGAATTGGCAAGTTGAAGTGGCAGTGACAGGCCATGGTGTGTTCATTTAGATAATTTGGATGGTATTTTTCTTTACTTTCGCGATGCGATAAGGCCCCCAATTCTACTAATTTAATATGACTTGAAAATGATAATCGCATGATAATGAACGGACCATTATCATTCAGTTACGATTGTCGCCACCTTCGTTTCTTTGATTTCATTGGTGCATTGGTTTTACAATGGCTGCCATTGATATACGTCTGTGATAGCAGAATACCAAAAGTGTCAAAAGTGGCCATTTTGCTATTGAACCATAGTCATTTTGAAGCCATTGAATTAGTAGAATTGGGCCCCAGTATATATAATATATGGTATCTAAATAGGTGTTTTCATTACATTGGTTGCTCATGATATCACGCACACATTCAAAAGTTATCAAAACGCATTATTTATTTATTTTACTTATAAAATAAAAATATGATATACAGGATAATGCAATAAGAATTATTTATTTCAGTTAAAACAGCAAGCTTACAGTATATACCACAGTGCCTACTGTCTAAAATTAAAACTTAAATATACTCTTAGCGAATTAAATATTTTACAAATGCTATAATTAAAGATGTCGACATGTACAATACAAAAAAATATCTGTATTGTGATATAATAACATACCTGAGTCTAGACTAGTTCTGCTGATGGCCGGCTCGCACGCCGCCATGCCAGCTAAGCTCGCTAGTTCGCCTCCTTCGATCACGGCGGCGGCTGACCGCACGCGGGGTAAAGTTCCACTACCTGTAAATTTGCATTACTATTAGAGTATAGTACAAATTACAAAAATCCATACCTTTTTAAAGCACCCACTACATTAATGACATTAGCCAGAATTGTAAGTGTACAAAGTTTTTGTAAACTATGCTTACTGCCAGAGGGAATAGTGTTCAAAGTTGCTCCCGCCGCGCGACTGGCTCTTTGCGCCCCCGCTTTTCTGAACAAGGCCGCACCCACTACGGCAATGCGGAGTTTGTTCCATAATAGTTGTGCACCGCTGAAATACAAAGACCTAATAAAAACTTAATATTAATAAACTGGAATACACGCTCAAAGAAAAAATATAAGAGACCTTTTCGAAGTGTGTTTCAGGCAAACCTCTAAAAAGAAAACTTAAATAGCTCAAAAGATGTTTTTTAAGAATAATTTTTCAAAACAAACTATTAAAAAGGCTGTTTTTTTCAGATGGATTTTATTTTTAATGGAATAGTACATCAAGCTCATCAAAATGAAACACAGTTATTTAAGTTTAATCACTGAGAAGCGCTGAACAGCTCTTGACTCTATCATCAAATCAGCTGCTGCCACTGTAACATATCTAAATTTGGAGTCATGAGCTGTTCCGCGGAACTCCTCGGCGAAAATAAGTAAAATACTATATACTGTAATAGTACGCATGATTTTGCAACTGCACTATTCATCGAATATTGACATGTGTGCAACAGAAACTGAGCCATAATTGACTCACAAGATTTAACTTAATCCCACATACAAATAATAATTGCTAGTAAAGTACCTGGGCATATCTTGAGGCCAAGTGGCTTCTAAAACGCATCTATTGTAGTATCCGTACGTCAGTGCATTAGGCTGCAAGCCCGCTCGCTTCATTAGAAACAGTAGTTGTACCGCCAAAACCGGAACTGAGTGGATGCCGCACAGTTGCATCATTACTCTGTAGCAGACCTGTAATTTAAAATATTGTTTCGTCATTCAGTCACTGTTCTGAAAATGACTTTGCGATCTGTCGGGCCGTTGTGCCTAAAGATTATTCCCACTTATTATTATTCATTTATTTCAGATCATGATCATATTAAAATAATTAAACCCTACTAATATATTAAATGTGAAAGTTTGTTAGGATGTTTAGATGTTTGTTGTTCAATCCCGCCGTAACGGCTCAACCGATTTCGTTGAAACTTGGAATATAAAGAGTTATAGTTAGAATAGCATATCGACGCCAGCAAAGACGTGGGCGGAAGGTAGTAACTTATAAACGAAACTGAAATTTATGCATTGTTTTAAATTATCTCTGTCACTGTTTATCAGTATGTAATGGTAAGAGATGGCAGTACTTTATTCACTGTTTACCTTTTTTGACAGGCCTCATAGCTCAGTTGGTAGTAACTCTGCCTTCTGCGCTAGAGGTAGCGGGTTCGATTCCCGCAATGGACAAACATTTGTGAGATAAACACTGATGTTTGTTCTGTGTCTGTGTGAAATATTTATCTATTTGTATATCAGTCTCTGGTACCCATAGGCTATGCCTAGTTTGGGATCAGTTGACCATGTGTGATATGTCCGGAATATTTATTCATTTATTATCTTTTTCCGGACATAATATCACACACGGTCAACTGATCCCAAACTAGGCATAGCCTGTACTATGGGTACCAGAGACTGATATACATAATAGATATATATTTAACACCCAGACACAGAACAAACATCTGTGTTAGTCACAAATGTTTGTCCAGTGCGGGAATCGAACCCGCGACCTCTAGCGCAGAAGGCAGAGCTATCACTGACTGAGCTATGAGCTGTCAGTCTCTGGTACCCATAGTACAGGCTATGCCTAGTTTGGGATCAGTTGACCGTGTGTGATATTATGTCCGGAATCTTTGGACAGATTTTTATAAGTATACAATGAACTGCCCAAATTCAAACTTCATCAGTTTTCTCAAGTCATCTTCACCTCATCACATGGAACTCGAAGCTTGGCGGCTCGTTCTAGTAGCTCGTAGGCGGATCTCAAGGTAGCGTGTTCCCTGCCTCGGTTGAGTATCAGTCGGCAAGGTAACGATAGGAAGTAAAGCGAATAGCACGCTCCGAGTAGACACTTCGCCCACGCCTCGGGGGATAGACTTGCTTTACGCGCTAATCTGTAACAATATTTTAGTGTAGAAATATTAAAGACAACGGATCGTTTAACGGAACCAAACAAATACTTTTGGCAAAACAAAATAAATTAATAATATGGGGGTTTAGCAAAAATAGGCCCTAATTTTTATAAGTAACCAACAAAAGAAATGTGCTCATAACAAATATTAGGCAGGCATTAATAATAATAATGTTTATTCATTACCTTAGTGTTAAGATTTACATTTCGGATTATAATCATTATTAGCATTACCTATGGCACTGCGCTAAGATCCCTGAAGATGACTAGGGGGGAAAGGGGGACGGGGTTTAGTCAGAGGTACGTCCATTTGGCATATGTTTTAGTATGAGAGGATAATAGCTTTATCCTACTCATTCAGTCTAAATTTCGCGCTAAAATGGCTGCTGGTAGCAAATTTCGATCTAAGCTTGAGTCAGCGCTGATCAGAAGAATAATTATATACTCAAACGCCAAACCATCATCAATATTAAAAAAAAAAAAAAACTAAGTACCTCTGTGCAGCAGCTATCTCGTGTTTCGTCCGCCTGGCCATAGGCTCGGCATCAGCCAAGGATTCTGCCGATGCTAGCGCCGCGGCCGGTAGCCTCTGTACCGCGCCGCAAGTGCCGCGCCCGCCGCAAACCGCAATTAGATTCTCGTCTAGGTCGAACGTTTTGTAAGTGTAGGTTGCGTCTGTGAACAAACGAGATCTTGGGTAAATGTAAATTTGAGATTTATTTTGCACCAGCTTCCGCCCGCGGCTTCGCTCGCAATGTATCTAAATAAAAAGTAGCCCATATGCTATTCTAGGTAAGAAACTTTATATTCCTATTTTCAACGAAATCGGTTGAGCCGTTAAAGCGTGATTGAATAACCAACATCCAAACATCTTCACAAACTTTCGCATTTTTATAATATAAGTAGGATTAAGCTAGCGCCAGTGACGGAAAAGTTGAGAAGTAATAGGTTAGCATGGTATGGGCATGTCATGAGGAGGGATGAAAGTCGTGTAACGAGAAAAGCGTTAGGTATGAATGTGGATGGATATAAGACTAGAGGATATAAGACTAGAGGATATAAGACTAGAGGAAGGCCGAAGAAAAGATGGATGGATTGTATTAAAGATGACATGAATAAGAAAGAAGTGAGTGCGGAGATGACGGCTAACAGAAGAGAGTGGAAGATGAAAACATGTTGTGCCGACCCCACATAATGTGGGACAAGGGCAGGAAGAAGAAGTAGGATTAAGCTTGTTAGTACAATTAGCTAGCTGGCATTCAATCTAAAATGGCCTGTATTAATTACTTACCGGGGTCAGGCGGATCCGGAGGCAGCACAAAAACGGTTCGCTCCGAAGTGTTGCCAGTATTGACTCCTAATAATTGTTCGTCTCCTTGTGCGACCCTTTCTATGCATTCGTCGAAAAACGAAAGTCCTTGGTCGACGTCGCAAACGAAAGAACGCTCTTCGATGAAACGCGTGAACATTTGTGTCCTCATCATAAGACTGAAGAAGCGGTGGTGTGTCTGAAATCAAAACAGACAATGAAAACACTCAGACATTCTTGACTACTCTCATATCTTAGGAGCCAGAAATAAAACGCTGTTTAAACGACTTAAAAAAGAGGAGGTTCTCAATTAGACAATTTTTTGTGTGTATGTTACTTGATATCTCCGCCAATTGTGAATTGACTTTCACAAAAACCACAACTCTCTTTCTCAACTAAAAGTCTCTGTGTTTTTTGTTTTGTTTTAAAAACGTAATCATTTCCTGATTATTATTATTTTGAATCAGAGGCGTGTCATGCTACGAGTTAACGCGATCAAGTTTGACACTACCTACTTGGTGTATTAAGATTTAAAGAAAATCTGTCAATATTGATAGTAATAAAAAATAATCACGTCAACCCTTTGCCCTTTTTCTTCGTGAAAGAAGGACAAAATAAATAACTAACAGACAAACACACTTTCGCATTTATGATAGTAGGTACCTTGTCTCTCGATCTTAGAAAAGCGTCCATATGAAATAGCGCGTGCGGATCTGTTGTGCCAACCGTCGGAGCTTTAGTGATAGGAATAAGGTAGCTTTTGTACCCTTGTAGTGTGATCGCCATGAATCGTAGAAACGCCTCTTGGATTTTCAACTCTAAAGCATACTGGAATAAGGACCAAAATTGTAAATTACAAAGAAGATATAAAGGGCATTTATAAGGAGAAATAAGAAAATTGTACCTCTTTTTTCCTCTTCTGAAAATCCCTATCTAAACTGGTCGTTGTTTCTCCGTTGTATTTACTTTCGTGTAAGTGATGTATAGGAGATGCTAAAATGAAATAATTTGTTAAGTTTTCTGAATAAAAATATCGCATGAATGAAATAAGATTAACTCATACATGGCCTAATGTTCCCGTGAAGTTGATCTAAAGTATGTCTCAGCGCTCTTGTTTGTCGTTTCGGTAACAATTTCAATGATATATGCCGTTGTGATTCGCAAATCTGCAAACAAAACAAATGGTAACCAAAAATGAACTCTGTTACACATGCATAGAAGACTGTTTTGATTACTCACTGTTATATTGTTTGTGTCTAAATCCACGCACGTGACGTCAGGTGGGGGTTCGTAAAGGTCGAAAAACCTTGAGTCGACTCCTATTAGGTACGGCAAAGGTGCGTGAAGAACTTCTGCCAAACCTACAAACGAAAATAAACCTTATTAACATAGTATATATTATATTTTACCAATAATTTAAAAATAACGGAATTATGATGGTACATTTTGAATCAGCCATTCTCTAAGTAACTCCGAGATTTATTCTATGATTTGGATACACCAGGGATTATTTTTCAATATTTAACAATTTTGTTTTCTTTTACTTACCTAATGGACACAGAGGTATGTAAGGACATTGCCATTTGAAGGGGAACAACAGACAAGAAACAGCTTCTGTAACAGCTGTCAATGTGTCAGGCCTGCAAAAGAAAAATAAACATATAATCTCTACGTGCCAATTAAGGCTAATCAACGAAGTGTCTTATTCGCAAAACAATTGAAACTCGACTTTAATACTTTCAGATACAGCTGAAATCAAAAAATCATACAGATGCTCTTAGAGCCTCGGTGCGTTGTGTAAATGCGACGATTTTGAAATTTCAGCCGTATCCGAAATTCAATAAGGTTGTGTTTCAATTGTTTTGCGAATAAGGCACTTCGTTGAATTTAAATTGTTAATAACCTTGTCTTAGTTTGCTGGAGTAAAAAAGATAAACTTACCTGAGCGAATGTATAAGAATCTTCTGCTCAGTGATAGCCAGAGCCAACAGTAACAGACAGTTGTCCGGTCCAAGGTTCAGTAGTAACTGCCTGAAACTGGCTCCGCTGCGAACTAAAGGCTGGTCGTCTCCTCGCGTTACTATAACTCGGTCGTGAGGGTTTGTTGGGGAGAGCTAACCTCAAACAAGAAGGAATTTCATGATTAATTAAATTATTTATAGGTAAGGTCGTATAAATAAGCGAGCTTTTATCATCATCATTATCATCAGTCATATAAAGACCACTGCTGAACATAGGCCTCCCTTAAGAGTGCCATAATGAACGGTCTTAGTCATTTTCATATTTGTCGTTAGTTGGCGAGCGCAGTTACAAATATTGTTGTTCAAATAGGGGCCTCTGCTGCCCATCCTCTAACTTTTACCCTAAGTATCCTCTTACGACATCCATAGGTAAGATATGGAGGGGCCTATTCTTCAGCCGGGGCCACCACAGTCATATGAATTGTTAATAATGATAGGTATTTTGTATCGTATAAAATGCTTACCTGTAACAGTATACTAGGCTCAGGAAAAGGTACTTCTTCTAATAAATGTGTGATGTACCTTTCAATAGGAACGTCCAGAGCTTCTTTAGACCATGACATTTCCTGAAAGGGTTAGAAAAATGTTAAAGATGTTTACACAAGTTTTTATTTCTTAAAGATGGTGGTAACATCCCGCTTTGATAATATAATAAGTTGAGACATACTAATTTAAAATAAAATGTAACGGACTGTCAGATTGCCCACCTAATAGTAAACGACGACCCAATTCAGCGTCAATGCCACCTAGAATGCATGCACCACGACAGCGAGATAGATAGATAGAAAATTATTTATTGCATAGAACAAAAACAAGTACATAGGCAAACTTAATGCTAGTTAGCATTCACTTCCAACTAACCTTTGAATACCTTGGCACAATATAAATTATTATGGCAATGCCACAAATTTTTTACTGTGACATTATATAAAATTATGAATTGTACCTTTGTACCTTTGAGACATGCATTGTTATTTCACCAACTACCTCACACTTCAAACAGGAATACAGAATATAAAGCCAAATGGCGCTGTCCAGATAGACTCTGCACAAAAAGCTCCCATATATATTTTTATTAGAAATCCTACTAATCCTAGGTACTAATATTTTAAATCCGAAAGTTTGTGAGAACGTTTGGATGTTTGTTGTTCAATGACGCCGTAACGGCTCAACCGATTTTGTTGATACTTGGAATACCTATGGAGAGTTCTTTACCTAGAATAGCATATTATCTACTTTTTATTGAGAGGCCTCATAGCTCAGTTGGTAGTAACTCTGCCTTCTGCGCTAGAGGTAGCGGGTTCGATTCCCGCACTGGACAAACATTTGTGACTAACACAGATGTTTGTTCTGTGTCTGGGTGTTTAATATATATCTATTATGTATATCAGTCGCTGGTACCCATAGTACAGGCTATGCCTAGTTTGGGATCAGTTGACCGTGTGTGATCTGTCCGGAATATTATTTATTATTTATTTATTTTTATGTAGGTACCACGTGAGCGATGCCGCGGGCGGAAGCTAGTATGATATATTTTCTGACTCAAAATAACTCCAACTGTTAGTTTTACTTACAAGTATATACAGTAGCCACCTTTCAAAAGTATCACTGAACGGCCAACGCGATAGCAAACATATGCTTTTGTTCGCGTGTAGTGAATGCGTGTGTTGCGTTACATCCACCCTCCATCCCAACTGGTCCATTTGGTAATCATTCAGTTGCGTATACGGGTACTTCTCGTAGAATGTCACCGCTGATCCATATACCTGAAAAATGTATCAATAATCAACAGTTTTATACTCGTACGTAGTCCTAACTCCATACTATACTTTTAGAGGAGGTAAGGCACAACGAGATTTTCTCGTTCTGAATCGGAGCAGCCCGCCTGGTGTGGTACCTCCGCCTTACAGCCGCAGATCGCAGCCAAATAACATTATTTGTTTCAAATAGTGTTGTGTTCTTGCAGTGAGTAAGGTTGCCAGAACTCTTTAGGGGGGGAGGAGGGGGAGGGGGAGGGGGGTTCGGGGTCGGCCACGCGTGCGTGATGCCTCTGGTATTGCAAGCGCTCATACGCTACGGAAACCGCTTACCAACAGGTGGGCCGTATGCTTGTTTGCCACATCAGATGTATAAAAAAAATACTAGGTAGGTATGTCGTGGGTATTAGAAATTACGAGTAGGTACCACAACACCCAGACCCGGAAGCAATATTTGAAGATCATGCAAAAATTTATCCCGCAGCGGGAATCGAACCTGCACCCCTTGCGTCTCAGACGAGGAATTGGACGATGCACCATCGAGGTCGTTAATAATCGAGTTGGAGTCTGTGGATTCGATTCCTGCTGCGGGACAAATGATTGCACGATTGATCTGCAAATATTTGTTTCTGGTTTGGGTGTTGAGGTAAAATGGTACTCGTAGTTTCTGATACCCACGACACAGGGAAATCTAGTGTGGGGTCAGGACTATGTATGTGACTGTTGGGTGTTATTATTTATTATTCAATAAAATTGTAAAAGGAACTCTTGATTCTCGGAATTCTATTAACTTTGAAATAAGGTACCTTATCCGTAGCGTCAGAGACAGTCAGTACAAATGTAGAAAACACAGGTTTGGGTGTCGCCGCGTTGTTAGGCCATAGTTCTAGCGTCGCTCCCATGGGCAGGCAGAATAGCGGCACTGATGACGGATAGGACAAGCTTCGACGATCTATTGTTGGATACCTATAAGATAAAAATAGTTTTAAAATATAGGTATTTTTACGCAACATAGAAAAAAGAATTAGGCTCATTACTTTTATCCTCAAGAATGGTAGACATCGTCTCGGATCTCCGATAGCGATATATAAGCGATAAGATCCTTGAACATGTCTAAGGGGTCAGAGTCCTGCCGAATATTTGACACATGCCCACATTTTGCAGTAGTAAATAAATAAATAAAGCAGTAGTGAGTGTTTTATACGTAACATGTTCAGGCCCCAAGCCGTGTTTGTTGCCTGATTCTTCTAGGCTTGGTTGCGAGGAACAGGCATAGCTTCACCTAGTTTCTAAGACGTTTCAATGTGATCCTAGTGATTTTATTGAAATAAAAACTTTTTGAGTTTGACCATTATAGTTAACATAAATTATGCGACAAGAAAATCTATTGCACGACCGGGATTCGACCTATGGATCGGAAGCCGGGGTCGCTACAACCGCTCTACCAGTGCTCTCACTGAACGTACGCTGCATTACTCTAAACAAAGCCTTCACAAAACGCATAGCTAACGGTAAGTTCATTGTAGCCTAGCGCTAATTACCCTGTGAGTGTATGAATCACGAAAGTAGCTCCAATTAGCGCCACCAAAGGTTTCTCATTTGGAAATAGCTTGTCGAATACTTCAGCTTTCAAACATCCTTCTTTTCTAAATTATACCATCCTGAAAGAGGCTTATTCAATAAAAAAAGGAAGGATATTAGTGGAAAAAAACAAAATATTCATTTTTTTTCAGATTTTTCCCGAACCTTTTCAAATTAGCCGATATTGGTAAATTTATTATCTTTAAAGTACAATTACGTATTAAACGTAGAAGTTACCTTAAACAGCTGAATAATAGTTTGAACTAATTTGACCCCAAAACATCAGATTTTTTTCAGGCTTAGTTTGTCGATGGTTATATTATCTTTCAAAGTTTTTTTTTTTTTTTTACATCTACGACCTCGGTGGCCTAGCAGGCGTGTGCCCGTCGGATCTGCAAATATTTGTTCCGAGTCTGGGTGTTGCGGTATCATGGTAAGTACCCGTAGTTTCTGATACCCACGACACAGGGAATCAGTGTGGAGTAAGGACTATGTACCTGACTGTTGCAAAAAAATTCAGTAACAATGAATTGATTGATGGATATCTGTCGGAGTATTTATGGTTTGACTAAATACTACTGCTTGTATGTTCGGTATCTAATCTCAATACCAACAAATCTACAAACTTATACGCAAAAATATATCTTTTTTCGGTTAACCTGCAATAGGTCAATGACTCGCAACAATGAGCTCAACGGGTCTACGGCTTTATTAGTAAAATTCGCATTATTTTATGATAGTTGCATTTGAAGACGATGCCTATTACCAGTTGAGATAAACAATAACGCTGCAGGTGATATTCCTGAAAAGTCACTTGTGGTAATGCAATCGCCAATCGATCGTTGTTTAACCAGTGTGACGATAAAAATGGCCTGGAATTTCGTGCAAAAATATTACCTGAATAAAACTTCGGGCTTGTAAGCAATGAGTGGGGGACGGTTCATCGACTTCTTGTAGCAGAGGAACACATCGCTGCCCATTAGACCTGTAATTAATGAACAAAAATCAGTTTATTCAAATTTTTGCGGTTTTATAGTCATTTTTAAACGATAATTATTCAAAGTCCTCTGCAGGTCAAGTAGGATGAAGATACATTATAACAATGTATACTTTGAAATGTGATCGCTACTTATTTTGTTTAAGTATTGTGGCTGTGTTGGAGAACTTCTCACTTTCCGAAAGTCGTGGGTTCGAACCCGGTAGTGCACCAATAAGTTTATCCATTCCAAAAATGTAAGTGCGCATTAACACGTGCTCAAAACTGTGAAGAAAAACATTGGGAGAAAACCAATAAGTATTCACGTCACATATGGAATAATCTCTACTGCAAAATGTGGGCATGTACCAAAATGTTTTGACGTGCCTCTGATTACCCCCCTAAGACGTCTTCAAAGATCCGATCGGATGTAAATCTGAGAGGTTGCCACTGTGCTTGGGGATAAAAATCGTGAGTCAACTTTTTTTAAATATTAGTTTGAAGAAAACTGAACGGAAGAACAATTGGTTAGGGCTCACTAGACTATGGCGTAAATGGCATTCTTACTAACCTTTATTCAAATTCTTTGAGATCATGCAAAAAGCGTGCGGCGGCACCTCCCCCTTGCTCGCTACAATCACACACACGTCGACAACCACCAACGCGTTGCAAGGCGCGCCCGAGTGCGCTCGCCTGTATGTGATGAACGTTTTTGCTGTGGAGTTATTCACGTTCGCTACCCGGCCGCCTGTTGAGACGAGAACCATTTCGGCATCCGCCATAAGGCGTTCTTTTCCATCGTACATGACACCTGCGGACACAAATATATTTCTCAAATCAAGCTTTTTGAGGGAGCGGAGATCAGAGAACTTGAACGAATCGGCGTTGTATGTTTATTTGTTAGAGCATAACTTTCGAACTGTCTATCCGATCTGCATGGAATTTAGTAGGTCAACAGGTTGTACTATGTACTGGTATGAGTTAAATCGGCCAAGTGAAGGAAGTCACGTACTTCAACATTGAGGAATACGACCTAGAGATATATAAACTTTACACAAATAAACTATGACACGAGTCCGCATGGATAGAAAGAGGATCGCTAATGCCCTACTATTGCAAGCACTAACTTACCAGCATGTCAAAGTCAAAGTCAAAAGGCATTTATTTCAAAAAAATCACTAGGATCACTTTAAAACGTCTTAGAAACTAGGTGAAGCTATGCCTGTTCCTCGCGACCAAGCCTAGAAGAATCAGGCAACAAACACGGCTTGGTGCCTATCATTTTTTTCGATGATCCTTTTTCACAAAATGGAATTTAAAGCTTCAGTGTGGTGCAGCATGGAGTTCCTATCTCTTATTAGGTACATAGCAAAATTAATGTCGGCAAGGAGACAAATAAATCAAAGCGCTTGTTTGTTTTATCAACCACTAGCTCGCGTGGTACCTAGATAAAAAGTTGCCTATATGCTATTCTAGGCAAATAACTCTATCTATTCCAAGTTTCATGGAAATAGGTTGAGCCTTTACGTCGCCATTGAAACACAAACCACGTGATTTGACCTTGGTAGCGGAGCGGGCGAGAGCCCGTCTGAAACGCAACGGGATCGATTCCCGCTGCGGGACAAATGTTTGCATTACAAATGTCTGCAATATTTGTTCCGGGTCTGGGTGGTGTGGTATAATGGTACTCTAGTTTCTGATACCCACGACACAGGGAATGCTAGTGTGGGGTCAGACATACATTTGTACATATATATCATACATGTTGACATACATTTATTTATTTATCCACATCAGTTACTAGCATGATCATTGTTTTAATTGACACATAAAGGTCTCCGCTAGATGGACTACGGTGGTGGTCAATCGATATTCATCGTGAAGGTTACTCTCATGCTTTAACTTTTTACTGAGCTCTGCTTTACCAGTTACAGTATGGACAAAATAAAAAGTGAGTGGACAATATAATCTATCACTGTCGAACCATTCTGGAGAAACATAGTTTCGAATAGAAAAATAGTGATCTATTCTGCAAAAGCATGTTAGATGCCTATATAAGGCCTCATAATTACATAAGGTAGTGTCATTAAAGCATTATCCTAACTAGTAACTAAACACATCAATCTTTAGTCCGTGGAGATAAGGTTTAAAATTGATAGCAGATAATGCAGTTAAAATATTTATAAATTTGCCGAGGCTCAACATTTTGCCTTGAAACGTAAGCCATCATACATAGTAAATGGATCGAATACAACCTAACGGTATTTCTCGTTTGAAGCGACTACTCGGACAGTGGAATATAATTTGAAAGATGTAAAAAGTGGTGGAAAAAAACGCATGAAAAAACTTTGAATTTGATTGCCGAGCGCGATGATAAAAAGTACACGCCCTAAGATAGTTTATCGTAATCTGTGTTTACTTTTATTTCTATCAATGACTGCATTTCGTGGATTTTCTCGTGAATTGAGCGCGTCATTTAGAGTTACTGATAACAGTGGTTACAAGAGTAAGCTATCTCGATACATATTTGAGGCTAAGTGATTTAGTATGTGAAATATCGTTTGTACCGGGATAAAAAACAACCTAAAGTAACCTCATGAATATTATATTATTAGAAAGATATCAAGTAGGATTTTAAGTAGCTTTTTCCCGTGGCTTCAATCGCTATCATGGACAAAAGGTAGATCACTACATGCTTACCTTCTTATTTATTAATCAGTCACTAACTTTATCGGCTCGATAACTCTCGCCCTGTCCTTTTCTAACAGTAAACAAAAGAAAGACTCGGACAAACTTTGATCGAACCCATAAAGATACAGTGGTGGTCATCTAATTAGAAACACCTAGTCACCTGACATTTTTATAAAGTAACTAACATTATTAACTAACATTTGCAGGCCTCATAGCGCAGTTGGTAGTAACTCTGCCTTCTGCGCTAGAGGGCGCGGGTTCGATTCCCGCACTGGACAAACATTTGTGACTAACACGGATGTTTGTTCTGTGTCTGGGTGTTAAATATATATCTATTATGTATATCAGTCTCTGGTACCCATCGTACAGGCTATGCCTAGTTTGGGATCAGTTGACCGTGTGTGATATGTCCGGAATATTTATATTTTATATTATTATAGCATTTAATAGGAGGTAATTTTATTTTCACTACTTTACAATGTACTTTAATATCTCTAGTTTAATTACAAGCAATAATATTTGACAACCAAGACGACAATAACAATAAATATCAGTGAAACAAAAAGTATCAATATCGTTAGGACTGGCAGAATGGACAACTAATTAGAAACATTGTATGACTTGGTTCGAAATTATATTTTTAAACTGAAATACAGTTCTCACAATTGTCAATCACATTGTAAATATTGCCGCCATTTCTAACTAATTACGAAAAGTTACTATTTATTGTTGTTTTATTAAAAATGGGTAAAAATAAGAGCTGTGATGCAGCAACGAGAAAAATTATAGTGAACTTTCATTTAAAACAAAAATGGAGTTACAGAAAGATCGCCGATTATTTGGAATGTTCCGTAAAGATGATATTTAACGCCCTCGCACATTTCAAACTACACGGAACATCAGATAACGTGCCAAGAAAACTTCGGCCCAGGAAGACTACAGTTCAAGAAGACAGGCTTATGCTTCGATTAGCTAAGGCAGACCCCTTTAAAGGATCCAATGTTATAAGAAAAGAGGTATTTTCAGAAGACGATCCTCGACACGTGTCCACTAAACTAGTTCGTAGACGGTTGGTTGAAGGAAAATTGTTAGGAAGGATCGCTAGAAAAGTACCACTACTAACCAGGCAACATAGAGAAAATCGTCTAGCATTCGCTCGCAAATATGGCAGTTGGACTATTCATCAATGGAAAAAAGTTTTGTTTTCAGATGAAAATAAAATTAATTTGATTAATTCCGATGGAAAACGATATGTACGACGACCAATAAACGAGGCTTTGAATAACAAGTACACTAAAAAGACAGTTAAGCACGGTGGTGGAAATGTAATGGTGTGGGGATGTTTCTCAGGGTACGGGATTGGTCCCGTGAGAAAGATTGAAGGGCAAATGGATCAATATCAATACAAAAAGATCTTGGAAGAGACAATGATTCCATATTCCGAGGAAAATTGGCAGTAACTTGGATATTTCAGCATGACAACGACCCAAAGCACACAGCACGCAGCGTTAAAGCGTTTCTTACAGAACAATCCGTGACAGTATTAGAGTGGCCTGCCAATAGTCCGGATTTAAATCCCATAGAAAATTTGTGGCACACTATAAAGACCAACCTGTCGCAGAAACACGTTACTAATATTCATGGACTTAACAGTGCATTTAAAGACGCTTGGAGAAGTATTCCTGTAGAAACTTGTTATAAATTGATTGAATCAATGCCGCGTCGCTGCAAAGCTGTTATTGATAATAAAGGCTACCCTACCAAATACTAATTGTCTAAGGATGTAGTATTTTTAGTATTTTTCAAAACTATTGGGGTTTTGTTCAAATTAAAAATGATTTAAGTAATGATTTTTTTGGTGTTTCTAATTAGTTGTCCGGTTTGTATCTCGTTTTTTATTTTGTTATTAATATAACTTTCAGTTTTAGAAAAACAACCGTTGTTTTCTGTTATTAAAATGGTATAACAATGCAATATAATATCCGATACATCGATTTTAATACGTAGGAACACTCAATGATACGTTAAAAATTAGTTCGAAAGGGAATTTGCAATAAAAATATAAACCCAGGTAGGTGTTTCTAATTAGATGACCACCACTGTAAGTACCATGTGGACGGAGTTCTTCGTAACTTTTGAACGCATTTTATTTGTATTTTCACCTAATGAAGATTATACTTTCTCGAAAAAAGTTCTGTAGACCACTATACCATAGTCATCATCATCATCATCAGCCTGATGAAGTCCACTGCTGAACATAGGCCTCCCCCAAAGAGTGCCACGATGAACGGTCTTGAGCCTTCTCCATCCACCGACTTCCCGCAACCCTCTCAATGTCGTCGGTCCATCGGGTGGGGGGCCTTCCAACACTGCGTCGTCCGGTTCGTGGTCGCCACTCGAGAACCTTTTTTCCCCAACGGTTATTGGTTCTGCGAGCTATATGGCCGGCCCACTGCCACTTCAACCTGCTAATTCTGAAAGCTATATCGGTGACCTTGGTTCTTCTACGGATTTCCTCATTTCGGATTCTATCACGCAGCGAAACTCCGAGCATAGCTTGTGTATGAGGCCAAGTCTCAGTGCCATATGTCATCACTGGCAACACGCACTGATACCATAGTATACCACAGCAATCTTCCAACGGATATTTGCCAATCACCACGGGAATTCCCTACTGGGGAGTTCTTACCGATATCAACCAGCGGCGGCCGATCCTTCCCTCTCCGTATACAGAGGAAGCATTCCGGTGACCGCATCGAGCCATGGTTCAAGTCTGCAGGTAGGCCAGTGGGAGTCAGCTCGACGAGTTCAAAGTCGTTCGGCACCGTTTCGCCTAGACCTGGGAACACTATGCCTGTGGACAAAGAATTATCAATCTTGAGTGTGTATAGATAGAGTGCATATTAAATAAATACACGACGATCTGAATGCGATTCTTTAGTTATCTGACCCACTTTGTGAAGTCAGAGAGAAGAGCAAATTATATGCCGAGCACTGCCCACTATTTGTCGTAAGCATTATTACCATTTACTTCGTGACAGGCTTAAATCCTGTCTGTGTCTGTGCCTTTTGCTGAATTTTGTAACAATCGTAAAATAAACTTAATCCAATATACCTAATATATGGAGGTAAGCTAAAGTAGCAACCGGATAAATATCGGGTTTATACGATACAAATTCGCTGATATTATTCTGTTTTACATCAGCGTCAGGCCCCAAGTATCGGATCCCACCCACTATCATTGTAAGTAGCGAGAAACTATGTCTGGAATGTCATTGTAAAAACACAATCCCTTGCCAATAGGTACAGAGTAGGAAAATTTAGATTACTATCTTATTATTACTACAATTTTCTGTTTCGCTTTTGTATTTAGATTTTTACGGATACACCCACCCACACATTTACTATCAAGTCCGACCTTCAGTCAGAAAATATAAATGCATTTTTTATATTGCGTTATTACTGCAGCGAAAGCATATCGAAATAGATAGAAAACACAGCTCGATGAATAAGAGAATACCACCAGCCAGTTTATTCTTATGCAAATAATATTATAGAATGGTATTGTCTTTATGAGTACCTAAGATAAGTAGTGGACCTGGAGTAGTACCTGGATAAGTGGCCCTGAAAAGCCGATCCGCCGTGTTCAAAAGGCGTTCGATATGTCATCCAAAATATGCTCAAAGCGTATCTTAAAATGATCCTTAGGTCTAATAATTAAAATCAATTTTTAGTATGATATTTTAGGGCGTGCGATATAGCTCAAAGATATCGCAAGCCCCTAAAATTGTATCTTAAAATCGACTTTATTCCGTTGAAGTATGGATCATTCTGCCACTAAAGGATCAAGTTAGGTACCTCAGAATAACTTTACAGGAGAACACACGCATACGTAAACAGCATGTGACAAGCACAATTATTGTCTATATTTAGGGGTATCAATTGCGCATTTTCCATCAGAAAACACGTTTAGAACCAATGTTTATTTCATAATTAGTATAATAAGGTGAAACATACCTTTCACCTAGCAATTTAAAGTAGTTTTTACCATTTCCAGTAACATTGACCTTCCGATAAAAACCAAGTGCCATTGTAGAGTTTCACCTTGAATTGGGTTCAAGACTTTGTATTACAATGTTCAGACTTATTTTGGTATTTTTTATCAACTATTTCTCATTTCGAGTGAACATAAAATTACAAACAAACAGCAATTTGTCTTGAATCAATTTTGGAGAACAGGATTGCAATGTGTGTCCTCCAATGAAAAGGAGGACTACACAAATAAGCATTTGATGTTTTTTTTAAACAATTATCATAGTCGTCACAACTCCTAAAAGCAAAATAAATTAGCTAAAAGAAACAGGCTTATTCTTATAAAAAGACAAGGTACCTAGTTTAAAACTATCTATGAGATTAAGTAGTTACAGATACATAATACTTATTTTCGGTATTTTACTTTCAGGGGATATTGTATTAAATATGTTGTTGAATAAAATGAGCAGATAATACTTGACTTAAATTTAAATAATTCTATTATAAAAATTCTACCTATTTATATTTTTTAAAGAGGTTAAGTTATAATCAGTTCTGGCATAATTATATTTATTTAGGTATCTATTAAGTTTTACATTTCATCACATAGTATAATGCCACAATTATACACAACATTTGAGTTAAATTCGTCTTTGGTAAAATCAATTGATTATTTGCCAATCATTTAAATATTTATCAAAAAGATAGTATAATTTTAGGCGGAATTTGTTATTCAACTAGTCAGACAAACCAATTATCAACCTACACTCAATAAACACAACTCTAGATATAATTTAGAAAATTATACGAACAGTAGTAGGGCAAATATACGAACAGATTCGATAGAAATTGGTCGTAACATGCGTAGGCAAACGTTTTCTTGAATGGGGACAGCGATTGGACAAACTGTGGGTGACCCAGTTAGAGAATTGGTTCAAAAGAGCTAAGGATCAGACACAATGTCGTGCCATCATATGCAGGGACATTTTGTATAGTTCACGAGTAGCAATATAAAGTTCAATGGCACAACGAGGTTTGATTTACAAAAAACTAAACAAATCTTATACGAAATGTATATCGTATTATAAAATCCGTAGAAGAACCAAGGTCATCGACATAGCTCTCAGAATAAGCAAGTTGAAGTGGGAGTGGGCAGGCCAGGCTATATAGCTGGCAGAACCGAAAACCGTTGGGGAATAAAGCTTCTCGTATGGCGACCACAAACTGGGCGACTCAGTGTTGGACCCCGATGGAACGACATTGTTAAAGTTGCGGAAAATCAGTGGATGGAAATGGCTCAAGACCGTTCGTAATGGAACTCTTTGGGGGAGGCCTATGTCCAGCAGTCGACTTCTACCGACATTTTTGGGACCAAATCAGAACATTTACTGAGCGTCTTCAACATATTTACTACCAACAGACGATGCCCGAGATTGAATTGTAAATGTAAACATACGCGTAACTGACCGCTAGATTAATTAGCGATTCATAATAAAAGAATGCGGGCCGTGTTACATCTATCTTACAATGATGACATAGTCTGACAAAGTTATGAGTGCGTGCGGTCAACTGGTCGTTGAGACTCTAGTTCTTAACTGAGAAGTACGGAAGACTTGGAAATTTTAACCTGGGTGAATTTACAACCATAGAATGGGTAACATTGTCGATGATATAAGAGTGTCTAGAGGTACGAGTAAGTACACCAACGGCAATGAACTCAATAGTAAGTTCAATGATTATTACTTAACAATTGGATGTGTGTGAGTCATAGGAGGTCAAATATGAGGGGCCCTTTGTCAAACAATTAGTAGGTCGTGGCATGGATGTACAAAGGGAATATATGCACAGTCGCATTCTATTGTATTCATCAATGACTATACTTTAGTCAAGACTTTAGGCTTCAACCACTATATGTTTTAAGGAGTGTTGTGGCTGTTATTTGTGTGCGGACAAATATTTGCATGATCTGCAAGTATTCCTTCCGGATCTGGGTGTTGTGGTACCATGGTACTCGCAGTTTCTGATACCCACGACACAGGGAATCCTAGCGTGGGCTCTGACTATGTATGTTCTAAATGTATCTGTGGGTACTGCCGTAGTGTGCAGGGTACGATGTAGTAGCGTACATCAACCCCTATCTGATATTTTTAAAACGCGGTGCAAATTCACAATCAGGTGTGCGGAGCTGGTTTTATTTTACATCTGTACGAACGAGTCTTTACAGTTATGCAATCCTGCTGTAGGAAGGACACCTGTCTGTATTTACATATCACTGGTTTGATATTTACTAACAATTTCCTCAGCTTCAATTCATGATGATATTTAACTATCATTAGATAGCTACTACGGTTGTGATGTTGGCAAAATACTGTGTACAAAAACAGACACTATATTCCTAACAAGTGAGCGCGTATGAGGTAGTACCTAGGCAAAGTCACGGAGAATTTATGCCGCCTGTGAAGGTCTGCAATGTACGTATAACTGTATTGGCTGGGTGTAACATCTTAACGGGCCTTCCGAAGCCCAGAAGCGCTGTCCATCCCCTAGCAATTTTCCCTTAGTCGCCTCGGACGATGGAGCCATATCTGCCTGGGCCACATATTTTGATACCTAGCTTTACCCAGTCGCGAAGATTAAGTTTTAATTTAAGAGCTTTTTTTTGGAGAATGCTATAGTGCACTTTTATTTTTATGTATATCAGACCCTGTTTTTATGAAGATATTTTATATAATTTGTAATCTAAATAATGTTTGTGCACTTTCAACAAATAAATAAATAAATAAAGATTATGGCGAGCGCTTAGCCAATGCTGCTGGCAGTCAATCCACTTGGTGACGAGTTCTATATTGTGAATCATGTGATTCTTGAACAATGTTACTAGGTACTTAGAGACCAGAAAAGGTATAACGACAACTTAAGGTGCAAGCAGTATATTGAACTCTCGAAGCCTTCTAAAGGAAGACCTAGCGGAAATCGCTGATTAAACCAGTTCTGATAATTAGTAGATAATCGGGACACGAGATCTAGGCCTTGGCATGAACTTGTTGGCTTTCACAGGCTCCAAGCCGTTGTGAAA
This sequence comes from Anticlea derivata, assembly GCA_947579855.1. Classification (NCBI taxonomy): domain Eukaryota; kingdom Metazoa; phylum Arthropoda; class Insecta; order Lepidoptera; family Geometridae; genus Anticlea; species Anticlea derivata. Next base: position 4,622,561 of record OX388271.1, on the reverse strand, counting down.
GATGTAGGGTATTGATCGGATCAGCTGTTCCGGAGTTATCGGTATCATCATCATTATTTCAGCCGTAAGACGTCCACTGCTGAACATGACCTCGCCCACAGACTCCAGAGCGAATTCCTATCATGTTGGGGGATTTGCCCATACTCAAAAAGCTGGGCATGCGGGTTGACGGGCGCAGCTAGATATCTTTGTGAAAATAGGGTATGATTAGGGGTTATCGGTATAATTTTTTTAAAAATAAAGACGGCCAAGTGCGAGTTGGACCCGCCCCGAGGGTTCGTTACTCGTTCACCCATATAAAAAACCAATTTCTGTATATAATGTTAAGAAATAAATTATAAAATAATCATACTTTTCATTTACCTGAGAGATTACACAGATAGATACAGATCAGATTACAAGTAATCAATATCAGATGATTTACTTACACTATGTTATGTTTGTCTCAGTTTGAGACTGATGACTTTTCATTTACCTAGTAGTAAGTAGGTATGCCATACTTTAAGCTTTATATAAAGCTTACTTACTTAAAGTATACCATCAGTTGCAAACTGAGACAAACATAACATAGTGTAAGTAAATCATCTGATATTGATTACTTGTAATCTGATTCCAAACCACATTGGATGTAAGAATCATTACTCAATGGCTTCCTGGAATTAAATCTGTCAAAGTAAGGTATGTTTAGTTAGTTGCATGCACTAAAATGTATACATTTAATAGTTATGTTTTTTTATGGCACAATATAAAAGTGTCAACTTTTCTGTGTACTAAAAGTGCCATTTCAAAGTGCTTTTCTGTGTACTACCATCTTCATCGGTAATGTGGCATCATTTTAAATATGATGAAATATGATAGGCGACTATACAGGTAAAGTAAGTAACTCATTGAGCCGAGAACGAGATTGTGGCCAAATCTCGTAATTAAGTTTTGGGCTTTGGACTCCATCATGGCTTAACAATTTTACAGCTGGGACCGTGATTACATCTGAATATAACCCATATTATGTTAAGATGTAAATATATATCGCCAAAGCTGATTAGGTTGGAAAAAATAGTATTGATGGTTTAGCAGATAGAGGGCTTTATATTTTATCCCATATATTGGTGTGGCTATGTTCCAAAATGGTGATGGATGACACTCTCAAATCATCTGCAGAATGACTCAGCAACTCAAAAAATAAACATGAACCATCGTAATCTCCCAGAAATCCTCAAGCAGAGTGCTGTATACCTAGATTTGGATCTATAAATAACAAACAACCTGTATGTAGGTATCAAACTTATGAATCATTAAACTACCACTAATTAGGAAATACATTCCATTTATGTAACTTTTGAATCAACTATGCAGAATAAACAATATGTATGTGATCAAAATATCAACAGAACAAGCATCATTGGACATAGGTGTCCATAATTAATGTCATCCTGAATGTTAACATGCCTTTTTGGAATATTTTGTCAGTTGGGTGTGAAATTGTAACACTTTGAATTGATAGAATTAACCTTCATGTAGTCAGCATTATCAACATCAGCCTGTAGAAGTCCACAGCTGGACATAGCCTCCCCCCCTCCCCTTCCAAAGTGCCATGACAAACAGTCTTGAGCTTTTTTCATCCACCAACTTCCCGCAACCTTCACAATTGCATTGGTTAGGTGTGGGTCCCTGATAGTAGAGGTGACCAATTTGTGACCATAGAAGTAGATCATAATTATAATGAGTTAAAATAACTACAATATCAATCATCAAAACATATAATATGTTGAACTCTTATGTTAGTGACTGGCTGACAATCAACACTGACTGGCTGACTGATTAACACAGCCTAAATCAGAAGTCCTAGGAGTATACAATTTTAAAGGAGCAATTAGGAAGGAATTCCCGAAACTCAACCCGGGAGTTTGTTACTGTTAACCGAGTTTTGGGAGTTCGGGGAAGAGGCATGAAGCATGTATGAAAATAAGATGATTTTAACACAGCCGCTGGGCGAACAAAACTTTTATGTTAACTTTTGTGACTGACTGACAATAATTGTTGCTGTCACTCCTATTTAATTTTCACAAATCATCAACAACAATTATTATTCACCTGCAGTAGCCTTACTTGCAATAATTGCACCTGGCTGATCATTTTAATTGATATTGAAATACGTACCGATATCAGTGATGGGTGCTTTTGTGCAGTATCCCTTGAGATGGCCTGAATCAGAGTCATCAAGCAATTCAGGTGTCTCCGGCAGCCCAGCAACCACAAAATAATCAGCAACTCTCCTTTCGTCCATATTTACAACTGTTTAACAGCACGATATGTCCTACAAGACAATATTACAAGACAATATGAATTATCTGGATGTTTTTGTTTTCCATAGACTTAACCTGTCTTTCGATTTTGAGTCTGCATACATTTTAACAAAAATTTAAAGAATTGGGGTGTGATTTATAGTATGTAAACAAAATAAAAATAAAAATTATGGATAAATCACACAAAAATAACACAAAACCCTTCTTGAACTTACAAGTGTATTGCTAAAAGTTACTGTGCTTGTAATTTGACTGCACAGGGCGAAATACGACCATCTTTACGTTCTTGAATATAATATTTTCGCCACTTGAATTGAATAAAGTTTCCTTTACATATGCAGAAAAGTAAAAACACAATTTTATTATAAATTTTTGTAGAGAGTTCTACGAAGTTCTACAAAGTCATTTTTCCGTTTTTCCGTCCGACCCGACAGGACAGACAGACAGACACACTCCTGCCTGAGTGTGGCCAGCCATGAAATTTGATTTCCCCCCAGGACCCTCGGACCAAAGAGAATTATGACATTACGTCCTCGGATCATGCTCGAGGAGACACCAAGACTTAGTGGCGAATTCGTAATTTTTGGAAATGCTACTCTTTCGATTTGTAGTTCCATAGTTTCAAAGTTATGGACATTTCTATCGGTCCTCACAACCAGAATTCTGGTCCCTATGACCATCCATATCTCCGTAATACAGGACTGTAGAGAATCCCTGAAAGGCTAATGATTTTGTAGTAGTTTTGATATGAATTTGTATTGCTTTGCTTTGTTTGTAAAACTGCTCAAAATAAGGAGATAATTAAAGTTTAAAAAATAAGTGAGGTTGAGTAAAGCGCACTAAGTGAAGTGAAATAAAATGACTGCGTGTATCATTCATTACTTACGCGCTAAAAGGTCCCTCGAAGTTTTAGTAAGATAGCTATCATCATATCTTACGTATACAAACTTGACGAACGGTGACTAGACCATGCATGATTAGAGACATAAAATGACGAAAGAATTTTAAAAAGATCAAAAAATCACGCAAGACTTGGTGGTAGACCTAAAATGCCATAGCAAGGTCAAAAGGGAAAAAGATTTAAAAAAAAATTGTCAAGTAGTGTTGCCGTTATGGTTTTAAAATTACCCGTGCAGAAAAAAAACCGATTAGCGAATACACATTACAGTAAAATCGATACAAAATCGATTAAGAATAATCGTTCATTTTGGTCCTTTTGAAAATGTTTTTTTATTTGTCCTTACTTTCAAGCATTAGCCTAGCATCCTGTTGGTCTGTGTTTAATCCTTTCACTATACTACACTGATTCTTTCAACGGTCATAGGCCCTTTTCAGGGCCAACATAACTCAACCTGGTCACTGAACTAATACAGGATGACCAAGAAAGAATCAGTGACACGACAAGAAGAAGCAGGCAGGTATAATTTTCCACAATCTGCACATATGGGGGAGAAAGGATCTCGTAAAGCGAAATCATGTCAAAATCATAAAGTTCGAGATACCCACGTGTCGATGAGGTGTGTTTATTTTGTAATTCGCATAATACAATAGTAGTCTTTTTGACTGGCCTCATAGCTCTGTTGGTAGTAACTCTGCCTTCTGCGCTAGAGGTTGCGGGTTCGATTCCCGCACCTGACAAACATTTGTGTGATGAATACAGATGTTTGTTCTGTGTCTGGGTGTTAAATATTTATCTATTATGTACCTATATTAGTCTCTGGTACCCATAGTACAGGCTATGCCTAGTTTGGGATCAGTTGACCGTGTGTGATGCGTCCAGAATATTTATTATTATTATTATTTAAGTTTTTTAAAAGTCTTTGATTATACCCAGATAGAGAGCCGACGAGTCACATACTAATCAACTTTTAGTCAAACCTATATAAATAACTATCAGAGAGTACTTTAATATGAACAACATAATTACACAATTACTAGCATTAGTCTGGTGGTGGTTGGCTAAGCATTAAAAACACAATTTTAAAACATTATTTACTTAATAATAAAATTATTCATCATACATCTATAACCATATCTTTTTGTGCAGTAGATGACGGTGTGATTTCACTGTAGGAGACAATGTCAGTGTCTGCATCTGTGCTTACTTGAGCACTAGCTAGTAGCATGCTAATTTGACCTTCTAACTCAGAGATTTGTGTACATGCTAATATTTCTTTCTTGATCATTCTTAGCAATTTATCATGCATCCTCACTACATAGCGATTAAACAAATTGACATCTTGCTCATACACATCCATAAAAACATTGGCTGCATCAATAATTATTCTAGTGAACCGGGCATCTCCCATGTACTTTCTGAAGAATGTCACCAAATAAACTATTTCAGAGTCTGACAAGTCTTCCATAGCAACATGGAGTACTTTCCTTCTTAGCATTTCCTGCATCAAAGCAGCAGCAGTTTGAGGGTAGTGCTTTAGAGTGTAAGGTTTCAGGACACAAGACAAGGCTTTCGTGAACTCCATTTTTCTGAGAAAAGCTTCATGTGGTGGCACCTTTACAATTTCTTTAGTCTGTCCATGCACAACTGTGTCGATTTTCTTTTGAGGTCTTCTTTCTCTGCCTAGATTATCAGGTGCAAACTTATAAAAACCTTTTTTCATTCCATTCTTATGGGCAGGAGTCTCTCTTTTCTTTATTGATATAATGCCATCAATCATACCTACTGCCAAGATATCATCATTTGCCGATATAGCCATACTCAAGACTGCATTTGGGTAGTCTATATTATGGACTGTTTTGAAAGTGCCTATATCATAAAACTTCACATGTCTGTCTAATGAACCAGACATGAGTCGACTGTTGTTGCTAGCTAGGCAGAGAGAGGTCACTGTTTTATGATGAGAGGAGACATTAGCCAAGAGTTTTCCTCCATTGAAAATGTCCCACACCTTGATTTCTGTTCCTCCTGCACTGATGAATATTCCTCCTGATGGTAGGAAGAGTGTTGATTCTACTGGACTCCCATGATTCACTGTCATTACAGAGTCACTGGTTCTTGAGTCAAAAAGCTTAACAGTGTTATCATAGCTTCCTGATGCAAATATGTTTGAGGAAATTGGACTTGGTGCACCAGCTCTGATATAATCAGTATGCTCAGTGTAGCTAGCTACTTTTTTCTCTGTGGCTATATCCCAAACAACAGCAGATTTATCATCTGAGAAGCTGAGAACTGAAACTTGATCCTTTGCAAAGTGTGTTCTGTGAACCTGGAAAGACAGCACAAATTGAATAGTTATAAAAATAGGAAATTAATATAAAAATGTGCATGACAAGATAAATAAATAAGTGAAGGTTACATTTAAGGAAATAGGTAATAAACAAGCATACATGAAGAATGTGATGAGAGGGAATGAAGCAAAAGAGTAGTGTCAAGATCAAAGCAAGTGAAAGTCATGGTCTCAGCCTGTTACTCTGGAAAACAGGTGTGATTATAAGTATTTAAACAGGTAATAGCTATACTTACTGGACCACTGTGACCGTGAAATACTCTCAACTCTTTCTTGGATGCAACATCAAAGAGTTTGACTGACGCTTCCTCGCTTCCCGCCACTATCAATCTGCCATCAGCTCTGAAAGTTCCTCCATATGCTGCCTGAGCAAATTTGTTAATGTTCTTTGCTACTACTTTTGTTATGGGGTCGTATATCTGAAATAGAGATCAAGATTCTGTTTCTAATATTTGGCACAGTTCTTGTGTAAACAAGAAGAAACAAAAAAGCAGGTAGGAATCATACCCACAACCATCCATAAATCATGGGATGCACTAACAAACTGCCCCTCCGAGTCGACTCCTCGTAGTTGAAATGAGATGTTTATCAATAATTGTTGGTTAGGTTATTAAAAATATCTTGGTAAGAGTATTTCCCTCAATGTGGGTTAACATTAACTTTCGAATAAAACAAATAACTGTACTATAGGTGTCTGATAAGTTTTTGATTCTAACCTGAACTCTCGCAGAGCATGTCGCAGCGAAATAATGAGGTTCCACTGGGCTGAAGTCCACATAGTCAATAGCTCCAAATTCTTTGATCAGCACTGGCGACTAAAATTAAAAAAAACTAATATCAAAACATGGTTTTCATGCCATGATTTTGGTGCTAAGTGGTATTGGGATGGCATAAAATGATTTTAACATATAATACAATATTATCATGTTCTACATAATACATACCCCTAAGTTTCTCCAGTAAATAGCATCTTGCGTGAGTACTGAGGCAGGTTTCTTGAAAACTGCAGTATTATTTTTTTTGTACGGGAATGATGGCTGAGACATTATTTGATAGGATTTAGTAACGAAGTGATTGTAAATACCACATTACTTTGTAAAATCATGCAGTATTATCGATGTTCCTAGCGTATGAAATAATGAACCTTGCTGTTTACAAGCACTACACGGCAACGTGATTTTTACTTTGACATTTGATTGATTTCCTGAATGACTGACAGTGATAGATATGAATAAGGTGACAACTTAGAAGCTTGCTAAAAGCTGTAGCCGGCTCTACGCAGTGCGTCATTTAGCTTCTTTGCCTAACTTCGAAATCTTTGAGCTAAACTGAGACGGATCTATTTTATTTAATCTTGATCATAAAGGATCTTGGAGCGTGGGTGGGAACCCATCTATGATAAATAATTAATTAATAATGTAGAGATACATCAATAAAGTGTGTTGTGTGTTGTTCCATAAATCATGTCTAGTGTGTGTCAACTGTCAAGTTGTCAACTGCCATCACTCAAGTGTCTCAGTGTCTGTCAAGTGTCAATGTCAAAAAGGTGCCGTAGCGAAAATACAAGATTATTATTTTTAGAGTGAATTTGATATTGAAATAAAATCTAAATAGGGACAAATAACATAAAATGTTTAAGCTACTTAGCCGACACGGCCGTCGGAGCGCTGTAGTGAACCTGTATACTGAAAAGTTTGAGGTTAGAAAAGCCAGGATTTATTATGTTTGTTCTTCAGCTGCACCTGTGAGGTTTGCTTCGACCGGTGCTACCGATGTTGGGAAGATAGCTACATTGGTCGAACCCATACCAGAGCCGCCACCGCTGCCTGACCCATCAAACATTGTCGATTTATCGGGAGCCGTTCAAGCACTGGCTCCTAATGGGGAACCAACGTTCGCGAGCATCGGTCTCGGTGGCTGGAGCCCAGTAGGTATGGTACAGCAATGTCTGGAATACCTCCACATATCTCTTGATGTACCCTGGTGGGGTGCTATAGTCATTGGTACAGTTGTTGTGCGTCTGGCCATGTTTCCCCTTGTAATTATATCACAAAGAAATACCGCGGTTATGAATAACAACCTGCCGGAAATACAGGCGATACAATTGAAAATGACTCAAGCAAGACAAACAGGCAATCAGCTCGAAGCCGCTCGTTATGCACAAGAAATGATGCTATTCATGAAAGAGAAGAAAGTAAATCCTTTGAAAAACATGATTGTCCCTATCGCACAAGCACCATTATTCATTTCATTCTTCATGGGCTTGAGAGGGATGGCCAACTGTCCTGTAGAGAGTCTGTCCACAGGTGGCTTGTGGTGGTTCTTAGACCTGACTGTACCTGACCAGTTCTTCATCCTGCCATTGATCACAAGTGCCACAATGTGGGCAACGATTGAACTCGGTGTAGATGGTGGTCGCTTGGATGCTCAGAACATGCAAGTTATGAGGTACGTCCTACGTGCAATACCCATCGTGATGATACCCTTTACTATTAACTTTCCTGGAGCTATCCTCGTCTACTGGACGTCGAGTAACTTCATTTCACTAATGCAAGTGAGTGTATTGAAGATTCCTGCAATGAGAGAGTACTTCAAGATCCCGAAGTTGCTGAAACATCAACCTGAAAACTTGCCGATGAAGAAAAAAGGCTTTGTAGAAGGTGCTAAAGAATCCTGGACCAACATAAAGATCTCAAAAGATTTGGCTGAGAGACAGAGGATAGATGAGTTGATGTTTACTAAAGCAGGTAAAGGAGCTCTGCAAAAAACATACAAATTTGACCCCACAAAGTTGACAAACGTACAAGCAAAATCAAAATAGATTTGGTTAGCATTTAGTAGATTTTATTGTGTAAAAAATAAATATTCATAAAAATGTTCATGAAGTACCTATTTATTTTATTTTGTATTTATTTTATATATCAACCTAATCATTCTACTATAATATGAAATACTAGATTGCGCCCGCGGCTTTTCTCGCGTGTTTCCGAGATATACCGGTCACCGTACATTGACTTGGTTACTGACCTAAAGCCTTTCACACACAGTATATATAATGTAAAAATGTATATTATAGCTAGATACATCTCATTACATCTTTCCATAGAAACTGTCAGAAGATACGAAGATGTAAAAAGATACATTATAGCTGCCGTGTGTGGTCTCCTGACGGTTTCTATGGAAAGATGTAATGTGATGAAACGTGCTATAATATAAATTTTTACATTATAGCTGCCGTGTGTGACTTAGTCACACTTAGTGACGAGCGCTTAGTGCAGGATGAACAGCTAATAACCAGATATACGACAAGCAAGTAGCTACTAGGGATTGCAGAATCGGGTAGTTTTTAAGGAACCGGGAATACCGGGAAGCTTCACATAGGGAACCGGGAATTCCCGGGTATTTCGGGAAATTTCGGGAAAAATATTTTACGTCTAGGCGAAAGGTTTAAAGTTATACTGTCATAGCTTAATATTAACCAACCGCACATAGTTTTGCATGTCGCAGGTCTAATCAAACGGATAGAATAAAGCTATATCACTGTTGATCTGTTTAATAATTTAAGCATGTAAGGTAAGGATATTATTGATTTTTATGCAAGAAAAACAATGTAAAATTTCATAAAAAAAACTGCATTTATGTTCGATTGAGTAGGTATAAAAAGAGGGGAAATGAATGAAAAATAAACAAGTATCTATTGAAATGTTTTTATTAAAGACAATTTTTAAAATATAGAAAAATACTTTGAAACGAACATAAATGCAGTTTTTTTAATGAAAGGAGCCATTTCATTCTGGGCCTGGTCCATGTACACTACATAGAAAAATTAGGAAAAAATAGGAGATTACAAGAAAAATACAATTTCATTAATTTGAAGACAAATGCGACAAGAATAGTTCTTTTGGTAAGTTTTTTACTATGTGAACACTATTTGAAGGCCGCCATGTTGGTTTATAATTGGCGTTTGACATGACATTGACATATTTTTCATGTCATGTTGTTTGATTTGATGTTTTTGTTTTGTCAGATAAATGTAGGTTGTCAAAATGACATTTCACGCACGTCCATCCGCCATGTTTTTGTAGCGCTGTGTGTTGCTCTCTTTGTCGAAGAAAATCTTAATGTACCTTAGAACGAAGTCAATTTAAATAAAATAACCAATTAAATACGTTTACTTTATTGCCTAGCCATATTTTAGAGTAGTGTACACAGTGCAGGCCCAGGCTCCATATATTGATGAAACGGCTCCTTTACATTGTTTTTCTTGCACAAAAATCAACAATATCCTTACCTTACATGCTTATATTATTAAACAGATCAACAGTGATATAGCTTTATTCTATCCTTTTGATCAGAACCTGCGACATGCAAAAGTATGTGCGGTTGGTTAATATTAAGCTATGACAGTTTAAACCTTTCGCCCAGACGTAAAATATTTTTCCCGAAATTTCCCGAAAGAACCGGGAAACGATTTATGATTTCCCGGTTCCTAAATTGGCAAAAAAAACCGGGAATTCCCGGGTATTTCGGGACCGGGAATTCCCGGGACCAAACCCTAGTAGCTACCTACCCTATTCTCATATACATATTATTATATTGACTAATTTTTAGAGGAACTCTGTCAAGGTAGAGTCTAGAAAAAGTAAGACCTGGGCAGCGAGCCTGGAATTATTATGATAATAGCGTATCGTGAAGTGAAGTGTACCATGGTGATATAAGTTAATATTTACAAAATACACAAGAAACAGTTGAGCCATCTAAAGACCGTTACAAACGATCTATAGATAGCTCAACTGATCCAGATCACTACCAGTCGGAAGCGTCCCCAAGACGCTGGCGGAATTGCCACGCTGGATGGCAATGCTAATGCGCTGGGCCAAATAAGAGCCAGCTCTCGGGTCATATGAAATTATCATAGTTAAGCGACGAAAAAAATACATTTCTACGCATGGTGACTACGCTACGCTACATACTCGTTACGTTACCTACGCTTTTTGCGTTACTATCCCAGACTCAGGCGTTTGGAGGAGCTAAATACTATTGGCCAATAGATGGAAGGTATTAGGCAATAGCGAACATTCAATACATACCTATAGCAATAAGTGGGTTCACCAATAGGTACATAAGCTACCTACCTAGTGCTACCATACTCATTATGTAGATATTATTAGTATTAATACATAATGAGTATGGTAGCACTAGGTATGTAGTAGGTATAACCTTCCTACATACACTACTTATTTGGTAGTGTAGGTTTCGCTAGAAGTGTGACTGAAAGTATCAAAACGATAATACGAGAAAGGACCTACATAGGTAACTAAAAAAACGGTTAGATTTAACCAAAAACAGCCAAACTGATATCAAGGGGTCTACAACGGCAGTAATAGGAGGAGGCGGCTGCGTGAACAAAGCAGGCTGAAGGATGGATGCTTACAGCGCAATTACAGATGTCGAGAGCCGTGAACGTGGTTTTATTTAATTAATGGTTAATGGGAATTAATTAGACGCGGAGCAGCGTAAAACATGCATTTCATCGTAAAACCCTGGCCAATTTCGTCACAAACCGACTGGCTGGCGGACGTGCTTTACCCCAACCAAGTAAAACCAGGTTTCGCCATCCGTTTAACAGCTGTTTATTAAGGTTCCCTTTCACAGATGTTTTAAGACATTAGCTCTTCCTAACCACGCCTGTGAACTAGTCTATGTAGGTTACGTAATTGCATGTGATTACACTGATCGGGCAAACTGAAGGAAACGTTTGACCTGCGTTTGCTGGCTGGCTGAAGGTACAGAAAAAATATAAGTATTTTATGGTAGGTACCTACAGAGGTTACCTAACTAAAACGCTTTCGACTTTTGCAACGGTTCACAAATTCAGCCCCGGAGAGCTATTGTGACGGTGTGATGGTTCGATTGCAGCAAAAAGACAGAATACTTTCTTAAAATAATTATGATTGTTGGCCATTATTCAACCTACCAAGTAAAAACTAAAGTAATTTTCTCTCCCTGCTACTCAAACGTCGAATAGTAAAAGGCATTTGCGCCAAAGATACACCTAGACGGTCCGGGACATCGATTTATCAACTGCGTAGGTACCTACCCATCTACTTACTGTGTTTCCGGGAAAGCTTTGAAAAACTCGGAATTAAAACAAAGAAAACCAAAGTTGCCGGAAAAGGTCTATTGTTTGTTGTTCAGAGGATGGCTTCTCAGGATCTATTGAATAAAATTCAATTTCTTTGTGACGTGCCCTCGTCCCTATGCCAATACCTAAGTACTTACTTACCTATAGATTTCTAATGAAAGTAATGAATTAATGATTTGGGTAGATGCCGTGTTTTAGCTAACTGGTCCATTTAGGTAAGTAGTTACCTACAAGGTAAACAAAGCTCGTGAGGCGGTAAGTACCCACCACTTCAAAGAAAGAAACCTACCCCCGTACCATTAAATTTGCTATTTGACGTATGTTGACATTTTTAAAGAATTATGGTTCAAATTCGTGTAGCAAAATATTGCGAAAAGCTCGCATGAGTGGCAATAAGATGCCATGCCTACGTCGCAAGCTAATTATTATCGCAAAGCTCATGGTACGGAGCCTATTCATTGATAATATCCCAGAAATGAATTGTTGTTTTACCAAACAAAGTAATTAGTACAATAGATACCGCGTGGGAAATTCCTCAGGCAAACTTTTCGTGGTTTTTTCACCCCACTGTTTCCGAACAAGAAGTTTCCCATTACTAGATTGCCTGGGCTCCCGTTAATTGCCTGAGAGCACTCCTGTCTTACAATTTTATTGCTATGTTGTGTATTGTGTTTGTAGCGTTTTTACGCGTTTGTTTTTATCACCATTTTCTAGCAAATCTGCCACAATCGGATTATTATATGACAAAGATTTACTTATAGTGCCTACTTATCAAACTCATAGAATTCTAGATATAGGTAGACTTACGCCCGAATACTGAACGTCACTTAACTATTTGAGATGGTCTCAATTATTTGAGATACCGTTATCGTTCAGAATCTTATACGCAAACATCAATTAGATCACCACTTATATTTAAGTGACGTTTCAGTATTCGGACGTTAGTCAGTCAAATCTATGAGCAAACAACCTCATTGGCATATATTTTGTTTGCGAAACTAGTGCTAGCCTAGCCTCATTGGAATGTTGATTCTACCTCGTAGAGGCCTACCTCTACGCCGTAGACTGATACTTATTGAGCTCCATTATTGGTTATTGCAGTGATCGATTCAGGTCATGAAAAGTGTCTATTGGTTACTCTGAACTACTACAATAACGGAAGCATTTTTTTAATGATAGGTACTATTTCATAAAAATATTTTTTATACAAATAGAGGCTGAATGCTAATGCATTCTCTACAAGCTTAACCCAGATGTGGAGGTATAAAGGTGGCGGTTGGAATGCATCGTATTAACATTATTACTTTCCACCAGGTGAGTTTGTGGTCAAACGTAAGTCTGTCCCATAGTCAAACTAACATTAAATAAGATATTTTTTACAAAAACTGAAAACCGACTTCAAATTCCTGAATATTTACAAGTTTAATACCAACCTCTTTTTTTTTTGTTTTCAACCTCTTTGCGTTTTGCTTGCCTACTGAGGATGACACTGACCACCAACACTTTCGAACTAAAAACCAAAGTACCTAAGTATGACATTCATTTATCATAAATAATAACTCATAATGGCACACACTCTTTTTTTGGCGGGAACTTGAGAAACTTGTGTTAAATTGAATAATATTATGTGATTATGGTGGTGTTTTGCGTAATATTGTTTGAGAAAACCGCACAAGTGAAGTGACATGAAATGATTGCGTGTATTGTCATTTTTCGAGTTGGCGCGGAGGTCCCTTGAGGTTTTAGTAAAATAGCCACCATCTTAGCTTACTAAAACTGAATTAGACTTGACTTGACGGTGACTTGACCATGACTAAGAAGTAAAATGAAGAAGAAAGATAAAAATAACTACGAAGAAATATAAACGTAAGACTTGGCGGTAAGGCCTAGATGCCATAGCCAGCCCGAAAGACAATCAACGTAGAGCCTAACCAAAAGTAAGAGAAGGTATGAAATTTGCAGGGTAGCTTCCTGTTGTAACGTATGGGTGCACAGAAAGGAATTCCCGACACACAACAACTAAAGTTAAAGGTTACGTAAAAATTGCAGCAACCGAACGAAGTCGCGGGGATAACCATACCATACCACAGTCGACAAAAAACAATTTCGGCAAGACGTGATTTCAAGAGATGATGACGTTTTTTTTAAGTTTTACGGGACAAGTAGCAATCCCTCAGGAATTAAATTAATATGGAACCACCCCGGGATCATACTCTATACACCAGTGAAAGAATTATGAAAATTGGTTTAGTATTGGCAGAGTAACATACACACAAAAAAAAATACAACCAACTTGAAAACCTCCTCCTTTTTGAAGTCGGTTAAAAATAGTTCGTGGACGGAAATAGCAGAGTTAGTGCAAGTAGTGCTTATGTGAATAAATCTGTGTTAAATAGTAGGTAGGTATACATGAAGAAACAATAGATCTTAATTTGATTGCATTCAGTTCCCGCCCCCAAGGTGCATGATTCAGCGCGGAACGCTAACGACAAATGTGTTTTGAAATCGCTTTTCTAGATTGATGACTACTATTATTGCATTTTGCTAGGAAATATATCACTTACCTACATACTTAAGTATATTTTTCAAAAATTTGTCAGTGAGCTTAAGTTTGGAGATGTTTTTATCTTAATTGATTATACCTTAATGGTTTTAAAACAAAAATCTTGTTTGTAAGGGTTCATAAATTAAGTAACTACTAGAATAAACCGTGAAAAACTAGAAAAAACCAACCGTGGAAAGCCCGTGTCCTTTTCGCGTCGTTTTGTTTTGTTTGTATCAAAGTAAGTTTGTATTCAACCTCCGCTAAAGATAGGGTTAGAGTTTCGGAAAACCTTTCAAAGTGCCCCTCTACACTGCAACAGGAAGCTACTCTCTAAATTTCATACTCCTAGGATTTCTGCTTTTTGTTTAGGCTGTGTTAATTGTCAGTCAGTCAGTAAGTATGGCAATATTGTTTATGAATGTGTTAAGGTACCTACCTAAGTGCAGTTTGATAAATGAATGGCTGGCCTCATAGCTCAGTTGGTAGTAACTCTGCCTTCTTCGCTAGAGGTCGCGGGTTCGATTCCCGCACTGGACAAACATTTGTGTGATAAACACTGATGTTTGTTCTGTGGGTGTTAAACATATATCTATTATGTATATCAGTCTCTGGTACCCATAGTACAGGCTATGCCTAGTTTGGGATCAGTTGACCGTGTGTGATAAATGTCCGGAATATTTATTATTATAATGAAATAAATAAGAATAAGGAGCATTTTACATGCCTGGAATTACCCAAATAAATCCTCAGATTGCTACAAAATCAGATTAGTCGAAACTATGCGATACATAATCGTATTAGGGTTGCTGGGTCCCGTAATTCACCGGGGAGGTTTCGGAGGCACCTCATTACAGAATCCGTTCACTTCGATTAGATTTGTTAAGATGCAGGTAGGTAGGCGGTGGGTGGTGTTGGACTCATTTATATGCCTACTACCCACGTTATAGCTAGGTACCTATCGTGAACGTATAGGTATTCACTCAAGTCTGGACGGGATGTGATATGCGTAGGTAGGTATCAATTTAGTCCACGGAAAATATATATTTTTCCATTCATTACCTATTATTTTTCTTTATTCCCCAACGGTTATCGGTTCTGCGAGCTGTAAGTCCCTATGACCTAGCGACTGCTACAACATCTTGCTAATTCTGAGAGCTATCACGGTGACCTTGGTTCTTCTATGGATTTCCTTATTTGGCCTGGCCTCATAGCTCAGTGGTAGTAACTCTGCCTTCTGCGCTAGAGGTCGCGGGTTCGATTCCCGCACTGGACAAACATTTGTGACTAACACAGATGTTTGTTCTCTGTGTCTGAGTGTTAAATATATATCTATTATGTATATCAGTCTCTGATATCAGTTTGGGATCAGTTGACCGTGTGAATATGTCCGGAATATTTATTTATTTCATATAGGGAATTTATGTTACCAATAATATAACAACTCAACTTCTTCAAAAATGATAGATACTGCATCGTATGGACGGCAGAAAATACTTTTTTACAAGAAAATCAGAGCCAAGAATGCACTATCGAAACGCTTGTGGACCGATCTTTTAAGTAGTTTCCAAGTAGATGGTTAAAGTTCCGAAGGTACACAGTTTCGTACAAATTCTACCATAAAACACTGAAGATAACCTCGCGCCTCGTCCGGACAGCATTCGTTTGCTGGCGGGAGATTTATTCGTGGAATCTAGTGAACAAAGGAATATTCCAGCTCTACTACCTACTAATAAGTTATAGTAAGAAAATCGGCATCTCTTGAATCAAAACTCGGTGTGTCAGTCTTGTGTCTACTGTGCTAAATGTGGGCAAGTGCCATATGTACCTACTATTGGACGTGCGTCAAAGATACTAGAGATATACAAAGAGATTCAAAATATGGATGCTATACCGAAAGAGGAGCCTATATCCAATTGGCAATAAATTTTGTTCTACTACTTTTGGAAATTAAACATTTTTTATTGATTAGATAGACTCTATGCAAAAATCTGCTGTTTTGGGTCAAATCAGTTTAAACTCAATTAATCTCGTATAAAGAATAATTTGTTGTAAAGATATAAAAATACCAAAACAGCTAATTTCATAAAGTTCGGGATTTAATATTAATACCTATATTTTTTAATTTTGTTCATAGAAATGTCCCCTTTCGGAATAATATAGGTACATATTAAGAAAACCTTGTTCATATAGAGATGAGTGAATAGTTGAGTAAAATAACCGTGGCATTAAAATAGCATAAAAAGTGAAAACGTGGAAACAACTGAGGGGATAATATGCCATTTTAATGCCACGATTATTTTACGATATTAGAGCGTTATTCTGCGCGTGTTTTTAGGTATTTTTAGATCTCAGCTTCATTTGCTAATGGATTATGAACCTTATTCATCTTCACAAGCTTTAATTTATTACCTAGCGCTAAATCTCCAGCCCAACTATGTAAGGAGCTAAAAATAAAAACGTAACAACACACATCGGGTGAGAACTCGTGGCTCGTAGTAAATTATTGCTAATCATTGTAAGAAAGAGGGTAATGTATTTGCTTCCGAGAAATAAAAGAAATATAATAAATAAGTATTTACTTCCTCTAATAAATCTCTCTCACACATGCGGTGAGTGAAGGTTAACATAGTGGTAATAAAGGGATAGGTGTTGGTTATTTATGAGACAGATACCACGGAGTTGGTAATGATGTAAATCATTATACTTACAACGTGTTCCGTAACTAGTATACTATTGTAGTGTGTGTATATTAGTATAAACGTCATAGTCTTAAGTCAGCAGTATTGTAATTGATTATTGATGCATTAAACGGGGACACCCAAACTATACTGACGTGTTTAATTAGACACCTTAACCTTCTACAAGTACTAGGACAGTCATGTATATCTAACACAACACCACACAATACATGCTATAGGACTGGAGAAATTATCATCTATCTTCTATCTATCGGCGACATCATCATCATCATATATTGACTTGGGGAAACGTCAAAGCAAAGAGGATACTTGTTAGTTGATAGTTTGGGATCAGTTGGCCATGTGTAATATGTCCGGAATATTTATGTATTTATTTATACAAAAGAGCAAGTAAACTCCGAAAGGGGCTTACTTGCTCATTGGTATTCTTAGCATCTTTATAACGAATTATTAAACATTTGAAGAAATATTGTGTTGTTTTGATCAAGCCTAGGGTCTACGCCGCAGAGGTGCTACGAATGGGATTTTTATAGCTTAATATTAATCGTGCGACAAAAAATATTACATAATTTGTAAGCATCTTATAAATTTGAGGGTAACTTGGAGTCAATTAAATTACAAGAGCCTCAAAAACTAGACTTCATAAAAGCCGAGAAACGGCATAGAACTCACAAGGTACTTACAAAATAAATTGAACAAGCGAATTAATTTATAAGTTAGCTACTAATATTGAGCTGGTGACTAATATAGTAACGGGGGTAACATTAAATTTATTTTAGCGACTACTTCGTTCCATACAAGAAAACAGTTTCGGGCTCTGGCTTGCTAGCAGCGATATATATATATAAAAGATGTTTTATACTACCTGCTCGTCAATGGCATATTATGTGTCATGCAAACCTTTCCTAAAGTAAGTCATTACAGCTCTACGGTCTAGCCGGGTCATAATGTTGTACTGAATTTCATTATTTCCCATGGGACATAATGTGATTTGAATTTGGAATGCAACCCATGTAGTCGTGCTTGATCGAGGTTGGTTTCAAAAATGATTGGGTGCAATGAGATTTTATTCTAATTAGGCTGTATGTCAACATTTTCTTTGCCCTGTCTTCAAATTAAAAAAAAGAAAAACATGAAAACTTTTTACGAAATTCATTTTCACCCGCGCACGAAGAAGAATTTATTCGAATGTCGAACTGACCACTACCGAATAGACTACTTAAAAAGAAAAAAAAGGCGCCTAGCGCTCAAACTGCTGTGCTGTTATCTACACCGAAATTCAGTTTCGATTCAAATAAACTTCTAAAAAATGTCAAGTGACGATGACAGTGATTTTGATTCGACTCCAGAATGCATACAATCTGAAGCCTCTGGTATAGTTGGAAACTTACTTCCAGAAAAATCATTTCTGTCTACTTAACAGTCATTGTTTTCAATTGCCTCGCAGAAATTATAAAAAGTAGAGTAATGCATCGCGGGCTTAAATGTGTATTTGTCTTGGGCGATCTTGAACCCCTCGTACTCAGGATTCTTGCCTTAACTCCGTCGCTCCGCTCAGGACTTAACCATAGAATCCCTCGTTCTCGGGGTTCAATATAGCGCCCTTGACATAATACACTACTTTAAGCCCTTGTTGCATAATCTACTATTTTATTCTTGTTAGTTTTTGCGGTCTCGAAATATATGTCTTGCAGATTAATTTGAAATCCTTGTGGAATTATAACGAGACAAAGTTATATTTGCGGTCAATATCAATGAACTACGTGAGCGACCGCAAAAGTATGTACACTCGGAGGAACACTCCTACACTCGGAATTTTGCTTTTTTGATCACGAGAGTACATTACCGTCTTTATTTAAGAATAAATCATCTTGAACAGTAAATATCATAATACAGTTAAGTAATATTTTACACCTGTGACTATATAAGAGGCTGATGTTCAAGACCTAAAGTTATGTTTTTATACTAAGATATATTTTCCTATGTATGTAAGAATTCTTCGCTAGCTGAGAACAAAAACTTAGACATGGTTCTCCGAAAATAATATAGGGTATTGTTACAGGGTGTGATTGTGTGTGTTTCAGTGAATTATTATTTCTAATAAGCTGTCATCCACACTCACATAGCAATTGGGTCACCTTTGTGGAGCTTGTGTTATAAACACACTATACAATACTATGCAAAATTTGAAAGTACGTCAGGGCGACTTGCACTATTTATTCTTATGGCCGATTTACATGAATGTTCATTCTATCTTCACTCTATTAAATTTATGTGAACAGACGTAAAGTATTCTTTCGTTGATTTGTCTGCGTTCACAAAGAAAGAATGAAAAATCATGAAGTTCTAAGCTCTAGCTCTATGTTCGTTTGGTTTTAACCGGCCTATAGCTCCCGCTCGCAGCTTTGCTAGCTCGTCCGTCCTGGCTCTGCGCGGACCATTACCTACGTTCGGAATTGGAGTACATACTAATAATACTAGATCTCAGAACTCGTACACTAGTACGAGTAAGCTACTTCGGAGCGAACACTCGACTGACCGAGCAAGATCAAGCCAAAAAAACACTTATCCTGATACAGACCGATTCTAAATCATGAACTGTTATCTATTACAAGGTTATTTCAAATCAGTTTAGCCGTTACGGCATGTTAACCACCAAGATCACAATCTTTCGCATTTATAGAATTAGTAGGAGCGCTTGACCTTTGCCGGAGTCGATATAGTATGTTTCAGGCAAAACGGTTTCACGTTCAACTCAGCGCTGGTTATCCAACCGATATCAATGGTTTTGTATAAGCCAATAGGATTTCGAATGGTCGTTCGCTGGATCCAGGCTTTTAAAGCTTGTCTACACACAACGAAAGTCGTCTTACCGCACGGAATCCGAAAAGGTGTTCTTTGAAGAAACTTTTGTTTCCACTCACTCGTTTGCCGTTGTACAGTCAGCTGCACTATGATGTCTTTCAAAATTTTCAAAATGATGCCACACATATTATTTACCCGATATTATGATGTAAACTGCAGAAAACTGTGTACCTACAATCATCATCTGTATTAATCATATTAATAATCATATCTGGCCTCATTTTGAAAATAATGTTACTTTTACTCCTTTGATAAAACGTAGCGTACGTCACAGGTCACTCTCCAGCTCTATAACACGTCATCGGTCCGTTTTTTCGTTGGTTTGGGAAGAAGGATAAAC
Source organism: Anticlea derivata (assembly GCA_947579855.1). Classification (NCBI taxonomy): domain Eukaryota; kingdom Metazoa; phylum Arthropoda; class Insecta; order Lepidoptera; family Geometridae; genus Anticlea; species Anticlea derivata. The sequence goes on along the minus strand of OX388271.1, from coordinate 4,602,416 downwards.
GAAGTCACTTTCGCATTTATTTATAATACCTAGGTATTATTATCATGAGTAAGTAAGGAGTGAATACTGATTTGACGGCTGAAAGAGGGGAGTGGAAGAGAAAAACATGTTGTGCCGACCCCACATGAAGTGGGATAAGGGCAGGGAGATGATGACGATGATGACCTAGGTATTATTATCATTAGTAAGGATATCCTGCGAGCTAAAGCAATAAATGCTTTTATGTCAGCGGCGCATCTTTATAGTACCTACCTACATCTTACTACATAGCTTAGCATCAGAGGAAACTGTCACATAGTTTCGCAGCTTAGCTTGCACATTCTCGCATCATAGCTGCATAGCACATCTCTGGTGCAAAAGCAGCCCTAATATTTTCTTTATGACGTCACTAGTTATGTAGGTTATGTCGTTGTCTCAAGTTTAGGGATTTGTCCTGGAACACCTCAATCCGAGGCCGGGCCCGCTGGGAGCTGTAACATTGAAATATGAGCTTTATTACAAGCTTTATAGCTGTTTTATTTCATTTTTCCTAGTAACAGTTTTCTACAGTATATTCAGAGGCAATAGATCAAATGATCCAGGTTTTTGGAATGAAATTGATTTGTTATTTATAGAGTAAGTGTTTGCCAGTAGAGTTTCTTTGATCGCTTTGATCCTACTACTTTTAGGAAACACTTTGGATTTTTGATAAAATGCCCTTAACATTTAGAGAAGTGGCCATAATCCACTGTGCTCAGATTCAGTGTAGAGTTTTCGCATCGATGAGATTCTTTAGCAAACTTCTCTGTCTAAATGCCCTTAATTATTAGTTCAGATAAAAGGCAATATCGAGGCCGGTGCTGTCAAACAAACCCTTTTCTCCTTGTCCCGACCCGCGCGCACTGGAATTCCCTGTGTCATGCTTAGTCGTATCAGGAACTATGAGTACCAACCATGTGATGGTACTACAACACCTAGAACCTGAACAAAAACATTTAGCCCGCCGCGGGAATCGAACCCTCAGTAAGTCTCAGTCGGGCCTAACGCGTCACCGAGGTCGTGTTATCTTTATAAAACTTGGCACAACTTTTTCGCGGTGGGAATCGAAGCCGCATATTTTTTTGAATTTGTTACTTAATAGTTATTATGTAATTTGTAATATAATTAATATTGGTTTAAGTCTTTGTATTTATAATGTTTGTATGACCGATGTCAGAATCTAGTGATCTGTACTCTAAACCTCACCATCTATCAATGTACCTAGGTTCACGAACAATAAATGAATTATGAATTATGAATTATGAATCTGTTGCGTCTTGTACGGGCCCACCGGGCAACCGAGTTCGTATTGTTATTCTTAAACATGGTCCTCTCGACGTAAAATCGGCTTTGATTACGAACGCCTTTAGTTTTCTTATTAAAATTTTTGGTTATTTCGGCACTACCTTCCATGTTCCTCACTACGCAAAGGTTAGTTGGAAGAAAATGCTGACTAGCATTAAGTTCGCCTATGTACTTGTTTTTATCGTGTGCAATCAAGAATTTTCTATCTATCTATCTATCTGGTGTGGCCATGGTGGCCCTCGCTGAAGAATAGCTCCATATCTACCTATCCGCGGATGTCGTAAGAGGCGACTAAGGGAAAAAAGCTAGGGAATGGGCAGCAGCATCCCTCATTTTAACATCGACAGCTCTAACTGCACTCGCCAACCCGCATGCCCAGCGCTAATTTTCTCTGTCTGTGGGGGAGGCCATGTTCAGCAGTGGACGTCGTACGGCTGAAATGATAATGAAGATCTATCTAACGCCTATAAAAATATCACAACATCCACTGAACAGCAATAACAATATGGGGCTATCGCTTATCGCACGCACAATGATTTGTACCCTACCCCAATAACGATGCGTCCAGATAGTATCATGTAAGGCGTATCCAATAACTTGTATAGAGGTCGTTTATTGCGTTAATAGTTCCGTTATAGTGCTCCCTTCAAGATACCTGAATCACACTGAGATATGGAAGGGCGGTGTTCAATAGCGTTCGTCGGCGATTATCGTTATGAACGGTTATGTCAGTGTATCAGAAACTAGCTTGCTTCTAGAAGGTGATTCATAGAACGTGTACCATCCCGAATTGTTCTATCAACAAAAATAAAGAATATTAGCGAAAAAAAAACAATATTAACATTTTTTCCCCCAATCTTTCACAAATTAGCATTTTTATCATCTCTACTTGTTTATAACCAATAAAATACTAAACGTACAAGAAGTTCGTTCATCAAGATTGATACCTAAAATAGTGTATTATTGAGTTTAATTGAACTGATTTGACCCCAAAACAGCTGATTTTAGCGTAGAGTTTTTTCAATGAAAAATGTCGAATTTGGTAAAGTATTTAAAAAAAAATTGCGAATAGCGTGTAGAATAAGCCCCTTTCAGGGTTGCATACGTATTAAGAATTACCTTATAAAGCTATCTAAAGACGATCAAACGATCTATAGATACCTGGGGAGGTACCTCCGCCTTACAGAAGATCGCAGCCAAATAACATTATTTGTTTAAAATAGTGTTGTGTTCCTGCGGTGAGTAAGGTTGCCAGAGCTCTTTAGGGGGGGGGGGGGGGGAGGGGTTCGACAGGCAAAGCATTAGCAATGCTCTAGGTGTTGCTAATGTCAATAGGCGACGGTAACCACTTGACATCAGGAGGGCCGTAAGCCTGTGTGCCTCCGAATAACATAAAAAAAAAAAAAAAAAAACGATAGCGCAATTGATCCAGATAGCGGTACCAGTCGGAAGCGTTGTTTCTTGTGTTATTTTATAAATATTAACTTGTACCTATTAGTTTTTAGTTTCTTTCTGTAAATTAAGTATAACCTTATAAAGTCACATGACAGCTACCTACGTATTCCTTTGTTTAATTTTTGTACCCTCAGTAGAAGCTCCAATTCTAGCCTAGCCTTCGATTTTTGTGGTATTTTTGCGGTAAAAGCATTTCTAAAAGCGAACGAGTGCATAGACGCATCAATTTGAAAGGAAAGTCAGCTAGTTCAGGAAGGCCGCGAAACGGCGCGGAATAAAGAATGCTTTTTAACATTTCTGTACTCTAAGCACCAGTTTCTAACGGTGTGAAATTACTTGCAAGTGTCTGATAGCCAATATAAGGCCGACCAATAAGTGGCAGCGGACATGAAAACTGTCATGTTGGAACTTTGAGCAAGAAATGGGCATGATGTCCGATATCTGACATTTGCGGCGGGTTCACTGACGTTTCTAGAACGTCTATAAGTAGTGCTAATGGTACTGGATGTCCGCATAGACTGGCGTGACAGCTGACAAGTAAGTAATGTAAGTGTACGGCATACTGTTACGATGGAATTCTAGAAAAATCGTTTAGGAATTCCTTTTATTAAATTTTGTTTCCTCTGAAGGGCCGGTATGCATGAATTACCGAATAAGTAGTTTTAGCTTGAAACGAAGGAATGAACGCGATTATCTAAAGGTACAATGTTTGGTTCGATTAACACCTTAAAAAACACATTCATGGTAACATTATTTCCACATTCGAAGTAAGATTTAACATTGCCTTTTGGGGTTGACACTTTAGGATCGTGGGGCCCAGGGGCGTGGCTCTTATTCGATGTTTTACCTAAGAGCCTGTTGGATGAGACCAATGGCTACAGAGCATGTGCTTACCTCGGACAAAGGATCAGTATAGCTAGCCTTTTGGGCACACTACCTGTGGTTAGTGATCTGAACTCGGTTTTCTACGTTTACTTTTATAAATCACAGTTCATATAATTTGGCCTTTATCATATCTTAAAAGGAACTTTAGGTAGGTACTAACAAAAAACCCGGTGATCTAGTTCGCTTCGCACACTCGATCAACAAGTTTATGATTAAATTGCACTAGATCGAAAGTATTTTATATAGAGATTGCGTCGATTACATTATAATAATGTGATTTTCAAAGCTTTACGCTTTTAGAGCGCCCACAGCATGTGGAGCTATGTGAACTTGGCACCCGACTTTGGAAAATCAAACTTTTTTTTTTTTATTCTCGTTGAGTTTCGTTTGTAGTTGATTGTAGTGAAATTATATTCGTTTGTAGTAGTTCCAAAAAAAAGTTAGGGGACTTTGAAAAAAAAACTCTTTGATTTTAAAATATTTCATCCACGTCTATGGAAAATCAAACTTTTTGTTGTTGATTCCTATAGTACTTCGGTTGTAGTTGATTGTAGTGAAATTATTTTTGTTTGTAGTAGCTCTTAAAAAAAGTTAGGGGAATTTGAAAAAAAAATTCATCCGCGTCTATGGAAAATCAAACTGTTTTTTGTTGATTCCTATTGTACTTCGATTGTAGTTGATTGTAGTGAAATTATTTTCGTTTGTAGTAGCTCTAAAAAAAAGTTAGGGGACTTTGAAAAAAAAACTCTTTGTTTTTAAAATATTTCATCCGCGTCTATAGAAAATCAAACTTTTTGATGTTGATTCCTATAGTACTTCGATTGTAGTTGATTGTAGTGAAATTATTTTCGTTTGTAGTAGCTCTGAAAAAAAGTTAGGGGACTTTGAAAAAAAAACTCTTTGATTTTAAAATATTTCATCCGCGTCTATGGAAAATCAATTTTTTTGTTGTTGATTCCTATAGTACTTCGGTTGTAGTTGATTGTAGTGAAATTATTTTCGTTTGTAGTAGCTCTAAAAAAAAGTTAGGGGACTTTGAAAAAAAAACTCTTTGTTTTTAAAATATTTCATCCGCGTCTATGGAAAATCAAACTTTTTGATGTTGATTCCTATAGTACTTCGATTGTAGTTGATTGTAGTGAAATTATTTTCGTTTGTAGTAGCTCTGAAAAAAAGTTAGGGGACTTTGAAAAAATAACTCTTTGATTTAAAAATATTTCATCCGCGTCTATGGAAAATCAAACTTTTTGTTGTTGATTCCTATAGTACTTCGGTTGTAGTTGATTGTAGTGAAATTATTTTTGTTTGTAGTAGCTCTTAAAAAAAGATAGGGGACTTTGAAAAAAAAACTCTTTGTTTTTAAAATATTTCATCCGCGTCTATGGAAAATCAAACTTTTTGTTGTTGATTCCTATAGTACTTCGGTTGTAGTTGATTGTAGTGAAATTATTTTTGTTTGTAGTAGCTCTTAAAAAAAGATAGGGGACTTTGAAAAAAAAACTCTTTGTTTTTAAAATATTTCATCCGCGTCTATGGAAAATCAAACTTTTTGTTGTTGATTCCTATAGTATTTCGGTTGTAGTTGATTGTAGTGAAATTATTTTTGTTTGTAGTAGCTCTTAAAAAAAGTTAGGGGACTTTGAAAAAAAAATTAATCCGCGTCTATGGAAAATCAAACTGTTTTTTGTTGATTCCTATAGTACTTCGATTGTAGTTGATTGTAGTGAAATTATTTTCGTTTGTAGTAGCTCCAAAAAAAAGTTAGGGGACTTTGAAAAAAAAACTCTTTGCTTTTAAAATATTTCATCCGCGTCTATGGAAAATCAAACTTTTTGATGTTGATTCCTATAGTACTTCGATTGTAGTTGATTGTAGTGAAATTATTTTCGTTTGTAGTAGCTCCAAAAAAATGTTAGGGGACTTTGAAAAAAAAACTCTTTGATTTTAAAATATTTCATCCGCGTCTATGGAAAATCAAACTTTTGTTGTTGATTCCTATAGTACTTCGGTTGTAGTTGATTGTAGTGAAATTATTTTTGTTTGTAGTAGCTCTTAAAAAAAGTTAGGGGAATTTGAAAAAAAAATTCATCCGCGTCTATGGAAAATCAAACTGTTTTTTGTTGATTCCTATTGTACTTCGATTGTAGTTGATTGTAGTGAAATTATTTTCGTTTGTAGTAGCTCTAAAAAAAAGTTAGGGGACTTTGAAAAAAAAACTCTTTGTTTTTAAAATATTTCATCCGCGTCTATAGAAAATCAAACTTTTTGATGTTGATTCCTATAGTACTTCGATTGTAGTTGATTGTAGTGAAATTATTTTCGTTTGTAGTAGCTCTGAAAAAAAGTTAGGGGACTTTGAAAAAAAAACTCTTTGATTTTAAAATATTTCATCCGCGTCTATGGAAAATCAATTTTTTTGTTGTTGATTCCTATAGTACTTCGGTTGTAGTTGATTGTAGTGAAATTATTTTCGTTTGTAGTAGCTCTAAAAAAAAGTTAGGGGACTTTGAAAAAAAAACTCTTTGTTTTTAAAATATTTCATCCGCGTCTATTGAAAATCAAACTTTTTGATGTTGATTCCTATAGTACTTCGATTGTAGTTGATTGTAGTGAAATTATTTTCGTTTGTAGTAGCTCTGAAAAAAAGTTAGGGGACTTTGAAAAAATAACTCTTTGATTTAAAAATATTTCATCCGCGTCTATGGAAAATCAAACTTTTTGTTGTTGATTCCTATAGTACTTCGGTTGTAGTTGATTGTAGTGAAATTATTTTTGTTTGTAGTAGCTCTTAAAAAAAGATAGGGGACTTTGAAAAAAAAACTCTTTGTTTTTAAAATATTTCATCCGCGTCTATGGAAAATCAAACTTTTTGTTGTTGATTCCTATAGTACTTCGGTTGTAGTTGATTGTAGTGAAATTATTTTTGTTTGTAGTAGCTCTTAAAAAAAGATAGGGGACTTTGAAAAAAAAACTCTTTGTTTTTAAAATATTTCATCCGCGTCTATGGAAAATCAAACTTTTTGTTGTTGATTCCTATAGTATTTCGGTTGTAGTTGATTGTAGTGAAATTATTTTTGTTTGTAGTAGCTCTTAAAAAAAGTTAGGGGACTTTGAAAAAAAAATTAATCCGCGTCTATGGAAAATCAAACTGTTTTTTGTTGATTCCTATAGTACTTCGATTGTAGTTGATTGTAGTGAAATTATTTTCGTTTGTAGTAGCTCCAAAAAAAAGTTAGGGGACTTTGAAAAAAAAACTCTTTGCTTTTAAAATATTTCATCCGCGTCTATGGAAAATCAAACTTTTTGATGTTGATTCCTATAGTACTTCGATTGTAGTTGATTGTAGTGAAATTATTTTCGTTTGTAGTAGCTCCAAAAAAATGTTAGGGGACTTTGAAAAAAAAACTCTTTGATTTTAAAATATTTCATCCGCGTCTATGGAAAATCAAACTTTTGTTGTTGATTCCTATAGTACTTCGGTTGTAGTTGATTGTAGTGAAATTATTTTTGTTTGTAGTAGCTCTAAAAAAAAGTTAGAAACTGAAAAAAAAAACTAACTTTTTTTAAGAGCTACTACAAACGAAAATAATTTCACTACAATCAACTACAACCGAAGTACTATAGGAATCAACAACAAAAAGTTTGATTTTCCATAGATGCGGATGAAATATTTTAAAATCAAAGATTTTTTTTTTCAAAGTCCCCTAACTTTTTTTTGGAGCTACTACAAACGAAAATAATTTCACTACAATCAACTACAATCGAAGTACTATAGGAATCAGAAACAAAAAGTTTGATTTTCCATAGACGCGGATGAAATATTTTAAAATCAAAGAGTTTTTTTTTCAAAGTCCCCTAACTTTTTTTTAGAGCTACTACAAACAAAAATAATTTCACTACAATCAATTACAATCGAAGTACTATAGGAATCAACAAAAAACAGTTTGATTTTCCATAGACGCGGATGATTTTTTTTTTCAAAGTCCCCTAACTTTTTTTTGGAGCTACTACAAACGAAAATAATTGCACTATAATCAACTACAATCGAAGTACTATAGGAATCATCAACAAAAAGTTTGATTTTCCATAGACGCGGATGAAATATTTTAAAAACAAAGAGTTTTTTTTTCAAAGTCCCCTATCTTTTTTTTAGAGCTACTACAAACGAAAATAATTTCACTACAATCGAAGTACTATAGGAATCGACAAAAAACAGTTTGATTTTCCATAGACGCGGATGATTTTTTTTTCAAAGTCCCCTAACTTTTTTTAAGAGCTACTACAAACAAAAATAATTTCACTACAATCAACTACAACCGAAGTACTATAGGAATCAACAACAAAAAGTTTGATTTTCCATAGATGCGGATGAAATATTTTAAAATCAAAGATTTTTTTTTTCAAAGTCCCCTAACTTTTTTTTGGAGCTACTACAAACGAAAATAATTTCACTACAATCAACTACAATCGAAGTACTATAGGAATCAAAATTAAAAAGTTTGATTTTCCATTGACGCGGATGAAATATTTTAAAATCAAAGAGTTTTTTTTTCAAAGTCCCCTAACTTTTTTTTAGAGCTACTACAAACAAAAATAATTTCACTACAATCAACTACAATCGAAGTACTATAGGAATCAACAAAAAACTGTTTGATTTTCCATAGACGCGGATGAATTTTTTTTTCAAAGTCCCCTAACTTTTTTTAAGAGCTACTACAAACAAAAATAATTTCACTACAATCAATTACAACCGAAGTACTATAGGAATCAACAACAAAAAGTTTTATTTTCCATAGACGCGGATGAAATATTTTAAAATCAAAGAGTTTTTTTTTCAAAGTCCCCTAACTTTTTTTCAGAGCTACTACAAACGAAAATAATTTCACTACAATCAACTACAAACGAAACTCAACGAGAATAAAAAAAAAAAAGTTTGATTTTCCAAAGTCGGGTGCCAAGTTCACATAGCTAGCATGTGGCCTTGTTTTTTTAAATATAATACTAGTTTGCGCCAGAGGTTTCGCTCCCGTGGTTCCTAGATAAAAAGTAGCGTATATGCAATGTTAGGTTAAGAACTCTATCGCATTTATAATACTGGCATACTAGCATGCAATATGTCAAAGATACTTCAGAAATTTCAGTACGTTCCGTGTATATAATTCGTTTCAAAATGATTCTTGCCTCTACTGAACAAAGTCAACATTGAGTTTGAAATTTATGGGTTTGCGATATCACAGAATAATGAGAATAAATGATATAGCTCTACGATATGGCAATGTCCTAAAATTAACTGTATTTAAAGACGTATGTATCTTTTTAAAATACGTTTTAGGTTTCATATGGCACGCAGTTTGTTCACGGCTTTGGTTCAGTGCTAACATGTGTAACTATGTCGTTCGACCCTTAAGTACATATATTCCTAAAAGTTTCTTGAATACAAATAAGGTTGCCGATGCAATTTTGCGGGCGAAGTGATGTGACATTTCAACGATTTTTAACGTTCGGTACACCTAGCACCAGTTCTCAATGTCGTTACACTGGCGGGTCAATGCAAATTTAAAATATAAACCAGACATAATCTAAAAATATCAAACTAGGTAGGTACTCTTATGATTCGTATTTATATGTATTTTCCCGAAAGAGTACAATCTAGGAGTCTTCAAATCTGGGGTCAATGGGTTCACTCTGGGAAAGCGTGCTCCATCTTTGGCCACACCTCACTTGCAAAAGTGAGTTGGTGGCCAAACGCTTTACCATTATCAATAAAAGAAAAAACCTAATTACGAATTTGAAATAATGATAACATTCGTTTTCATGTCAGTAGCTGTAGGTATGTGTTGAGGAAAAAATAGTAAAAATAGTTTTTTTTTTTTTTTTTTTTTTTATTGATAATGGTAAGGCATTTGGCCACCAACTCACTTTTGCAAGTGAGATGTGGCCTAAGATGGAGCACGCTTTCCCAGAGTGAACTTATTGACCCTAGATTTGAAGACTCCTAGATTGTACTCTTTCGGGAAAACAGACGCAGGCAGATCATTCCACTCTTTGGCAGTACTTATAATAAAAGTGGAGCAGAAACGTTTCGTTCGACACTGTGGTATGTCGACCAGGTAAGGGTGGTATTTACCTGTGCGTCTGTGGTATAGGTATAGGTAACTAACTACTTACCCTCACATTTATGATCAGGCACTAACTTTATCATATTATTAGCTCTCGCTCTGTCCTTTACTAACAGGAAACAAAAGAAAGGAGCGGGACCTATGCCATACCTAATTTTGAAGAACAAAAAGCTAAAAAATAAACAAATTGGCAGCTATTGTCAGCAATGATGAGGTGAAGTTAAAAAAACATTATTTACTAAAAGTAATAGATTCTTCATCATCATCATTTCAGCCGTACGACGTCCACTGCTGAACATGGCCTCCATAGACAGAGCGAATTCCTTATCATGTGGGGGGATTTGCCCATAATCACCACGCTGGGCATGCGGGTTGGCGAGCGCAGTTAGAGCTATCGTTGTTAAAATGAGGGACGCTGCTGCCCATCCTTTAGCTTGTTTTCCCTAAGTCACCTCTTACGACATCCGCGGATAGGTAGATATGGAGGGGCCTATTCTTCAGCCGGGGCCACCACGGCCACAAGTAATAGATTATCTTTGACTAAATATACCAGGGTTAGAATACTGAAAACATATAATTTATGACTCTCGTTGACGTCAAAAACTTGTGTTAAGGGTAACCTTTCGGAATTTTTCATTTTGAAATGATTATTTGCGAGCGTTAGCTTGTCTAGTTAGTATTCATACGACTAACTTAGCCTCCTTTGTAACATTACTTACATACAGTTCCGCATTTTTCTATTTGGTGACTGGTTTCGCTAAACATAGAATGGCAAGCGGTTCCTTCATATTTAACCATCCTAGAAGAATCACGCCTTCAACTATAGGTGAAAAATCACAAGGATAACTTTTTAACTATAGAAACACCTTCTAAACTGAATAGAAAACGAGAAATGACGACGAAAAAAATCAAAAGAATAATGCCGTGCTCAAACGGCTTGCGATAATATATTATATCATCTAATATCTATCGGCTTTATATGGAATTTGGATTTTTTTTCATGTAATCTAAATTGTTTGTTGTTTACTGTTAATACTTTTGCTGTACGCACGTATTATTTACGTTACTTCCTAGTTCTAATCAGTGTTTTATAATTATTATTTTTACTTTTGGTTGTAATGTGTTTGTGGTTCTAAATAAATAAAAATAAAACATATACTTAAAATTTGTTTAAAAATGGGCGGGGTATATAGATATAAGATAATTTTAAAATAAAGTTCAGATGACATATCGCACGCCCGATGTCAATATGAGGTGGGGAAAAAATACTTTCGTCTATAGATGCAATGATCTATGATGGATGTCTATGGTCAGAAAGTATAGAATTAATTATAAAATTAACTGGTGCTAAACAAATCCTTATCCTACTACAGTTTGTACGTTTTGGTTGCATCCTTTAAAGGAAATAATGAAAGAAAAGATTTTCATAGCGGGATATTTATTTTCCTCCTCACAATGCCGCCATTTTTCTGGGGTATTGAGGGGTAGTGCAGTGGAAACATTAATTCATTTTAAAAGTGTAGCACATTTCTAAGAAAGGGTCACAGTAACCGGAACATATTAGGTATGATGTTTTAAAAATGAATCGATTTAACAGCAAAAATAGCTATGAAAATAATCTCAGTCTGATAGATAGATAGATAACACTTTATTGATCACCACACAGAAATAATACATAAGATCACATAACAAATTTACACGGCAATAAAATGCCGTTGTAAGGGGAGTAAAAAACCCCAGGTTGCGTTTTAGAAATCACTATAAATAACGTTTTATTTTGTGACATTTGGTTCGATAGGTTATGCCCACGCGAAAATCGAAAAAAAACGGACATATGCACACAAAATCCGCATTATACTTTCATGGTGCCCAGTGTGTAGCAATGTAAATCATACATTCCGTTTTATAATCTCCATGGTTTTGCGCTGTTAATGTGTTTTTTTTTTAAATTAAATTTGATAGAAATCGTATTCCTAGTACCTCTAGTTACTAGAGTCTAGTAGGTAACTTGCTTTGGTTTATTGTTAACTTTTTGTTAAATAGATTTATTTGTACATGTTTTTCTCAAAGTTCACCGCTTTATCAGGGCCGTCATTTAAAGCGGTTGTCGCTTTTTAAAGGAATAAAGTCTAAAGCGGTTATTTTGAAGTACCCGACTGTTTCGAAAGGTAGCTCATCATTTTCATACAAACGCTTTTCACGATTTCTTGTTTTTTTTTCATAGCTAGAAGTTTTATTAGTAATCGACACAGTTATTGCGATATTTTGGGTTTTTATTCTCGTTTTAGAGTTATATTTTTCAGATTCCCTTGCTGATGTTAATGGGTAGTAAGCGTTACTGTGGCCCAAGCAAGAATAATTGACTCACTGCCCGCAGTCCGGTTCAGTTAATTCACGATAGCGATAGTAAAAGTAAAAAATTAGCCTATAACATCGGCTATCGGCAAGCATTAAAATTACACCTACTAGCCTACAGCGAGGAACAAATACTCACGCAGCAATCGTGGAAATGCGTTTTTATTATGAAATCAAGCGCATCTGTAAAGTTCCACTGATGTTCAAACAATTATGATAAATAAGGGCTCGCGCAACTAAGCTAGTAACGCGTATGTCTCTCAGTATGATATATGGCATGGAGAGGCACCTGTGAGCCTCTACCTGCCTCTACAAATGCAGGCATTCCTCATCTAATAATATATTACTTCATATTAGGATACACGCCCGTGCTCCGCAGCTATAATAAATAAATAAATAAAAATAAATATTCCGGTCATATTCACACGGTCAACTGATCCCAAACTAGGCATAGTAGCCTGTACTCAGGCTATGCCTAGCTTGGGATCAGTTGACCATAGTTATGGGTACCAGAGACTGATATACATAATAGATATATATGTATTTAACACCCAGACACTGAACAAACATCTGTGTTAGTCACAAATGTTTGTCCAGTGCGGGAATCGAACCCGCGACCTCTAGCGCAGAAGGCAGAGTTACTACCAACTGAGCTATGAGGCCAGTCACTATAAGGTTTATTGACCGAGCGAAGCGAGCGACGATTTCACAAACAACTCGGACGAATGGGGATTGTAAGTTTGTATGTATATTTTTGTTAGAGCATTGCTTTCAAACGTCAGTCCGATGTAAATGGAATTTAGTAGGTCAACAGGTTGTCTATGAAGATTAGCTTTTAAAAAAGTTACACTGCAAAATCTGGGCATGTTCCAATGGTAGGACATGACTCTCATTAACCTTTTGGATATCTTCAATGATCTGATGGCCTGAAGGTCTCAGAGGTACCAAGATTTAAAAAAAGTTTTGTTAGTTTTACGAAACTGTGTCGCAGCTACCGACGCCTTCCTCCTAGACTAAATTAGGTATTTCAACCGGATATGACGTAGGCACTTCAATAAGATATACCTAACTTGATGTAAAAGAAATGTATTATTTAGTTAGGTACCTAGAGATATTAAATCTTTATTCCCTCTTTGTTCTAAGAACGTTGGCTAATATTATAAAAGGACGGCGAACGGAACACGAAAAGATTATTACGTATAAAAGTAAAATGTAAATAAGATGTGAACCATTTCATTATGGGAACATCTAAACGGTTCTATTAAACGCAGCGGACAAGAGACTCTTAACAAGCACGAAAGGAAAAAAAATAAAGGAAAACTCGACGGACGTACAATCATTTAATGAATTCGCAATTTGCATACCGACAACGACCCAAGGAAAAACTTGGGACTTCTATGGAGTTAAATTTGCATTTGCAAAGGGGGATCGTTTTGTAACAGATCTTTCTAATCTACGTTCAGGTTGGGTTTAGGGTTAAACTACGAGTGAATCTCACAATCCCCTTTAAGAATTCCCTTCAAAGGGGATTTTGAAACTTTTAAGTCTCATTTTGCCCTTGTTAAAATCGGTTCTTACCCACCGTCCACCTCCCTGTGACCACCTGGGTGTACTGTAGGAAGTTTTTTTACAACGGCTCACCCATTTTTCAGCTGGGTGGTCCATGGGAAATATTTAGTTTCCACCGTCCACCTTGTTATCAAAACTCTTCAGATTTTAAGTGCATAGAGGCTAAGATTATAAACTTCCTACGGTACACCCAGGTGGTCATAGGGAGTTGGACGGTGGGAAAGAACCGGTTAAAATCAGGTGTACGGAATTTTTTGTTCTAGAATGTATGAACAAAGCTCTTTCTTACGACATCCCATTTCATGTGATTTTTTAACTACCTTTTGGACCCTGATATCTTAACAAACCCTTTGTCAATTAAACTCATATTTATTACCAGGTTTTGATAGGTACTACAAATTGTCCACCTACCAAATTCTATGCCAATCGGATTAACGGTTCTGAAGTTGTACTCGGACAAACATACTACCTACACAGATTCGTCCAAGTCGTTTGGAAGATATCACTCGTTTCGCTCGATCGATCCATTATTCTACGACGATTTTTTTTGTTTATATCAGTCAGACATTAGTAGCATTGCATTTGTTCTAAAATTATATTCTTTTTTTAAATTTATACTCAAAATTCCACACACGATTAATAATGAGTCAGTTTCTGCTCATAGGCCTACTATATAATACTAGCTTACGCGCGCGGCTTCGCTTACGTGGTACCTTCTATGTAAAATACTCTTATCTATTCCAAGTTTCATCGAAATTGATTCAGCTGTTACGGCATGATTGAACCACAAACATCCTCACGAAACGAAACGAACTTTCGCATGTATAATATTAAAGATGATATTATAGGAAGAAGGATAGGATAGGGAGGTACCTACTTATATGCACATGAATGCTGACTTTTCGTAACTGTTCATTTTTTTTTTTTTTTTTTATACAACTGTGATGGCAAACAAGCATACGGCCCACCTGTTGGTAAGCGGTTACCGTAGCCTATGAGCACTTGCAATACCAGAGGCATCACGCACGCGTTGCCGACCCCGAACCCCCTCCCCCCTCTAAAGAGCTCTGGCAACCTTACTCATCGCAGGACTATTTGAAACAAATAATGTTATTTGGCTGCGATCTTCTGTAAGGTGGAGGTACCTCTCCAGGCGGGCTGCTCCAATTCAGAACGAGAAAATCTCGCTGTGCCCTACCTCCTCCTAAATTTATGTTTTCTTTAGTAAGCCACGTCGAGAAGGCTTGAATGTATTAAACCCAGCATCTTCACCGTCTGAGTTACAACCGCACTCGAACCGCTTCATAAACTCCAAACTTCTTGATGGAAGTACTGAGAAGCTACTTCCATGTGAAATAACTAGACTATAACTGAAATATATCGCATGCTCTGAAATACTCAATGCGATTTTACTTGCTCGCTTGTCTTGTATGTTTATTTTTTGGTAATATCGAGCTGATTGTGATCAAAAAGGCCATAATAATCATCGCAATCATTATTACGGGCTATGGCTATGGAGAGAGCTATGCTTGAAGTTTCATTGCGTGATAAAAATTCGAAATAAGAAAATCCATGGAGGAACCAAGATCGCCGACATAGCTCTCAGAATAAGCAAGTTAAAGTGGCAGTGGCCAAGCCATATAGCTCGCATAACCGACAACCATTGGGGCATAAAGGTTAACGAATGACGACCACGAACCGGACGACGCAGTGTTGGGGGATCCCTAATACGATGGACCGACGACATTGTGAAGATTGCGGAAAGTTGGTAAAAGGTGAATGGAGACTATTATAAATATAAATATAAATATTCCGGACATATTCACACGGTCAACTGATCCCAAACTAGGCATAGCCTGTACTATGGGGTACCAGAGACTGATATACATAATAGATATATATTTAACACCCAGACACAGAACAAACATCTGTGTTTATCACACAAATGTTTGTGCAGTGCGGGGATCGAACCCGCGACCTCTAGCGCAGAAGGCAGAGTTACTACTAACTGAGCTAAGAGGCCAGTCAAATTTATATATACATATTGGGCTCACTTAGTGGCCCGTAATTGGCATGAAGCTCAGTCAATGACAAGTGATCTTTGGTACTTACTAATGATCATAGAAACAATCGCACGTATCTACAACGCTAAAACTTTGTAGTACCTAAGGACTGCGTTGGTTTACAAAGTGAGCAGTGTTGGAAAACAGTAGGTATACGTCACAAACTCTATAAAGAAACGAACCACCATCGGCTGTTAAGGCAAGTTAAGGCGGAGTTCCGTGGGTCGTGGCGCTTACGACTCACACCATCAAATCGCACGTGTCGAAGTTATTTGACGCGATTCGCGACCTATGGAAGTCTATCTTTAGCTAGAGGCGTACAGTCAGCTGGTGGCCATCTTTTTATCGACATCGTTTGCCTAGGAAACCAAGCCTTAAGCTGTAATCTTGATTTTGTCTGCTATTATTGGTGTCCCCTTTGTTCTTGCTTTAAATTAAAGACTATTGACCCTAACTTTTCCCGTTGCCTGTCTCGAGGCTGGTAACTCAAGTAAATGGGAGTAATTAATGCCCGGGATACACGAGGCTAGTTAAATAAACTAGGAGAGTAAAATGTAAGTCAGGAAAGTAACAAAGGCTTCCTCTTCTAAACGAATTTTGATTGAAACGAAGTTTGGTGTAGTTTAGTCACTTCCTTCGCACAGTCATCACTGTCATCGTCTGCCTAAAGAAGTCCACTGCAGGGTATTATTACTTATTTATTATGGATTATAATTAGATTATTTTTCTTTTGAGCCTCACCTAGTTCGATCGGCACCACACTGAAGCTTTAATTTCCATTTTGTGAAAAAGGATCATCGAAAAAAATTATAGGCCAAAGCCGTGTTTGTTGCCTGATTCTTCTAGGCTTGGTCGCGAGGAACAGGCATAGCTTCACCTAGTTTCTAAGACGTTTCAAAGTGATCCTATTGATTTTATTGAAATAAATGCCTTTTGACTTTGACTTTGGTAAAAAGGCCTCTCGCAAAGAGTGCAACGACAACGGTCTTGAGCCTTCTCAATCCATCGACTTTCCGCATCCATATGTCGTCGGTCCATCGGGTGGGGGTTCTTCCAACACTCGTGCTTCCACATCGTTCGTGCTTGCCTTATGAGAACTTTTTTACCAACGGTTGTCGGTTCTACGAGCTTTATGGCATGCTAATTATGACATCAGATAAATATTTAATAACTATTGTGGAGGTAGGGCACAGCGAGATTTTCTCGTTTTGAATTGGAGCAGCCCGCCTGGGAGGTACCTCCGCCTTACAGAAGACCGCAGCCAAATAACATTATTTGTTTCAAATAGTGTTGTATTCCTGTGGTGAGTAGGGTTGCCAGAGCTCTTTAGGGGGGAAGGGGGTTCGGGGTCGGCAACGCGTGCGTGATGCCTCTGGTATTGCAAGCGCTCATAGGCTACGGTAACCGTTTACCATAAGGTGGGCCGTTAGCTTGTTGTATAAAAAAAAAAAATTAGGTATATATTTTTTTTCATTGGAATTGCTTTTTTAGTTTCACCTCATAATACCCTCTCGACGGTTAAGAATAGGAGAGTGGACTGTAACGATACGTCGCGAGAACGCATAGTAACGAATAAAGATTACCAAAGTCAAAGTCAAAGTCACTTTATTTCAATACAATCACAAGGATCACTTTGAAACGTCTTAGAAACTAGGTGAAGCTACGCCTGTTCCTCGCGACCAAGCCTAGAACCTACCTTGGTATCTTTTTCCTTTACTCTGCGGTGGACAATGTTAGTTATACAAATTGTGCATATTTTAATTTCATGACTTGCTTTTTTCTCTTTACGTGCATTACGACAATGAGAACTAGAACCTAACTAACGATTCTAATTAGTTAATTAGTGGGTTTAAACCGGAGTAAAAGGATAAATTTCCAAGGGTATCAGTCTCTAAAATGACCACCTGGAAGAACGAATTACTCTAATTACTTTTAAATTAAAGGAAGGTAGAAAAATTCTCGAAACATTAGCGACAAAGTGCATTGCATTTCCGAACGAAACGCTACCCGCACGAAGGTAACCCGGGTAATTTCTAGACGAAAAAAGTCAGCGCGGCGGTAAAAGGAATGATTCGAGTAGATGTGCTCACGTACTTGTAGTGGCTGTATTAATTAAATGCAAGCCTCTGAGTCCATTTTACGAGGCCCCACAGGGTGAAACTCGTTTCGTTTATCCGCTTCCACTCATAAGCAATTACTTTGTCCAAACGACTTTCCGAGGGAGCTTGAATGTGCCAGAGCGCGGAAAGAAATTAAGCTGCTCGGATTTTAGGGTTTACAACTTTAATAGAGGTTTTACTATAGTGTCAGGTGTAGGGCAATTGCTGGCTTTATTCGCACAATCTGCCGCGCTGATTATAATTAGGAGGAGGAGGTAGGGCACAGCGATATTTTCACGTTCTGAATTAGAGCATCCCGCCTGGGGAGGTACCTCCGCCTTACAGAAGATCGCAGCCAAATAACATTTTTATTTTAAATAGTGTTGTGTTTCTGCGATGAGTACGGTTGCCAGAGCTCTTTAGGGGTGGGGGGGTTCGGGGTCGACAACGCGTGCGTGATGCCTCTGGTATTGCAAGCACTCATAGGCTACGGTAACCGCTTACCAACAGGTGGGCCGTATGCTTGTTTTCCACCGCAGTTGTATAAAAAAAAAAAAAACATTCACTAGCAAGATACGAGTAGCCTCATATTGACCGCGATTCTGATCAATAATTTACGTGTTATTCACTAACGAGCTTTCACAACGAAATATATAAGTATTTTCCTTGGGACTTGTAGCTTATAGCTCGCACTGATTCTTCCTTGCTTGTCGTGTCACTGATTCTTTCTTGGTCATGCTGGCCTCATAGCTCAGTTAGTAGTAACTCTGCCTTCTGCGCTAGAGGTCGCGGGTTCGATCCCCGCACTGGACAAACATTTGTGTGATAAACAAAGATGTTTGTTCTGTGTCTGGGTGTTAAATATGTATATATATTATGTATATCAGTCTCTGGTACCCATAGTACAGGCTATGCCTAGTTTGGGATCAGTTGACCGTGTGAATATGTCCGGAATATTTATGCTGTATTAGGTCAGTGACCAGGTTGAGGTGTCATGGCCCTGAAAAGGTCTATGACCATCGGTGAAAGTCAGTGTAGTGAAAGGATTAAAGTGCACCTTTTAGAGGCTCCTTTCGTGCACATGTCATTGTAACTTGTTGTAGAATTTTTTGGTTCTAGAATATGCACAACTAGGATTCGAGCGCACGACCTGTGAATCTGAAGGCGGGCCACAACCACCACTCCATCTGTGCTCTGATAGTAGTAACCTTTGGAGGAGGTAGGGCACAGCGAGATTTTCTCGTTCTGAATTGGAGCAGCCCGCCTGGAGAGGTACCTCCACCTTACAGAAGATCGCAGCCAAATAACATTATTTGTTTCAAATAGTGATGTGTTCCTGCGATGAGTAAGGTTGCCAGAGCTCTTTAGGGGGGGAGGGGGTTCGGGGTCGGCAACGCGTGCGTGATGCCTCTGGTATTGCAAGCACTCATAGGCTACGGTAACCGCTTACCAACAGGTGGGCCGTATGCATGTATGCCACCTCAGTAGTATAAAAAAAAAAAAACCTAGTAAGAACTGCGATATAGATTGCACATACCTGTATTATTATGTTTTATTTCTGTATGTTTTCTGTGTACAATAAAGAATTAAAGAATAGATTCAAAATTTACAAAGTCATTTTTCGATATCAGGTTCTAAAAGTTCTTCATTGTTTATATACCTACTAAGTCGTTGTTCGAGTTCCTATCTCACCTCTATAACAAACTCAAAGCATTCAACCACCCTTTCAATATACGAGTAAAACTTAGAAGTGGCCGAAATCCTGAAATGCTTTTGGGTTGGATAGCTTTCTATACCCAGTTTAGCTTTTGACAAGTTAAGTTTCATAAGTGGTGGTGAGCGTTACATAACGGCCGCAATTTGCACATACAGGACAAAAATCTTTGACATCGCAGTCACTAATATAATTATTACCTCATTGTAATTATAATTATGTGCGAGTGTATCGCAGTTGCCGCGTCTGAGGCTCTGTGGCACCACAGAAAACCAGCGCCACAGCAGCTCCACTATGCTATGCGGCACCAGCTGAGTGGCGACTGTTTTTGTGTCTAGTTTTTAAGCATAAAAGAGACGTTTCATCAATATATCGAGCCTGGGCCTGCACTGTGTACACTACTCTAAAATATAGTTAAGCAATAAAGCTAACGTATTTAATTGGTTATTAAAATTAAATTGACTTCGTTCTAAGGTACATTAAGATTTTCTTCCACAAAGAGAGCAACATACAGCGCTACAAAAATATGGCGGATGGACGTGCGTGAAATGTCATTTTGACAACCTACATTTATCTGACAAAACCAAAACCAAAACATCAAATCAAACAACATGATATCAAAAATATGTCAATGTCATGTCATGTTGACTGGCCTCATAGCTCAGTTGGTTCATAGCTCTGCCTTCTGCGCTAGAGGTCGCGGGTTCAATTCCCACACTGGACAAACATTTGTGACTAACACAGATGTTTGTTCTGTGTCTGGGTGTTAAATATATATCTATTATGTATATCAGTCTCTGGTACCCATAGTACAGGCTATGCCTAGTTTGGGATCAGTTGACCGTGTGAATATGTCCGGAATATTTATTTATTTATTTATTTAAACGCCAATTATAAACCAACATGGCGGCCTTCAAATTGTGTTCACATAGTAAAAAACTTACCAGAAGAACTATTCTTGTACAATCGCATTTGTCTTCAAATTAATTAAATTGTATTTTTCTTGTAATCTCCTATTTTTTCCTAATTTTTCTATGTAGTGAACATGGACCAGGCCCAGAATGAAATGGTTCCTTTTATATGTTTAAATATTTGTATTATTTGTGACGCAAAATAAATATTTTCTATTCTATTCTATTATAATATGTCTTTTAATAATACTCCATCAAACGCCGTCTTCTACACATAAGCCTCATAAATAATAGCACAACAAACGGTCCGAGCTGCAATCCACTGACTTTCTGCAATCAAGAGAAAGAACTGAAAACTTTGTCGTGGTTGCGCAGTTTGCATCGATACTTTCTAGCAACGTTTTCCGGATCTCGGTCACTTTATTACAGTTATTTGTTTCGAGCTTTCATATACTGCAGATTTAAAGAGTAGGTACAAGTGGCGATCTTTTATTGTCCTACAATTTATACCAAAACGATCCTTACACTTACTGAAGTAGTAAATCAATTTTGTGTTTGACTTTGACGGATGATATCGTTCAGTTATACATGCACACTCAAAATTTACATTATTAGGTGATTATAGGGATTATTCTTAAATACGTTTTAGATTACATATCGCTTGTAGAAGGTAGGTATAAGCAAGTTTATATGAGCTAGTGATGTGCCCAATCCCTAAATTAAGTAAAAAAATGGCCATAGGTAACACTACTATAGGTAATGTTATGACGGTAACTGCTTCTACGGAAACTGTAGTAAAACCTTGGCATCAGGAAACTGTTCGCTCCCACGTGTGCTAATCACGAAGCGAGCTTATTTGTCCGTATGTACAGTAGTTGAAGTTTCCAACAAGTTTAACGCGACGTCGTAAGGGAACGAACAACCCAGTTCGTTTGGCCATGGCAGAGTACCGAAACGGGGACCCTGTCCACTAAACAGTAACAGATTTATACTTTTCTTATGAATAGGACACTACACTTTGTGCCTCCGCTCCGTCCTAACTATCTTGTATCTTTTTAGGCAGGCCTTTGTCTTTTGATCTTTTTGTTGGCCGTGCATAATATGCACGTGCGTTAGATATGGACGTTTCTTCGAGCCTTTAGTCTACAAAACTTGCGTATAGTAGAAGTATACTTTACGAGATACTACACAATGTGCGTACGGAGCATAACTATAGCTTTAGAGGACATCCTACTGTATCCCAGCTCGGGACTCTACAAACGGACCCGCATAGAAAGCTCCCATATTCGATTCCCGCGGAACTTTGAAGAGAGCTCGATTGCGAGCACGCTGAGTTGCCCCAAACACTTTACGAGATGCACAAAGTTAGAACTCTGCGTACAGTTTTACTTTTACCTTGCATTTTTGAAAACAAACATCCTTTCGCTGAGCAATCGCATAAACCGCGTTTACATAGAAAAGTGCTAAGAATGCCAGCTGCTTTTACAATTGCACCATTCAGGGCAATCTCTATGGCATAATGATGGCTGAGGATATGTGTGATGACACGGACATCGAAAGGGAACGTAGAGCGTTGTCGGTTAGATGCAATATGCTAGCTCGCAGATTTGCACGTTGTTCTGTCCCCGTCAAAGTGACCCTGTTCAGGGCATATTGTCAAAACTTCTACACGTGCAACCTGTGGGTCCGCCACACGCTGAAGTCTTACAACGCTCTATGCGTCCACTACGGCTCTACAACGGCTTTAGGGTGCTTCTGGGACTGCCGAGGTACTGTAGCGCATCAGGTATGTTTGCTGACGCTCAAGTCGATGACTTCTACGCGTTCATACGCAAAAGAATTGCGTCCCTGATGCGCCGCGTCCGCGACAGTGGCAAGAGCATGCTGGCCGTTGTGGCAGTTAGTTTTAATTATGGTTCCAGCATCATAGGCCACACTGGCTTTCAAAACACCAGCCTTTCGCACAGTTGGTCACTCAATAATGTTTTTTTTGTTACTGTTTATAATTTTGTGCAAACTCACATATTTTATAAGTTTTAAATTATTTTTTTTTACTAACAAAATGGATGACATGTCTGATAAATTAAATAAATTGAAAATGTATTCGCCAAGCATTACATGATATCGTAGAGGTTGCTTAGAGTTGCTCATTTTAATCGCCCAAGCAAAGTTGTCTTTATTCAGTAGACATAGGACCTTCCTACAAATATTATAATTACCTACGTGAAATTTTGTAAGTACCTAAGTATGTCTTTACTTTAGATCCTGGACTAGGGTACTTTTTAACCTGGTACGACGAGATCAAAACCATCAGTGGATGCTAATTTTTAAATAAATTGTCGTCATATCGCTTACCATTTCAACGCAGCTTTAGATATAACGCTGATTGCAGAAGCCCGTACAAAGGGTAGGTACAAAAGGTAAACAGCATCCCGTTTTCTGGCTGAATGCGACCTACTACGTATTGTTGAATAATTCCCAAGCTCATTTGCTGATCTTGTTTGAATAACCAACCGTAAATTCCGTTTCAATAGCCAATTACAAAACACTGAACCGGATAAATTGACTTTATTAACAACCTGTTCGTTGTTTTACTAATTATTGGACTTGTTTTGCTCCTAATCGTGCCGTAAAAACTTGTTTAAGTATCGTTTAACTGGAGTGTAAGCGTAAAAGATCGATTACGTGGCTCCGAACTTTGTGTTTTGATAGATTGTGTAAAACTGAAGTCGTTTAAATGGGAAATGAATAGGTTAAAGATAAAAAAAAAAAAAAAAAAGGGCATTTATTCACCAAGAATCCTACACACAGTTATAAAGATACAATTGGTAATTTACAAGTTTTGGTATGTATGGTAGACAGGTGAAATGGTCGAGGGCTCAGCTACGCTGCTTTTCAGCCTCGCCATAAAATGTCTGCTGTCGTCACATCAGGTTTGATCCTCGGAAGCCATCAGTCGCTATCAGGCGATGAAGAGAAGGGCACAGATCATTATTATAATCTATGTAAGTAGGTAGGTAAGTATGGTATAACATCGAGCTAGCAGCAAATGGCATCCGACATCCAGGATAAAATAAAAAACTAAGGTATACAGGGCGTCCCAAACTTATGGGACATGAAGGGGAAGTACCTTAAATATCGTAGATAGGGTATTTTGCTGAAAGAAGACTTTATGTTACTTTTAAAAGTTAATAATTCTGCATTCATAGATTTTCTAAAAAATACTTGCTTCGTCTGGGAATCGAACCGACTTAAATGTCAAAAAAAATCATCCTACTTCTATGATGCCAATCGAAAGAATAGCTAAAAAATAATAACTTTGCTTAAGTAACATAGTATTTTAAAAGAAAGGAACAACGTAAAATGATTGAGTCAAATTTTTCAAACACGTTTTATTTAGGATTTTTTAGGATATGTAAAGAGAATACCATAATGTTTAGGTCCACTTAACTTAGAAAATTAAGAAATCTTAAAATGTATGTTAGGAATCCTAAAACAGCAGAATCGACACCAATGTTGCTGTTAAATTTGAAAATGGAACAGTTTATGAGAGCGTTTGTTTGAATGCATACTTTAATATTTTTAAAAAGAACTAATATTTTTAAATGTTGTTCTTAAATTTGAAAATGGAACAGTGTGTGAGAGTGTGTGTTCATGTTGTTCCTTTTTTTAAAAATATTATGTTACTTAAGCAAAGTTATTATTTTTTAGCTATTCTTTCGATTGGCATCATAGAAGTAGGATGATTTTTTATTGACATTTTAGTCGGTTCGATTCCCAGACGAAGCAAGTATTATTTAGAAAATCTATGAATGCAGAATTACTAACTTTTAAAAGTAACATAAAGTCTTCTTTCAGCAAAATACCCTATCTACGATATTTAAGGTACTTCCCCTTCATGTCCCATAAGTTTGGGACGCCCTGTATACTATAAGGTGAATACTAGTCTGGCTAATAATGATGGTGACTGAAATATTGTAATCATTCAAATTCAAAAATCATCAAACAATTTCTATCAACAAATGCGTACACAAACACGAAACCCCTCAATCAAAACGACTTTGTGGATGTAAAGTCAGATCTTCTGCATTTGCAACATTCAGGTGCACCAGGCCGAAACTTACTAATCGCGCGCACCCTTAGCACCAGCAGCCGTGTTCAAACGTCGTGCGATGCCATCTAAAATTGACTCATTACACGTAAGAATTATTCTGAAAAACACCGTTTAATCGCGGCGTTATTGAACAATTGAATTAAGCTAACGAGATTACTGTACCTATAATATGTTATTGACATAGACCTCGGTAACAGAATAAAAGAATAGAATAGAATTTATAATACACACACGACTAAGTTACGCACACATGCGCGAAAAGCGCACGAAAATTGTGATGCAAAAGTGACTGTCATTGGAATATAAAAAAAAAGAGAATATTTTTTTATTTTATTCTATTCTATTAGTAGCTAGGTTGTCAGTTGTGGCTTTTTACCGGTGATTTAGATTTTTATCGCTACGCGTGACCTACACATTAGCAAACTCAAAATATATTATTAACCTTTTTTTTATTTATTTTTTTAAGTGGGAAAAATATATTATTAACCTAATCCTGTTATGTTATTTTATTGACAAGCTATTAACGTTTTGGACTGTAGCGACTGGAGCAAAATTGTGTAGGCCCGCCCAGAAGTGGATTCTCAATATCCTAATCCAAACTATTACAAACTAGCTGATGCCCGCGACTTCGTCTGCGCAGGATTAGTATTTCGAGTGGTACTCACGTAGGCAGGGTTCCATACTTGGGAGGCATATTCCAAGTTATTCTGATGTATAAGCTATATTATTGTAAAGTTTCATTAAAATCCATTCAGCATACTTGGGAGGCATATTCCAAGTTATTCTGATGTATAAGATATATTATTGTGAAGTTTCATTAAAATCCATTCAGCAGTTTTTACGTGAAAGAGTGCTACTCATCTCTACTCTCTGTGAGTGTTTGTTAAACATCCATCCACCCATACTTACAAACTTTCGCGTTTATAATATTATAAGTAGGATAGGAAGTAGGATGCACGTATGATTATTTGTTGGTTGGTTTGGTCCTTCTTTCACTCAGCAACGGAGCAACGGTTTGCTCGCAAGCGAAGCTATTAAGAAATATTTAAAGGCGGACCCGACGAGCTCTTGCGTTATTCGATAACGTCACATAGTTAATGGTAAGGGTACCAGGCTATTTGGAAAATTGTCGGTGCCACGTGTCGAGCCCGTCAGCGATCATGCTACAATCAAATAGATTTATTCGTGAGCTTTGTCACAGATACAAGAACATAGCTCACTAACTACCGTTCTCATGTACAAATCTTACGCCATATATTTTATCATTTAAAGAACAAGTAATTCAAACCCGCAAACGATTTTTTTTTATACAACTGAGGTGGCAAACAAGCATACGGCCCACCTGTTGGTAAGCGGTTACCGTAGCCTATGAGCGCTTGCAATACCAGAGGCATCACGCACGCGTTGCCAACCCCGAACCCCCTTCCCCTAAAGAGCTCTGGCAACCTTACTCACCGCAGGAACACAACACTATTTGAAACAAATAATGTTATTTGGCTGCGATCTTCTGTAAGGCGGTGCGATATGCCATCTAAAATAATGATTCATTTATTTCAGACTATAGTAAAGTAGTATAGTAAGTTGAGAATGATCTTTAGTTCTTTTGAATAAAGTTAATTTTGAGTATGACTTTTAGGAGCATGCGATATGGCTGAGCTATATGGCACACCCTCAAATGTCAAACTCAAAATTGATTATGTTCAGTAGACGTAAAAGGCTCTTTTTGAAATGTATTATGATATGTAAGGACATATCACATGCCGTTTGAATAAGGTTTAAGATTTATAAATGGAATCCCTTGTCAAGGAACTTTGCATTTGTTAAACGAACGTAAACATGCTAGTTAGTGAGCTGCCAAAACAACGTAGAAAAGGCTCTTCGAGTTGGACAAGAATTTGTAGACCTTTACAGACCTGTGACCCAACTATTAAGTTTCCAGTCTGTGGTATCTCAGATAACTGAGCCCGCAATCGCTGTTCAAACTGTGTTTTGGGAATTGGAGCAAGTATCGATGCCACTAGAATATTTGAAATGAAGGCGTACAGAGACTACTATTTATTAGTGTTATTGTGTTTGCGATAAATCGTGCCTTGGGGTTTGATAGATAATATGGCTTCTTTCTCGTGGTCAAAATGGATAGTCTAACTGGTTTGTCCAACAGGAATAATTTGCCTTGGTTACTCCGATTGTTGTTTCTGTTTCGCATTTGTTATCGAATTGTGAACATTTAATCGATCAGTTTCGGTCCGAAGGTCCTGGGTTCGAACCTTGTCGTGCACCAATATTTTTCTACGTATGGTATCCTGAAAGGGACTTATTGTACATCCAAATGGCAATCAAATTTGTTCTACGACTTATTTTTTTTTTTTGTAAGTATTACCCCCCTTTTGTGATGGTATAGGTACATGTCATGACCTTTTATAACTGAGATTAACTTTATTTTCATATGTGGATTAACTTGACGTAGTGAAGCTTGCATAGCCGCTCTTAATCAGCCACGAAACCTTCAGCGCTGTGACCAAATTGATGGGTGGCATTCATAGCAGAAAGCCTCCGTGCTTCGGAGGACACGTTAAGGTGTCGTTCGCTTAAAAAGCACCATCAACGCATTTATTAACTAGATAAATAAATAAATAAATAATAATAAATATTCCGGACATATCACACACGGTCAACTGATCCCAAACTAGGCATAGCCTGTACTATGGGTACCAGAGACTGATATACATAATAGATATATATTTAACACCCAGACACAGAACAAACATCTGTGTTAGTCACAAATGTTTGTCCAGTGCGGGAATCGAACCCGCGACCTATAGCGCAGAAGGCAGAGTTACTACCAACTGAGCTATGAGGTCAGCAAATCATACGACCTGCGACTGAAAAAAAGGCTGCACCAGCCAATATACTGTCAGAATCTATTAAAATGTAACGAATAAAAAATCCTTGCGAAGGTTTCAATTTACCGCAACTTTATAAAATTCCAACTATCAACATATTTCTTTTTAAACAAAAGCCGGTTACAAAGAAAAAAATTGCATCGATTGTATCTGCGAGTGATTTAGAAACGGTCGGTTGAGAACAAAAGCTTAGGTATTCGTCGACCACAGAGCTCGTATCGAATCATAAATAACACGGATACTATCCCGAATATACGAACTCCATGATAGAGGGTAAATTGGGACATTTGCGGCATGATTACCTCGTGATTACTGATTAGTGATTAGTCATCGCCTTTAATGCGCTGAATTTTGGCGTGGGTATGAGGCTTTTATAACACAACGCAGTACTCTGTTAGCTTGATGTTTCCAATAAAATAATTAATTACATTTTTACCTTTCAAACAATTTAAGCCTGCGGTCATAAGGCACAACTGAAATGATAATAAAATGTATAAAAAAATCATAATCAGGACTATGACAATATTATAATCCTATGATCCTATATTTCCTATGATTAGAAACAACGATTACCATCGTACTACAACACCCAGACTCGGAACAAATATTTGCAGATCATACAAACATTTGTGCCGCAGCGGGAATCGTACCCGCATCCCTTGCGTCTCAGACAGGCACTCACCCGCTGCACCACCAAGGTCATCGGTGCGGTCCCTACTAAGGTAACTCAACCGTTAGAAATGCTCTAGCGAATAGTATTCCATATTTTTACGGTAAATATGAAATATCCCGTAATATCCTGACTAATGGTTACTTTGTGTAAAATTCCTGTTGCAATACTTCATCTGGACGCTGCACTTACCAATATTTATATCGGCTGAATCGAATTGATGTTATCGATATTTTGTTTATCGAATTCGACATGATAGTTGCGATATTTAACCGATCTAGTTTCATTATAATATTCAAAAATTAGTGATGTGTTCTCATAGCTAATCATTTCCAACGGTTCTTTACTCTGTTACCTATCAAAATATTTTTTAAAATATTCACTTTATTCACTTCACTGTAAATTTCATTAAAAAAGTGGAAACATCTTTACTGTATGTATGATTATTTGTTAGACTTTAGAAACTTGTGCTTAGGAATATTTCTAGAAGGTGTTTATCAAAATTATAGGGCACTATAAACAAATGAATAAAGTTACCTAGGTTCGTGCTTTGTTCTACTTAGTTATAAGATACTTAGCTGTACTTATTTTTCATAACTTTCCAGACTTATTAATCAGAGCGAAACCTAGAAATCGAAGAAAAGTCACATTGAACTCTTAAAATGACATAATTACATACAGAAGCACAAAAATGACTCGAAATGAAATGAAATGTTTTTAAGCCCCAATAGACGGGGAGTTAGAGGCAACTGGGCGTAAAAAATTACCATAACGTCGAGTCTCGTTGTCAAATTGGATGATGAGCTAATTAAAATACCTACCTACCTACAGAACGACCTACTAACAACTATTGCATAATGATTATTAATATTCTCATGTAAGTGACATGTTTGTCTTTTTGAGAATAAATGTCTTTAAACCTAAAATAATGTTATTTCTGTTTGTTTTTCTTTGCTTTTTGCAGCAGGTCCTTACCTGGCTTTGTGAAATATGTACTGTGGCCGAATAATTCACGATAGCTTTATGCTTACGATGCGATACTAAAAGTCAATATTAGTATCAATGATATCGGCGATGCTTGAAATCTGTTAATTTTGTTTGGCTAATTAATATATAACAATTGTTATCGTATCGTAAGCGTGACGTTACCGTAAATTATTGGTGCTTAGGCCAGTGGTCTTTTGACAATAACTTTGAAAAGACAGCGAGTAACTTTATTTTTACCTCGTTTTGCTTATTTAAACTATTAGCTAGTTTAACTTTTTCTTTCTTAAGGGAAGCAAAACACAAAAAGTTCAATATGCTAAAGACAATCAAACTGTCTAACGCTTCTTCAAAATAACTCTCCTTCGCGTGAAGAGCCACGAAATCTGTTTAAGACTTGGATCACCCTAGTTTCATCAGTTTTGGAACATTCCTGGTCTGCAGCCACAAAGGTCGACAGAGGGATATCTTCAACTAAATTGCATGGAATCAATATCCGGCCTGGCCTGTTAATTAAGACAGACGGCCCTCGGATAGTGCCTCTATAGCTCGTGTCACGTTCATTCTGCTAGCACTTTAAAAAAGCTTCTACTGCTCCGCAATAGGATTGAATTTGAAAATAGCTGAGAACATATTTGGAAAACAAAAATTATAAAGTAGAGTTGTTCCTCTTAGCAATACGTTTAGTTTGATAAAACAAATTGAACTCTTCTTGCTTAGTTTTAGATTTAATTTCGCTCACGCGAGTTATACTTCTGTGTTTGGTCCTATTATTTTATCTGTGCGAGATATTCTGACTCGCTAAACTTTTGGATAGCTATCCTCACTAATTTGGTGTAATTTTCGAATCGAAACTTTACGAGCTAATAGAAACTTGCATTTCAGAACCATGTGGTAAAGCTAGAACAAGCACTTCTGGTTTCCAGTGAAATGGGGCTGAAGGTTTTATAGTGGAGACACTACCTTTATCGAAATTGATTGCTGTGTCATTTATGATGTCAAATAACACATCAAAATAGAAGGAAAGAATATTCAATAAATATGAAACGCTTCTTTCACGCTGATGGATGTCGTCGTGTAGGTAATCCTGGGTAATCACAGTACTCTATGCCATTCGTATATAAACATGTGACACGCGTTATTCTATAAAAACTATTTTTACAAGCAGTAAAAATATGGCAAAATACCTCAACAAATATTCTCGTTCTCTTCTACTCTCATGTAACTAAATGTCATATAACATTCTGTCGAAATAGTCCCGTTGGCAGAGCTCTCACTGAAAATACAATAAGCACCATGTCACCACAGCGCAATCCGAACGCCCGCCTTGTTCGCCCACTGAATTTAAAACAACCTGTCTATTTCCCGACAAAATCTACCCGATGGACCGCATACACAAACAAAGCAGGCTACCGGTGCTCAACGTAGCCTGGATTTTAAGGTACAGCTAGAATCATTAGTTAACTTTTCGGTATTTAGAAAATGAATGCGACGCGCGCCATTGCATTTTAGGCGCTAGTGCGGTATCTGTGATGTAGAAAGTAACGATGATTCAGACTTTTTAACTGATTATTATCAAAGACTTCTTTATTTGATTCATCATCATCATCATCAGCCTGATGAAGTCCACTGCTGAACATAGGCCTCCCCCAAAGAGTCCCATGACGAACGGTCTTGAGCCTTTTCCATCCACCGACTTTCCGCAACCTTAACAATATCGTCGGTCCATCGGGTGGGGGGCCTTCCAACACTGCGTCGTCCGGTTCGTGGTCGCCACTCGAGAACCTTTGTTCCCCAAAGGTTGTCGGTTCTGCGAACTATATGGCCGGCCCACTGCCACCTGCTAATTCTGAAAGCTATGTCTTTTATTTGATTAAATCAATTTTACCCTGGTCCGAACACAATAATGATTTAAATCTGAAGCGTAACGTCGCGTAGCGATAGGAAATTTTGAAAAAAAATCTAGTTTTTGATTATCAGTTATTACGATGAAGATAATGTCAGTGTGATGTTAGAGTGGAGAAAAAACATAAAGGGCTAGTCTGGGGCTCGGAGAACGTAGATGTTATGTGTTTATTACCCTACTGCTGAGAAGGAAGGAGGGTAATGTTTTTTGTCATAATCTTAGCCCGTTAACCCATTCTTATTATGAAGTCTGAAAATTTGTAAAAAAATATAATAATAATATAAATTTTATTTCAGGTAACTTAAGAATAGTACAGATGGTAAAAACTAATTCTAAGACCCATAGAAATATAAAAGGATAAGCGAAAAGAAGTAGGTAACGTCAAAATGCAATGCTTCTTGTAAGGAACAATTTCAATCTTCCTTGTAGTATTTCGCTCTTCTATGTGTAATTTGGTAAAAAAATTGTAGACCAGTAGAACCACAAAATATGAAAGCTCTTACCAGTTTTCTACATAAATGTGCCTAAAATGTACCCGATAGAAGTGAACTCTGCTTGTTATTTTCTGGTTTTAAAACTATTGGTCGCGCGAGGTCACAACAGATTTACATTTTAATCGATTTTGTAAATTGCCAGTACTTGGCCAAATTGCTTACTGTTGATAACTTTTAGCTTCTGTCAGTTCATCTGTGTTTGTTCAATTTTTATCGTTTATTAAGCGTATTTTGAGACACATGTTTTAGTCATCGTGTGTCGATTTTCGAGATGGAATTAAAAAAAACTTATTTGTCAGTGTGAGATGTGTGAGAAGAGTGAAAAAACTACTCTACTAAAATTACGGGTGTCCTGAGCTAGGTTATCACCTACTATCGAAATAAATTGATGCTCGTGCTAGAATATAACATAAGTTAGTATAATATGTAATCATAATGTAAAGTGTTAAAGTTTTATAGTTTTATTTTGAGTCTAGGGTTAGCTTATAAGATTGCGAATCTGTCCGAAACTGTCCTAAAATAACCATTCATACGATAAATGAAACTCTTTGAGTTGGTCAGAGCAAGAGCTCTAGCATCTACATTCAAGTCTCTACTTAGAGCGAGGAACTCAAACAACGTCTAGCCAAAGGTCTTGTTACAATACATGGAAAACGTATGTTATTGTCATCCTTATCCACTATGTCTTGTATGTGTAAGTTTAAGACAGTGCAATAAACATTTTTATCTTATCATTATCTAGCTCCAAATGGCTTAGGTACTAATAAATGAACGATTGTCTAGTGAGCTAATCCAAAGACAATTTTTTCTACTATATTGTCTTTGGGTAAACTGGACAATTCAAGCCATTATATCTGCAATTATAGATAAAATAAACTATCTGGTAGGTAAAGAGAAAGGCAATAAAATCAAGATATTTCTCATAGATCTCAAGTATAAAGGCTCGGCCCAGCTGAGATTTGAAACTTTAGTACCCTTAACACAAGTTTCCAGTACAACTTAGTTGCTAGCGAGAGCTAAGAAGTAAGTAGTTTTTTTTTTTTTTTAAATCTTAAATTCAGTATTGTAGAAGTGTCAGAGATGTCATTGGTCAACATAGACATTTGCGAGTGACTCGCTAGCGAGTGTAGGGATTCGGTAACGTTAGAAACTTGTGATAAGGGTACAGCTCCCAGGGAATTTTTTATTAAATCTCTTATATGTGAAGTACGTTTGGGAATACAGATCTGAAAGATTTGAATTTAAACAGTGCAGAGCCGGGGGGGCCTTCCAATAAGTGCATGATGTTCATTGCAATTCAGTTCGAATAGAAATATTGGTAACTTCTGTTCAATAGTAATTCTTATATGAGTTGTACGAAGGTTCAACGTTACTGAAAGGTACTAATAGGAATTTTGTTTTCAGTATGCGTCAGTTTGTGATACTGTGTTCTATTACAGCAAAGTTGATAAATAGACTCACAACTGCAATGCCATGGTAAGCGTTCCTAGATCTTTAAGTAATGACGACCTCGGTGGCGTAGCGGGCGAGTGCCCGTCTAAGGGCACGCGTTCAATTCCCGCTGCGGGAAAAATGTATGCATGTTCTGCAGATATGGGTCTGGGTGGTACTCGTAGTTTCGATTTTATTTTTACTCAAGGTTTTAAGGGTTTTTGAGATACAACGAAAATAGTAACATTCATAACCATTTTATCGTGAACTCCCATTTCGTGAAGTTTCAATTACTTCGTAGTTTAGGTAAGATTGGATATTAGTCAGAACATGCCAAAGTAGCGATTTTTTAGGTTTATCTTATTTGCGCCTCAACGATCATCAAAGCAACAACTTTTACCAGATCTCAGTTGGAGGTGAACCACTAATTTTGCGGTAGTATTGCAGATCTAATACGGACTTGCACTTCTTCAGTCTGGCAGATCGCCAGGTTCTTATACTAAGTAGCATGCAGCAGATGGCAGACCGGTATTACTTCTTATTCTTCGTATTCATGAGGCTTAATATTTTATTGAAAGCTGGTTCGAGTAAGAACTTTTTTCTCCATAGAAGAAAAATTTGACGGCGTGGAAAAAAAACTCGAAAATATCAATGTTTCAATGATCAATGTTTTTTGTAAGCCAACGAGGTTATTCTACGAATATCCAAAAAGGAAATAAAATTATTTTTGGATATTCGTAGAATTACCCCGTTTCGGGATATTACCTATATATTATTAATCATCTTTTATATAGATGCTGATTCTTTTGCAAGAAAAGAAAATACACTTTATTATACACGAAAAGTTGCTCACTTAGTCAGTTAATATTTATTTTATTCAGCCTTAATTAATATAGTTCTGAAAGAAAATGATTACGTGTCTTTACCTAATTAATAGCAGAATAAAGCTCAAAAGTAAATAAAGCAGTCAATTTAATCAGCGTTTCCAAATACTGAGATAAATACTAACTTCAATGAACCTTATACCTAAAACTTTATTTAACCTTATTTAGAAGCACATAATATATATAATAGTTTTCATGTATATTCTTTACCTAGATCAAATGATTAAAGATGCTTTACTAAATTTAAGTCTTTTTCTTTTAAATGTTTTTTCTTTTATTAATTTCAATATGAAATTAATAAAAGGCCCACTGCCGCGCCGATAACAATATTTCAGAAAAAGAAGTCTTTTTCTGAAATATTTTTATCGGCACTGGGCATGGGTATGGCCGGCCCCATAAAGCTCACAAAACCGAGAAAGAAAAGAGAGAGAGAAGAGAAAAGGTTCTCTTAGACTACACATCTCGATGAACTTGCAGTCAGTCAATTAAAAGAAAAAAATGTGAAGCAAAAACAAGAAAAAACGACACAATCTCAAATATTGTGAGATCCAAAATTTTATCGGTGCCAGGCGTCAGAGGCCGCACAAAAACTCAAAGCGAAGTGTGTTTCCCCGAAACCTCAAATGTGTCGTGGAAGTTCTCAGAGGTCGCGACCGCAGCTGAAACTTGAGATTTTACGGATGCTTTATGTATTTTTTGGCAAGGAAACCGCGCTCCCGTGACCAATATGAATGTTATACGATTTGTCAGGTTTACGTGGTTATTTGTACGGGCGCAGGTGCGAAGTGAGCCTGGAACCCCGTTCCATGGAATAATAATGACGGATTTGACTTAGTGAAGACTTAGCGAGGTGCGCCAGACGCCTTAGGCGAGCCCGTGGCACTTAGCCGTCCTCATTTGCACGGATTAACTTACTTTACTGGATGTCGACGGATACAGATAGGTACCACAGTAACTGAGGTATATAACAATCTCTACCTACTATACTTAACTGTTAAATATAGTAGGTAGAGATAGTTATTGTTTGCCTTTATCAATCGTAGAAAAAGAGGTATTTTGAATGTATGGCGTATCTTATTGCGCATCATTCCTTATCTTAAATCGTAGCTGAATTAATGATACTAAAATCTATCCTCTTGTATTTGGAAGATGCTTCTGCTGACTTACATGAAAGTTGTACCACACCAGCAGATAAGTACGAGTATCGTGAGCAACAGTATTGAGAATGGTTGAAATATTATTGAAACTTTAATGTGATACAAAATCTATATATATGAAGGAGTAGTCCACTCACTCACTGACAGACTCATCACGAAAGCTCGGAAACTACTGAGCCGAGGAGTCTGAAAGGAGCCATTTCATTCTGGGCCTGGTCCATGTACACTACATAGAAAAATTAGGAAAAAATAGAAGATAACAAGAAAAATAGATTTTCATTAATTTGAAGACGAATGCGATCGTACAAGAATAGTTCTTCTGGTAAGTTTTTTTACTATTTGAACACTATTTGAAGGCCGCCATGTTGGTTTATAATTGGCGTTTGACATGACATTGACATATTTTTCATGTCATGTTGTTTGATTTCATGTTCTTGTTTTTTTTTCAGATAAATGTAGGTTGTCAATGACATTTCACGCACGTCCATCCGTCATATTTACGTAGCGCTGTGTGTTGCTCTCTTTGTCGAAGAAAATCTTAATGCACCTTAGAACGAAGTCAATTTAAATAAAATAACCAATTAAATACGTTTACTTTATTGCCTAGCCATATTTAAGAGAAGTGTCAGTGCAGGCCCAGGCTCCATATATTGATGAAACGTCTCTTTTGGCACAGACATTCTTTAAAAGATGTTACCGAGCAATAAGAACGGATTTTGGAAAATTCAACTCCTAAAGGGGTGAAATGGGGGTTGAACGGTTGTATGAAAGTCCTATGTTTATGAAGTTAGACACATCAAAATCGGTATTCATGTCACATAATACGTGACCATGACGGTGATGTTGATGGTGGCGGTAATGGGACGGTGACCGCACGGTGACGGGACGGTGATGAGACTGTGACGAAACGGTGACGGGACGGTGACTGGACAGTGATGGGACAGTGACTGGACGGTGACGGTAGGTGATGGTAGGTAGAAGCCTTATGAAGTAGGAAAATAGCGGCAAGGATAATGGAAAAAAATTGTCTAGGATGGTAGATATAAACAAATAAACGCGGACGAAGTCGCGAGCGGGACAACTAGTAAATTATAAATTGCATTGTTTTGCTCGCGTGGTCCCTAGTTAAAAATAGCCTAAATGCTACACTAGGTAATTAACTCTACCTATCTATTCCAAGTTTAATCGGAAATCGATGAAACTTGAAAATTGTTGAAAACTTGGAAACGGTTCGAAATCGGTTGTGCCGTTACGGCGTGATGGAACCACAAACATCCAAATATCCTCACAATCTTTCGCATTTATAATATTAGTAGGATGATTGCAATACAGGGACAGCTTTTCATACAGCAAAAAAAAAATACATTTTGTTTCATTTTGCAATGTGTTTATTCTTGCTAATTTATAAACCGCTCTGCCAGCCTTCTGTAAAAGGTTGGGTTGGGTTATTAGCAGTCGCGAATCATATGATTAAACGATTCTATAGATCCACGTTATTTTAAATTAACCTCAACAAATAAATGTAAGCAACAGTTGTAAAGTTTCGTAAACAAAAGTCTTCCAGTAACGTCGGTACTTACATTCTATTGTATCAATTTTGAGGAAGCAAGATTACATGATACTCGTACCTTCCTAACGGAAGGTATGAAAGCTGAATAGGAAATTAAGCGATTCCTGTCTCGCATACGTCTGGAGATAAACGAAACGATATCATTCATCAAATTACTGAAAAGGAATCTTGATGCTACAATATTAAGTCTGTTGTCGCGTGAAGGAAATTGTCTCAAGGTGTTTGATTTTGTGTTTTAGGATAAGCGGTAAGCTATGATATAGAACTTAGTAACCCGTTAATAAATAAGGAGGCACCTTCGCTTAAGTGTTGTAAGTTATTAATGTTAGCTATCACGACGCGGCTTAGCACTTTAAGTTCGGTCGCTGTGACTAAAATTACCAGATAAGGAATAAGTAAAGATGGAGAAATTTTAATTTTATCTGACTACATAATGACACCATTTTTTGTCTGAAATGGTTGACTAAACCAAAACGACTTAGAGCTTAATTAGGCCACACACAACCCAATTTGATGGTTACGGGGTGGGCGCGGTGTGCGAACAACGTAAAAGAGTCAGCAGGTCGGTTGGTGATCAAAATCTTTTCTAAATCAAATAGCGAGGGTAATAAATAATAGAACCCCAAAGTCCATTTTTTTCAACTACATCTAGCATGGAGTTCTATTGTTTAACTCGCTAAGCCGAAATACATGTAAAAGGCGCACGTCATTTTATTCCACAAAGAGCGAATCGCATTATTTGTTCTCTACGAAAAGTGCGACGTTTCAAATTTAGGTAGGTACCAAAGTGCTTTGAGACTTAAACTGTGACGCGTTGTCCAGTCTCATAAAACCTGTACTCGTATATTCAATTGAATATTTTCTAAATTTTATAGCTGAATTTTTCATATTCTTTGAGAATGTCACCCAATTTCGTAGCTATGTTCAATTGAACATATCTTCAATTGAACTGAATATTTCGTCCGAATGGAATGTTATACTTTTACAAGAGGTCCTAAAAAACATGATAAGGACTGATATTGCAGTCCCTGCTTAGTACTCACTTGCGAATGAGGTTTTCATTTTTATGTTAGATTTTATTCTACGAAGGGGTACAATTTGAATTTAACTCTAAAGAGTGTATTTTTCTAATGTTCTGAACCAGATAAGAGCATATAGATTATGTTACTGATTGCACAG
Source organism: Anticlea derivata (assembly GCA_947579855.1). NCBI lineage: Eukaryota > Metazoa > Arthropoda > Insecta > Lepidoptera > Geometridae > Anticlea > Anticlea derivata. The sequence continues at coordinate 4,564,631 of OX388271.1, read as the reverse complement.
TTACTTTTTTTAGGGTTCCGTACCTCATTTGGAAAAACGGAACCCTTATAAGATTACTTTGTTGTCCGTGTGTCTGTCTGTCCGTCTGTCAAGACCCTATTTCTCAGAAACGGCTAAAGGTATCAACTTGAAATTAATACCACCTATTAAGGTCTGTAGACTTATGGTGCCATATAAAAATCAAAGCTCTAGCTTAATGCATTAAAAAGATATGGCAATGAATGTATAATTTTTGTATGGAAATGGCAAAAATCAAAAACCTCTAGGGTACTTCCAGACACCTCACAGTTCTGAAATTTGGAATGCTAAGAGCTTTTGTAACACAACTAAAGGGAAAAGTCTGAAATTGAGGAATTTCGAAGTTTTTTAAGAAACAAAGTTATATTTGCGGTCAATGTCATACAATTGACTACGCGAGCGACAGCAAATATAAGTTTGTCAATTCCTACACTAAGATTTTTTTTTTAATTTTTATAAATACATTGGTTCAAGACCGGGTTTGACCCAAGACTAATGGTACGGTGGCCTCAGGGCGCGAGTTCTCGCACTTGACCGTCTTTATTTTACTTGCAGTAACAGAGAGCCGTGGCCGTGATGGCCCCGGCTGAAGAATAGGCCCCTCCATATCTACCTATCCGCGGATGTCGTAAGAGGCGACTAAGGGAAAAAAGCTAGGGGATGGGCAGCAGCGTCCCTCATTTTAACAACGATACCTCTAACTGCGCTCGCCGACCCGCATGCCCAGCGTGGTGAGTATGGGCAAATCCCCCCACATGATAAGGAGTTTGCTCTGTCTGTGGGGGAGGCCATGTTCAGCAGTGGACGTCGAACGGCTGAAATGATGAACAGAGAGCACTGGTGGATTGGTGCTACTGACCCCGCCTTCCACAGGATGAGGGTTCGAATCCAAGTTATACACCAATGGTTTTTTGCATTCGGAGAATTTATGTGTGCTATACTAGTACTCTTAAACGATGAAAAATAACGTGTGGAAACCAACAGTCCTAAAACCTAAAAATTCGAATACATGTGACATATACTCTAAAAGGCGCACTTTAATCCTTTCACCACTCTGATTCTCTCATACGGTCATGTGCCATTTTCAGGGCCTAATGCAGGAAGACCGAGAAAGAATTTGTGACACGACAAGCAAATAAGCTACTGGCGCTAGTATTATAACTATACATAGCTACTGTATATTTAATATACTATAATTAATTTTTCAAGGAACGTAGTTTGATATGTGTAGGTAGGTATAGATAAGGGTTATGCTTCTTCTTCATCTTGTCGTGTCACTGATTCTTTCTTGGTCATCCTTTATTAGGTCAGTGACCGTCGATGAAAGAATCAGCGAAGTGAAAGGATTGGAGTGCGCCTCTTGGAGGCTCCTTTCGTGCTATGAGGGTTATGCTACAAAGTATAAAGATACACGTGGATTAAGCGCAGCATAACTTTGATAAATGAAAAAAGAAACATAGCAAATATACTAAAATACAATATTTACTTAAATACTAGGAACAAATGTCGCTAGGATCAAGGAATCACGTAAACCATTAGTCAAAAAGTAGCCGTCTAATTAAATCAGAGAGATTTTACTGTTGTTTCAGAGATCGTTGGGTAATGTTGCATAATTCAAGGCACATCCGGGCATGAAGCAGGTTGCCGCACTGGCAGTAAAGATCTTAAAAAACCTCCTTCGACATTTGGTTAAAATTTTACCGACACCAATCATCAATATCAGCCGTGGTGGCCCCGGCTGAAGAATAGGCCCCTCCATATCTACCTACCCGTGGATGTCGTAAGAGGCGACTAAGGAAAAAAAGATAGGGGATGGGCAGCAGCGTCCCTCATTTTAACAACGATAGCTATAACTGCGCTCTCCAACTCGCATGCCCAGCGTGGTGAGTATGGGCAAATCCCCAGTCTGCCTGTGGGGGAGGCCATGTTCAGCAGTGGACGTCGTACGGTTGAAATGATGATGAATCATCAATATGATATATTTTTGGAGGAGGTAGGGCACAGCGAGATTTTCTTGGAGCAGCCCGCCTGGGGAGGTACCTCCGCCTTACAGAAGATCGCAGCCAAATAACATTATTCGTTTCAAATAGTGTTGTGTTCCTGCGGTGAGTAAGGTTGCCAGAGCTCTTTAGGGGGGGGAGGGGTTCGGCAGGCAACGCATTAGCAATGCTCCAGGTGTTGCTGATGTCAATAGGCGACGGTAATCACTTAGCATCAGGTAGGCCGTAAGCCTGTTTGCATCCGTATAAAAAAAAAAAAAAAAAAAAAAAATATGGCCACTACGACGGCCATAGTGGGACGTAATATTTTCAGCTTTACTCGCGTGGTACTTATCTGAATAAAATGCAGCTATCTTAGTTAGCACAACTGTTCTGCCGGTACCCCTTGATGAGAAACGTATGCATTTTGTTATCATCATCAGATCGTTGTCCTCATCTCCCGTTAAATATTTCATGAAATTTAAAAGAGCCCAAATAGTTATATTTTTCGACAGTCAACGTGTTTTGGCTCGGGAATATTTATAAAATGCTACAACATGTATTTGTTCATTTATTTACGAATATACTTGTAAAATTTCAATGTTCTACTACAAATGGTTTCCGAAATAAATAAAGAGTAGGTAATTTCGTTTTTCGCTAAGTTTCTATTTGGACCGCTAGGTAGCGAATTTTTAAAATTCCTTTCTTTGTACACCTCTTCGCATCAAAACAAACGCAGGGTGCGTTTGTTTTCCAAATATCAAGTTGGAAACACTAATGAACAACGTTTTATTGTCTTTGACTTTACTCAAGTGCCGGTTTAAGAACTCAACCTGCTTTATACATAAATGCACCATGAATGCGTTATAGCGAATTAAATTCAGTCCTCGGTTGCATTTTCTACATAAAATTGGAGATATTAGCAATGCAGATTCGAGTCTTTGCTTCTTTGCTTGCTAGTACTTTGGCGAATGGCGACGGAATGCTTACTTCATCGGCCTTCTGTCTTCTGTTTGAATGAAGTATTTTTAATATTTTTATGGATTCTTTTGTTCATTTTTAATAAATTTGAGTCGCTTTTTCTGAACTAAAATTCACAATGGAAGATGAATGAGCAGACTAGCTTTTGTTATAAGCAATATTGTGTGCTACTTTGGGTATATCAAAATATGAAAAATTAAGCGTGATAGAAATGCAGATTAGATTCAAAACCTGATAAAATGGGGGGTATACCAGACAGCATTATATGCTTCAGCATCGCCGTATGCTACCATCGACTTGCGCTCTAATACACCCCTCAAATAAAAACATGTACCTATAACCTACACATTAAGGTGAGGGTTAAATTGTTTTATAATTTTTGAATTGTTTTTTCTCAATAACCGCAAAACGCACAGTTTTGATTTTTATGACAAAGATAACTTGAGCATTTTATTTACCTAAATCCAAGACAGAAACGCGATTTGTAAAACTTTTCTCGATAGATTTATTTTTTAAAGTTGGGTCCTCTGCAACAGTTTTTTCGAAAATACTCTGAGACTATCTGTTAAAAATAACTTATTTTTTAAATATTGTGTCAGACAATAGCATTGGGTAACTAAATCCAAGACAATTTAAAAAAATATTTTTTAAGATAATCGATATTTTCTTATATGTCGCTTACATCGATTACTTTCGAGCGCCTTCTAACGCTTGCTATCTCTTTTCGCGTTCAATTATAGTACATAGCGCTGTCACTTTCTTCACTCCGCCCACTCGACAGTTTATTTTGATTTCTGTATCGCCTTAAAATTATTTGTTAATTATTGTAAGTACTGTGCATTTTTGATGCGTACTATTCTCTAGCATATAGCTTGCAGAACCGATAATCGTTGTAGAAGTAGGATGGCCTTCATTTCGATGCAACGAAATTTGTGTCAAGTCGATAGACAGAAAAGGCTCAAGACCGTTCTACGAAGGAGGCCTATTAACAGCAGTTAATTCTGATAGCTGCTGCTGATGATGATATTTCTCTGCAACATTATCTACACTTGCACTATTTCTAAATACCAAAGCAATTTTCGTTTGTGTAACTTTGTTTACCTATTTTCTGTACAAAAGTAGCTCAGAAAGCGCTGGATATTTTCAATTAAAAGTTGTCGGTCGATTGAATGGAGCATTCGCTTACGAACTGCAGACGTGACCCCCAACAAGGGCGGTACTTTGCAGATTCTGCAGGAGCCTGCGGCGGAATTATAATTAGCTGGCAAACTCTAATGCCACAGTGCTACAGGAAAGAGCAATATACTGCACACCAACGATTACTTTAGCAGGACTGTAATAGTTGCTGCTTGACGCTGTTGGGATATATAATTATGCAATGTATCATCATCTTCATCATCAACCTGTAGAAGTCCACTGCTGGACATAGGCCTCCCCCAAAGAGTTACACGACGAACGGTTTGAGCCTTAACCACCCACCGATTTCCCGCAACCTTCACAATGTCATCGGTCCATCGCCTTCCAACATTGCAATGTATATATATATATATATATATATATATATATATATATATTTTATACTACTGAGGTGGCAAACAGGCATACGGCCCACCTGTTGGTAAGCGGTTACCGTAGCCTATGAGCGCTTGCAATACCAGAGGCATCACGCACGCGTTGCCGACCCCGAACCCCCCTCCCCCTAAAGAGCTCTGGCAACCTTACTCATCGCAGGAACACAACACTATTTGAAAACAAATAATGTTATTTGGCTGCGATCTTCTGTAAGGCGGAGGTACCTCCCCAGGCGGGCTGCTCCAATTCAGAACGAGAAAATCTCGCTGTGCCCTTCCTCCTCTAAAAATCTATGGTAACTAGATATGAAATATTGTAAGACGCTGCCTCACCTCGCTCCCCTCGCTGGAAGTTAGTCGGGTACAGGGCCTGTTACGTAGCCCACATGTAAAGTTTGCAAGGAAATAAATGCGGTTAATGTTCGTGTCAGAAATTTGGTGGTTCGATTCACATGACTCCTCAAAGCTAAGTACCCTAAGCATATAGTATCGCTATCATAACATCCAATCTGTGATCATACTGTTATGCTCTAATACTGTTACCTAGGCGCGCTTAAATTAAAGCCGTCCTTTATATTGAGTCTACAAGAAAATTACTACTTAAATATTGAAAATAATTATAGGTGTTACGCGATAGAGCGGTAGCAAAATAGAAAGTTGCTTTTTATACCTACATCGGTAAGAAAGTTAAAACGAATATAATAAGTATAAATACCTACACAAGTAACAGTTGGGTTATCAAAAAGTTTACAATTTATATATATATTTATATTTAATTGTACAGAGGCCCGAGTCCGTAATGTTTGTGGGACACTTAATTCTTAACGTGAGACGTGAAATGAGCTTACGATTTTGTATGGTTTCCGAAAAACGCCGCTACAAAAACCGTCAACTTCCACATCTCACGGTGACAAAGTGAGTATATAGTAGAGTGAATTATGGATTTGGATCTCAGACTTATCCAGTAATAACTTTTATGACTGAAATATTCCACTCTCCTCTCTCTTTTCTTATGAAGGTTCCACACAAGGTTCCTCTGCTCTGCTTATGTGCGATCGGCGTTACTCTGACAATTTTGTGTGTGGTAAATCATTTATTTGAAGTTAACTAGATATATTCCAGCACTGTGCTCCAGTGCAAGGAGCGAGTTATACCAAAAGGCTATTGTTTTAAATGAATTCCCAAGTTTTGTTCGAATCTTTGCGGATGAGTTAAGCTTACCTGCAGCTAATTTCGATACCGAAGTTTCCCGTTTCGCTAAATTCACTGATAAACCTTTTACTGCAAGAATTTCTTTGTAAAAAACTTCAACTGCCGCTTGAACTAAAGTTTATTCGTATTGCATTAGAGTGGAGACTAAACGGATAAAACTAATTGAAAGGAAACGAAATTCTGTAGGTAATGTCTAATAATAAACCTTTTAAGTAGATAGTACGTCAGGTACTTGCGTTGTTTTATTTTTCAACAGCACTGAATACTAAATGCCTAAGCACACCGGGACGGCATGGTAAAGTATTTTTATTTTTGCTGAATGACATTTAAACTTATCTAGTAGTAAGCGACTTAAATTCCAATGTCTAAAATCGATCCCGCGGCACCAAAAGGGATTTCTTAGGTGCAGTGGGTTCGATTTTCTTACTTTGCCATGCCGTCCCGATGTGCGTGGGCCTAATATGTATAAAAAGTACACAGACGTACTTTTGCCCTCCAAAAATAGAAAATAAACAGCTGAGCTGGTACTAAGTAATACCATTCACTAAATAAAGTTTTTTGTTTAAACAAATTTGAGCAGTGATCCAACTTTACCCTCACTCAACATCTTCCTCCTCTAGTTTCCAAGATATCCAATTCTGAACCCGCATACCAAAAGCAACCGACCCAATAGTTTTTGAGTTATGCAACGGAAACATGGGAACATGTACGCCTAGATAAATAGGGAAGCTATAATTATAAAGATTTAAAAAACACTTGTAGTGTAGTGGTGGCACCATTACAGTCCGATACTTATGTAGGTCTTGGGTTTGAATCTACCATGCAATATCATACCAGCGTAATATTTGGATGTGCCTTTAAGGAGGATACAAAAATCAAAATAAATTGTCGAGTGGATGGAGTGAAGAAAGTGACAGCGCTATGTACTATAATTGAATGCGGAAAGAGATAGAAGGCGCTCGAAAGTAATCGACGTAAGCGACATATAAGAAAATAACGATTATCTTAAAAACTATCAAATTTTTCAAAAGTGTCTTGGATTTAGGTACCCATTTCTATTGCCTAAAACAATATTTAAAAAAAAAAAGTTATTTTTGTTAGATAGTTTCAGAGTATTATCGAAAAAAACTGTTGCAGAGGACCCAACTTTAAAAAATAAATCCAGCTAGAAAAGTTTTACCAATCGCGTTTCTGTCTTGGATTTAGGTAAATAAAATGCTCAAATTATCTTTGTCATAAAAATCAAACCTGTGCGTTTTGCGGTTATTGAGAAAAAACAATTCAAAAATCATAAAACAATTAAACCCTCACCTTAACTCGAAACTCCATTCAATTCTGGCTTCAACTAAAAGCATTCTGGTCAAAACACACCTTAGGCTACGGCTTGGTAGAGCGTCTACGGATCCGTAGACCCACTACGGTCCCATATACCTATATTTTTACCTCTATATTATTCTATTACTGTTCTGGTTATTTTTTCAAACCTATATAATAACATGTATGTTGATAAACCGGACACTCGTTATTTCCCCCTTTCTCCCTAGAGCCTTAAGGTAACCTACATCAGGAAGATTAGCTGTTACGACAGAATATGTGCGGTTGTGTATTATGAACTGAATTTATTATTTCTAAGATGTTAGAATATAATTTATTAGGCTTGTCTCGAGAAGAAAACAATAACAATATCTTATTCATAATCAGTCACTAACTTTATCGGCTCGCACCCTGTCATTTTCAAACAGTTAAGAGAAGAAAGAGACGGATTTACTTTTATCGAGCCGCTAAATTTAAGTGATTATGACTATGGGGATGAGTGTTTTTATATTTCATAGTTGTTGCTGGTTATGTGTTTTAAAATTATTTTTGTCTTGAAATCGCGACTAAAATGTAAATAAAAAATTTACGATAATCCTATCGTAAAATCTGGATTCTTGAGAGAGTCAATATTATATATCATCCATTAAAATCGTGAGATTAAATTCAAAATTCTGTACTTATTTAAAGATTTATAAGATCTTTCATTAACTGTGATCACGCTACGCTCGTAAAATTAAATATTATCGTAGCTAATACAATTTTATAGGCCTTCTCAGAGAACTTATTTTACATAAGTACTCGATTTCTAGCTATCACAAGGTAATTCATAATATGTTATACTATCCCGAATGGGGCTTAATGTACACCCAAAATTGGCAATAAAGTTTGTTATACTTGGAAATGCGAATTTTTTCATAAAAAATACTGCAAAAGTCTGCTGTTTTGGAGTCAAATCAGTTCAAACTGAATTATAAAGCAGGTATAGGCAGCAATCTTGATCTCAAAGTTCTTGTAGGTACGTTTAATAATTAGCTAAAAGGATGGTACATTTTAAATCATCGCCAAAAAGAAGCCGATTCAAAAAAGTTCTTACGCACATATTTGTTCTTTTTATTTTTATTTTATGCCCCTTTCGGAGATATAAGCAATGTTCGTCCTACGGCTGAAATGATGATGATGAAGTAGGTATCTAACTACAAACCAAAAAAATATGTAATAATTAACATCTATAACATGTACCTAACGTACACCTCTACGAGTAGGACCATGCGAACGAAACCACTCGAGTACAGCTAGTCATAAATACGTTAATAAAGAGCCAAATAAAAAATAATTCCTGGCGATGGGATTGGTCACATTTTATCAGCGAAGCACTCAAACGAGCGTGTAATAGCTGGTTGATGCTAATCTGATGGCCCATTTAGGAAATTTTACTGGAGCTCATCGCCGCACAAATATCGAGGAAAGCTGACAGAAGTGTAGGCTGTTTAACTTTTAACTATTGCTTAGTGGTAGAAATTGGTAAGCCAATCTTTTCACAAGATAACTGTATAATACCTAAAATCTCACTCTGCTTTTCATATCATCGCACAGGTAATTTGACTGGCCTCATAGCTCAGTGGTAGTTACTCTGCCTTCTGCGCTAGAGGTCGCGGGTTCGATTCCCGCACTGGACAAACATTTGTGACTAACACAGATGTTTGTTCTGTGTCTGGGTGTTAAATATATATCTATTATGTATATCAGTCTCTGGTACCCATAGTACAGGCTATGCCTAGTTTGGGATCAGTTGACCGTGTGTGATATGTCCGGAATATATATATATATAATTAAGAGGAGAGTTTTGGAGGAGGCACAGCGAGATTTTGTCGCTTTAAATTGAACTAGCCCGGGAGACGAATAACATTATTTAAATAAATAAATATTCCGGACATATCACACACGGTCAACTGATCCCAAACTAGGCATAGCCTGTACTATGGGTACCAGAGACTGATATATATAATAGATAAATATTTTAACACCCAGACACAGAACAAACATCTGTGTTTATCACACAAATGTTTGTGTGTTTTGATTGTTTGTGTAATTTGTTTCAAATAGTGTTACTGCGTTGAGCTTTGAGGAAGGGGGCGAGGGCGTTTGGGGTCGGCAACGCGTGCGTGATGCCTCTGGTATTGCAAGCGTTTAGAGGCCACGGTAATTGCCAACTTAGTTGTATAATTAAAAAAATATATATATAACAACTCTAAGAATGCCCGGGCTCGGCTCATATTCTTTATCTTTGAACCCGCACTCTTTGCATCTCAGACCAGCACTCGCCCGCTACGCCACCAAGATAATCTGACAATATGATACGTAACTTTGTAAACTATTTTGTATTCCCACGGATTATCGACTCCACTTTAGTACACAACAATTTCTATCGATACCGATATCTCGCGTGCCAAAATACTTCAATCGACTCGACACGACTCTAAACTAAAACAATATTGCCCGTTGAATTAATATTGCACTTCCATCGCCCGTCGGTTCGGTTAATCTATCTGGACAGAAGGGTCGACGTCGGTGTTCTAAACATCGATCCCGATTTGAAATTTTCATTTACCGATGGACAGTGACGGACACTTTCGACAGTGGTAAGGGCGTAGTCACAAAACCTATCATAACCTATCATTCTAAAGCTGTGTTCAACCGGCGATATATCATCTTTTTTTTTAAATGATCTCTACGACTTCTGTAGGTATTTATAGAACTCCTAAAACTAAAAATCTATGATTTTGAGAGAGGCGTACTTTAATTCTTTCAATACACTGATTCTTTCATCGACGGTCATAGGCACTTTTTTAGGGCTACCATACCTCAACCTGGCCACTGATCTAATACAGGATGACCAATAAAGAATCAGTGACTCGACAAGCAAGCAAGTGTAACTTTAACGTGAATTTTCATGCTACCCATAGTTTATTTTTAGCAGCAGCGCTGAAGCTTCATCGAGTGAATGCAGAATAGGGGCGCGGATTAGTACCCAATCGACTGCCATGTCGTTTTCGGTGGCAATTTGATGCTTCTGTCAGTTTTTCGTTTATTGACATGGGTTGTTGTGAGCTTCTATCAATTTTGTTGATTGCTCCATTGGTCATATTGCAGTTGATTAACTATGTATGTATGGTTCAATGAGCTTTGTGTAGGCAATTTTAAGCAATTTTAATGACATGCATAAAGGAGTTATGAAATTGTATCAGCATAGGGTTTGGCTTTGTCATATTTTCTCGTCACAGATACCGCAGAGCCTCAAGATGAAAGACTACAATCAGTGTATGTTACCAGTGATGATGGTACTGAGATTTGGTCGCTAACTATTGGCTTGACTTAGAAAGGTACTTTTATATTTGCATGCTCATGAAGCAGAAGTGTGAGGACTTTAAACCTAGCCTAAGAACATTGTATAATCTGTACATAATCTACCATACTTTACAAATAAAACATTTGATTTGATTTGGAGTTTCGTTATGTGATAAAATCCGAAATGAGGAAATCCGTAGAAGAACCAGGTTCACCGATAAATCTCTCAGAATAAGCAAGTTGAAGTTGCAGAGGGCAGCCCATAAAGCTTGCAGAATGGCGACAACGAACCGGCCGACGCAGTGTTGAAAGCCGCCACCCGATGGACCGACGACATTGTGAAAGTTGCCGTCATGGCATTCTTTGGGGAAGGCCTGTCCAGCAGTAGACTTCTACTGGGTGATAATGAGGGTTTGGCTGTTCTGTGGTATCAATCGTGGGAAGCTGGTGGTATAGATGAGATGTGTTTATGTAACGAGTAAATTTTATAATGATGATAATGACTCGAAAATCTTCTAAATAAAAGTCTTCGTTCGAAAACAAAATGTCCCATTTACAACACTGTTAGTATAAAAGAATCTAAAGCGACTACTGATAAAATTATTAAGAGGAATCTTGTAAGACAAAGCCGTGCCAAACGTCCAAACACAGAATGGGTTCTGCCAAGCGAGCTTTGCTAAAATGCATTTTCTTCGTAGGTAACCTATAAATTCTTTTCTCATTTTATCGAACGCTGGGTCATTTATTCGCCTTATATTGGACGAGGCCATTTGTAAGGTCGGACGGAATCAGCGCTTAGTTCAACGTGCATTTTAGCCGTTTAGTAACGTTTACTATGAAGCGAACACAATATTAATCTTGTTGCGAATTTGATAACGACTAGGTAGGGTAGGTACACTGGATATACGAGTACGGGTAATTTGTTACTGGACAGATGAGATGCCTTTGTTTGCAAAGCATGCACACAACTATCTATGTTCTGACTTTTCAATAGTAGAGATTTAAGCAGTCTTGAAACTGCATGCGATATTTCTTCTAAAATGAATTTGTAATAAAGTACATTTTAAATTAGTTTTTCGTGGCTTACGATATCGTTGAGCTGTATTGTACACCCTCAAATATCATACTCATTTTTATTTATTTAAGCGACGCAGTGTTGGAAGGCCCCCCACCCGATGGACCGACGACATTGTGAAGGTTGCGGGAAGTCGGTGGATGGAGAAGGCTCAAGACCGTTCGTCATGGAACTCTTTGGGGGAGGTCTATGTCCAGCAGTGGACTTCTACAGGTTGTTGATGATGATGATGATGGTAGGGACCCAAGCCGAAGCCATTTTGAATGCGGAGCTCTGTGCTTTTACCAGTAGATCATCATCATCATTCCAGCCGTAGGACGTCTACTGCTGAAAAAAGGGCCTCCTCTTTAGATTTCCAGCGCGACCAACCTTGTAGGTACACTGTACAGCCTTCACCCAACCAATCATTTTGGAGACATTTACCTATACTTGCTGCGCGGGGCATGCGGGTTGGCGAGATTAAGCTATTGTTATCCAAGGAAACACTGCTACCCATCCCCTAGCTTATTTTCCTTTAGTCACCTCTTACAAAATCCATGTGTAATAGTCATCATCATCATCATCAACAACAACCTGTAAAAGTCCACTGCTGGACATAGGCCTCCCCCAAAGAGTTCCACGACGAACGGTCTTTAGCCCTTTCCATCCACCGACTTCTCGCAACCTTTACAATGTCATCGGTCCATCGGGTGGGGGGCCTTCCAACACTGCGTCGCCCGGTTCGTGGTCGCCATTCGAGAACTTTTACTCCCCAACGGTTATCGGTTCTGCGAGCTATATGACCGGCCCACTGCCACTTCAACTTGCTATTTCGATGGGTAGTAGTAATAGAGGTTAATTAGCCGGGACCACCACGGTCACGGGAAATCAGTAGATATACGGATCATTTTGAAACAAATTTTATGTGACATATCATGAATATATCGCTTGCCGTTTGAATACGGCTTTATCCACGGAGTTCTCATATCTCATATCTATGACTGGCCTCATAGCTCAGTTAGTAGTAACTCTGCCTTCTGCGCTAGAGGTCGCGGGTTCGATCCCCGCACTGTACAAACATTTGTGTGATAAACACAGATGTTTGTTCTGTGTCTGGGTGTCAAATATTTATCTTTTATATTTATCAGTCTCTGGTACCCATAGCACAGGCTATGCCTAGTTTGGGATCAGTTGACCGTGTGAAAAAGTCCGGTTTTTTTTTTTTTTTTTTTTTTTTTTTTTTTTTATTATCTTTTCCCCTCCGCTAAAATGAAACCCACAATAATTTAGCTACAACTTGTGGAGATAGTAAACTTATGCGCATTATTCTGAAGACATTACCTTGAATGTTACATCTTTAGTGAGTTAAAAATCAAGTTTCTGTGGTCAGAAACTTGCTTCATTTTTAACTTACTTACTGATGGCGTGCTGTGCGTGACAGTTTAATCCGATATATTACATAATAGCTTTTGCCCGCGGCTTCGCTCGCGTGGTACCTACATAAAAAGTAGCCTATATGCTATTCTAGATAAAGATCGTTATCTATTCCAAGTTTCAACGAAATCAGTTCAGCCGTTTTGGCGCGATTGAACAACACACATCCAGACTACTTTTAGTAGGATAAAACATGCTCTCTTAATAAATCCACTTTGTATATTGGGCCTGTTCACTTTCGTTCCAGAAGGTCAAAGTCCCAGCTGGGAATGATTTGCAGCACGTATCCTCAGATCATAGCGGTCACGCCTATCGTGAACGTCAAAGTGACATCGCACCAGATGTTCAGTGGTTTGATTAATTATTACTGTATCGCAATCACCTCTAATCCACACTGGCGACACCTTCTACACACGGTCTGTATAGCCAACATTGAAAGGCGCAACATGACTGCACTACTTGCACAGTTTGGACGAGAGTTATGTATCTTTACATAATATAAATAAAAGTAACTCCGCCACGTCTGTCTGTCTGTCTGAACGCAATAAACTCAATGGACGGAGTGATTAATGAGAAAGGTTAAAGTGTGTAATTTGAAAGTTCTGTGAAAATTGGCTGAAATATGACGATGATTGTTTTAGATGTCGGAAAAAATGAAACTAAAAATGGTTTGAGCATTAAGTTCATCTCAAAACTACGTGGTGTAGCTCAATTTTAATAGATTATTTTTGTTTCCCTGTCGTGCGTTTTGTGCGTTTTTGATACCGATATTTCTACTAATTTATTTTGAGCTATCGCTCTGTTTTAGCTGTAGACGTGGCCGGCCAACTTAAGAAGAGATATTGTATCAGGGGAATGTGTCTGGACAGTAAATTATTGATAGGCCACCTGTGACGAGTTTCATCTCTGGTGCAGACAAAGTTCATGAAGTCTTGGCACTGGTGATTCAAAAGAGTTTTCAAAACTATTCGCTTGTAACGTAATATAACTTAAAAGTTTCTTACTCGTACAAGATTATAAGGAACACTATAAACGTAGAAGTACTTCTGGAGAATAATAATAAATCCTTAGAGAGAATATTTAGTGTTTCTAAAAATCCAATAATTAAAGCTTATTTGTTAAACATTAAACAACAACTTTCTGCTGTAATGTTACCCGAGAGGCCTATTCCAAACACACAAAAAATAAAAAAGTTTTACGCGCAACGAACCCTATAATTAACTTAAAAATAAGTAATATACTCGGTTAAGCGTTTTATATTAGAACGAGAACTTAAAAAAATAAGGTCTTTTATGGCTGACTTTTCATCATCTCCCTGCCCTTATCCCACTTCATGTGGGGTCGGCACAACATGTTTTTCTCTTCCACTCCCCTCTATCAGCCGTCAAATCAGTATTCACTCCTTTCTTACTCATGTCGTCTTTCACACAATCTGTCCATCCATCTATCCATATTTATGGCTGACTTATGATGATAAGAAATGCAGATATATTGAAATCTATTAAGATAAATACAGTTCATGATCAATTGAACAAGGTGATTCATACTATGTATACTATCCCGAAAGAGCCTTCTACATCCAATTTCAATACATATTATTTTACGACTTTTACATATTCGACATTTATAATAAATTGAGGAAATACTATGCGAAACCCAGCTGTTTTGGGGAAAAATCAGTTCAAACTCAATTATTCTGTTGTTTTATTGAGTACATTTATTTAGATTTTTTTAATAAATGTTGATAAATATCGTTTCTCAAAAATGATGAGTAAATTATGGATGGATGTCTATCACGCTTGGGAAAAAAAATCGTGCCTATCTCTATTTTCATTTTTTCAAACACTTGAAACTTTGTTCTATCGTTCTGCTTTTATATGTACCTACTGTACCATGGTAGTCGTAGTTAATAATACCCACTACATTCTAGTGTGGGGTCAGGAAATATGTGACTGCTGGTAATCATTGTTATTTTGTTATTAGAAGGATCTATGTACTTGTAACGCTCCAAAAACTCAGGATACCGAAAAAACCTCTACAGAAGCGGAACCAGCCCAAATGAAGTGGTTGGCAGATAGGCTTGTAGCTTGTCAGATATCCGGCTATGCCCGGAATACACCGTGAAATCCTAGTGAGTTTTTTTTATACAACTAAGGTGGCAAACTAGCATACGGTCCACCTGTTGGTAAGCGGTCACCGTAGCCTATGAGCGATTGCAATACCAGAGGCATCACGCACGCGTTGCCGACATAAAACAGCTCTGGCAACCGAGTAAGGTTGCATTATTTGAAACAAATAATGTATTTGGCTGCGATCTTCTGTAAGTCGGAGGTACCACCCCGGGCGGGCTGCTCCAATTTAGAACGAGAAAATCTCGCTGTGCCCTACCTCCTCCTCAAACAGAGTAGTCCGGAGTCACAACTTTTTTATTTTGTTGTGCTACCATGGTATTTCTAGATTCTAGTAGTGTGATGTCAGGACTAAGTACTTGTGATAAGGCTTTGCAAAATGGCAATTTTATTCAGCTCTGGTTTTATGGATTTGGTTTTGGAGCCGATTAACAAACAACTTTAGTCCTGGTGAAAGAAAACTGTAGGTATGTAAAACACAAAAATTAGGTTCTTGACCACAGAAAATAATAAAAATCTATTGTTGTTGCAATTAAGTAAGTAATATTCATAATTCGATTTTTTTTATATAACCTTCCAAGATGTTATATTTTCAATAAATATGCATGTTCAAGACACTGAAAAACTTGGTCAAATTATGTGAATTTACCTCCAAAATCACTGTTAATTGAGTAAGAAAATACGTTGCCCATATAGAACTCGAGTTTTCATTTTATCCGGCTTTTAAATTTTTCATGGTAACCCTTTTTGGGACAGGATAACCGGGATGACTTTCCGGTCTCCCCGGGATCGTAAAAGTCAACGCATGCATTTAATTTTGTGAGTTATGTATATTGGCTACGTACGAGTACGCGAAATATTCCTGGTATTTTGGCACCGTTTTTTAATTATGAAGGGCAATCTCAACTATGCGTGAATTTTTAGGGTTCCGGACCGGTAAGACGGTTTTATTTGTTCAATTCTTCTTGTTCAAGTACGCGAATTAAAAAGGAGGAGGAAGTTCATAAAAGCTTCTATTTAAATTCTAACCCGCTCGGGTAATGTAAATAATACCTACCCTAATAAAACAGTACTGCCTTTTAAAGAATGTACTGACTAGGTTTAAGCTGCATCTTATTACTATATACAGAGGAGCGTAGAAATAGGTTCTTTGATATTATTCGATAACATGAAAGGGTGGTAACATCACTATCATACATTACTAATCATTATATAACCTCATATTTACAGTGCAATTTATCTCAATATGCACAGTAAATATTATTATGCATATACCTACAGGCTTGTTTTTAAAATGCTCAAAACTTCTGACACTTTAACTCAATGGAATTGTATTCCTTATTATTAGGAGATGAAGGTAGTAAGTAAATTGTTTTTTTTCAGTCGAAAGTGTAACAATGCGTTACAACTTACAAACAACAAACAGTAGTTTAAATTTTAAGTTGATCGTTTATTAGATCAGCCTTTCAAAACGTGTTGCGTTCGAGCATCATCGGCCGCGGTCGGTTGCGCTCGGGTCTAAATACCGTTATGCGCCCGCACCGGCGGCTCGGTGGTCGGCGCTCGGGCAGTTGCTTCTAGACTGTACTGAGAGCCAGACCACGCTCCTTGTCGTCAGCTCGTGCGCTCTAGCCGGCTGACGATGACACTTTACTAAATCTAAATTCTTTCGTCAGCTCGTGCGCTCTAGCCGGCTGTACGATAATAGATTATTAGGTTTAAATTCCGTGTTAAGTGTATTCCCGATCTAGGGTAAGTTCTGAATGGCACATAAAACTCACTTGCTCATACTTTGCTATTTTTACTGTGTGTTTTATAAATGTACCTATTACTGTCTAAATTCATTTCTCAGCTTCCCATCTTTATAACATGCTAGATTTCATTGTAACCCATTTTAGATTGTCATTTTATTGTAACGTACTTTTCGTCCGTTACTCAATGACATGACGGAAGGTCAAAGTCACCTTGAGATTTCCGTTATGTTATTTTGAATTTTGTATTTCGTTTTAACGTCTTTTAGTGAGCCTTTCCTTCTTCCTTAGCCTTCTGCTTTAAATAAATATAATTTTGTAAACTCCGTTCTGTAGTACCTACCACCACGGCAAACTATACTACCGGTAAGTGAGTACTTACCTGCTTTCTTCATTATGCCGTTGGTGGGACCCCAGAACGGAAGTTAGGTAGACCAAATGATAACAATTTGGTGTTATCGCTTTCAGGAACAACTCTACGGATGATCACCTTAAGGAATCAACAACTCTACGGATAATCAACTTAAGGAGTCATCAACTTCACGGATCAACAATTTCACGGATTGAAGTCTCCCGTTTACTACAAGGGCTACGACCGACGTTCCTAGTCGGAGATCAGTTCCTGTTTCTCGAGAAGGAAGTCCTGGAAGCCACTTACGTACCACCCGTTCCCGTTGGGACCACCCACCATCATTCGGCCCACCAGGGGAGTACTTACGAGATTGGGGGTGGAGACGGAACAATGAGATTTCCCACGCTAGATTTAGTTTGTGTCCTTGTCGCTCTAGGCATGGCACACTGGCGCCCTCAAGCGTGGTTTCTTCTTGATCTGTCTCCATTTCTAATAGTACCGAAGTAGTTAGTTGTGTATGGTGTGTGGCTTATTTTGTAAAACGTTTATTTTTCTTGGTTTCCAGTAGCTGGTGTGAAAGTAGTGTGTTAATTTTGTTAGGTACATAATTTTTTTGTACTATCAAGGAAAAATATTTTTCACCATTTTTTTTTGTCCATTTTATTGTTAGTTTTTTGTTTTAGTTTTTGAACACTGCTCTCACACTAGTTGCAATTTCATGCTTTCTTTTATCATTTCACTTCATCAAACCAAAACGTTCTGTTAAAACTGATTGTAACAGAACGGAGTATTTAACATCATTGATCTAATATTTTTTGTGCTATTCTAAACTTCCCTGAGGTGAATTACGTTATATATATTTTTTGTTTGTAAATTTTCCCGTGTCTCATAACATCTTTTGATCATTTCTTACATGAAAGTCGTAAGTCGATTTTTATGGCATATGACTTTTTTCCGTGATAGTACGCGTCTTATAATTTTTTAATAATAAGATTTATTTTGCAAGGTTGAATGAAATTGAAGTATGTTTGTAGGTATGAAAGGAAGATTGAAAGAGTAAATGTAAGAAATTGTAATAAATTTAAAACTTGCGGATTTTATTTTAAAAATAAAATCTTATGGGGGACAGGCGGGTATTGTAACAATGCGTTACAACTTACAAACAACAAACAGTAGTTTAAATTTTAAGTTGATCGTTTATTAGATCAGCCTTTCAAAACGTGTTGCGTTCGAGCATCATCGGCCGCGGTCGGTTGCGCTCGGGTCTAAATACCGTTATGCGCCCGCACCGGCGGCTCGGTGGTCGGCGCTCGGGCAGTTGCTTCTAGACTGTACTGAGAGCCAGACCACGCTCCTTGTCGTCAGCTCGTGCGCTCTAGCCGGCTGACGATGACACTTTACTAAATCTAAATTCTTTCGTCAGCTCGTGCGCTCTAGCCGGCTGTACGATAATAGATTATTAGGTTTAAATTCCGTGTTAAGTGTATTCCCGATCTAGGGTAAGTTCTGAATGGCACATAAAACTCACTTGCTCATACTTTGCTATTTTTACTGTGTGTTTTATAAATGTACCTATTACTGTCTAAATTCATTTCTCAGCTTCCCATCTTTATAACATGCTAGATTTCATTGTAACCCATTTTAGATTGTCATTTTATTGTAACGTACTTTTCGTCCGTTACTCAATGACATGACGGAAGGTCAAAGTCACCTTGAGATTTCCGTTATGTTATTTTGAATTTTGTATTTCGTTTTAACGTCTTTTAGTGAGCCTTTCCTTCTTCCTTAGCCTTCTGCTTTAAATAAATATAATTTTGTAAACTCCGTTCTGTAGTACCTACCACCACGGCAAACTATACTACCGGTAAGTGAGTACTTACCTGCTTTCTTCATTATGCCGTTGGTGGGACCCCAGAACGGAAGTTAGGTAGACCAAATGATAACAATTTGGTGTTATCGCTTTCAGGAACAACTCTACGGATGATCACCTTAAGGAATCAACAACTCTACGGATAATCAACTTAAGGAGTCATCAACTTCACGGATCAACAATTTCACGGATTGAAGTCTCCCGTTTACTACAAGGGCTACGACCGACGTTCCTAGTCGGAGATCAGTTCCTGTTTCTCGAGAAGGAAGTCCTGGAAGCCACTTACGTACCACCCGTTCCCGTTGGGACCACCCACCATCATTCGGCCCACCAGGGGAGTGCTTACTAGATAGGAGGTGGAGACAGATCAATAGGCATCCCACGCCCTACTAAATTTGTGTGCTCGCAGACTGCTAGCTGTAGTTATTTAAATATTATAGCTAATAATTGAAACCCTGGTTTTCTTTATATCCTAACTACCACTAGTAGGTAGGTAGGAGTAGAACCAGGGGGCCAACGGCACAAAAGTTAAAAACGCTTAGTTTTTAATCGCGCTTTTTGGGCTTTAGACTGGCAACATTTTAAGATGGAGATTTTTTTTTATAATGAGACAGTCATAGCCATATAATCTTTTTAATGCATTGGGCTAGAAACTTGATTTTTATACGGCAATATAAACTCATAGACCTTATTCGTTGTTATAATAGGTAGCTATTATTTCAAGTTGACACCATTTCGTCACCGTTTCTGAGAAAATGGGCCACAGACAGACGGATAGACGGAAAACAAAGTGATTCCATAAGGGTTCCGTTTTTTCCAAATGAGGTTCGGAACCCTTTATAAACCTAGCGAAAACTTACAGGCTTACAGCGCGTGCTAGTTGGTATTATTCAGTCAAGAACCTCTTTCAAGTTGTGCATAATAGTTTTTGCTCAACACTGCGCTCGCTGCATGTTTCCAATTTGCGTGAGAATTTTTGTTATTTTCCTATTAAAACTTTGCTGGAAGTTAAATTACATTTTATTTAATAGGTACAGTCACCTCAAATAAGAGGTGAACTTTTCATAATTTCAAAACGATGCCAAAGTATCAAAGGAAATGATGTGCCTACATTTGACTGGCCTCATAGCTCAGTTGGTAGTAACTCTGCCTTCTGCGCTAGATGTCGCGGGTTCGATCCCCGCACTGGACAAACATTTGTGTGATGAACACAGATGTTTGTTCTGTGTCTGGGTGTTAAATATATATCTATTATGTATATCAGTCTCCGGTACTCATAGTACAGGCTATGCCTAGTTTGGGATCAGTTGACCGTGTGAATATGTCCGGAATATTTATATTTATTTATTTTATTTTATAAGAAAATATTTAAAAGAATATACAGCCTGCGCTTTGATTTATCATCATCATCATAATCAGCCTGATAAAGTCCACTGCCGAACATAGGCCTCCCCCAAAGAGTGCTATGACTATGACGGTTCCTGAGCCTTCTCCATCCACCGACTGCCCGCAACCTTTACAATGTCATCGGTCCATCGGGTGGGGGGCCTTCCAACACTGCGTCATCCTGTTCGAGGTCGCCATTTAAGAACCTTTATTCTTCAACGGTTGTCGGTTCTGCGATCTATATGGCCTGCCCACTGCCACTTCAACTTCTTATTCTGAGCGCTATGTCGGTGACCTTGGTTCTTCTACCGGTTTTCTCATTTCGGATGCTATCACGTAGTGACACTCCGAGCATAGCTCTCTCCATAGCCCGTTGCGCGTTGCGCTGTTGTTACATCGTATTAATAATGGATATTTTTAGTTACAAAAATGTACGATAGATAAGCTTCATGATCATGAAGCCTTACTTAAAACTACTGTTGTGCTTTTTTGTGCCTTTAGCATAGTTACTCAAATATTTTCTACTGAAAGCGGGCGTCGTCAGCTTCAAAAAAGCCCATGTGACAACACAATGTTTGGCGAGTGTTTGTAATATAGAGATGTAGAGGTCTGAGCCGGCTTCCTTTTACATGTTCAAACTTCGAACCAGTAATCTGCTTTTGAAAGTTATCGTCGCCGCCGCACTTGGCTCGTGGACTGCTGAATTAATGATTGTTTCTACTGTCGAGTTGAGTGCACTTAGTTCTTTGTTTTGTTGCTTATTGATACACATTTTTGGTCAAAAATAGCTCCTCTGATTCTCTGCTCTGATTTATTTTTCATATAGAAGGTGATTCATAAAATGAATACTATTCCAAAAGGCGCATATTCTGCCAACAAAAAGAAAGAAAATTAGCAATAAAAAATAAAGTAACTTTTTAAAATAAGTTGTTTTAGTCTTTTTATCAGGTTTTTCAGTAATAATTAAGATTTGACCCCAAAACAGCAGACATTTGCGTGGTGTTTTTTCAATGAAAATTACCAAATTCCAAAACACATAGAACTAACTATATGGCTTGTTGGGTGTAGATTATGCACCTTTAGCAGAACTTTAAACTTAAACTCATAGCTCAGTTGCTAGTAACTCTGCCTTCTGCGCTAGAGGTCGCGGGTTCGATTCCCGCACTCGACAAACATTTGTGTGATGAACACAGATGTTTGTTCTGTGTCTGGGTGTTAAATTTATATCTATTACGTATATCAGTCTCTGGTACCCATAGTACAGGCTATGCCTAGTTTGGGATCAGTTGACCGTGTGTGATATGTCCGGAATATTATTTATTTATTTATTTAAACATTAATGTAACAGAACAAAATACATAAAAATCATTTTTTTGAAATAACACATTCATTTATTTTTTCAAAAATTTACGTCATTTTACGTCACTATCTTTCAGATTTGAGAGGTTCATGTTTCGTTCGGTTTCGGTTTTTTTACAAAATACTATAAATTAACCCAAAATGAGCTGGTATATAAGGCTGCGAGAATGAATCTATTGCTAGGAAGTTACTGCTAAGAATTAGTCGTAAAACGTCACCGAAGTTTTACATCGTTTTGCGCTTTCTACTTATAAATCCCCTTTCGCATCTGACCACCCCTTCAAATTTTTTTTTTTTTTTTTTTTTTTATACAACTGAGTTGGCAAACAAACATACGGCCCACCTGTTGGTAAGCGGTTACCGTAGCCTATGAGCGCTTGCAATACCAGAGGCATCACACACGCGTTGCCAACCCCGAACCCCCTTCCCCCTATAGAGCTCTGGCAACCTTACTCACCGCAGGAACACAACACTATTTGAAACAAATAATGTTATTTGGCTGCGATATTCTGTAAGGCGGAGGTACCTCCCCAGGCGGGCTGCTCCAATTTAGAACGAGAAAGTCTCGCTATGCCCTACCTCCTCCAAAATATTACTTACCTACAAGCTAACAAAACATTTTTAATAACTAACCACATAATGAACAGTTTATCGTTACTTTTACGATTACTCAAAAGGCACTAAAGTTTAACAGCCTCTGCTCAAATGCCGTAAAACCTCCATAAGATTTATGCTCGTACCTTTTTACTCAAAACCACTAGATATTACAATCCACTTTAATATAGATGGTATTATGAGCTAAGAGCTGGTGCTTCATTTCTTACGGAATCAGTATACTACGGTCATACCTCCCTAATTTTTACAAAACCAGACTTTAAATCATATCATTTAAGTGAACTGTATGTTCTTATTGAGTACTGTTTAATAAAGTTCTTATCAAACCAATAAAAAAACAAACATGATAGAAATTCAAATGGGATAAGGTTTCTTTTCTGTCCAGATTTATGAAAGACAATAGTATAATAAATAGAATCATAATGAAAACAAAAAGTTTTTTTTTTAATTTTGTGTTACATATAAGTACACCGTGTTCCGTTATAGGCACCGATATAAGCATATTCTATCAATAAAAAGAAAAAAACCTGAAAAAAACTCAAATCTTTCTCTAATCAGCTGTTGTTTTTTTTATATTTATATCTAATCATTTTATAAAACGTACAAGAAGTTCGACATGAAGATTACTACCTAAATCAGTAGAATAATTGCGTTTGCAATGATTTATTTGATCCCAAAACAGATGATTTGTGAGGGTTTTTTTTAAATGAAAAATGCCGAATTCAGAAAAGCTTAGCAGACAAACTTTATTGCCAATTAGATGTAGAATAAGCCCCTTTTGGTATAGTATACATAATATTATGAATCGCCTTGGAGTACTATAAGTTACTGGTCTTACTGAAAACAGTAACAGATCGCGTTGCCTCTGGTAGAGGCAGTAGGCTCTAATAATAGCGTTAGTATACCATGCCTTTACTCCCGGACCGTATAATGTCAGCTCGGCAAAAAATAGGTCCTTTACTCCAATTTGCATTTGAATAGCGAATACAGTTCTTTGGCAGAACACGAGTGGTTTGGGCACGTTTATTACGTATCCCAGAAGCTTTGATTAACATAAAATGTTTGTGGAACCCTGAAAACCTCAATATAAGGGCTCAATGACTTGATGAACTAGATGCCTCCATAATTTCGGCAAACTCTTTGGGGTCTGGAAGCTTCATTTCATATTTTTTTGTGTGGATTTTGTCGCGATCTTCTCTTTACCCTAGTTTTTTTCTGTATGTATTTTCTGTATATTGCATGTCCTGTTTGTACGGATCCAGTCGCTGGCACTCGACTGGTTTGTTTACACGTGTCCAGTCAGTTGTGAGTTTCTTCTATCTCTGTCAATTTTGTACAAACTACAGAGGTTATCCAGCAAATGACGCAGCGCCTTCAGCCGAGGCCGTAACACTGGCACAGTAGATGCTAGCGGTGCAAGTCACTGGTAGGAAAAATCAGACAGGCGTTCTATTCGACCCAGCGTTGCACTGGCACATAAAGGTGTACAGTCGCCTGCAATAAGACGTATACATTTCACAATTATCAAAATGATGCCACAATGTTGACATAAAAATGTACACAGCAAAAACTAGACAATTATGTACCTACCTAACCAACAACAATGTGTAATTTCCGCCTAAACGGTGAACCTACCATCTTCATTCGTATTTTGGTATCTTTTTGTCAATTATGTCTTAGTGCAGTGACTGTACACACAGGGCCACTAGAATACCAGCGCTAGCGTGCCAGTGAGACTGGCGCCTGCTTGAGTATCCGTATAAACCGGCCTGAAGTGGCCACACCAGCCAAACTGTTATTGGCGCTCCGCTAAGTTAACTGTGATTCACAGATTAGGATAAATTTATAGCACTTTGACAGAACGAAGCTCTCGGTTTCTGGAGAGTTCCAATTTGATAATCACTTCTTTCGGTTAAGTCACCCATAGCCACATCATCATCATGATAGTATCCGAGTAGCCTGTACAATATATCGCAAATTCACCCTAATAAGTACAATATATAGCAAATTTGTGATCATTGTTTGATTATTCCCAATTATTGGTCAAACTCCTTAGGCTTAGCGTATTAAATGTATTTCAATTAAGTTATTTAAATTTATAATAAAGTGCAAATGGTGCTATAACATTTTCAACGAACGACTTTGGAGATGTTCCTTTTTACGTGAAATGGCAAATCCTGTGGAGTTCCATTGACCCGTACCGTAGCTTTGAAGTAAAAGTTAATAAAATTTTGTCTGCTTACATAACAATGAGAGTTTGCAACAGGTAGAGTACTTACCTAATATACTTATTTATTTAATCTTTATTGCACACAAAAAACAATGTACAAAAGGTGGGCTTAATGCCAAGGCATTATCTACCAGCCAGCCTGATTGGGTAGAAACAGGAGGTTGGCGTGCGACAGATTGTTTAACTTAAACAAAAACTATAATATATATAACCATACACTATATTTAAATATGTATATATATACATATATATATATATATATATATAATACACTGCAATAGATACTTAGTAATAAAGTAAATAAATATTATAAGTAACAGGCTCAGCGCTCATCTCTCTACTCACTAGTACTACTGTGTAAGAACTCTGAGCACCTGTCTGCACCATAATTTTCACTGTCGTTCGTAATTGTGTAATATCAATTTCGGCTGGTTTTTAGCTGTACCTAAGAACTAGAGGCAATAAAATATTTGCCACCTGCATTAATTGTATCGCATGCTCTGAAGCTAACTATGGCAGATCTATTTAAATATGACATCTTCTTGCAACCCATTTTCGCAATAAATGAATCTGAATCTGAAGTTTGAATCTCTAATCGCCGCCTTTAGTGTTGCCAGACGCAGCTTCTAGCAGCTGTAAGCTGTGTTTGACCGACATCTTAGTGTGGGACAACGCTAACAAAACATCGTGGACTAGAATGAACGTAATTTGGAGAGGGCGATTGTTTAGCCTTGATTGAAAGATTAACAGCGAGATTATCTTAAATTGGAAAATGTAAAAGAACCTTGATTTACCGATGTGAGCTTTAGCCGTTGGTTGAGCACTATAAAAATTCACAGTCAGAGGTTGTCTGAAAGATGTCGCTTCTATGAAAAGAAAACAAAAACACTTTAATCTACAATAGGCAGCATTGTATATTTTTTTATTTTCCTTTCACTGTCGCTTAGAAGCAATCTCTGAGATGACAGGATTGACATGTGATTAGAGAGAATGGAAGAAAAAAACATGTTTTGCTGACCCTACATAGCGTAAGGGCATGGAGATGAGTGCTATATTTTATTTTTGTACCATTGAGGCAACGGAATGTGGATTCCTATGATACTAAACTTCTTGTACAACAACAATAATAATCCATCAAAAAATCATTTTTATGCGCTTTTTCGAGTTTATATCTATTATACGGATAAGATCATAAAAGAGGAAATCCGTACAAGAACTAAGGTCACCGACATAGCTCTCAGAATTAGCAAGTTGAAGTGGCAGTGGGCAGGCCATATAGCTCGCAGAACCGACAACCGTTGGGGAGTAAAGATTCTCGAATGGCGACCACGAACCGGGCGATGCAGTGTTGGAAGGCCCCCCACCTGATGGACCGACGACATTGTGAAGGTTGCGGGAAGTCGGTTGATGGAGAAGGCTCAAGACCATTCGTCATGGAACTCTTTGGGGGAGGCCTATGTCCAGCAGTGGACTTCTACAGGCTGATGATGATGATGATGATGATCTATTATACAAGCAAATTACGATGCAGCGATGTCACGTAATTTAGTCTTACACTCATACACTCAGCTTTATATTCATTCGTCCGGTTACGGCCGAGTTGCGTGTGAGTATTTTTTACTCGTCAAAGTTACATTGAAGACTTTGACCCTTTATGTTTCACTATATGTACTTTTGGGTTCCTACAAGGCTCCTCTGGAATTGGTTTCTCTCTGTTCTTAGTTCATTTTCAACAAAGCTGTCTTACAATAGAAGCCACAGCAGACTGAAAATCAATGCATAGCCTAATCAATCAATCTTCCTTAGAACAAACTACAATCTTAACTATGAGGAGTAACCGCGGCCGCACTGCTGATTAAAAATGAGCCCTGTAGCTTATTACCTAGCGCAGTAATTTCCACAGTAAACAACCCTTTGTGCTGGCTACTAAGTTACCCATATCACGTTTCTTTGTGTCTTTGATACGGTAGAGTGGCCACACGCGTCGGCTAAACAAATTAATTTCAGCTCCAGAACAAATGTTTACTCGTTATCCCGAAAATTAGTTAGGTTAGCAATACGAGTTTAAAACTGGCTTAAAGTGGAATTTTCAACACGATCGTGAAATTCATATTGAAGGTATGCGCAACTTTTTGACACGTTTGCAAACAAGTTTTCAACCCTTTGAGTTTTATACATAAGCTATTATTACCCGCGGCTTCGTCCGCATTTATATAAAAGTTGGTAGGTACTCATAATTTCAACCCCCTTCTTTACCTCCTTTTGGGATAATTTTGCAAAAAGGTTGAAACACGAATTTCTTTTCATTAATTTTCAGATCCCTAACTTGAGGAATTATTAATGTACCCTACAAGATTATTTTTGAGACAAAAGAAAGCCCTCGTCCTTCTCCTGAATCTATCTCCTCGCCAAATTCCATTACGATCCGTTCAGCCAGGGCTCAATAAAAGTATGTCCGCTTTTATCTTTTGTTCACTGTTAGAAAAGGACAGCGCGAGTTTTATTTAGCCGATAAAGTTAGTGGCTGATTGTGAATAATATCGGGATAGCATACATAATGTGAACCACCTTGTTATGTGGTAAGATTGGTGATCTGTAGGTTGAAAGGAACTTTCCTAAATCTACTTAATAAACCCTGTGCGTGTATTTTAGATTTGCTAAAGAAATAATAGTCAGTACCTACTTTGGAAGTTAAAATTGAAAAAGTTTTTCTGGCTTCAATAACAAAATAGGTTACTCACCAGGAGCCATAATCATCTTCATCATCATTTCAGCCGTTACGACGTCCACTGCTGAACATGGCCTCCACAGACAGAGCGAATTCCTTATCATATGGGGGGATTTGCCCATACTCACCACGCTGGGCATGCGGGTTGGCGAGCGCAGTTAGAGCTAATAAGGGACGCTGCTGCCCATCCCCTAGCTTTGTCCCCTTAGTCGTCTCTTACGACATCCGCGGATAGGTAGATATGGAGGGGCCTATTCTTCAGCCGGGGCTACCGGTATGAACAAGCACCGTTTTGGTCCAACTGCAACGTCCAAACATTCAAATAAGTACACTTGCGTATATTATATATAGCTAGGTTCTTATTATTATACTAATAGCAAAAAATAATGAGTAGGCATTAGAACTTCAAAGATTTTTCTTGCAAACATCGGGGGCGTATAAATGTTTTATGGAAAAGATTATCATTCAGAATAATTTCTTTGAAATCCGACAAAATACATTCTACTAGCTTACTCCAGCGGCTTCGCTCGCGTGGTATGAGATAAAAATTAGCCTGTGTAAATTGAGTTAAAAACGGCTCCTTCTGGAAAATCAACACAAAACACAGTACAACTTTTTGGGGGCAGATACAAAACCAACAAATCATCATCATCATCATCAGCCTGTAGAAGTCCACTGCTGGACATAGGCCTCCCCCAAAGGTCGGAAGAACGGTCTTGAGCCTTCTCCATCCACCGACTTCCCGCAACCTTCACAATGTTACGGTCCATCGGGTGGGGGGCCTTCCAACACTGCGTCGCCCGGTTCGTGGTCGCCATTCGAGAACCTTTACACCCCAACGGTTATCGGTTCTGCGAGCTATATGGCCTGCCCACTGCCACTTCAACTTGCTAATTCTGAGAGCTATGTCGGTGACCTTGGTTCTACGAATTTCCTCATTTCGGATCTTATCACGTAGTGAAACTCCTAGCATAGCTCTTTGAGCTCTTTGATTTTTGACAACGGGCTATGGAGAGCCATAGCCCGTTGTCAAAAATCAAAGATCATGTAAATCGATCCAGCTGTTCTTGAGTTATAAATGGCGTTACAAACCCGACTTTGTTTTATGTATATAGATTTACGTAGATACATAAGTAAGCCTGTGTTCTTAGTTGAGCCCCTAATATGCTTCGTTTAAAAGTCTACTACTACGACTATTACCATCGTATCGCAAGCGTAACGCTATCGTGAATTCTTTACTCGTGCTTTGGGCACTGATAATGCGAATGATGGTTTCGATGACAATAAATAAGTTCTGCTTCTATATGCTTCTTCATACCATTCCGGTACCTTCTTCTTCCTGCACTTGTCCCACATTATGTGGGGTCGGCACAACATGTTTTCTTCTTCCACTCTCTTCTGTTAGCCGTCATCTCCGCACTCACCTTTCATACCATTCCGGTACCACCAACCACTAAGTGCATTATTTTAACGTTCCATGATACGAACCCAGGTAATTAAAAACTGGCACAAGTTGCTGTTATTGTCGATAAAGTTGCATTTTGCGTAAATTAGAACAAAAAAAAAACTGGCCCCGTTCCATAGAGCAGTCAGAACAGTTTAGTGGTCAGATAAACAAAATAATTAAGCGGTTATGGTAATCCGGGGCGGTGCCGACTCGGGAGATGGCCTAGGTACTGACCGAAGGCTAGTTTCAGGCCGAAGCCGAAAATGATCTGCAATTTCGTTGTTCTACTTTATATCACCGACAAACTCAAATACATTGGCAACATGTATCTCCAAAAAAACAACAGCATACAGTGCGTGTGAGCCTTTGTTCAGACTCGCACAGAAATACAAAAAAAAATTTTTTTTTTGTGTAGGTACATAAAGTGTTGATTGGTGCTCTAATTGGTTGAATTATTTGAATACTTAATTATTTGAATTCTCATTTATACTTTATTTACAGAAAGAAACTTAAAACTAATACAAGTTAATATTTACAAAATACACAAGAAACAGTAAGACCGTTACAAACGATCTATATATAGCTCAACTAATCCAGATCACTACCAGTCGGAAGCGTCCCCAAGACGCTGGCGGAATTGCCACGCTGGATGGCAATGCTAATTCGCTGGGCCAAATAAGAGCCAGCTCTCGGGTCACGCGTCGCTTCGATCAGACGTAAAGGACAGGTTACAAGCAATTCTCATTTTGACTTTCGCATATCAGCAAAATCAGCATACTTTTTCCAGTGTAAAATGACGGCTTACCAAAATCATAAAACATTTTTTTTAGAATGAGCACATTTGGGATAATAAACGAATTATGAATCACTTTGTGTTTTGGTAATAAATAAATGTTAAACTATCAACAAAATGTGAGGGCTAAATTTATTTCAGTCGGCTTTTAAATAATTGGCCGAATAGCCTTTTTAATGAATCACTAGGTTTATGTAAATGTTGCACCCGGGTTCGATGCATCGCTACAAAATACAAGCAGCTACCAACTTGTCTGACGAGGGCTTTAATTTCAACTTATAACTCAGTTCAAGCTAAAATTATGAATTGCCGTAGTAGCACGACTTATATGCACTAAGTTAGTAGGTACGAGCACGAGAAAATCTCGCTGTGCTCTACCTCTCTTACTTAATGAACCTATGTGTCACGCCTATGCCTATGTTTTTGTGTTTTTCTGTTTGTTTTTATTTTTTTAATTTTATTTTATCTAAAATCTGATTACCAACTATTGTCTGCTACTATCTAATAATTATGTAACCCGCTTATACCTAATCCCTCGGTGACCATCGATTCGAGGGGAGTAAATTGAAAACCATCGCTGCATGCAATGCATGCAGCAAATGTTGAATTTACTTATTTTTTAGAGACTAGATTTTTTTATTTATTTTTATTATTTATTAAAAAAGTCCATTCATCTTCTCTTTGGCCCTGCTCTTCTCTTATATCCATCCACATTCATAGCTAACGCTCTTCTCGTTACATGACTTTCATGCCTCCTCATGATATGCCCATACCATGCTAATCTATGACATCTCAACTTTTCCATCATTAAAATAATTAAACAAATATATCTAGAACAGAAAATTCAAATTAAAAGCAATTCACTCAATTCCATTTGAAACACCAAAGAGACTGTCACGTCCCTTTTGCAAACCGCCTTGTGTGAGTTACATTATGAAAATTGCCTCCTTGCCTAAACAGTTATTATGTGAAATGTTTTCTTCGCAAACAACGGGCTTCAAACACAATGTGTCTCAATCTCAATTTATCCTAAGCTCAATGGCCGTGTATACACAGAAATCAGGTTACAAGCAATTCCAAAGTTAAACCTGCGCATAGAATATTTATTTCCGATCTACAGGTCGTAGGTTCGAATTCCGGTCATGCACTAATAGATTTTCCATTCGGAACATATACTTATGTGCGCTATACAAGTGTTCTTAAAAGGTGGAAGGAAAACATCGTGAGGAAACCGTCAAGAGGCGCACATTAATCCTTTCAATATACAGATTCTTTCACCGGCGGTCATCGGCCCTTTTCAGGGTCACCATACCTCACCTGGTCACTGCCCTAATATAGGATGATCAAGAAACAATCAGTTAAACGACAAGAAAGCAAGCAAGACCTATCTGCAACTTTCTGGTAATAACCATCATGAATCTTGAACCATTCTAGACATCTACCAGCCAGGCTGTGTCAGCAAAATGGTAATAAAGATCGCAATTATAAGGATGATTTTATCAATTTTAGCTACATCGAAAGTTTTCCAAACATGAAAAGGAAAAAGCCAATGTCTTGATGTTTTCCCTTGTCAAGCTTGGAACGTTTTGAATGTTGCTAAGATTGAAAAATAAATGAATAAATATAAATACAATTTGTTAAAATTACCCTAATAGTTACGATCTTCATTGTCATTACGCTTACACAATTGCACCACTGATCTGAGGCGATGTCTAGCCTACCATCTTTGTGGATTACAGTCGCGTGTTTATTTTCGTTTGATACTAAACTAACTTTACGTGGAAAATCTGTTGAATAGTTTTCTGGGGCTGCAAGGAGAGAGTACCAGAATCCCTGCCTTCGAAGTGACTACGCCTGTTCATTGTCATAGCTACTACCCACATTTACAAGTTAATTGGAAAACTAGACGGCCTTTAATCCGTATTGAAGGAGATAATGGACAACGTTTGTTTGTCGGCTACACAAACAGGTCTGGATTGCTGCGGTTAATTTGATTGAAAGCCAATTTTAGATATGTATCTCAGCTTTTTGCTACTTACATTCATAGAAAGTTCTTCTGTCTGTATAACATTTTGATGAAAGAGATTCCGACCCTGTTACTCGTTAAGAACTTATTCTTTCCTCAGCTCGTAAAAATGAAGTTATTAACCGACTTCAAAAAGGATTATGTATTTTTTTTAATATGTTTTTTTTTCATCTCATTTCTGTACTACAAAGAGGAGTGAGATTTTTGATTGTACTAAAAACAGGCGTTTAACTCTGGCATATTCGATTGTACGATATTAACCGCAATTATAATGGCGGATTCCATAGGCTTCCATCATAGCTTTTAGAATATTTAACGTTCTCGCGAACAAAGCCGCGGGCATTCTACAAGTGTAGGTACTTGTAAATATATTTGAGGATGGAATTGATTCAGCTTGAAACGAGCTCTTTTATCTGTTGCCCATGAGCCGCGATTTAAGGTCGTAATAAATTGGATTAGGCGAGTTTTATGAGGCTATGCGTATAGAAAAAATATAAAATGAAAAATCCTTTTTATTGGACAACAAATTCTTGCCATTGTGCCACCAATCCCAACGTAAATCTAGGTTCATTTGAAGTATTCTTATGCAATTAAGACTACTTTTGGTGAAAGGAATTATTTGTTAGATCTTATATAATTTATTTATTTCAATTAGGTTTTGTTGTCACTGATAAAAAGTTTTGGCAAATAATTACAATAGCAAGAAATACTCAAGCAAATGTCTAAGAAAACCCGTTGCTCAACTTCATTGTTATTGAACAAACTCTTGGTATATTTACAGTGCAAATAGTCACGTTAGACAATTTATCTAAATACGTAGTCGTATACATAAAATTCTTACTATACTGAATGACTGATATATCAATGCACAGATATATCATTTTTACGAGAGGTAGGGCACAGCGAGATTTTCTCGCTCTAAATTGGAGCAGCCCGCCTGGAGAGGTACCTCCGCCTTACAGAAGATCGCAGCCAAATAACATTATTTTTTTCAAATAGTGTTGTGTTCTTGCGGTGAGTAAGGTTGCCAGAGCTCTTTAGGGGGGGAGGGGTTCGGCAGGCAACGCATTAGCAATGCTCCAGGTGTTGCTGATGTCAATAGGCGACGGTAACCACTTACCATCAGGTGGGCCGTAAGCCTGTTTGCCTCCGTATAACATAAAAAAAAAAAAAAACAATGCACAGTCTAAGCCATAAGTCCTAAAAAAAGGAAACTTAAAAGGAGTGGTGTGACAGTGGTTTTGTTGATCGCTGTAGTAGATTCAACTGTTTTGTGGTTTTGATATTGACAGCGTTATTAAGCCGTATTCAAACGGAATGCGATATGACTTTGAAATACATTTGAAATGTATCAAAATCTCAATTTCCTTGAAATGTCAAATAAATTCATTTAAAAAAGATCCTTACCTCTACTGAATAAAGTCAATTTTGAGCTCCAAATTTGAGGATGTGCGATATACCTAATTGCATAAAGTTTTCTTAAAAGCCAACGCTGGGATGCTATTATTTCAATGTAATTTAACGCAAAACCTAAACGTGTCTGTGAAGTGACAATTTTCCTGGAAATAATTGAACAGTTATGCTAATTAAAACAGGCTGAAGTGACGCCAAAACAGTGTCTGCGCTGTTTTATGCAAATCCACGACCCTAGCCGATAAAGCCGATAGTAACATGGCTGGCCGCCATAAGTAGCTGTACAACTCAGATGCCAGATTAAATATGAGTAGGTACAAGTGAATTATAGCCAAAAAGGTGTGTGCGCTGCTTCATGGAAATTCAAGAACCTAGCCGATAAAGCCCATAGTAGCAAGCCTACAGCCACGCCCGTCATAAGTAGCTAAGCAACTCAGGTATCTACTTCATTTAAATCACACTGTGACTACGTATGGGGTATGTGGATCGCCTAGCAAGTGGAGATCCTAAGTCTCTGCCTACACCTCCAATAAACAGGCAGGGCAGATTTTATCTTAGACCATGTTCGTGCGTCTCTAGCGCTTAGCAACTTAAGCATGAGTTAAATTGATACTTGCTTAGATAGTAATGCTGACTAGGTATAAGCACTAAAACAGACTTAAACTAACTAAAGTTTTTGTATAAAATTGTATAAAAACTTTTTCAAACACAAAAGTTTTTTTGTGTCATTGACATATCTTAGTTGCTCAGCTTCTTCTGATGGAGTCGATAGTACCTGGCATGCCTGTAGTAGCTGGAAAATTACGTGCTCAGGCTATAAGTACGGATAATGCGTAGACGTATCGAGTTTCTATGCTAGGAAAATTGAGAGATGTCTGTGGTTTTCTATACGGAATACAGGGTGTAGGTAATTAAACTACAACCTACTAAAAACCTACCTAAAACAGCCCATTAACAATATTGCGACGATATAGCAAGCTCCTAAAAGTCAAACTCAAACATATCGCACGCCGTTTGAATCATCTACCTATAGTAAAAGATACAGCCTTCTTTTACCTACATGAATTATTTTCTAAATACTCTTTTATGTTATAAAAACATTTTAAAATTAAAAAAAACTTTTCATAATTTTTATAATGCCCACTGGAACCACATACAAATAGCTATCTATAATGTGAAAGTCCACGTTCACTTTCTTTTCTTTTCAACGCATAATGAATTGTGGTATCTGTCGCTCCATTCAAACAATGGGAGCTACGGAAGACATCTTAATCCCGCTGGAATGTTACGCGCGTTCGACAAATACTCTCAGGTGTACCACTTGACATTTTCCCTAGACCCGCTAAGGCCGGTTATACAGGGTAATGCATATTATTTATACTATTCTTAAAGGGGCCTATTCTACAACCAATTGGTTGCAAAGTGGCAATGTTTGTTCTACGACTTTTGGAAATTAGTAATTTTTCATTGAAAAACCAATGTTTACAAAAACTGCTGTTTCGGGGCTCAAATCAGCTCAAACTCAATTATTCAGCTATTTTAGGTGTTGAACTATTTGAAAGTTTAGTTATAAAGATGATAATAAAACCAGCTGGTTTGAAACCGTTCGAGAAAAAAAGTTTTCTGAAAATTTAGTTTTCTCTTCGCTAGCCAGACCGCGATTGCGACCTCATTGTCTAACTCTATGAGTATTCGTAAATAAACGCGTTTGGATCATAATAATAATGTCGCTTATAATATAGAGTCCTCTTTCCGCTCAATATTTTAAGCTGAGATATAATGAAATATATTTCCGCTTAAAAACATTGAGCTTTAGTGAAAATATTTGGTAAAACTCAATATTATGGGCCATAAGGCTATTATAATGAAATATATTTCCGCTTAAAAACATTGAGCTGAAGTGAAAATATTTGGTAAAACTAAATATTATGGGCCCTAAGGCTATTGATGTCAAGGAAAAGATCCATTGAAACGAAGAACAAGCTATTTATTGTCACATTTATATAAGGAAAACAGAACTACCAAAGTGTACAACTGACCTAACACTGCGTAGATTATCCGCGCCGAGCACGGGTTGTTGAGTGGCAACGTTTTTCTTTGCGGCTATTATTTCCGGGCTAATCTGTCTGCCTCGTGTAACTCATATCCTTTTGTCTTAGTTCCCTCGTGCACCTACTTATATGCCGTGTAATACTTTACATGCTATTGTTCTTAACAGAACAGGTAAATACAGAAAATATTGTCTATGCATACGTTCGTCTGTTTCATTCTTGTATACTTCATCATCATCATTTCAGCTGTAAGACGTCCACTACTGAACATGATCTCCCCACAGATGTCCAGAGCGAATTCATGGCATGTTGGGGATTTGCCTATACACACCACGCTGGACTTACGGGTTGGCAGTTAGAGCTATGTTTGTGAAAATAGGGAAGCTTAGCCCACAGTTTTTTCCCCTAGTATGCCCAGCGTGGTGAGTATGGGCAATTTCCTCACACATGATAGGAAGTTGCTCTGGAAATCAGTAGGGTAGTCCTGTGTTCAGAAGTGGACATTCTACGGCTGAAATGATGCTGATGAGAATCACCGAAGGCACCGCGTATAAATGCGCGTCAGACGTCACTTTTTTTACTGCGTCCCAATTCTGTGATATACCTAAAATATGTATGCTCATGTCGGTTTGACGTATTGCATGCACAGCTTACGATATAGCTGCTACGTGTAGCTACCCACTGTGGCACAATCCTGAAGTAAACAATCAAAGTATCCCATAGAAACGAACTCCCACAGTGAAAACGTTTTAATGAAGCATGACTTGATATTTTTGCGCAATTTCGTTGGAGGCGTATTTTTGACATAAGTTAATTCGTTTCGATGCTACATAGTTACTCGTAAATAATGAAAAATGACAGTTACATACATAGTCCTGCCCCACACTAGGATTCCTTGTGTCGTGTGTATCAGAAACTACGAGTACCACGGTACCATGACACCCAGACTGAGGGACTGAGAACAAATATTTGCAGATTATGCAAACATTCTCGCAGCGGTAATCAAGCCCACAATCCTTGCGTCTCAGAGAACCCACTACGCCACCGAGGGAGGTTGTCATACGTTTTCGTCTGTAGTAACCCAGGTGGTTATTGTTGAAGGTGTAATTT
This sequence comes from Anticlea derivata, assembly GCA_947579855.1. Classification (NCBI taxonomy): domain Eukaryota; kingdom Metazoa; phylum Arthropoda; class Insecta; order Lepidoptera; family Geometridae; genus Anticlea; species Anticlea derivata. The sequence goes on along the minus strand of OX388271.1, from coordinate 4,528,460 downwards.
TTGACTGAAAACCGGTTCGCTTCTACATATATGCTGGTTTATATTTATTTGATTACATAACATTGATGCACCTGCGATTCCTCATACTACGAAATGAAAAGTCAGGAACTCGATGTTTTATCTTGAAAATGACGGTTCGGAAAGTATTTCGCTCGCAATTTTGTTTTCACAAACTTGTCCGCTCTTCCAATTGTTCCAGAAGCCGTGTTAAAAGTCTTGCGTTATGAAATTTTAAATTCGCTCAAAATTATGCTTACCTACTTCAACTAAATAAAATCAATTTTCAGGTTGGTACGATTTACAAAGTAGTATCGGTCCCTGTATATTTTTACGTACTTTGAATAATAACGAATTAAACAATTTGCTATTCTACATGCAAAATCTTAGACGGCACCTGGCGCAATGTTAATCACGAAACATTTCGTGCTCACGCTTGACGTAAAGATACAACCAAACATTTTCGTGGATGTTTGCGCGTCGTGTAAATCATATGAAATAAGCCATTAGCGTAATTTATAATATGGTAGGAGCGCGTCGTGCATCGTAAAATGTAACGTACTTTCACAGCAGTTGGGGAAACCTAATGAAAAAATATGCCTGTTTTTATGAGGATTCTGTCGGGCCTAAAGAGCCTGATACGCGGTTTTCGGTAACTTTTTCACATATTTTGGATTGTCTGAGCTTCCTGAAGTCAATGGAGCAGATGGGTCTATGCCATAAATTAAAGTAATATGCGGATACTTTTTCCATCTCATCACTTGTAGCGGTTCCAAATTATTCAGAAAAATATAATGCCACAAGAAAAAACACTCAAAAACTTGTAACAAGGCTTATCTGGTACACATACCTACTATCATAAAACTAGGGTTTAAACTTTGTAAGTATAAACAGATTCAACTGAGTTAGACTCAATCAATACAACAAAAAAAGAATAGATGGTACCTAGAATAGCACTACCTAGGCCTTTTATTTAGGTGCAACGCGAGCGGCACCACGGGCATAAGCTAGTCAACAATATAGAATTTCGAGGCTAGTGAGAAATGTCGATTTGGCCTAGGAGGAAACAAGGAGTTTAATCCGAAGATTATTAAGGTTCGAAACCGGTTGTGCAACAATGAGTTTCTCTATTCGTTTTTTTCGGTTCTTACCCACCGTCCACCTCCCTGTGACCATTATCGTTTAAGGAAAACATTGTTAGGAAATCAATAATTATTTCTATAAGCGGCGATGGGCTTGCACTCTGTCACGTATGGGATACTCAATTTACTGCAAAACTAAAAACTACTGCTGTGGCATGTCCCAAATGTTTGGATGTGCCGCTGACTACTCCCTTAGACATCTTTAAGGATCTGATTGCCTGGAGATCTGAGAGGATGTCTACTGCGCTTGGGGATAATAGTCGTGAGCCTATTTCTGCCTTTTTTCCTATTTTCTATTATAATGCTAAAAATATAGACGGGGATGTGAAAAATAGAATAAATGCGGGATGGATGAAATGGCGACAGGTCACAGGAACTACGTGTGATCCAAGAATGCCCCTTAAACTTAAGGGGAAAATTTACAAAACGATCATAAGACCTGTCGTACTGTATGGATCTGAGTGTTGGGCAACCAAAGGGACGGATCAAAGAAGAGTGCATGCTGCGGAAATGAGAATGTTGAGATGGATGTGTGGAGTGACTAGAATGGACAAGATACGGAATGAGTACATCAGAGGAAGTTTGAAAGTAGCGCCAGTGACTGAGAAGTTGAAGAGCAAAAGGTTAGCGTGGTATGGGCATGTCATGCGGAGGGAAGAATGCCATGTGACTAGAAGAGTGTTAAATATGAATGTGGAAGGATATAAGGGCAGAGGTAGACCAAAGAAAAGATGGATAGATTGTGTGAAAGACGACATGAGTAAGAAAGGAGTGAATACTGATTTGACGGCTGATAGAGGAGAGTGGAAGAGAAAAACATGTTGTGCCGACCCCACATGAAGTGGGATAAAGGCAGGGAGATGATGAATGCTAAAAATAAACATGGTAATCACAAGATATGAAAAGGTAAAGCTGAGCTGTTTTAAATATCTCATTATTGTTCTTCAAGACTTAACTGGGCGCTTGTCATATTCAACTTGGAGATCATCTCTAGATGAATTTAAAGTTGAAAATTCTAATATTTAAAGTTTAATAACTAGTGTTATATATTCGCTCGTGGCTTCACTTGCGTAAGGTTCAAGGAATTTAGTGATTGACTGACTCTAGTCAGTCAGTCACTAAAACCCGTTCATGAAATGAAGGCATATCATAGAACCAACAGCATATATGTACAATGCATGTACCACCGTTCACCACATTTTTTATACTTTTGGCTACTATTTTTACTTTCTTTTAAGGCATGACCATTTTTAAGGCCACAATACTTCAACCTGGTCACTGACCTTACAAAGGGTGACCGACTCCAATGAAGTATCTTCCTTTTTTTCAATAAAAATGGGGCTTATGTTACAGATTTTTCTGTAGGGAATAGAGGCGATAATAAATCAAAAGTTGAGACGGGGTCGGCACACGTCAGTTTGCGATGCAATCCGAGTGGGATGAGAAATTAATAGTTGTTTGTTCAGAATCCACTTTAATTCCCATTATGAGAACAAGGAGTACTAGAAAGATTTTGTTTTTAAGTAAACTAGAGAAAAACTTTCAACTCTTGCTGATAGAAGTGAAGTAGAGCGGAATCGAAGTATCGTGCAAGAAAATAATGACCATGCCAGATTTAACTCATCATCATCAGCCTGATGTAGTCCACTGCTCAACATAGGCCTCCCCCGTCATGGCACTCTTTGCCATGACGAACGGGTTTCTTACTTATCATAATAAGGGGGGGGGGGGGGTTGGACCATAAACCCACCACGCTGGTCCAGTGCGGTTTGGTGGGTGGCCAGAGCATCGTTCGTTGATCGGCAGGGTGTAACGCGTGCTGGTGAGGTTGGCTTGGGTTCCAGTCGGTGTTGTTTGGAACCCCTTTGGTTCACCCGTGAGTTTAAATTGCAATTTAATATTATAGTACTGGTTGGTACACTCAACCAGTTTTTAGTTACAATTATATCGCATTCGTGTCAATCGTCGATTTGTTTAATGTACACGATACGACATTGAGATACACGACATGATGATACTACGTTTTATAATAAACGACATCAGACTAAAACTATTTTAATAGATATTACCGAACTATAAAAGAGTGAGGACTTAAAATACCGAAGTTAAACACAGTTGTGCACAAAATATCTGTATTAATGAACTAAAGGCAGGTAAATTATATAAATCGAGACTTTTCATATCATAATAGATTAATCAATTTCACCAAATGAACGATAAAAATCGAGTAAATTGTAATCGTAATTTCAGAGTCAGCTGTACCTATTTTAAATTAAATCACATCAAAGTTTAAAGAAAATAATGAATGCGTAATTGGCAATTTCTCTTATGAAAGGATGTTGCGGCATGGCTAGACACGAGATTTAATAACTGAAAATGCTTTACAAAAGTTGTGCTCACGCGGGGACAGCCAGCCGACCACCGCAGCGGCCCCATACAAGGACAGAACTCAAAATATAATTATATTTGTACCGAGAAACTTTGTGGGCTTCTAATGGTAATCGGTGGTGTTTGGAAAATTGGATTTGTTTCCGCTATAATTGGTTGGCAAGGCTGGGAGTTAAATGTCTGGAATGTGGTACATTTATGCTTTTGAAACAGAAAGAAATATATTATCTCTACAATGGACATAATAGATTATGCTGGGTGTTGTATATACGGTGCTAATGTATATTGTGCTCTGAGGCTACTATGTATTCGTCACTTAGGTTAATTATATGTCGATAGTTTATGAATAACAATAGCGCGCGTAGGGGTGTATATATTTTTCTTAAAGATCGACCATAATAGGCCACTGCGCAGCTCAGCGACAAAGTGCTGCCTAGAGTGCTTTTTGTCGCCTGTCGCACGCGCAGAAATTAGTATTCATGACTGTGCGTGCGATCGGGTCCTAGCCGTTTCTTCGCTTATTGGCGCTCAACGAATGTGGCCCAAAATGGAAAAGTGGTGACCACAAGAAGACGCGCTGATGCTACTGATTGCTCCTATTGGTACCAGTGGCTTGGCCAATTGACGCGGCCAGCCGGCCACCAATCGCGGCTACCAGTAGCTATATTTGCGGGGGATGTTATGCAAGAAAAGGATATATATGACACAGATTTTTATTGTTAAGCTTGATTTATTTAACAATTTTTACTTATGGTAACAGATATCATACCAATATAATAATACGGACTAAGTGAACATAATTCCAGTCCTTACCTACGCGCAATAAAAGAAGAGCGCACATAAAACTTTAGATCTGTTTTTTTTTAAACAGATTTTGTCGCTATTTACGGACGGAACTGTGTGTTTTCCCAACACTTGTAAATTCGATGCGTGTTTCTATCATGTATGCCAGGCATGTGCGTTTCCCGACACCTCGTGTTGTGGGTACACCATCGCATCGAATTTGGTGTTTTATCGGATATCCAAGAAAAGCCAAGGCACCATTGCTATATGCAGTCAATAAAAAAATAAAAAAATAAAAAGATAACACTATCACGAGATGTGATAGATTTGCACGTACCTATACGTGACGTCCATGATCTATTGCTTGGATAAAAAGTAAGATGTTAGGTTGGTAGCAGGTACAAGCATTAAAGTAGAGCTTTATCTATTTGGGTTGATTTTGGTTTCATCTTACTTCTAGTTCTTTACGTACGTTTCTCGGGGCGCACAAACACATTGCCTAACGTATATTTCAACATGTTTGACGTCTGCGTTTGCAAGCAACGCGTACGTTTTGTCTTAGATTTAATAAAAAGCATTAACATTTCATACAAAGTTAGTTGCAGCATTATCCTCGGCAGCTAAATATGCATTCACGTTGCGGAGCGGCCACATCATGCCCGCAAAATTTTGATAAAAAGCTCGCGCGCCGTGCTCTTGCCGCTCGCGACGTGTTGCAGTAACAGCGCGCGGAACATACTCGGCACATTTGTCAATGTGGGCGCACCCTAAAGCCTGCGAGCTACAAACAAGAAGCTACAAACATTCCTGGAACGCCGGCACACACCACATTTGACGTTTATTCGATTTAAGTCCGGTCGCGCTGCAAGTTTGGAAAGTGTCGACTGGATTAAATTCTAGTTCTGAACATGGTTTTAACTCAATGCAGCTGGACCGGTGCCGCAATATTACAGTAATCATGTCGTGCGTGTTTCGGCCATTCTCAGAAATGCTTTAGCCAATATAACCTTTCTCTATGATTTAAGAGCTTAGCTATTGTCGTCGGTGTAATAATGATGCAATTTCCTCCATTCTGATCTTTCCAATGCGAGTTCTTTTACTTCTTTATACGACATGACGGCAATCTTCTCTTTTATATGGCTCATGTAACTAATTCTTGGTCTTCCTCTTTCTTAAAATAAATAAAATAAATAAATAAAATGTTATTTGGCTGCGATATTCTGTAAGGCGGAGGTACCTCCCCAGTCGGGCTGCTCCAATTTAGAGCGAGAAAATCTCAATGTGCCCTACCTCTCGGAAAAAATGTTGTGTTTGTTTGTTCTTCATTCTCGCAGAAACGGAGCAAGGCATCGTTTTGATTTTTTACAGGAATAGGTATGGTAAAACAGCCGGGTAAAGACATAGGCTACTCTTTAACCAGGTACAAGCGAGTGAAGCCACGCGTAGAAGCTAGTAGGTACTTACTACAATAATAATGTTTACTGATGACTTCCAAGTCCTCCCGAGTAAAGCAAACTTTGCTTTGACCTACGAGTAGAACTGACGTGGGGCTCATGAAAATTGATGTACATAATATACCTGTGTCATCTGTTTTAAGGAGATATCTTTTCTCACCCCGTATGATCTAGGTAGGTAGGTACAAATTGTTTAATAGCTCAGAGCCTTGTTGTGGTCAGCGGCCTCTAGACGGCCAAATTACTACAATTCATCACAGCCGGCTGGACTAGACAACTATAAATCACAAATTAATACCTACTCATGTTTGGTACTCGTATTTAACACTATCACGTCATTGTTGCACGTTATTAAAACATGGTATTAAAGCGTGTGTTTACACGATAATTAATGTTTTAAACATAATCGACAGTAAACGCTGAAATGTGTTAGTTGTGCAGGATTTCACACATTTTGTACGTCATGTGATTAAGACCCGTGTAAAATAGGAGGAGGTAGGGCACAGCGAGATTTTCTCGCTCTAAATTAGAGCAGCCCGCCTGGGGAGGTACCTCCGCCTTACAGACGATCGCAGCCAAATAACATTATTTGCTTCAAATAGTGTTGTGTTCCTGCGATGAGTAATTTTGACAGAGCTCTTTAGGGGGGAGGGGTTCGGCAGGCAACGCATTAGGAATGCTCCAGGTGTTGCTTATGTCAATAGGCGACGGTAACCACTTACCATCATGAGAGCCGTGAGTCTGTTTGCCTCCGTACAACATAAAAAAAAACAATTAATTATGCTCTGAAAAGGTTCTTGTACGGAAAAATATACCTAAAACCAAGAAAACAACTAGACTACGCCTTTATAAACACTACAGCCTTTCGAAATGGCGTCCTTACAAGAGCTTTATTATAAGCAACTAAGTTCGAACAATAGAACCAGGGGCTGATGAAGTGATGAATCGCCCTAATCTCGGCGTCTTGACGGCCTGCATCCATCACACCATTTACTCCAGTTTTGTTCATAAAACCGTTTTCAATATATGTGAGTAAGAATGTATTTACGTGGAGCAATAAAAATATGTATTTTCTTTTGTTATAGAATTTTAAACTAACTGCAAAGTCTAGAACTATTTCAAAGATATTTAAAGAAAAATTTTGAATGCCACCATGCAATTGAATTTACAGAAAAACAACCTAAGTACAAAAAACAAACATAGTTACATTATTGCAAAAAACGATGCAAGAGTGGCATCTGTAGTTTGTAGCTACTCTAAGTTATCTAGACATTAATTGTCGACACACTTTATAATTCACCGGGCTGAAATTTCCGTTTGTAACCGTGACATGGAGTAGGTAGATATAGGTAGGTATAGATAGATAGATAGATAGAAAATGCTTTATTGCACACCATAAAAGTACAAACATGAACAAAAAACAATAAAAACTAAACTATGCGATGAACAATGGGCAGCCTTATCGCTGAAGTAGCGATCTCTACCAGACAACCTTTGGATGGAGTGGACTGGATATAATTAAATAGGGGTATATCAGATGTACTTAATTATAATAAATGATATAATGTTGTGCACACAACCTAAAAATAAATTTTACCTACTAAACATTATAACTACATATTAATATATTAAATAATATGCCTACCATAAAAACAAACGGTATATAGAAACGCAACTGTATTGAATATGCACGTCATTATTATTATTATTATTATTATTGAAAGGTGCTTTACGCGAGAAAAGGCCAGATCGAGCAGTGATTTGATGTATTTTATTGGAAGAAAGTGTTCTCTCGCCCTACACTGACATGAAACTGACACTATTTTATCGTAATTGCTGTCAAGTTGGAAATCATCAGTTGCCACGGTTTTAGATAAGGTACCTAACTACTTAGTAAATTATACGTGAATTTATTTCTGAGGTCAAGGAATCAAGGATATTTTTAGAATATTTATATTAATGCAATTACAGTCGTAGTCGTAGAAAACAGAGTTCATTTCTAGTATAATATTATTTTAGTTTAATTTACAACTATTATTATAATTTTTTTCTGTTACTAAATAAATACTTATTATATTACAGAATAAATCTTATTATTGTACACATATATACAGGGCGTCCCAAACTTATTGGAAATGAAGGGGAAGTACCTTAAATATCGTAGATAGGGTATTTTGCTGAAAGAAGACTTTATGTTATTTTTAAAAGTTAGTAATTCTGCATTCATAGATTTTCTAAAAAATACTTGCTTCGTCTGGGAATCGAACCGACTTAAATGTAAAAAAAAAATCATCATACTTCTATGATGCCAATCGAAAGAATAGCTAAAAAATAATAACTTTGCTTAAGTAACATAGTATTTAAAAAAAAAGGAACAACATGAAAGATTCAAGAAGAACTTCCATTAGATCAAAACTTACTTGATATGCCATGTTCGCAATAAATTTACACAAAACTTGTGTAAGTGAATTATTAAGAATAAACAGATCAATCCAAAAACAAACGCTCGCACACACTGTTCCATTTTCAAATTTAAGAACAACATTTAAAAATATTAGTTCTTTTTAAAAATATTAAAGTATGCATTCTCATAAACTGTTCCATTTTCAAATTTAACAACAACATTGGTGTCCATTCTGTTGTTTTAGGATTCCTAACATAAATTATAAGATTTCTTAATTTTCTAAGTTAAGTGGACCTAAACATTATGGTATTCTCTTTACATATCCTAAAAAATCCTAAATAAAACGTGTTTGAAAAATTTGACTCAATCATTTTACGTTGTTCCTTTCTTTTAAAATACTATGTTACTTAAGCAAAGTTATTATTTTTTAGCTATTCTTTCGATTGGCATCATAGAAGTGGGATGTTTTTTTTTTTGACATTTAAGTCGGTTCGATTCCCAGACGAAGCATGTATTTTTTAGAAAATCTATGAATGCAGAATTACTAACTTTTAAAAGTAACATAAAGTCTTCTTTCAGCAAAATACCCTATCTACGATATTTAAGGTACTTCCCCTTCATGTCCCATAAGTTTGGGACGCCCTGTATATATATATTTAAATCTGATTATAATTACAATAATCAATGTTCTATATTTAAGCTAAATATAAATAAATTAAGTTTTAAATCATAGTTGTATCGAGTTTCTCTACCTCGACTTATCTAACGATACCTACTACTAATCAAAGGGAAATTAATAACAAGGATTAAAACCAGTTACTTCTCTTGGTCCTTTATTGTATGTACTGACATGACATACTCCTTAGAACTAACTCTGTCCTTAGCTCTACTAGAGTTTCCACTCTAGTTATGCTTACTCTGTGGCCGTACACTAACGTACTACTGTAGACTGGTGTAACGTACGGCTCTCTGAGGGGCCCTGCTGGATCGAATTATAGCTATTTGTTCTTGTAACGCGTTGAACGTAGGTACCTATTGCGCACTCTAATGTTCGGTCGAATGGTTCTGTTCTTTAGGTTAATTTACCTTTAGTAGAGAGATCTTTAATATCTTGCTTCCTACTAACTTTATAAATGTGAAAAGAGAGGATGTTTGTTTTCAAGTGTACTAGATACCTACGCCCGAACCGATAACAACTGAACGACAACAGGTACAGAGATTGATTGTATTTGAAGCAGAATCTTCAAAAAATACGAGTATGATAACAATCCCATGATTTTTTTTAATTTTTTTTTTATTTATTTAATTATTTATCTCAGTCTGCGCCAACCTGATGTTTGCTTGATCTAATAAAGAGCACCAATTGAAAACTTATATCTTCATGACCTTGAAATTAAACCATTGTATTTTTTATTAATTAACATTTCTTTATTTAGTACGCAGTACAGGTAAGACCACTCCAAATTGTAAAACAACTCCGGTTTTGATGAGCGCTGAAGAGCTACTAGAGATTTAAATGAAATCATTGCTTTTGTAAACAATCAGTAATGCCGAATTGAACGTAATTGATGTCAGTTCGGAGGGCGCTATACATTGCGCAAACTGTGTCGAACAGCACTTGATTCATTTACAATTATTTTATTATCAGAAGAAATCGAATACCTCGCGAGTCCTCCATTTAACCTACTTCTAATTATCGTATCGAAATTAAACTCGGTATGTATTTGTTGTACGGATGACAAACTATAATTTGGTATCGAAGAGCTGATCTGATGGTGAAACCAGGAGGTGGATAGTGGAATTCTTTAGTAGCTACTAGTGAAACCCTCGAGTTTGGGCTCGTATGATTGGTTTTGACGAGTCCAATAGATTGGGCTTGGTAATGAGGGTCTGGTGATGAAGCAAGGTGATGGATATATAAACCGCTCGAGTTTCAGTTTGTTTGACAAAGCGCGTTTTTAATTTTTTTAAATGTAGTTAAATTTTGATTATTTCAATAGGTACTCAGAATTCGGAATCTAACTCGGATGGGCAGCGTTTGGGAAACTTCGTCATATCTTCTCGTCGCAGATACCGCAGAGCCTCAAGACTAAATTCTACAATCAGTGCGTGTTGCCAGTGATGACTTATGGCACTGAGACTTGGTCGCCTCATATACAAGCTCAAAGTCGCGCAACGGGCTTTGGAGAGAGCTATGCTTGGAGTTCCACTACGTGATAAAATCCGAACTGAGGAAATCCGTAGAAGAACTAAGGTCACCGACATAGCTCTCAGAATTAGCAAGTTGAAGTGGCAGTGGACAGGCCATATAGCTCGCAGAACAGACAACCGTTGGGGAGTAAAGGTTCTCGAATGGCGACCACGAGCCGGGCGACGCAGTGTTGGAAGGCCCCCCACCCGATGGACCGACGACATTGTGAAAGTTGCGGGGAGTCGGTGGATGGAGAAGGCTCAAGACCGTTCGTCATGGAACTCTATTTGGGGGAGGCCTATGTCCAGCAGTGAAATTCTACAGGCTGATGATGATGATGATGATGATCTATTATACAAGCAAATTACGATGCAGCGATTTCACGTAATTTTGTCTTCTTTAGACAGTAATTACCATACTTGCCAGTAATTTAAATTCAATAACGCAAAAATACATTTTTGCAGTTTTACAGATATAAACTTTTTATTCCGTTTTGATAACCAGTTAACAAATAAGGAGTAAAAAGCGTGAAAAATGGTTGTGAAAGTGGACTAAACCAAATTAACGTTCATCATTTGCAAATAAAGTGAGAACAATGATTATTAATGAAAGTGAAAAACGAAATTATTGAGAGTAAATATTTGAAATCAGAAGGTAACTGGTTCAGTTCTTATTAGCTTAAACCTTCAATTTGATAATGGATAGTAAGTTAGGTACCTTTAGCTTGAATATCTATCTAGATAATATATTCGTAGTTACGTTTTATCCTACCTGGATCAAGTGGCGTAGACTGACAGCGGTAAATGAATCTAATTAAGAAAGGTTAGTGTTTGATTACTGAATTTGAACAGTTGATTCATGACTAGTATTTGCGATACAATATTGATTATTTTTAGCTGTTGTATGGAAGGCGTCTATATTGGAGAAATTTTCGTACAGTTTGTGCCGGGAATCACTTGGAGATTACCGCAAGCATCGATTAAGCAAATTCTCACTCTTATTGTTTGATGATATATTTTATGCGATGATTGTACCTACAAGTACAACCACGTTTTTTTGCTGGGAAGGTCTCTATATGACTGGCTTTAGACGCCCAATATAATTGGTACAATTGTATGTACAAAATACATTATATGCTTGACTCGCTATCACTTCGAGAGTGTCAGAAACGGTGCAAAGCGTGCAGGTCTATATCGAGCCAAGCAGATCAAGTAGCGTTAAATCGCTTGTTTTATAAAAAAAGCAAAACTTATAACATATTATCTAGGGAATACATAAATCAAATTTCCTCTAAAAATATTGACCAAACTAGGTATATACTTTTAATTACAACCTTTGATTAGATCGAAACTATCCGAATCAAAGGACCCAAAACTAGCAACTGACCTTAAAACTTGAATCCCAGAGGAAGATCAATACTCCATTTTACGAATGGAGCAGATACCGAATCCCGAACAATGTCAAGGCTTGGCTTCGCAGTAGGCGAGGCAGCGGGTCAGCGGCGTGAGATTGATTGGCGTCTAACCTTGTCTACCATGCATGAAGATTACAGTCCATTACTTTTTATATATGAAACTAGTGGAGACCTGCGTGACTTCGTTTCCTTGAAGTTATTTTCATACAAATTTCAACCCACACTGTCCCTCTTAGAACGAGTTTCGGTAATACCTTTCTTAAGGGTATCTAAAGGGTAGCTTCTTGTAATGGTTGCACCATTACAAGAAGCTACCCTTTAGATACTCCTATAACTTCTGGTTTAGGCTGTAGGTACGTTGATTGTCCGTCAGTCAGTAAGGTAACGATTTTATATATTTAGATCCTTCCCGACCCGTTGGTCCTTCTAGCTCTAGCTGTTTTCTTCGCTATGCTGGTTTATATGTATAGTGCCTATTCCACGTACAGAAAGAAAGAAAGAAAGAAAAACTATTTATTTTTCCTACAAGCAAAAGTTCACAACATTGTTTCCTAACTATCCGGGCAAAATATATAAAATATACATATATATGTATACATACTATATATGCTCGTTTCGTTTGTTAATAGTAAACGCATAGGGAACGTTTCACTAGTGTGGGTTTGGTAAAGAGCGCGTATACCGCGTTTGTCACGCACTAGAAGGTCGAGTTGGTGATGTTCGTTCGTGAGTTTTTTTTTCATATTTTCGGAAAACTTACATCTTGCTTACAGAAAAGGTATTTTAATAAATATTGTACAACTTTATAGAAGTTACATAATGTAAGAAGGCCAATTAAAAGTTTTCATAAACAACTTAGGTTGTTGCTCACTTTTCACCATGAAACGTACGTTAATCTTCAGCAGCTTACTAGATTTTGAAAGGGCGCTTTTAGTGACACCATATAAAAACGTTATGCTATTCTCTCCGGTAATCTGCTCACGTTTCACTTCTCACTTTGAAAAGTGAACTCACAAATATTACGGCTCGATCCTCAGTTATTTTGCGTTGTGTGTGGATAAGGTTTTAAAGCTTAAATAAATTATTTATATCACCTACCCGGCAACACAATCGGATTTACTTTTACACGAATAGCAATCTTCGCAAGTTTGCTGTAGCTATCTTGAGTTTTCAAATAAATTGGCAATCTTTTTTGTTACATTGACTGGCCTTATAGCTCAGTTGGTAGTAACTCTGCCTTCTGCGCTAGAGGTCGCGGGTTCGATTCCCGCACTGGACACTGGTGTTTGTTCTGTGTCTGGGTGTTAAATATATATCTATTATGTATATCAGTCTATTAGTTTTTTTAGCGATAAGACCGCCCATTGTACATTTATGGTCTTTAGTATTAGTTTCTGTTTTATTTTATATTTTTTAAATTTGTAAGGTGTACAATAAAGTATTTTCATTCATTCATTCATTCAGTCTCTGGTACCGATAGTACAGGCAATGCCTAGTTTGGGTTCAGTTGACCGTGTGTGATATGTCCGGATTATTATTATTACTAAGCTAATTAGAATTCAACCTTACGTCGAAGTAATAGCTACTTTGTTGCTATGCCACGACCGTTATAATATATATACCTACCTAATGAAGTAACGACAATAGCCTGCTACTCTGGACGAAACGCTACTAGATTCCAGATAGCATTGTTACGAACGCACGCTCGTCCCGTATTGTTTAACGTCGATCGGATTTGCGTAACAGAGCGTGAGAGCCACCTGTATAGTGATTACATGGAAGGATGTGTCTGTGAACGGACTCTGGCCAGTATGCTCTGTGTCATAGAGTGAACAGTGAAGAAGCGAATCTAATTCTATTTTTCAAGATCATAAGAGCATTGGTGAAGTGGTGGTAGTGGCCCCGCATTCCAATCCACAGGTCGTAGGTTCGAATCCCAGTCTTGCACCAATGGATTTTCCTGTCGGATAATAATTGCCTATTTTGTGATGGTTGTTACGTCTCAGCGGTAAAGGAAAATATCGTGAGGAAACTGGCATGGAACCTAAAAATTCGAAGAAGTGACATGTTAAATAAAAAATAAAAAAATAAAAAATATTTATCTGGGTGTTAAATATTTATCTATTATATTATATCAGTCTCTGGTACCCATAGTCTGGCTATGCCTAGTTTGGGATCAGATGACCGTATGAATATGTACGGAATGTTTATTTATTTTATTTTTATGTGCACGAAAGGTGCCGCTAAGAGGCGCACTTTAATTCTTTCACTATACGGATACTTCACCGACGGTCATAGGCCTTTTTCAGGGCCATCACACCTCAACCTGGTCACTGACCTAATACAGGATGACCAAGAAAGAATCAGTGACACGTCAATATGTAAGAAGTTCGCGTTCTGCACTGCCGGTTATTGCGTAGCAGTGCAGGTCTAGACAAGATCCATTTTCTGTTGGCGTTAACGCCAGTGGCAAGATCGAATTGTTTCGAAATGGCATTAGCTTGCGAGTTGTCACGTGACTGCTGGAATGTTGATAGACTAAATTCCGGGTTCATATAACGCTATCGTGAAAGGAAAGCGAAGCGTGGAAATTTTGTCTAGAATAGTCTTGTGTAGGTACCTACGGCGTAGCACCGTAGCATGTCGTGTAGCATCGTAGCTCGCTGCGTAGAATCAAGTCATCCTTCCCAACTATTCCTAGCAGAAATATCTCGCATTCAGGAATAGGTATGTTTATTATACATAGGTATAGATAGCATAGAAGTCTAGCAAAAAAAAAGAAAAGAGACTTAACTAGGCATCTCATAAGTCTAAGGTTGCTAAAACATTAACTGTAACATGATTATCTATCCTATGACGTGCGCCTGCGCTTAGAGTGCGTGCCTCCCAGCGTATGAATGAAGTGTGAGCGCGGTTTCTGTGTTTCAGGGAGTAACGCTAATACAGACTAAAAAACCTGTATTTTTTTAGCTGATACATATTTTTATATTGTCAAAATACGTTCATTGACAATGCACTGAACAACGTTTGTTCTAGAAAAACAGTGATATAAGTGTATCACTTGTGTATAACAAAAGCTTAACATAAATCCTCGAGTCAAGAGACAAACAGTCATCAATCACACGATGTCAAATATATCGAAGCCCGCCCTGTGTAACAACCAAATAACCCGTCACAAGCCAATAGGTGCGTGTTGTAAAGTGTATGTATACCCTATCTATCTACGACCCTACAATCTAAATAGAGGAGACATGTTTTGCGAGCGGTGCCGTTTACCGCTCGTCGGGGATTCGCTGATTTACTAGGTAGTTTGCAGGTTTATTTGGTGCTGGAGTGTGATTATGTAAATGTATGAGCTTTGGGTAAGGTCTTATCTTAAGACTGGCCTCATAGCTCAGTTGGTAGTAACTCTGCCTTCTGCGCTAGAGGTCGCGGGTTCGATTCCCGCACTGGACAAACATTTGTGACTAACACAGATGTTTGTTTTGTGTCTGGGTGTTAAATATATATGTATTATGTATATCAGTCTCTGGTACCCATAGTACAGGCTATGCCTAGTTTGGGATCAGTTGACTGTGTGAATATGTCCGGAATATTTATGTATTTATTTTATTTTATTTTATTTTTTTACACTCGATAGATGGTGATAAACAAGGAGTACTAGAGTCAGTATGATATCCCGAAAAGGGCTACTTTTGTCAACCGATATTTAATTCTTGTACTACTGATTGGCATTGTTTAAGTGTTCCTATGCGGACCACAGAAAAGAGGGACTCTTCTAACACAGGTTATTGCAACTTAAAAGAAGAGTTCCCAAACCATGTAACACAACACCTTGTTTGGAACAATAAACAATATTTTGATTTTGTTTTTTTTTGACTTTTATGCAACAAATATCATCATCATCATCATCATTTCAGCCGTACGACGTCCACTGCTGAACATGGCCTCCCCCACAGACAGAGCGAATTCCTATCATGTGGGGGGGATTTGCAAGCGCGGTTAGAGCTATTGTTGTTAAAATGAGGACGCTGCTGCCCATCCCCTAGCTTTTTTCCCTTAGTCGCCTCTTACGACATCCGCGGCTAGTTAGATATGGAGGCGCCCATTCTCTAGCCGGGGCCACCACGGCTAACATATATCAATATTCGACAAAACTTAAAAAAAAATCAACTCTGCTACAGTACAACACCAATAATGCTACCTAAAATAGCATACATGTCCCAGGTACTATTAACCTGTAAGTGAGTAATAAGAAAGTATGTATATTGTCTTTAGTTTAACTTATCTAGAATAGATGGTAAAAGGCCTAACAATACGTATATCACCTAGGTTTACTACATTTCATCATCATCATCATCATCAGCCTGATGAAGCTCACTGCTGAACATAGGTCACCCCCAGTGCCATGTTACATTTACTCACGATAATTTAATATGGGAAAATGAACACGTGATAAAGATTACATCTCAACAGCCAATGTACTTAAGTATTTCTAGTATAGTGTTTGAACCGCAATGCAAGCTTGGAAAGTAAAACTACGATATCTCTAAAGTAGCTACCGTTATTTGCCCGGTCGTAATAAGCGGGTGCATTGGAGGCCCCGACTCAAGAATAGGGCCTTACCTACCCGTGCATGTCATGTAGTCACTAAGGGAAAAAAGCTAGGCGATGGGCAGCAGCGTCTCTTATTTTCACAACGATAGCTCTTAATGCGCTCACCAATCCGCTTGCCGGGCGTGGTGAGTACGGGTCCCCCAAATGGTAGGAATTTGCTCTGAAAATCTGTGGGGGAGGCAATGTTTCGCAGTGGATATTCTACAGCTGAAATGATGATGATGAATAAGCGGGAAGTGGCTATTTATTGGCTATGACCTCAATATCCACCTCATACACACTGGTTGGAAATGCACTCAGTGGTAGCTACTTCCACCTGACTGCATCTTGGTTTCAGAAGCTGATATTGTTTTTACCATATTTTTTTTAATTAGTTTTTACAAAAAAATATGGATCAGTCTGAAATAAAGTCGTTTTTTTCATAAAATAAGCAGCGTAAGAACAGCCTATGCTTGATAGAATTATGGTATTGTGGCAGGAAGTTAATCGTATTTAAGTAGTAGTAGAAGAACGTTATGTTGATAAAAGTGTCTTGTGTAGTTACCAGTGTTCGTTTCTTAAGAAACCTGGGTTTAAGCAGATGCTTTCTCAGTTAACTAAGTTCAAAGTTTAATTTATTTGCTTTGTTTAAGTTTCGTGTCGGCAACGCTAAATAGCTTGTTTGAGTTCACCGTGTGAGCCAGCATGTGAAGCGATGCAGGAAATTGGTTGCATCAAGCAAAAAATCTTCCCCTTTACGAATACTACTGGGGAGAGTGTTCTCCGGTATGTGGAAGAAAGAGCCCGTCGTCGGATCAGTCCAGCTCCAGAGGTTCTTGTACATGTCCTGAAACGCCTGGAGTCCAGTA
Source organism: Anticlea derivata (assembly GCA_947579855.1). Classification (NCBI taxonomy): domain Eukaryota; kingdom Metazoa; phylum Arthropoda; class Insecta; order Lepidoptera; family Geometridae; genus Anticlea; species Anticlea derivata. Next base: position 4,511,222 of record OX388271.1, on the reverse strand, counting down.
CGGCGACTAACTTCAAGTCCTACGTGCTCCAGGTAGCTGCCAAGTACAAAGAGGTGTTCCTCGCGCCCGAATTTTGGTCAGCTGGAGTTGTATACCGTCGCTACAGGGAGGCGCTCACGATCAAGAAAGTCCCTGACTCTAGATGGTGGTGTAGTTATTTAAGTTTAATATTATATGTATGTTAGTCTGTAAGGTATTTATTAATATGGGCCATGGAATATTACACATGTTTGTGTAATATGTCAAGTAGCCTGAAATAAAGATATTAATAATAATAATAATAATAATAAACGCTTGTTAAAATGCATTGTTCAAAATTATCCCTGTCACTTTTGCACAAGTAATAGTAAGAGATGGCAATCATTCCAAATTTACTTTTATAACTGATATAGGTTGTGAGCGCTGACGTTACACTCGCGTGTCTCAAGCATGAATAATGCGAGATAGCTGGCGAAAAACGGTTGAAATATCAGCCATGCAGCGAGTTTGTTGTGTGAGTTCTATTGATTCAGAAGCGTTGTATAATTTGCAGTTTTTATAAGAGCGGCCAGTCCGTGGTGGCCCCGGCTGAAGAATAGGCCCCTCCATATCTACCTATCCGCGAATGTCGTAAGAGGCGACTAAGGGAAAAAAGCTAGGGGATGGGCAGCAGCGTCCTCATTTTAACAACAATAGCTCTAACTGCGCTCGCCAACCCGCATGCCCAGCGTGGTGAGTATGGGCAAATCCCCCCATATGATAAGGAATTCGCACTGTCTGTGGGGGAGGCCATGTTCAGCAGTGGACGTCGAACAGCTGAAATGATGATGATGATGATAAGAGCGGCATAAGCTCAAGATATACATTTTTAATTTAAAATTACCGCAAAAATGCATCTTGCACGTACAAGATGCATTTTTTATTCATAAATCTGATAAAGCGGATTCTAACAAGCGCTAAAAACTAGTACAGGTCCTCTATCGACGGCATGAAACTTTCAGCCACTTGAGAGTTATCCACTTCTCGTTTTTTGTAGGCAGACATTATCGGTTTTGCTCTTTCAGTGATATCAGTTACTCTTTCAGTATAAGCAGTTCTGTCTTTGTTTTTTTTGCTCCTCTTATTATTGTTCTTTTTGGCAGAAATTATGACACTCCCCGAATCGCACGTGACAGATTTCTTCACACTGTAGACTTGACAATTTGTTTTGTCATTTCCACCCATTTCTTTGACTTCTATCGCGAAAACTTTCTTATCTTTCATGTATTTTGTCACCGTGGCCGCAACACTCTTCCCCTGTTCGATTTTCTTTTCCAAATCATTCAGGATAGCTGTATTTCTTTTCTTCCTTTCTTTATTGTTTAGTACGCTGTAGTACAATTCATGGGCATTGGGTTGGATGCTCATTACGTGTGACTGAACCCTTTGGGCTTTGATTGCCCTTTCCATACATGTGGCACAATTGCGGCAAGCGATGTCTCTGAATGCCGATTGCAGATCAGTGACCACCTTAACTAGGGGCGGTCCGCGTACGTTCATGAGGATCTTGTGGGTCGGTTGTTTTTGATTTATCATCAATGAATTGTTCAGTTTGATCTCTGAGAGCCGGACGGTGTATATACCTGCAAAGATACCATTAAGTGGTACTGGGTTAATATGATCGGTGAACTGACTAATTTGTTCATTCGAGAAGTCTCTACATAACTAAACTAATGAAATATCTTAATTAAACTGATATAGGTTATTTATTAGGTACGATATCAGTTATTATACGATATTTTTTTTATATATTCTCACTGTTCCCCCTAACAGTAATCACATATACCTATAGCAATGGAGACAACGGGAAGAGTTTTATTTATTTTATTCAATCCTCGTTGTCCAAATTAATACAGGGAATATTTTTTATTATAACTAATTAGATTACCATTGTCTCCATTATAACAAAAACCGTTTTTGAAATGTATTCATCTTAGTGCAGGCAACTGTACTTAGAATTATCGTCATAGTCAAAAAAAAAAGTTATATTAGACATGTATAGTTCAACCTATAATTCGAAAATGCAGCTAAAAAGTACGAGCATTTCTGTAGAACATAAATCACTTCAGAAGCGAGTAAACCGTTTACGTAACAATTATTTTAATTTGCGGTACATCCAGCAAACATATTAAAAGGAGGTTGGTAATAAATCAAAAGGTCTCACCTAGCGCCCCCGGGAGCGCTGTGGCTAAAGCGCACAACAGCAAGCGTAGCGAACTTATTACATCCATTGTCTTCTGTCGAGTGCTGTTGAGCTTCTTGGTATCTGCGCTTTACAGTTTCAGAGCCAGGTGTGTGGCACTAGACAATTTTCGTAGCGCTAACAAGCTTCGTTGCAGCGCTCTACGCAATTTTGTACGCTTCACTTCGCCTCTTCCTGTAAACGGTTTTGAGTGTACTTTAACTTGAAGACGGCGGAAACACGTTGCGCCAACTTGAGCATTATTATGACTGCTTACAAAATACACAATATAGCTATGATATAGATAGCTCAATTGATCCAGATCACTACCAGTCGGAAGCGTGTCCAAGATGCTGGCGGAATTGCCTCGCTGGATGGCAATGTTTATCCGTTGGGCCATATAGGACCCAAACCTTAAAGTTTTATCATTATAATTTCGACCTCTGTGGCGTAGCGGGCAAAGCCCGTCGGAGGCGCAGAGGGTGCGGGTTCGATTACCACTGCGGGACAAAGGCTTGCATGATCTGCTAACATTTAATTTTGTTCCAAGTCTGGGTGCTGTAGTACCATGGTACTCGTAGTTTTTGATACCTACAACACTATGTGACTGTGTGTGTTTTTTTATTTGTTTATTATAGAACTATGAAGCTTGTTGGTAATCACTACTAAAATACTAACTATTGTTTTAAACGCATTTGTGCAGTGTGATAACAGATAGGGTTTTTTTGGCGAGACGGTTTTATAAGGAACGGGGATAACGCACGTAGTCACTGTGAATGTAAACACGAGCTTAAACGCCTAAAACGGCCAATGTGAAAAGGTGAATCCACATCAGCGAATGCTCCGCGAACGTGTAGCTCGCGAACTGTTAGGCCTCGTCCTAATAGAACGCAACTACGCGACCAACGCACGATTGCGCGAAAGGAGCCATTTCATTCTGGGCCTGGTCCATGTACACTACATAGAAAAATTAGGAAAAAATAGGAGATTACAAGAAAAATACAATTTCATTAATTTTTAGACAAATGCGATGGTACAAGAATAGTTCTTCTGGTAAGTTTTTTACTATGTGAACACTATTTGAAGGCCACCATGTTAGTTTGTAATTGGCGTTTGACATGACATTGACATATTTTTCATGTCATGTTGTTTGATTTGATGTTTTTGTTTTGTCAGATAAATGTAGGTTGTCAAAATGACATTTCACGCACGTCCATCCGCCATATTTTTGTAGCGCTGTGTGTTGCTCTCTTTGTCGAAGAAAATCTTAATGTACCTTAGAACGAAGTCAATTTAAATAAAATAACCAATGAAATACGTTTTCTTTATTGCTTAGCCATATTTTAGAGTAGTGTACACAGTGCAAGCCCAGGCTCCATATATTGATGAAACGTCTCTTTTATTCGTACAAATGCGCTAATCAAAACTAGCGTGATTAGTTTATGCTGTATACATGTTTACATCGCGCGATCAATTCGCATCGCAAATTCACGCGAATCGCGTTGTATTAGGACGAAGCCTTACAGTGCGTGCGAACGGCACATTCACCAATGTAGACGCACCCTAACTGTATGTAGGTATTCTAAAATGGTTTTATTATCTTTGCATTGAATTTAAACGCTGAGTAAATTGAGCTATTTACTAAACAAAAGTAGGTTAGATCCAACCTGAGATTGTTAATTTGTATGTTAATTCAGCTCTGCTCCCACATCCCACAGAGCTCTTTAGGGGGGGAGGGGTTCGGCAGGCAACGCATTAGCAATGCTCCAGGTGTTGCTGATGTCAATAGGCGACGGTAACCACTTACCATCAGGTGGGCCGTAAGCCTGTTTGCCTCCGTATAAAAAAAAAAAAAAAAAAAAAAAAAAAAAAAAAAAAAAAAAAAAACATAAACGATGCATATGTTTCGAGAACAAACATCAGTTGGAGGCTTAAGCTGCTGTTGCCAAAGGCTCAGGCTTGTTTGCAACATCATTTAAGGAAACTTGTCTGACATTAAAGTGAACGGATACTTGTTTTCTTTTCTTTAACATCCTTAAACAATCCTGTAGGTATTAAGGGTGCGCCTTCATCGACATAGTCTTCGCTCGCATGTAGTTCCAACGAGCTGTGTGTGCAATTTTGTTGTTCAATGCAGTGCTTGGTGCATTTGACAATACGGACGCTCCTTAGGAGATTATTTTTTTATGTGATTGTTATGGCTACTAATTAAACTCGTAACGTCAGAATTTTAATAAGGTGCGATTGTAAGTAGATCCCGACAACAGCATTTTTGTTCTAACTTTTTTTTTTATGTTAAACGGAGGCAAGCATGCTTACGGACCTCCTGATGGTAAGTGGTTACCGTCGCCTATTGACGCATCACCTGGAGCATTGCTAATGCGTTGCCTGCCCTAAAGAGCTCTAGCAACCTTACTCACCGCAGGAACACAACACTATTTAAATCAAATTATGTTATTTGGCTGCGATCTTCTGTTAGGAGGAGGTACCTCGAGCTGCTCCAATTCAGAGCAAGAAAACCTCGCTGAGCTCTACCTCCTCCTAAAACTGCAGTATTTGACATCATATACAACAACATCGTCATAAAATATTGCATAATACATTAGTGACTTCTCGTTTAGTCATTTATCTGAGCCATAGCAGCCGTCAATTTCAGTCAATCACAAAACTGGACAAAGGTCTCTTCAGATCCCTTGGAGAGATTGGATGACTTTAAGTCACAACATCCATTTAATAATGTGCTTGTTTTGATAATAGTGTAAATAAGAGGAGGTAGGGCACAGCGAGATTTTCTCGTTCTGAATTGGAGCAGCCCGCCTGGGGAGGTACCTCCGCCTTACAGAAGATAGCAGCCAAATAACATTATTGGTTTCAAATAGTGTTGTGTTCCTGCGGTGAGTAAGGTTGCCAGAGCTCTTTAGGGGGGAAGGGGGTTCGGGGTCGGCAACGCGTGCGTGATGCCTCTGGTATTGCAAGCGCTCATAGGCTACGGTAACCGCTTACCATCAGGTGGGCCGTAAGCTTGTTTGCCACCTCTGTTGTATAAAAAAAAAAAAGTGTGCTCACTTGAATTGTGAAAAGTTACTCAGATAAGGAAGTTATAAATCCACTCAATGTCCTTCGTGATAGCTGAGACTGACACACTCGTATTAACGTACCCCCAGAAGCACGAAAGTGCTCAGGCTGTTAATGCCATTATCCATTTGCGGACTACGCTGAGGGTTGCATAGCTTATCTGGCCTACTAAGAACGACTGATCAAGAAGCTACGCAACGAGTACAAGATAAAATCCGGTTCTACTAGACTAAGCACTCCCATTTGCCTTTCTAGTAACAACAAAGCATTAACCAATAAACTGACACGATGTAAACGAGCCTTTAGCACCCAAAGCAAGCTATTAGGATGCGAGATGGTAAGTAAACTGAGTGGCAAATACGGTGTTACTGAAATATCACGTTAGCAATGTAGTCAGTGCGGCTTTGCTTAACGGTAAGCCCATTATGTGTCTAATAAACGTTTTCTTCGTGATTCAACTGTGCCCCAAGCACGAATAACTCACGATAGCGTTACGCTTATCTAAAGTAAAAGTAAAATATTAGCCAATGACATTGGTTACTATTTAAGATACCAAATCATCATCATCATCATCAACAACGAGAGATGAGAGATCCCCCAAAGAGTTCCACGACGAACGGTCTTGAGCCCTTTCCATCCACCGACTTCCCACAACCTTTACAATGTCATCGGTCCATCGGGTGGGGGGCCTTCCAACACTGCGTCGCCCGGTTCGTGGTCGCCATTCGAGAACCTTTACTCCCCAACGGTTATGATACCAAATATCTAGCTCTATTTTGATAATCTAAGCTGCTGCAGGGCCTGCAGGTAAGAATGTGAGTTAAATCGGCCAAGGGGTTGTTGAAATACTAACTGGGGTCCAATAGGGGGTTTAAAAATAAACGTAATATGAACATGAAGTGGAATGTCATATGAAAGAGATTTGTTTCCTACGTTCCAAAACGTTTTATATTTTGTCTAGGCCGTATGGTTTTGATATAAAACGAAAATAGTAACATTTAAATATCAGTATAGCATCAGCTCATATTTTTAAAGACTTCGTAGGTAAGGTAAGGCTGGATTTAAGTTAAAACATGAGAAACGTTTTTAAAGTTTTTTCATTTTGCCTCGATGATCATCGAAGCACCAACTTTTACTACATTTTTGAGATCTCAGTAAATACGGGACAAACCAATAGTTTTTCTCAGTTGGCAATATATAAAAAAACACCACTATTATTATAAATGCGAAAGTTTACTCACGAAGAGATTCCGAGCACACATGACATAACTCAGAACTTAATATGAACAATGGCACTCAGATGTGTGAAATCCCGCTTATATGATACTCGCACCGTCTTGGTGTTTACGCGTATGCATTGTTTGGGCATAGACTGTTTACTAACAGGACTATGGTAGTACGAACACAGCCAAGAAAGGTTGCAGCTCAATCATTAGCTTGCTTGTCACGTCACTGACTCTTTCTTTGTCATCCCGTATTAGGTCAGTGAGGTATGATGGCCCTGAAATTGGCCTATCAGTGAAAGAATCAGTGTAGTGAAAGATTTAAAGTGCGCCTCTTAGAGGCTTCTTTCGCGCACATAGGCTAAGAGAGCTAAGAGGCTAAGAATTAAGGCCAAGGCACAGCCAATACAAGATTGAGCTACTACGGACGTTCTACAATCGTATGTTTGCTTAACTCCATCTTGATCCTGAGCTATTGTAATCGATTGTATGTTTATGGTGAATCGGTAAACGGATCCAATGGCAGGGCCGTACTTAAGGTGAATCCGATGGCTATTCGGTACTTGTGCTCTACAAAATCTCCAGTGTTATCCGCCGTCTGAAGGCTCTCTCGACTGTGAGTAGTAGATAGCGATACTAAGGAATTTATGTGAATCGGTAAACGGATCCAATGGCAGGGCCGTACTTAAGGTGAATCCGATGGCTATTCGGTACTTGTGCTCTACAAAATCTCCAGTGTTATCCGCCGTCTGAAGGCTCTCTCGACTGTGAGTAGTAGATAGCGATACTAAGGAATTTATGTGAATCGGTAAACGGATCCAATGGCAGGGCCGTACTTAAGGTGAATCCGATGGCTATTCGGTACTTGTGCTCTACAAAATCTCCAGTGTTATCCGCCGTCTGAAGGCTCTCTCGACTGTGAGTAGTAGATAGCGATACTAAGGAATTTATGTGAATCGGTAAACGGATCCAATGGCAGGGCCGTACTTAAGGTGAATCCGATGGCTATTCGGTACTTGTGCTCTACAAAATCTCCAGTGTTATCCGCCGTCTGAAGGCTCTCTCGACTGTGAGTAGTAGATAGCGATACTAAGGAATTTATGTGAATCGGTAAACGGATCCAATGGCAGGGCCGTACTTAAGGTGAATCCGATGGCTATTCGGTACTTGTGCTCCACAAAATCTCCAGTGTTATCCGCCGTCTGAAGGCTCTCTCGACTGTGAGTAGTAGATAGCGATACTAAGGAATTTATGTGAATCGGTAAACGGATCCAATGGCAGGGCCGTACTTAAGGTGAATCCGATGGCTATTCGGTACTTGTGCTCTACAAAATCTCCAGTGTTATCCGCCGTCTGAAGGCTCTCTCGACTGTGAGTAGTAGATAGCGATACTAAGGAATTTATGTGAATCGGTAAACGGATCCAATGGCAGGGCCGTACTTAAGGTGAATCCGATGGCTATTCGGTACTTGTGCTCTACAAAATCTCCAGTGTTATCCGCCGTCTGAAGGCTCTCTCGACTGTGAGTAGTAGATAGCGATACTAAGGAATTTATGTGAATCGGTAAACGGATCCAATGGCAGGGCCGTACTTAAGGTGAATCCGATGGCTATTCGGTACTTGTGCTCTACAAAATCTCCAGTGTTATCCGCCGTCTGAAGGCTCTCTCGACTGTGAGTAGTAGATAGCGATACTAAGGAATTTATATTCCTTAGTATCGCTGGCATGATTGGCTGGAGATTTTCTCGCTCTAAATTGGAGCAGCCCGTGTGTGTGCCCGAGGTACCTCCGCCTTACAGCAGAACGCTGCCAAATAATATTATTTGGAAATAGTGTTGTGTTCCTGCGGTGAGTAAGGTAGCCAGAGCTCTTTACAGGCCGGGGGGTGCGGGTTGGCAACGCGTGCGTGATATCTCAAAGCAGTAGACTTCTACAGGCTGATGATGATGATAACATACATTCATATCATCACATAATAAATACATTTTACTTCAAAAATCGTTCACTCATGGGACCCGGTTTTGTAAGCAACACCGGTTGCTTGGCCTCCAAATAAAGGAACTGTGCTACTATACATATAGCTATCTGTATCTTTTATAAACCTGCCAAATTAGGTTGTAATGTAAATAAATGCTTTGTTTATAATTTGTGGGTGAAAATTCTTCACGGAAGCTTAGCTTTAAATAATGACATAAGATATTATTTACAAAAACTAAAAACCGACTTCAAATTCCTGAATATTTACAAGATTTATATCAACCTCTTTTTTTGTTATCAATCTCTTTGCGTTTTGCTTACCTACTGAGGATGACACTGGCCACCTACACTTTCGAATAAAAAACAAAAGTAGGTATGACATCCATTCATATCAATAATAAATAATAACTCTTACGGTACTGACTGACTGACTGTCAATCAAACGTAGTGGTTTTATTTTCTTTGAAAATCAACGCAGATCCTAACCAAAAAATTTGCAGGGTAACGTAACGTTTGGGTGCATAGAAAGGAATTCCCGACACACAACCCCTAAGTTTAAAGTTTATGTAAAAATCGCAGCAACTGAACGAAGTCGCGGGGATAACCATACCATACCAAGGTCGACAAAAAAAAATCGGCAAGTCGTGATTTAAAGAGATGATGACGTTTTTATAGGTTTTACGGGACAAGTAGCAATCCCTCAGGAATTAAATTAAAATGGGACCACCCCGGGATCATACTCTATACACCAGCGAAAGAATCATCAAAATTGCGTTACTATTGGCGGAGATATCGAGTAACATACACACACAAAAAAAAAACAGCCGACTTGAGAACCTCCGTCGGTTAAAAATTACAGGAACTGCTTGCTCGTCGGTCTTTCTTGGTTCTTTCCTGTATTAGGTCAATGACCAGGTTGAGGCATGGTGGCCCTGGAAAGGGCCTATGACCGTCGGTGAAAGAATCAGTGTGGTGAAAGGAATAAAATGTTAGAGGCTCCTTTTGCGCACACACACGTGAACTGCACAAGACTTCAAATTTTTCGGTTCTAGGACATGCCGGTTTCTTCCAATGATTTCCATTACCGTTTGAGAGCTACTAGTATAGCGCACATATATTTTCCAAGTGGAAAGTCCGTTGCAAGTCCGTGCACGACTGGGATTCGTACCCACGACCTGTGGATCGGAAGACGGGGCCAATGCCACCAATCCACCAGTGCTGGAACATACTTTATAGTAGGAAAGGTGAAGTGTGTTAAACGCATCATACAATGAACTCTATGATTTATGCCGCAATGATAATAATTCAATGTTTATATTTCTTCGCAAAGCGAGCAAAAACGTTTCAGATGAAGACAAGAGTCAAGCAATATTTCATGCGTTTAAGGCAAGCGCTCATGTGCATGTAGCTTGAAATAAAATTATCATAAAATATTATGGGAAAGTGAAGTCGAGCATAAAAGGCGAACTTCTTTTTTGTAACTTATCTCGTTATTCACAAAGATGTGACTTTTATGACTGAGTTGGACTTTAAGGTTATTTGTATGCGAGGTATTACTCAGATTTGTTCTTGCCTTGTGTGTATAAGATAAGGTTTTTTACGGTGTAGATTTGTATCAGTCAAATTGATTACGTGTCTTCGTAAAGTTGGAGAGAGCGCGGCTTTATTGTTCGCGATGAAAAACGAATCCCGGGAGTATCTCCGACGTGACTTTGCTGAACATAAACTGAGTTCTATCGATCTACTTTTAGTTACATGTCATTCAAGCGTGAACTGGCTACATAAAATAACTGCTAATAAATTCATCATCATTCAGATTTCATCCATCAGTCAGTAATTTAAGAGTTGTCGTGAATAGTCTCTAATGTTGTCTGCCAACGTTCTTTCACGAATGCTTAAGAAAACCTTCCTAAAATCAAACAAATAATCAAGAATAATGTGATCTGGATCAGTTGAGTTTTCTATAGATCATTTGTAACGGTCTTTAGATGGCTCAACTGTTTCTTGTGTATTTTGTAAATATTAACTTGTACCTATTAGTTTTTTGTAAATAAAGTTTAATAATCAAGTGGTAATGTCAATAAGGTATGCAAATGTATCGAACTTACTGCTTCAAAAAGTTCATTTGATACCCAGTTATTTATTATTCATGGACATTAGTGTGTTGCATTCGTCAATTGGAGTTGACTGTCTGCATGAATGGACCAAATCATATCTGTATCACTCGCTTGAAACTGTAGGGTAACTAACTTTAGGGTCTTTAAACAGGTAACTGTTATTTAAACGTATATTCATGAAAAGTATGTAATGTATATGAATCAGTACCTACATTATAATCGGACCTGAATATCCACGTGCATGAGTAAAATGCTACATCCCTCTGGGTACGTAAAGTAGATGATTATTTATCCAACATGGGAGGGACTGATCAAATGTTTGCCTAAAATCAGATGTGTTACAAACCCATCTGATTTTACACGCTTGACGACCTCGGTGGCGTAGCAGGCCGCTGCGGAACTAATGTTTCCATGATCTGTAAATATTTGTTCCGGGTCTGGGTGTTGTGGTACCATGGTACTCGTAGTTTCTAATACCCACGACACAGGGAATCCTATTATGGGGTCAGGCAGGACTATGTATGTGACTGTTAGGTGTTATTTATTTGGTATAATTCAAAATAAGGCTGTCTTTAAATATCTTGGGAACATTGATTATTTTTCAACGACGATGCATATACCAGAGTTGATATGGCAAATCTTGAGCACTATGATAATAACACCAATGTGTTACAATGAAAGACTGAAAATAGCTTGTTGAGAATCGAAAATAAATCAATTAAGCAATAAAAAAATATTTTCAATACTCTAACGTACATTTTTTTTATGTTCAATCAGTACCTACTTGTGTGCGATGAAAACGACTGCATCTTAATTTTTGTAGGCGGCACAAATCATCACTATCGCATATCACAAGTACCCTTGTATTAATGTATAACTTCAGAATAGCTACCTGCTACGGTTCAAAACAGCTATCCTCGTTCGTAGCATCAAACTGATAAGCAAAATGAGCATTATCTCGCGGTGCTCCGCCTATTTTGGTTGGAGAATTCAATTAACTTCATAGTTCTTGCTTTAGACGTAGGTATAGGTAATGAACCTTATAGAGCACATCAGTTTTCCGAATGATAACTCAAATGTATGAAAGATGTCTCCGTCGATTTTTTTTTCTATATTACTTTAGAATCGGTCGTTTAAAACACATTTTTCTTTAATATCTCTACTGCATCACTCCGATATTGACCACCACACCAAATACTTAATGCGACCACAGCACATACGTTTATGAAAAACAATAACATTTTAAGAAAGCACTCGACTGTCGCCTCTCGTTGTCCATTTAGAAGTCCCTGAGAAGTGGACGTTTCAGCCAGTGATAAAAGGCAAGTTTTATTTAAAAGGACTCGAATGTGCGAGCAACTCTGTTGTGTTTCGCCTTAAGAGTAGGCATTTCCTTTGAATAGGTACCTCTTTTTATTTTCGTAAGCACGCAGAGGAAATGGCCAGTTTCTCTCAACCTCTATGTTTGCTTTTAGACATTTTGCGGTTCGGATTTCCACTTAGTTTTATTAGCGTATTTGTTGGATTGATTTATCTGCTCACAAAAGTGACATAAAAGGTCTTTCAAGGAAAAAACAGAGGTATTTCCTGGAGTAATAAAAACTTAAAAGTTTTATTTGAGTATAGGTGATTCAGTTTTGACGACACCCTTTAGCTTTCGAGTATTCTAAATGCAAATTCAGTAACTTTAAATGGACTGAATGCTTCTGGAACACTTTTACTTGAATATCTTGGATAAGTTTTGAATTTTGAATAGGAATGAACTTACTTTTTGGACAGAGGAGATTTGATGGAGTTGTTGGGGTTCCTCAGTTGGTTGAAATAAGTGGACTGTATTAGACTGGTACATTAATTTATTCAGACGTCAGAACGCGCGCCTATCGGGGGTCCGTGGATATGAGTGTGTTGCTCCGGCGCAGGTCGGACAGAGTAATTTTTTCAAAAACGTTTTTGATTCTACAAATTGGTTACTCCGGCAAATAGAAAAGCTTACGCTTCTCATTGGGTATAAACGTTTGTAGAAAAGCAATACAGATGCAAAGAATAACGAGTACCTACCTATGTTCTCTAGCATTATTTTGGGCCATATTAATACGAGGCGATTCGTAATACGAATACCATCCCGAAAAGGATTTATTCTATCCGAATTTTTCGCGAACTTTTTAAAATAGCTGTTATAGTCCCTTTATCGTCTTTATAAGTAATTGATTAAGGTAAGAGAAATTCGAAAGCAAGATTACTACCTAAAGTAGCTGAATAATTGAACTGGAAAGACCCCGAAACAGCTGATTTTTCATAGAGTTTTCCAATGAAAAATGATGTATTTTCAAAAGTCGTAGAACAAACGGTAGCACCAATTGGGTGTAAATTAAGTCCCTTTCGAGATAGCATACATATTATGAATCACCTTGTATATTATTAATAATATTCCTTCTTATAGGTAATCAACGAATTTTCTTTGACACGATTTACAATTTTCATACAAATACCAGATAAAATACTTATAAATCTAGTAACTTAAAATTATTTGATAGATTTTTGTTATTAGAGTTTTATGAAAATGATTTAGATAGATAGATCGATTTAGAAGCAGATTTGGTTGCGTTTTGCTATCAGCTTACTAATGATTTATTTGCCTAGCCTTTGGCGTTTCTTATTAGCAATCTGCCAGGCCCGTGTGTCTCATGAATTCGTTCAGGAATCCCGTGGGGCGAACACTCTAGCGGCACTTTTTCAGTACACGAAAAATGCATTTGTGATTCAGTCATAAGCGATTCTTACCGTTTCTAAACGAAAACGGCTCGAACGTGCCACCTCTATGATTCTCATTTTGCTTTGTTACTAAAGCTTTAAACATCTTTTTGATTAAAAAGTTGCAATGCAACCCAATTTACGATTCATACTAAATTTATTTTGTAGAGGTTTAGGTACGGATGTTATTTACAAATGCTATACTATCTGAAACTTGGTACAATTACTCATAAAGTCAAATAATGAAATAAGGGCTTTAGGGTTCTTCAAATCTGCTCCTTTTTATCAAGGTACCAAGCGAGCAAAGCCACGGGCGTACGCTAGGTACAAATAAACATAAACGCCGATTTGACTAAATTGTTTTATCCGCGCTCGCTTCGCTCCCTAGATCAAATGGCAACTTGGCTTTTTTAATCTTTCAAGTTTATAGTCCCTTAGTTTAAGGTCTTTGTTTCAACCCCAATAAATTTTGGCACCAACTTATTGGTTGGTACTTGCCTCTAGGATTAGTTTGTGATGGACGGACGAGTGACCCGATGTATCTTAAAGGCAGGGTTAATGGGAGCAAAGCGAAACTAACGACTACCATTCATCTTTCTACGCAGCCCCAAAAACGAGTGTAGTTGAAAGCTGGCTTCATTTAAATAGTTTCGGAGAGGGAGTTGGTATATGGTTCTGAAGTTATCGAGTGTTAAATACTGAATTCTACTAACCCTAAACACGAATAATTTATGATAGCGTAAAGGCGTGTTCAAAAAGTTCAAATGGCTATTACTTAATTCTAATTTTCAGTTTTAATTTTGGGATCTTGCGATATTGTCATCACCATTATCATCATCATCAGCCATCATTTTCTCATTATCCCTATACTATATATGGCTGATGATAATGATGATCATGGTGATGACAATATCACAAGTCCCAAGCGGCTACTAAACACCGCCGCATACAGGGGTATGCGGCGGTGTTTGGGAGCCGCTTCCGAACACAGCCCGCAGACCCGATGTCGTCCTGACCTCTTTCGTGGCTGCACAGTGCAAAATCACGTGCTCCACTATTTCTTCTCCTTGTAGACTGCCGACATAAGATGGTTAAAGTCACGATGACCTGTAATGATGCCCACCAAAATTCGGAGGTCCTCGCGTTTCATATAAATTATAGTATTTGTGGACTTCTTGTCTGGGCCGGGGGACATGACTTTCGCATGCTTACAGTCCTTTCTGCTGATCCAGACCTTAAGGTGCTCTTTTTCAGAGTTTACTCTTACTTGGTACTTTGTACATTGTGTACTTTGTACATAAAAAATTCCCTCGCGCTTACTTGTTTGTACCAGAATGCAGTTCATAAATATGCGTCGTGTGGAGGCTTATTAACATAATTAATTTGATACAACAGAGCTAATTATTACGCAGAACTATCACAATGCCGTGATTAGATCGTGTTCACGTGTGGTATAATCGTGTAGGGCTGGCGCTGAATTGGGTGTTGGCTTTTTCATATTTTATGTTTGATGTTTGATGTGATGCCGTGTTCAAACAGAGTGCGATATGTTATCTAAAATGTATTCAAAATATATTTCAAATAATCCTTATAACTACTGATTAAAGCCGATTTTGAGTTTGACATTGAGGGCAAACGATATCGGCAGTCCCCAAAAGTCAAACTCCAAAATTGGCTTTAATAATTAGTAGACGTAAGGATCGTTTTGATTTGAATGATAAATTGTATCTGTATTGTATCTTTAATCGTCTTGAGTAGAGTTTTGAGGGAAAAGTTCCTTACATACACCGAACTTGACAGCATTTTCTATGAAATTAGTGTCAGTCTTGCTATCAGTGTGAGCAGAGTGAAAACATTTACTGACTAAGAATACCAGGGATAATCGTGGTAGCTGCTGGACATTTTGAGTTAGCGTTGTGATGATACTAACGTTCAAGTTATCATTGCTCTGATGGCGTGGTTCAGTGGCGTGTTCAGATTGTGCCGCGTACAATATTTTCGGTTGAATTATCAAAGTTCATATCGTGTGGCAGCGTGCCAACCGCAATAAAACAGCCTCCATTTCTTCGTATTACGATACTTATTTTGAATAATTGAATAATTTGTTCATTACAATTGGAATAAACGGGAAATGCCCGTGAAAAGCAGTTTTATTATTTCAAGAACACGTAGATCGTACATAATCTACGTGATGCTCGTATAGTGTAGACGACACAAACGTGCTATATGTTAAAGAAAATAGTTTTTATTATTTTTATATATATCGTTGACTTACTTATTTTATCTTATATAATTTTCCGTATACCTTCCCTTTCTGTGGATAAAGATTAGTAGGTTGAAGTAATGGTACCTAATAGGTGCTGGAACGAACGTCCAACGTTTTATCTCTGTCTGTGCTGTATGTGTATTGTGTGTGTGTCAAATAAACAATTTATTTATCTATCTAATATAACTTTAATGTGTTTTGTTTTAAAAATAATAAAAATATACCTTTTAGAGTTTGGCTCAATTTACTTAGTACCAAAACTTTGTGCAATTTTTGGGCGTACCTTCGTCACCGAAATACTTTCTTTTCTGACCAGCAACTATTAATCCGGCCGTAAATACCAAGGTTTTACTATTTTTGGTAGTAGTACGGCACTAGAGTTATATTATTTGTTGACACCCCTAATCATTCTGTTGGCATGTGCTAAATCAACCAAAATAGGACCAAATAGGTACATACTATACTTACAGATGTCACCTCCAGAGTAATGTCACTTAGTCAGTCAGTAGACAGAGTTCACCAATACTACATTAACCGATAAACGACTTTTGTCTTTTACAGGTGTTCAGTAAGATGCTTTACCAAGTCCTCGGCGTGTAATTAAAATTTTTCAAATTTCCCGAGTTTTCTATAGTATTTTGAATGTATTTGAGACTCTAGGACCTTGGGGCCCAGATGCGTAGCTCTTATTTGATGCTTTATCTAATAAGCTGGTGCATGAGACGAATGACCGAAGTG
Source organism: Anticlea derivata (assembly GCA_947579855.1). NCBI lineage: Eukaryota > Metazoa > Arthropoda > Insecta > Lepidoptera > Geometridae > Anticlea > Anticlea derivata. The sequence goes on along the minus strand of OX388271.1, from coordinate 4,494,875 downwards.
ATGATGCTTATTCCTCAGACAAAGGATCAGTATAGCGTCCAACGAGGTAACGTCGCCAGCCTGGTTGCTCTGTCAGTGGTGATCTGAACGCTGTTTTCTTCTTGTAGTTGTAGAAAACAGAGTTCATTTTAGCTTAATTTTAAATTATCATTATTATTATTTGTATGTATAATAAGACCATTTCTGATTACTATGCATAATATGAAACACATTGATATACTGAAATAACTACTATTCAGATATTAAACGCCCAGTTAGTGTGTTGGTAAACTTTAGTTTTGATACATTTGAATTAATTTCAGTTGAATGCACAATACGCCTATCATTTCGATTATCAGCGTTTGTAATTATGTTCTGTGTGTCACGCCATAGTTACTTAGCACTGTTCATCATCAGTTCAGCCGTAGGGTATCACTGCTAAATAGGCCTGCCCCATAGATTTCCAGAGCGACTTCCTATCATATGAATTTGCCTATACTCACCACGCTGGGCACGTAGGTTGGCGAGCGCAGTAAGAGCTATCGTTGGTAAAATTTGGGAGACTGCTGCCCATCCCCAATCTTTTTTTTCTATGCTACCTCTTACGTCATCTACTGGTAGATATAGAGTGCCTATTCTTCAGCCGGGGCTTCTACGGCCAGCACTACTGAGTTTCAATTTTTAGCAAGCCCAAAAGCAATTTCCTTTATTTTTTGCGAATCCCTTCAAAAATTTAGAGTTCTTTTTAGCTTAAGCTAGTGAAATTGGATGCTTGATAACTTTGCTACGTCGCTGTTGTTTTTTTGTGGCCCATGGCCAAAGAAAAGGCACCTTGAAATTCCAACTAAAACGTTGACGTCATAGAACACAAGCCAAACATGCTGGGATCTTCAATAGAGCACCATCCGAACATTCAAGTTTAATATACACTATCCTAACTAATCATGATTATGTAGATTGTAGAGGTACTTTATGTCGTACCGACTAATTAACTATTGTGCTGTGCCATAATCGTTGCAACCACTCTTTGTTGAGCGCCTGTAAATAATTGCCTTATTATGATAACCAACATCTGTTCTGCTAAATAATATTGCGTGTTCTGCACCCGACAGGTATCCTCCCAGACTATAGTAAAGATAACTATCAGTATTAATGCGAAAGTAAGTTTATATTGTTTGGTTGCATGAGTTGCCCATGGTTTGTTTTTTTTTTGAAACAGCAACGGAGCGATTGATCAACGTGATTGTACTTAAGAGCCGGTGAGCGAAATAGGGACTTTTTATTAGAGTACCACGCGAGTAGGTAAAGCTACGGGCGGAAGCTAGCAATAATAAATGCGTAACTACGTTTGTTTGTTAGCTGTTTTGTTCTTTTTTCACGTACCTTGCAACGAAACATCGGATCGACGTGTTTTTTGCATACATATTGTTTTACGAACCGGAGAATGACCTGGGCTACTTTATATCCAAATTGTACGCGAGCGAAGTTGCGGACGGAAGCTAGTGTTGTACAAAAAGATTGCATCCGAAAACATTAAAGTACTTTATAACCGTACGTACCGTGTAAAGACTTGACTGATTAAATACGGAGCAGGGGAAAATATTGATCTGTTCGACAGCGCACCGCACCGCGGTTGGCGGCAGGCATTCAGAACTCTGCCAAATATTATACAATATGGATTTTTTGGTTTATTTTTGAAAGTTTACGCAAACAGAGCTGTGAGCCGAAGGTATATTTCGTGTAACAACATAAATCTTAAAACTTCATTAGTTCATTCGCTTTTCGTGGGGTTTCCCAACCGCTGATGTTTACGATTTAAAAGGTTTTCGACGTAAAATATTGCTGTTGTCGAGTTCGGCAAGGATTGCTTGAGTTGTTGAACTGCCCAAATTAGGAGTTCGACAACATTTGCTTTAGGAATCCTTTCGTAGATCAACGTATGCTTTATCTTCTCTTTCTATACCCATGGTACACGCGACATACGTAGGTATGCACACTACTATCATCACTAAGAAAATAATGCATGTAGGTAGGTAGACTTATTTATCAACATACATACATTCATCATGTACCTACTACTCTATGTATTTATATTAATACGACTTGAAAATTTACTTAAATAAGTAATTGAATATGACAATTTATTAGTTTTATATTCAGGTCATTAATTTTAAAATTATATGTTATCATTATCATAGTTCACCACTGCTAAACATATGCCTCCCCCTTAGATTTGTTATATACATTGTAAATTTAATGTTATCTATTATTTAACAGGCTATACTAATTTGTTTACTAGCCGGTAGATGGACTTGCTAGCGACTCGAGTAACGTAGGAGAAAACAAAATTAGACGACCTCGGTGGCGCAGCGGGTGATTGCCCGACTGAGACGCAAGGGTTGCGGGTTCGATTCCCACGCGGGACAAATGATTGCATGATCTGCAAATATTCACGTTACAGGGAATCCTAGTGTGGGGTCAGGACTACGTATGTGACTGTTAGGTGTAATTCGTGTTTCTGGTTTATAATTTGTTCTCGGAATTGATTCCGTTCGAATATCAATTGGCTCTTGATGTTCCACTCAGATTTGACAGATTTAACTGTATATTTGTAATTGAAAGCCTATATTAGAGGTACTAACCTCTAATATAGGCTTTCAGTTCAACCGATAATGCAATCGCAATGACAACTAATGATCCGGAACGGATCTGAAATAACAATGCTATTCCAAACGTACCTACTAATATTAAGCCAATCAAAATGAAATTTGGACAATCGGATCAACTAATGACGGCATTAATTTCACTGACAACGTAATCAAACACACACCATTGATGTGATGAAATCAATGGTAATTATCTACAAATAATGGACGTTGATGCCGTTACAGAAATTCAATTTGCGTATTAGGGACTTCTCATCGTGCTAAAACTTTATGGCATGACTCAAACTTCAATATTTTTTCAGTTGTCAAAAATAAATATATTATTCCGGACATATTACTCACGGTCAACTGATCCCAAACTAGGCATACAATACAATACAATAACTTTATTTCATGTTATTCATTAACATTTTACCAAAGTTAAGTACCTACGCAAAAGTCTTTGTTTATGTCTTGTATGTACAATGTGAAAAGTTATCCTAAGTGGGCTGTTTGAGTGAAAGTACCTAGCAAAAAACGTAAACACAATTTCCAGCGCGCCCGACCTTGTACGGTCTGCACCAAACAATTATTTAGTCGGATTTGCCCTTACTCGCCACGCTGTGCATGCGGATTGGCGAAAGCTATTATTGATAGGGAACGCTGTTGCCCATCCCTTAGCTTTAGTCGCCTCTAACGACATCCAGGGGTAGAAATGGAGGGTCTTTTTTCAGCCTGGGCCACCACGGCGAACAACTTGCTTATTGAACTGCTTAAAAAAGTCATAATTCTAGATCATCATTTAAGAAAAATCATATGCCCTCACTCAACCAGCGAAACTTTCTGCATAATTCATAATTTCAGAAAAATACCTGCTGAGACGTCTCAGCAGTTATTTTTGTTGGTCGAACTTCGTAAAATTCATTACAAGTCATAAGACAAGGTGCTCACTAACTTACTATTGAAAGCGAAAAGTTGTAATGTATGTAAATTACAAGTCAAACTCACACCGAATCAGCTGTCTCCAACTTAAAGTTAGATTATGTTTCCAAAATGGAATGGTATCCAAGTTTAAATAAAGCTGTGATGTTGTTTTGATAACTATTGGCATCGATCCTACTTTTATATTTTATTACCGAATTCAAAAAAGAAGAAAGAAAAGGCGATTGCTATTTGGCTCGTTAATATTAAAAAGGTCATCAATGTCATGTGTACCTTACACATCATACATGAAAATGTCATCATCGGGAATTTCTTTCTGTGCCAGTTTTGGTTTAGGCTCTGCATTGATTATCAGTCAGTCAGTGAGTAACGTAAATGTTATAAAGAAATACGATGGAATAAATAAATAAATATTCCGGACATATCGCACACGGCCAACTGATCCCAAACTAGGCATAGCCTGTACTATGGGTACCAGAGACTGATAAACATAATAGATATATATTTAACACCCAGACACAGAACAAACATCTGTGTTCATCACACAAATGTTTGTCCAGTGCGGGAATAGAACCAGCGACCTCTAGCACAGAAGGCAGAGTTACTACCAACTGAGCTATGAGGCCAGTGAGGAAGGTTTGTTTTATTCGATAAATTATAATCAGCCACTGCTGAGTAAAGGCTTTATCTCCGTCACGCCACTCCTGGCAGTCTGTTGCCAGCCGGATTCACAATCTTGATTCAGTAAAATGAATTCGTCAATTTAAATCATCTATAACAAATTCGAATTGATCGAAATAACAGCTTAAAGAGAGAGGAATCGGGAATCTATAACTCGTGTCTAAAGCCAGTCACACATTGCTACGCACGTAGTAAATACCACGCCCAAATTTGACACATACCTACTATCAGCCGTGCGACGCGTGGTAATGCAGATCATTGGCAGTAGTTCCATTTATTTCTATAATTTTTTCAATAGTTCAATTTCCCAATACGTCTCCAATGACTGAAGTACTGCGAAAAAACTCTATAAAATATAATTAATTAACCTCACCACGCGCACAACCCCTATCTTAACAACTCTGTGTTCCAGTTGTTTTTTTTTATGTTTTTCCCCTTTCGGGATGGCTATGGCATCTAGGCCTTACCGCAAAGTCTTACGTTTATTTTTCCTTGTTATTTTTATTCTTTCGTCTTTGTTTTTCATCTTATTCATGGTCAAGTTTTCGTCAAGTCAAGTCAAGTTCAGTTTTAGTAAGATATGATGGTGGCTATTTTACTAAAACCTCGAGGGACCTCTTGGCGCCAACTCGAAAAATGACGATATACGCAATCATTCTATTTCACTTCACTTGTGCGGTTTACTCAAACAATATTACGCAAAACACCACCATAATTACACAATATTAATCAATTTAACACTCGTTTTGTAAAATAAATTGAGAGCACAACATCACTTCGCAAGTTCCCGCCAAAAAGTCGTATTCCAGTTGAATAGTATCTCTTAATAGTCTGTCGTTCCAATAACTGACACGTGACGTAGGCGTTTAAGGCGCAAGCATGAAAGGAGCCTCTAAGAGGCGCACTTTGATCTGTACACTAGGTACACTGATTCTTTCACCGACGGTCATAGGCCCTTTTCAGGACCACTATAGCTCAACCTGGTCACTGGTACAGAATGACCAAAAAAGACGTAAAGCAAGCAAGACGATAGCAATATGTTACGAATCTTTTAGTAATAGTGTAGATTTCACACATTTTAGACCAAGACTAATTCACATTGAGAGGATCTAGTAATACAAATCGCACACTCGATTAGTTTTCCGTAGGGGCGAGCCGTCTATATCTACCCTTACGTACCTTTAGCACAAGTTTCTGCAGTTTTTGAATCGCCGGAGAATCGCTAAGTCCAATAAATCCAGTGAGACAATTAAGAATTCAAGCCATACCATATGATTGGCTGTTCTGTGAGACGTACTAGTGAATAGCACTGACTCGTTTGACACTCGTTTATGCTATTTTGATGATATATATATGTTTCTTTTGATTATACAAAGAGTAGTTCGGCTCCGAAATCTTTGCACTGTCAGTCAGTATTAACATTTTTCATTGACACTGGTGCTCAACACTCTGAACTATGGGCTTCGGATTAAATTAGCCAGTTAGATATGCTATCTCCGTTAGACCGCAAGTTAGTGTCGCGGCTATCCGGCGGGATTGAGTTTGTCAATCTAGTTATAATCATGCAACTGGGATTTGACTCTCCTTGTAACTTCAGCAACTTGATTGTAACTGTCTCGAGAACCCAATGTAGAAATAGCTTCTTGAAGTGCCTATTTTGTTTGTATAGTATTTTCAAGATAAAATAAAAATAAATAAAATAAATATTCCGGACATATCACACATTGTCAACTGATCCCAAACACCCAGACACAGAACAAACATCTGTGTTAGTCACAAATGTTTTTCCAGTGCGGGAATCGAACCCGCGACCTCTAGCGCGGAAGGCAGAGTTACTACCAACTAAGCTATGAGGCCAGTCAAACAGTCAGATAACTTTATTATGTTGATAAATCGGCACCACACTGAAGCTCTACATTCCATTTTGTGATTAAGGATCTTACATAAAAATTATAGGCCGTGTTTGTTCCTTGTTCCTTATTGGCTTGGTTGCGAGGAACAGGCTTAGCTTCACCTAGTTTCTAAGACGTTTCAAGTAAATTAAATTATCTATCAAAAGACGGAATTATCCAAGTGATTTTATTGAAATAAACACCTTTTGACTTTGACTATGTATGTTATGGTAATTTAGGCTCATCGTATTAAATTGCTCATAATAAGTGTGCTATAAATACCTACCTATTTACATGGAAATTATTATTAATATTTAATAAAGCAGCATTTTTCGTTATATGCCAGTGTCAAACAAGAGGCAGCGGGTATAGATAAAACTATTCCCGTGGAAGTAAGAATCTCCATTTATTAAATCACAAGGCTGGTGACACTGATTTCCCGAAACGCAACGATAGATTTGTCAACATTTAGCAGCGCCATCTAGCTATCAACTTATTACTATTGGACAGCCAGCGTTATTCCTGTCACTTTCGTAAAAGCGTCAGAGCAACTCTCGTAACAATAAATACTGAACCTATCGTAATACCTCACCAATGTTCGAAATATATTTCTTTACGAGACAATTACTACAACTGTCGATTTTTCGATGCATAAAGTAATAAAATTATTTTGTTGCTTCAGTGTTGTCGCAGAATATAAAAAATCGTTGATCATGAAGATTCACTTCAACGACAACAATTACTAAAACCTAGTATTTTGGAAATTCTAACAACTAATTCCGCCTTACAGAAGATCGCAGCCAAATAACATTATTTGTTTCAAATATTGTTGTGTTCCTGCGGTGAGTAAGGTTGCCAGAGCTCGGCAACCTTACTCACCTTAACCTTACTCGGTAGGGGGTTCGGCAGGCAACGCATTAGCAATGCTCCAGGTGTTGCTGATGTCAATAGGCGAAGGTAACCACTTACCCTCAGGTGGGCCGTAAGCCTGTTTGCCTCCGTATAACATTAAAAAAAAAAAAAAAAAAACTAAGCTACTCATCTTCCATCTTCCATTCACTGGATCAATTGAACTATCTATAGATCGTTTGCAACGGCCTTTAGATAGCTCAAGTGTTGCTTGTGTCTTTGAAAAATAGTTCTAAATATTTACGTATATTCGTTTTACTCGTAATTTTCATGTAAATCAATGTTAATCAAATATAAGTATTAAAAACGGAGTTACAAAAGAAGGCACTCGATACATTTTGTTTCATAAAACACCGTGATAAAGATAACTTTACTATACGCGTCATTTGCAAGTGAGACAAGTCTGGTATTACTGGTTCGGAGCTCACGGGCGCAAACATTGTAACCTGCATCCAATTAGTTCCAGGGGCTAAATTGTAAATCCGTGTGTCGCGCATAGTCAACGCATCCGCGCGAACATTCCCACTTTGTATGAATTTCACTGCAAGTTGAGTCACATTTCACTAGAAGAACCTTTGAACAAAATAAATAGGTACCTAATTAATAATGCTGCGTGGCATGCTCTGTAGGTACATTTTATTCGAGTTTGTTTTATGGGGAGACTAGCTTAGCCCGCGGTTTCGCTCGCATTGTATCTTAATAAAAATTAGCCTATATGCAAATCCGGGGTGGAGTCCTTTACCGCGTGATTGAACAACACACATCCAAACATTCAAACTCCTCACAAACTTTCACATTTATAATATTAGAAGGATTGGTAGTTTATCAACAGTTGATGCTTCAAGTCCTTGTTTTAAAAAAAAATTGCAGAACTGGTAATTTTTACTTGTCCCCTATACATTTAAACTAAATTGACCGAGCGTGGAAATTTTGAAAAAAAAAATGGCAGCGTGTGGGTAGAGCTTCCATAGAAAAATATTCCAACCCCTTTTACGATCTTAGGTAGGATTAATTTTAGTGTGCCCCATTTTTGTATCCCTAACTCAGACATTAAAAGATGGTGGTGTGAAACGTAATACGGCAGTAGTCTCATCCTTATGAGTAATAAACATTTGATTATTAAGCACTTTATAATTTAATTGCCTGATAACGTCAGAACTAGCACTATAGCGAGTTTATTGAAGAAGTTTACAGACAGGGAGCATCTATTCACCACTGTGAATAGGAGTGTTAAAGCTAGATGACACATAAATATTTTTAATGTTTTATAGCTGTAGAGACACGTCATATTGGGTTAATTTTATAATTTATCGAGCGAGCGTAGATCTCTAAAACAAAATGGGTGATATGTTTATTAACCTTTTAAAGTGATCCTAATAATTTTATTGAATTAAACACCTAGTCCTAATGATTTGAGTTTGAGTTTGATGACTTTTGCGTCAAATAATGTTCAAATGTACCGTCACCAATATAACGTTAGGCGCGTTCAAGTTTAATCTGAGCGGGGAGCCGTTGTTTTTTGTTTTTAATCTGGGTAATAATTCTAATTTTCAAAATTCGTAGGTATTAAATAAATATTGGAAAGAATAAGGCCATTTTGGCCACAGAACGTAATTATCTCAAAACATATGATAATTTATAAGTACATCTGCAAAGATGCGTCATATTGCCAATCATTTACATAGCTACAGCTCCCTTACATAATCCACTGGTGACAAGGTAACCGACAGTATGGCGCTCATTAATTTGGTCCCAAAATCGGAGTGTTGGTCCCAACGGCCTCCAAGATACGAGGACGTAGTTAACTTCTCGGTATCACGGTATACTAGTTGAACGGTATTACCACATTTTCAGTGTGGATAGGTAGTCGTGTGGAGATCGTAGTGGCCTTTAGCCTTTGGTTACCTACAGAGAATTTGATAAATTCAATATTAAATGTGTATAATAAGGATTTTTTTACAGAAATAAACTTAAAACTAATACAAATTAAATGAATATAATTCGGAGCAAGGAAATCGAAATTTATCGGAAATTATCTTGGTAGTTCCGCACGGCGCGGCGGTGTACGTACGTGCTCGACAGTACTACGTTCGTGTTGAAAAAAATCGAACGTATAACAGAACGATATATTCGGTTATTGAACAAAGGGCGGTCTTGCTAAATCAACTGTAAGACGATTAGACGATTTCAGATTTTACATGTTCAATGTACCTACGTAAGTGTAGAGCAAAACTTACAAAAAATTGTTGAAATACTGATTCCCTGTCAGTACATTGCATCGAAATGCTAACGAAGCAGAGTCCAAGTCCCTGTAGAACCTTTTTTAACTGATGTAAATTATGCGGTAATTCTTGTAAAGGTGCTTTAATAAGAGAATTAACTTGTTGAATCGTGGTTTTGTGATTAAGTTAGTCTTAAATCGCTCCTTTGGTTGTATAAATGTTTTAATGTTGATATAGCTAATTTTGTTGGAAAAACCAATACAAATACTATCTAAATACCGTGATCTGGATCAGTTAAGCAATCTATAGATCGTTTGTCTATAGGTATTTAGATGGATCAACTGTTTCTTTAGTATTTTGTAAATATTAACTTGTATTATTTTTAAGTCTCTTTCTGTGAATAAATCATTTTTTTACTATAAATACCAATATTTTTTTGCCATATTTATCAACTAACGTAATTGATTGTTTTATAGCCTATTAATTAGAAAATTTTACTTTGTAGCGCTCACTGTATTTTAATGTGTAAATACTTGTAGATATAGTATTATAACAAGGCTTCCCAGTACTTAAGTGATTTGAGATATAAATATTTTGATAAATCAATGATCTTAAACCTTAATACTAATCCAATACTAATCTGAAAATACAAGTAATAAGTACCTATAATTAAACATTTTAAATTAAAATCCGACTTCAAAGAAATTTCTTGTAAACGATAACAAACGGCGCATTAAAATAAATTTAAATTAACGTTATGAAGAACATACCTACTTACGGAGAACAAACTAATTAGGTATTCATTAATTTCGTAATAGGTAAGTAAGTAATTTGATAACAGATTAAACTAGAGAAACTAGACACTATATTAGAGAGGTACAATCCTTAGCAATTGTCTAAGTAAATAGGTGTCAGAGAAACTAGTAATGTCTGGAAGCGTCGCACTCTCCACCAAGCCGAGAATCGTGGAAGAACCTCCTTCTATTGACGATGTAGGTATCTACTCGGAAGACTGTAGGATCCTCAAAGTGAGACACCAACTAGACTTGTAGGTATCCAAGTTATAGTGCATACTGGACCTCATTTATTTATCTACAAGCTGTCCCGCTCGCGACTTCCTCCGCGTTTGTTTATACCTACCTAGATTATTAGTATCCATTATCCTTGTCAAAGTACTAACAGTCTTATTATGCAGCTATTTATCTATTTCTACCTACCATCACCGTCCCATCACCATCATCGTAACCTTGATAGTCCCGTAACCGTCACCGTCATATCACCTTCACCGTCACCATCACCATCACCATCACCGTAACCGTCACCGTCCCATAACTGTCACCGTCCTGTCACCGCCCCGTCACCGTCGTCACCATCACCTTCATCGTCACCGTCACAGTTACCGTTACCGTCACCATCATGGTCATGTCTCTAACTTGAAAAACAAAGGACTTTTAAAGAAGCTTTCAACCCCCATTTTATCTCCTTCGGGGGTGAATTTACGTAAAATTATATTATAAAAAAAGTTAACTCTCTTTAAGGAATTTGCGTGCCAAATTTCAATTGCATAGGCTTAACAGATAAATAATTCCCATACAAACTTTCATCCCCTATTTACACACACTGAGGGTTGTTTTTCAAAAAAACTCTAGTAGGTATTTTATTAATTTGAACTATCTACCTGATAACCGATTTTGATGTCTCTAACTTCAAAAACATAGGATTTCCTATATAAACTTTCATCCCCTATTTACACACCATGAGGGTTGTTTCTCAAAAAAAGTTGTATTAGTATTTTACTATTTTGAACTATCTACCTGATAACCGATTTTGATGTCTCCAACTTCAAAAACATGGGACTTTCATACAACCTTTCAACCCCTATTTCACACTTTTAGGAGTAGAATTTTGCAAAATCCGTTCTTAGTGCGCGCCTACACCCCTTAAAGAATGCCTGTGCCAAATTTCAGACTCCTCGGCCTAGTAGTTTCCGAGCTTTCGTGATTAATCAATAAGTGAGTGAGTGGACTACTCCTTAATATATATAGATAGATTGTTTACTGTTGGGTAAAGGTCTCCGCAAAATCTCTACTAATCCTGATCTAAAGTGGTCGTCTTACGGCCGATGATGATGAAGTGGTCCAGTGATCCTGCACCCAAAGAACATCAAACGTATTATTTAGGCAGATCAAAATGATTGGGCCCATTAAATTCAACTCAGTGAAATTGAATGGTGTGATAGGTACCTGTACTTTATTTTGTTTATTGGATACGAACAGTTGACGAGATGGGCATATATTGCGCGCCTGAATGAGCACATAAAACATTTTCATGTAAAAAATGTCGCCAAGATTCTTTTTTTTTTAAATTAAGATCTTTATTAACGAAGTAATACAAAATATACCTAAACACAGTCTAGAGTACATTATAACATAACATTTTGAATAAGTAACTCGACAGGCTGCACAACGCCTTCATGAGTTTGTTGACAAAATATATATTTATGAAAAGTGCTACTTTATAAATCTTACGTAAAAGTTGCTGTTGTTGTTTAATAGCATTATTTTAAATTTATGAATTGTGTGCTCTTTGTAAGCCTGCATTTTTTTTTTATCGCCAAGACTCTGATGGACCAAGAGGAATCCAGTAGGTAATGAAGTTGATTATTTTATTGGAGGCGTTTAATTTACTTTTCTACAATTTATTCGAATTTGAAACAGAATTTTATGCGTTTATCTATCGTACCCTCTGGGTTTGTGTGATGTCCATTACTTCGATTTTTCGTCGGCGTCCTCTCTCCTAATTGGTTGGTAGTCTCGCTTTGTCTTTTGACTGATTGGTTGACGCTTGGCAACAACTGTCCGACAAACTTGCTAGTTTCTGCTGGTACCGTCCATCCCGAACACACGCTTATTATGCTTCCACTCTTTAAAATGTAGAACCGTACCTCTAAAGCCCTAATAAACCTTGGCAAATGAAGTACATAGGTACGTTGGGGAGTATAGGTTCTCGAGTGGCGAACACGAACGGGACGACGCAGTGTTGGAAGGCCCCCGATGGACCGACGACATTTTGAATGTTGCGGGTTGAAAAATTCTCAAGACCGTTCGTCGTGGAAGTCTTTGAGGGGAAGCCTATGTCCAGCAGTGGACTTCTATAGGCTGGTGATGATGATGAAGTACATACAAACATATTCATTTCCGCAAAAATTGTATGAGTTTTGTCCAGGTAAATTGGCCTACATGAAATATTATTTGAACAAATATGTAAATTAGGCAAGTGTTTTTCATGGCCCAATAATTAATGTAATAAAATTTCGAGCGTGTCATGTTCCAACAAGTTATGTAATGTTGACACACTTTGTCAAACATTACCATCGAGTACGTCTCAAATATCAGGAACAGTGTTTGTGTGGGACTTGCTGAACATGCAGATAATACTGGTAAGATGGTTATGAAATTAAATTATCCCCAGACATGCTAGAGATCTCCTGGCGATCAGATCCTTGATCCCAGATTTCTTTAAGATATTATTGGAGGCAGGTCTAAACGCGCATGCATTTGGCATAAGCAAGTTTTAAATTGAAAAAAATAACAGCTACTTATTTCCAAAAATGTTGTTAGAAGAATACAAACGTCACTCGAATATGACAGGCATATTAGGTGAATTTCAGAGGTCTACGACAAAGCAGAAGGAGAAGAGACTATTCACGTATCTTTCCGTTCTCCATAACGCATTAATATTGACTTATTCCCATGCTACCACTCCCTCACATCGAAATGATTTGACATGACTGACATAATTTTCGTCAAATTAAGCCGTGTTCATACGGCGTGCGATGTGCGATTGACTTTATCAAGTAGAGCTAGGGATCATTTTGAAATACATTTTGCCCACGGGCTTAGTTAGTAAAGGCTTAAGCCATGTTTTTTTAAGTGACCGTCAGAATTTCATTCCTCACAGCCTCCGAGCATTAAAGGATAATTGTATTTCCCTAGGTCACTTTTTTGATGATGGCGCTTCTGTCAGTGCACATAAGTGGAGCACCCCAATCAGCTCCCGACTTCAGCCAGCCCATTATAACTATTATGCAGACTGCAATGGACTCATTTAAGGAACTTATTGGACCTCTTGTTACACAATTAATTAAAATTAAACAAAGTTAAAAATAAATACGTGCTCTCTCCTGTGTATCATTCTCAAACGTTTTTATTTAATTCTTACTTTTGTGACCGGCGCTATGGACCTGTGGGAATTAACAACGGTTTTTCAGTTATTTAGAAAAAAAAAAATCCGACCCGATTTGACCGGTGCAGACTGAAATAGATCTCATTATCTAATGGGATTTTATACCAACCAGAAAGATGAAATTAATTATATCTCGTTAACTTTAAGTACCTATATTATAACGATAGCTCTGACTGCCATCACTAACCCGCATTCCCAGCGTGGTGAGTATGAGCAAATTCCTCCCACATGATAGGAAGTCGCTGTGGAAATCTGTGGAAAGACCTATTTTCAGCAGTAGGCATCTGCTGGTGCTCACAGTTTACAAAATATTAAAATCGTAATGTTACAATTAATATTTATGTAAACATTTCTTACTGCTTTTGAAATGAAATGAAATGAAAATAATGAAATAAATGAAATGAAATAAATTTATTTTGACAAACACAGACAGAAGACACAAAAAACAAAAGAATAAAGGTTAACGATAGGGAGATAGGTAGACGTAACACAGATAATATACAGTACAAACAACAACACATAAGAGGTATCTATGTCATTTACAATATTTAAGTGCTAATTAGTCTCCCGTGTGTGTGAGCCAAAACAGGCATGGTCTCAGCATAATGCCGCTACACATTAGGATAACATGCAGCGGCGCTTTTAATAGGAATCAAACACTTAGAGTATAGTTTAGAAATTGTTAGGCCGTTCTTTAGATTATTATTGCCCGCAAAGCCTTGATAGAAACAGGGCTTATATGTAACCAACTGAACATAATCCGCCAGCTTCACACACTCTAGCAAAATACTTCACTCCGCTAAACGTGATCCAAGCTATGACCATTTCAATGCCGGATTCAAGTACCCACAGATAGTTTGAATAGCCGAGCTCAACGTCGAATCGTTCGAAGGAAAACAGCGTGAACGTAAGGAGACTGAAAACTCGGCACGATGTCCATCGAAGCGAAGGGGCGTTTTCAAACTACCCGGCCACGGCATCGGCACGGCAAAGGCACTGTTTCATAAATGTGACCACCTGCTACCTCCGTACGTTGCGTCGTCATCTTAGTTATAATATATGTAAAGCTGGTGGTATAATATATGTAAAGTGGGGTGGCCGACGTACCTTAAAACCTTTTTTTTTTTTATTTATTTAAGAATGTATAAAACATGTTTGATACACACTTTAAAAGTCCATATGGGCTTGTCTAAAGCGCGTACAGTTCTCCTTAGTAAGTTTACCTACGTTTACGCTAATAGTACGTTCATAAAACTTAACTAAGAATTTAATTGAACATGCATGACTAAAGGCTTAATCTAGGTACATAACAAAAACATTTGAAACTCAAAAATTAAGAGATAATTATGAGGAAGATAACTTAAACATCGCATCGTTCTCTGTCTACTTATAACTATTATAGGTACTTCAGGTACCTACCGAAATTAATTATAAACTACGTACCTACACACCTAATTGGGCTACACGATTCATACAGTTGTTTGATTTTGTTTATTTTTAAATGTCCTTTACCCTGTGCCCCCCTCACAATGCATCAGTTTGGACGTTGGTACAACACTTTAAAGAAAGCTTTCTATGTAATCAAATGCCGTAACGCTTCAGCCGACAGTTGGCCTAAAGGACCTTAGAGTGTTACAATACGGAAGAAGATTTAAATTTTACGATCGCCTCTATCGGTTTACGTTTTCATATGTGGACTTCCTTGGAATTCCCATTTTATAGTTTCAAAGTATGCAAAATTGCAGACTTTTATCTAGTCTAGTGACCGTTTTTGGTTCGTTAAACGAGTCTAGTTGAGGAGACTATATGAGGCGCCCTTTAATCCTTTCACTACACTGATTCTTTCACCGACGGTCATAGGCCCTTTTCAGGGCCACCATACCTCAAACTGGCCACTGACTTAATACAGGATGACATTGACACGACAAGCAAGAAAGCAAGCGTGCCTCAAGCTTTTAAAAATAAAATAGAATAGAAAGCAAATCAGTTTATGTTAAAAGCGATCGTCATAATTAAACAGGAAGCTTATATTAAAAAAAAAACAAGTATCTAAGAACCATAATGAAGCTTCAATTTTCTTCACTGCAGAAGCCTGAAACTTACTTAAAGTTTAGCCGGCATTACCCCACTTATCATAATGAAGCATAATGCAGCAGGTACAGTCACGCGCACCGATACCGCAATGATTTATATCGCAAAATTGAAAAATAAACACCCAACCGCCACATTGAATTCTAAAATCAATTTTTTGGGTATATGGACTTAAAAAAAAAAAAAATACCCTACAAAAAAAAGTGGGCCGAGACGGTAAGCAAAATAGTAAGATTTTTGCAATCTCGTCAACTTTTTATCGAATAGTCGATTCTGTGAGCTATATACCCACTGCCAACTGCTAAAGTTTGCTAATTTTGAGATTTATGTCGGTGACCTTGGTTCTTCTACGGATTTCCTCAGTTCCACTATCTCTAGGTAAGTACTTCGTTTGTTGTATTATTTAATATTTGTTCCAGGTCTATGTTTTGTAAAACGTATTAAGAACTATCTTTTGACAGCGGCTTCGCTCGCGTTTTAACCTGTTAAAAAGTAGCATATTACGTCTCTATAATATCTCTTGTCATATTATCTTTTTAATCCATTGAGCTAGAAACTTGTTTTTTATACGGCAATATAAACTCACAGGCCTTAATAAATGGCATAATTTTCAAGTTGATACCTTTACCCGTTTTTGAGAAAAAGTGTCTAGACAGACAGATTTCCTCGCTCTAAATTGGAGCAGCCCGCCTGGTACCTCCGCCTTACAGAAGATCGCAGGAAAATAACATTATTTGTTTCAAAACGAACATTTAGGGGGGAGGGGGTTCGGGGTCGGCAACGCGTGCGTGATGCCTCTGGTATTGCAAGCGCTCATAGGCTACGGTAACCACTTACCAATAGGTGGGCCCCATGCTTGTTTGCCACCTCAGTTGTATAAAAAAATAGATAGACGGACACAGATGGACAACAAAGTGATCATAAAGATTCCGTTTTTTTTCTAATGAGGTACGGAACCCTAAAAATCAATAAACAAACACACTTTCGCATTTATAATGTTTTTATGAAAGTTGGAATTGAACACTAATATTATTACTGCCCCGTATTTACCCCATCGGCAAACACTATCAATAAACATACTAATGAGCAAATTGAATCCATGAGCGCAAAGTCAATTGTAGAGCACTACCGGCGTAGTAGCTAGAGCCTAGGCTTCCGATCGTAAGGTAGTAGATTCGAATATATTTTGAGAACATTACTTGACTATATGGTTATTACGATTGGTGTTTGCAAAATGATTAGATGCTTGATTAATGCGTGCAAGTAGCAATCAGCAGTAGATAAAAAAATATATCAGAGATCCAGATAATCAGATCCTTAAGGAGGATCCAAAGAGGTGGGCGTTGGTGGCTGCGACACAGTTTTAACAACTACTGCAGTCATCATCGTTTTTCCCAATATTTTACTGCATCTTTGTAAATGTTCCAATAAACTTTTTTGAAACTTTTTTTTTGAAACTTTGAAACTTAAGGGGTTAATTAGAGGCACGTCCAAACATTTGGCATATGCGCACTTGCATAGTGAGTATTGCATACGTGACAGGTTGAAAGCTTACATAAGTAGAATAAAGTAATGGTTCTCGAATGTGATGTTGTGTGTCCGTAGTCCTGTACTACTAGGTATATTATCATTCATAGTTCGCTGCGCTACTCCACAACTGGATCCTATTATCCTCGTTTGAATAAAGTAATTACAGCGTCAATTTACCTCATTCTACTCAAACATCATGAATCAACGGTAATAACGAGCAAACTGGATCAATATTATGTAGTTCCATCTAACTATCTGATTATCTATGGCCGTGGTGGCCCAGGCTGATGAATAGGCCCCTCCATAATAATATCAATTTACCAGGAGGGGCCTATTCTTCAGCCACGGTTAGCCTTTAGATAGAAAGTCTCTCTGAAAAACTATGGGGGAGGTCATGTTCAGCAGTGGGCATTCGAAGGATTATATTGGTTTTGTGACACCGTGATTATCAGTATTTTTTAACAAATACGAATGAAAAAACGGCTGCTCACTATCAACTCCAGGGCAAAGTTACTATTTTTTTTTTTTTTTTTTAATATTCCGGACATACTCACACGGTCAACTGATCCCAAACTAGGCATAGCCTGTGCTATTAACACCCAGACACAGAACAAACATCTGTGTTTATCACACGAATGTTTGTCCAGTGCGGGGACCGAACCCGCGACCTCTAGCGCAGAAGGCAGAGTTACTACTAACTGAGCTATGAGGCCAGTCAAGTATTTTATAAAGAGTTTTAAAATTACCTGTAATTTACAGTATAAAACTTTTTAGAGTAAAATAAACACATCTACTTTTAGCTGCCGATATTCTAATATTTATTCTGCCGACTGATACACAAAGCAAATACACACCGAAGAATCTCGTATACAAAATGGATAGGTACAATTTGCGTAGATTGGATTCACAACGGCCAGTATCATCGGATCAATGCGTTCTGTTAATCTTTGAAGCGATTGTCCCTTTTTCGGAAAACGCTTTATTCCATTCCGATTGTAGCTTAAAAACATTGAAAGGAGCCATTTCATTCTGGGCCTGGTCCATGTACACTACATAGAAAAATTAGAAAAAAATAGGAGATTATAAGAAAAATACAATTTCATTAATTTGAAGACAAATGCGATGGTACAAGATTAGTTCTTCTGGTAAGTTTTTTACTATTTGAAGGCCGCCATGTTGGTTTATAATTGGCGTTTGACATGACATTGACATATTTTTCATGTCATGTTGTTTGATTTGATGTTTTTGTTTTGTCAGATAAATGTAGGTTGTCAAAATGACATTCCACACACGTCCATCCGCCATATTTTTGTAGCGCTGTGTGTTGCTCTCTTTGTCGAAGAAAATCTTAGTGTACCTTAGAACGAAGTCAATTTAAATAAAATAACCAATTAAATACGTTTACTTTATTGCTTAGCCATATTTTAGAGTAGTGTACACAGTGCTGGCCCAGGCTCCATATATTGATGAAACGTCTCTTTTGATGAAAGTGGACCATTGACACATTTTGCATGTTCCGAAATTATTTTGGAACGTGCTCAGATCAGCTCTACATTATTGTTGTTCGTGGATTATGATTTAGCAGAAAGAACCCCGCGGCTCCGCTCGCGTGGACTCGAGTAATTAGTACATCACCATCATCATTTCAGCCGCAGGACGTCCACAGCTGAACGCAGGCCTCCCCCACTGATTTTCAGAGCAGACTTTCTTTTAAGTGGCGGGAACTAAAGCTCCAAAAAGCTCGGTGTGCTTAACAGAGCGAAGCTGTACTTCAGTGCGGGGCAAAGACTGCTTCTTTACAAGTCGCAATTCCGGCCCTACATGGAGTACTGCTGTCACCTCTGGGCAGGAGCACCTGGGTACCAGCTTGGACCCTTTGACTCGGTTCAAAGATGCGCTATGAGAATTGTCGATGATCCCAAGCTAACAGGCGGTATTGAGCCCTTAACCTTTGCCTCCTTATGTATGTTCTACCGCCTGTATAACGGGTTATGTTCTGAAGAATTGTTTGATATGTTGCCTTCATCTTCCTTTTATCATCGCACCTCTCGCCATAGGCAGGGGATCCATCCTCACACCCTGGAGCCAGGTTGGTCGCGTACCGTGCGGTTTCAGAGGAACTTCCTCACGCGAACACTCAGGTTGTGGAATGATCTCCCTGCTGAGGTTTTCCCTAAGGACTACAGTATGGGGTTCTTCAAAAAGGATGTTTTGAACTTTTTAAGGGGTCGGCAACGCGTGCGTGATGCCTCTGGTATTGCATGCGTACATAGGCTACGGTAACCACTTACCAACAGGTGGGCCGTATGCTTGTTTGCTACCTTAGTTGTATAAAAAAAAAAGAACTAGCCCATACTCACCGCACGCGGGTTGGTGAGTGCAGTAAGAGCTACGAGTTTCATTGTTCAAATAAGGGACGCTGCTGCCCATCTAGCTTTATTCCCTTAGTCGCCTTCATCTACGGGTAGGAAGATATGGAGAGGGTTCTTCAGTCGAGGCTACCGCGGCTAGTACTAATAAGATGTACTAAATACCTACCTAACTTTAAACTAATATAATTAGCTACTAACCATATCTATTGCTCATGCAAATTGGATTAGCTGGTAGGCGCGATATTTAACATCAAACACACAATACTCGTTTATAATATTTATTTTTTTAATAAAATAAAAATTAAAATAAAATAAAGGGCACTTGCTTGCGCCCGAGGTTTCGCTCCCGTGGTACCTAGATCAAAAGTAGCCTATATGCTATTCTAGGCAAAGAACTCTATCTATTCCAAGTTCATCAATATCAGTTGAACCGGTACGGTGTGATTAAACCACAAACATCTAAACATCCAAACATCCTCACAAGCTTTCGCATTTACATCATTGTAATGTTGAATTAGAATTATAACTAATTTTCAATTGACAGAATTAGGTACTCAACTTTCAATTCAATTATCTGCACTGTTTACACTTACCTACTTAAATAGATTATTGCCAATTTGGTACCTACTAAATAATATGGGGGGGGGGGGGGTTCGTGATCGGCTTGTTTGCCATCGTAGTAAAAAAAACATGTTCCAGCGGGTCTGGGTTCATTTCTTCTAAACGCTAGTTTGGCGCTTTTCATAAATATCTGCTTCTGTGAGCATAGCCTTGCGAGAAAACGCCTATTTAGCAAGTCGGGCACGTACCTGGCGGCTGCGGCAGGTAGCTTGGATTTTCTTCCCGTTGTGCGACTTCCGCGTACAAAATGTCCAATAGTTTTATACGGTTCTGCATTTATTAGCGTAGTTGCTTCTGTGAAATGTTTTCAGGTTTAGTTTACTGTTCAATGTAAGGAGCTTGGCTGTCTTTGCGGTCAATATATGTGTGAGGACTGGTGGATCAGAAGTAGTGACCCCGCTTTTCGATCCAAAGGAAGTGGGTTCGAATTCCGGTCGAGCACCGAGAACTGTAATACGGTAAAGTTTTGCGCTTGGGAAATCTCGTCTTTCATAGTACCGACCGTCACGCTCTCGCAAGTGCATAAAGACAAAGATAAAAGATAAAACGAAGAGAGCCGAGGCGCATAATTTTCATTGTTGTCAAAGATAAAGTCAAAAGGTGTTTATTTCAATAAAGGATCACTTCGTAACATCTAAAGCTGTGTTCAAACAAGCTGTCATCTAAAATATATTTTAAATCTATTTAAAAATGATTGTTACGTCTACTGTGTAAAGTCAATTTTGAGTTTGACAATTTCTAAAGCGTACCCACTTTAAAGCTTACGATATCGCTAGCCACTGAGAGTCAAACCCAAAATTGACTTAATTTAGTGGACATAAAGAAAATTTTAAAATAAATTTGAAGTGACATATCGCAAGCCTCAGGACACAACTTTAGAATCTAGGTGCAATTACGCATGTTCCTCGCTACTATACAGTACCAATTCAATAATGTTTATGTTCGAAACATCTAACAACCATCGGGAAAACAATCACACAAGTAACACATCTGTTCTAGGGTTACCGCATATTTACTCGCTCCATTAATTAAAACAGGAACAAGTTACGGTGTGAAAGCGGCCACGGGAGTGGTGACACGGCTTTATTACACGATAATTAATTTTAAGGGAATCCCAGAGGCTGATACGCTACATTTTGCTGGATTTTCTGTACAATCAGTATATTTTATTCGTTGGTGAACAAATTGTGGAGAGTGGATAACGTTTATGAGAATTACCTGATCAGTAAAGGACCGGAAAAAGTGGCATATTAGGGCTCGTCTAGAAAAATTGATAATTTTGATGTATGAGGAATGTGATGAGAGTGAATGAAGCAAAAGAGGTATTGTCAGGATTGTAGCAAGTGGGAAGCCGTGGTCTCTGCCTACCCACTTTCTCTGGGAAATAGGTGCGATTTTATGTATATATGTATGCATGCAATGATACAACGTTTACAGTTGTATCATTTAGGGGTCTTTCAGTGTCCCAAGCACGATACGATAGCAAATATCAAATATTAACCAATCAAAATTATAAGATTTCAAGCATCACTGACGTCATTGGCTAATATTTGACTTTTACTATCGTATCGTAAGCGAATGCTATCGTGAATTACTCGTGGTCGGGTTGTATACTGTACAGTGTACAGTGATGTATAGTGAATGGTAGTTTGTATGTATAGTTTCTGAAGTTCTTACATAAAACAACATTGATTGAAATAAAAATACATTAGTATACTCAAACTATGTATTTATTAGCAATTTTATTAGATGTATTTGTAAGAAATAGGGTAAGCTAAGCTAGCTAAGCTCTTTAAGGGGGGGGGGGGGGGGGTTCGGGGGAGTAATGCCACCTTGGTTTTATAAAAAAAAAAGGATACTACATTTTTCCCACAGCAGCGTGAATATTTTTTCCATGCTCGTTACGTGTACAGGTAGGCTTTGACATAAAATGCCTCGGACGTGGCATATAAAGGGTGACTGACCTATAAAAACAGATATTATTACGTTTGCAACAGACAAAAATGGTTACTTTTTCAGGATAAGAGTTTATATTACGGCAAAATATAGGAAGTATCATTGGTAATTAAAATGTTTACTTACTTTAATTTTTTAATTCCATTCTCAGCATTGCTCGCGTATTAAGCAGATAACTGCAAAGCAGGATAGTCGTTTGTTTTTTATAAAAGTTTTATTAACTGCTGTTGCTGCTAGGAACTGGGTTATTCAGAATTTTACTAAATTACGCTGTAAACTTACAAATTACAAATTGTAAAACTTTTTTAAAAAATTGGTAGAATAGATACAAAATGCGGAAACAAATGTCGTTCGTGAAGTGGGCGAGTGCCCGTCTGACACGCTAGAGGTGCGGGTTCGATTCCCGCTGCGGGACAAATGTTTGCATGATCTGCAGATATTTGTTCCGGGTCTGGGTGTTGTGGTACCATGTCACTCGTAGTTTCTGATACCCACGACATAGGGAATCCTGGTGTGAGGTCAGGTTTATATTATGTTACTGTCGGGTGTTATTTGATTGTTTATTTAATTGTTTTGTAGGTACATTTTCACAATCATTGAGTGGAAATAAAAAATAAAAAACAATACAAATTCATATTCATACGTAGCTTCGACCGGATCGATGACATTGTGAAGGTTGCGGGAAGTCGGTGGATGGAAAAGGCTCAAGACCGATCGTCGTGGAACTCTTTGGGGGAGGCTTATGTCCTGCAGTGGACTTTTACAGGCTGATGATGATACGTAGCTTTATTTGAGCATCAACCTGCAACGCAAGGGTTTAGCCCTTAGAGAAGTAGCAAAAACATCCGATACAACTTTACTATCAACACGTAAACCAAACCGGAGGGAAGCGTTAGCTATGAGTAGGTACATTGTATAGCTAGGTAGCATTCATACTGCGGCATTTCCAAGAAAAATTAAATAATAGCCAGATTGTGCCGAAGGTTGGTAGAGATAGCTTAGCGATAACTGCCTGTTACTTCTATTGCATTTTAGTGAGGTGCATGTGTGTCAGTGAGTACGTGATTGAGTGGACTACTCCTTTATATATATATATAGATCAACTGATTTTCTCATGAATCCACAAGAAAGTAACCGACCGTTTCAGTTTAAGGACTTCAGTTTAAAAAAAAAACGATCGAAACGTCCTCCTCCTATTATGATTGAAAGCATGTACTTAGTTTTTAAATATGGTCGCGTTAATACCTCCGCGCTAATCTTTAATGAAAAAAAACATGTAAGTAGGTAGTGTTGTTTCCCTCTGTGGATATCTCCTTACATGTTGTTCGCGGCTGCGGGTTTTATTTTATTTCCAACTCCGCCGTGGGAAATTCTAGTTTGCTGACAGATATTGAGTTACCAACAGAGTTTTGTCAAATAAAACCATCTACTTTTTGCCTGCTAGGGTTCTGCCAATAATTTGAAATAACAATTTGCCAAATCAAAATAGAATAGAATAGAATATGTATTTATTTCTCTCAACAAAGGTTAACAGTAATGGATGGGATACAGCAGAATATAAGTATTGTAGGTAGTTAAGTTAACCTGTTTTGTGAGAGACCGGTGCCTGAAATAGGTTTAAAAAACCTGTGCTACAGGACACCGGGCCCCATGCCGCTGGTATATTACAAAGCGTTTGAGAGAAAGCGTACTCTTCTATAATTCCACTATTCTAGATCGATTGGGCATTTAGAACTTTATCATCAGCATCATCTTCCGCAGCCTGACCTCACCCACTGGATAGGAATACGTGGCTTTTCGTCATTCACACTCTCTTCTAATTTTCTCTTCTCGCTTCTCTCTTCCCTTTCACTAGTATAAATATGTACACATGGATTACTCCCTAAGATCCTGGTGTACGCAGGAAAAATCTGTTTCATTCTGACTCTGCCACTCTAAGCCTATCACATCCCTATCATGTTCAATTTGCGAAATAAGGGCACATAATACAGTTTTTCAAGCTTTATTCATGCACCAGTCTCTCTAAAAATTGTTTTATTTTCTATAATTTTAGACAATACTGTAAGAATATTCTGTGCGAGATCCTTTCTTTATTTTCATATAAAGTCTGTGTTTCTTCCTAAACTACTATAACTATACCTATTGCCCTACATTTTAATTCGTTTATAATTTACTTTTCGTGGAGTTGGACTGCGTTGTACGGAACCTGCAGCTTGTGTGACCTACTCTCACTTGCCGCAAGTAACCTATTATATCTGACGAGAATGATGCAGTGACGCGTTATGCCTACGCCTCACTTTTGCTCGTATATTTACTTGTCTTCAGGGAATGGCTGGAGTTTGGGTATGTTTTGAAAGGGTTTTGTTTTTATTGTAGGTATTGCTGAAATGTGATGGAATTTGGTTATGTCTTGTTAGCAGATTTATCCTTTTCTCAAAAACAGCTACCGTCATGATACGACCTTAATATAGAATACTGGTGACGTCCAATGGGAACTATTTGTTTAATGTTTTTGTAAACAGCGTTTAACAACGTTAAACAAGATACACTTTGCGAAACGTTTATACATAATTGATAGACTAACGTTGGACCGCAATCTCACCTGTATGATGTGGTCGACGGTGTATCTCGTTTGCTTATAACATACCCATTCACTTTGCTCTTTACAGCTATTATTTGACCGTCACTGCTTTTTAGGATACTAGACCATTTGTTCGACGATGTTTTTGTTTGATGTTCTAAAAGCAAGCAACACATTTTGTATTATTTTCATAATCACGATTTCAATACCCTATATCAAGCTCACGGGAGTACGATTATTGCTTTGCTTGTATTTCATATCCCACTTTGACCTATTAGCACATCTAAAGATGGGCTTCAATAGGTCACGGCAGTTGCGACGGAAGTGTTCAGTTGGCTGACGTGGCAATGTATGAGATAACTTGTTACAGATGCATCATCATCTCCCTGCCCTTATCCCACTTCATGTGGGGTCGGCACAACATGTTTTTCTCTTCCACTCCCCTCTATCAGCCGTCATATCAGTATTCACTCCTTTCTTACTCATGTCATCTTTCACACAGTCTATCCATCTTTTCTTTGGTCTACCTCTTCCCTTATATTCTTCCACATTCATATTTAACGCTCCTCTAGTCACATGACATTCTTCCCTCCGCATGACATGCCCATACCACGCTAACCTTTTGCTCTTTAACTTCTCAGTCACTGGCGCTACTTTCAAACTTCCTCTGATGTACTAGCTTGTTACAGATGCATGCTGTTGATATCAGCACTCAGAAGTGGCATTATACTTTTTTCTTTTACTTTTATCTTTTAACCGGACATATCTCACACGGTCAACTGATCCCAAACTATTCGGTCCAACGTTTCTCGGAAGTCAAGCACAGTAATATATTTTGTTAGTTTAGAGTTATCAGACAAGTTCAAAAATAAATTAATAGGAAATCAGTACGAATAAGCCTTGTATTTTAGTGCTTTCCAAATAAACTAAGCTTACTTAGCGTAAATAAAATAAAAAGCACTGTTAAGCTTACATAAAACTGTTGTGACACATTAAGCATTTTAAAATGAATTATTACTGGTATTCTACGTGTTTCCGTAGCGGCGATGCTATGCCGTAGCATCACGGTAGTCCTGCTACGAAACAAGATTAATGTAGAAAGCAGTTGCTATGAAAAATAATTTACTTTTATTACGTACGGACGGTTATTTTTGATGCAGTACAAAAGATTAACTAGAGTTGACTAGTTTGTGGAATGTTTGTTATTCAATCACGCCGTAACGTCTCAACCGTTTTCTAACTTGAAACACATAGTGTTCTTCCTACCTAGGTACCATATGGGCTACTTTTTATCAAGGTACCATGCGAGCGAAGCCGCGGGCGCAAGCTAGTAATCAAATAAAACAAATCAAAATTGCGAATTTAAAAAATGTTCGATCATTGTAGTACTATCCCAAAAACTAGCTTCAGCCACACACAGTTGTAAATAAAGAAGTTTTTAAAGTGGTCCTCCAATTTGGTTGCTGACAACCTGCAAATTGGGTACAGGATCCGTCACAAGCTCAGCGCCATTTCATTTTGCATTTCTAGCAAACAGCAGGTGCTTTGTTTCGAGCACAGTTCCTACTAGTGCAATAAGAATAATGCTACCGTTCTGGTTGAAACCAATGTGTATCTAGTTTCATAAAAATTAATACAAAAATCAACATCGATCAAAAAAATATATATATTATTATTCACATATATTTTATTAAAATCTCATTTATAAAATACATTTTTTACTACAAAAGTACATCTTAATATCAAAAAAGAATATCAAAACTACTATTATAGTAAAAAATATATATAAATGGAGAACCACCGACCGCGAAGCTCGGCTCAAGGGGTCGGTGGCTAGGGCTACAGAGAGAGGAATCTCCTGACTATGCGTGCCGAGTCCAGGAGTACCGCCCTCTGTATCTGGCCCTTCACCCAGCTGTCTAGCGAGAGCCTCTTAAGGTATTGATCGAGGCTCTTCGCTATCAGTACGTTCACTGACACCACTATCGGGACGATAATCGTTGAATCCACCTCCCACATGGCGGTAATCTCGAAGGCCAAGTCAAGGTACTTGCTGAGCTTGTCCTTTTTGGCCTTCACGAGATTAGCATCATGTGGGATAGTGACATCAACGAGTATCGCCCGGCGCTCCGACTGGTCTACCAGCACGATATCAGGTTTATTGGCGACAATAGTCCTGTCCATGATGATAGACCGGTCCCAGTAGAGCGTGGCACGGCCATTCTCGAGAACTGGCTCCGGTACGTACTTATAGTACGGCACCTCAGGTCCAACAAGGCCGTACTGGAGAGCAAGTTGCTGGTGAATGATTCTGATAAATATTATTATTCACATATTTTTAATTAAAATCTCATTTATAATATTATTATTATTATTATTTGTCCTAAATCGAACCTACACCCCTTTCGTCTCAGGTGGGTACTCGTCGGCTGTGCCACTGACGCTTGTATAACTTATGGTTTAAAAACGGACGGAGTAGCGGCGTAGAGACTAATTCGATAAGCAACTGAAACTCAACCTTGTTTCTTTTATATACGGTTAAAATCACATTGTGATGTTTATCGAACTTGATTAAGCGAAGTTTATTAGCTCTGTTTACAGAACATAATAAATAATCGGCAAGATTAGTGGTGGCCTAGTGAGAGTTGCCTCAATTCTTTATCCCAAGGCCGTCTGTTTAAACCCAGGAATCCTATGTTGACCTATGGATTTTTCCATCGGCTAGAGATTTTACTGCTCGAAAATTATTAGCTTAAAACTGCGGAAGATACAATTTTGAGTAAACCAGTTAGTATTATTAAAAGCGGCGATAAGCCTGCAATCAGTTACGTGTAATAATATGGCATGCTAACTACAGCAAAACGTGTGTTGGGGTTCCTCAGTTGGTAGAAATAAGTGGACTTTATTTGACTGGTACATTAATTTATTCGGACGTAAGAACGCGCGCCTATGGATGGATCCACCGTCCGCGGATATGAGCGTAGTGGCTCCGGCGCTGGTCGGCGCCGCCGCGGCTTCTTCGTCCCCCGGGTTCCGCTTGCCGCTGTCCTGTTTTGGTGGCACGCAAGGCGACGATTTATCTCTGACACGTGGGCACATGCTAAATAAATGTTTGTACGTGCCTCTGATTACCACCCTTAGATATCTTCAAGAACCTGACTACATAGAGATCTTAGAGCTTGGAGCCGTGGTTCAAAAGCCGAGCGCCGAGTAAACTCACTCTCTTGGCTTTCGATCGCGTCGGACGTGTATTTGTTGTGCTAGGAACTTAGTTCTTTTAGTGATGTCATACTTAGGTTAAACTCTTATGTTAGAGTTTAATCTTAATTAAGTTTAACTGTTGTTATTGTTTAATAAATTGTGTGAGTAGTTTTCAAAATTTATTTTAACTAATTGAGCTTTAGTTTTGTTTACCAATAATGCCTTATTAGGCCTAAGATATGATAGCTAAAGAAAAAAATCGTAGCTATAACTGAAGGTAATCAAAATACCATTAGTTATTCCTCAGAAAACAGAAAAACAAACGTATAGTCACTGCGCGGTGGCCAATGATTTGCCGAACGTCTAATCTAATTAATGACTGTTTGTCACCATGGTCGGATACGATTCTGCCGCAGAATTCGGCGAGATTTAGCTCCGATTAAAACTATAACGTGATCTGTATATTATGTTTATCATCCAGCGGAAGTGTGCAGAGAACTCTACGAATATGCTTATCTGCAAGGTGATTTATAATAATGTATGAGACTCCGAAACCAAAGTTTTTTTATTCTATCAAAAAAAAAGAAAACCAGTGGGAAAAAAAATAAGGTATTTAATTTTTTTTTCAGAGTTTTTACTGTACTTTATAAGACTAGATACGAAAAGAAAACAAAGACAGAAAAGAAAGACTATTCGTCGTGTCACTGGAACTTACTTTAAAACAAAAAAAATGTGATATACTTATTTAAAATTTAATATACCTAATTCATGTGGAAGGATATAAGGGGAGAGGTAGACCAAAGAAAAGATGGATAGATTGTGTGAAAGACGACATGAGTAAGAAAGGAGTGAATACTGATTTGACGGCTGATAGAGGGGAGTGGAAGAGAAAAACATGTTGTGCCGACCCCACATGAAGTGGGATAAGGGCAGGGAGATGATGATACCTAATTCATTTTAAAAATTCGCGGCACTGAATTGTAACAAAAAAGCATTTGTTAGCTGACCTATTCTATGGCTGAATTACAGTTCGGCAACTAAGATCACAAAGATCTCCTTGCGATCGCATTGTACTTTATCTCAGTTCCACAAAGGTGATATTCGCTCAACTTTTATCTGATTACGTTGGGACCGGTTTGGTCGGCGCGACGTTTACAAATGGCACGCAGATGGACACAGGGTTAGATCGCGAACGACATAATTGATGGGCCGATGTGGTCTGAGGCTTCCGTTGTATTGGCAGAGACACCACACATATTTATAATGGACCTTCCACACATGCCGTTTTGGGCTAGCGAGATAATGTACAGTCACCTGCATTTAGATTTTAACGTTCCATAAAATGACAAAATTATGCCACAATACGAAATAATAAGATGCACACAGCTAAACTCATAACTACGTACCTAGCTATCAGCTTGTGCTATTTTTAACTTCACATTCACTTTGGGCTAGCGACATAATGCATTTAGATTTTAACGTTCCATAAAATGTCAAAATTATGCCACAATACTAAATAATAAGATGCACACAGCAAAAACTCATAACTACGTACCTAGCTATCAGCTTGTGCTATTTTTAACTTCACATTCACTTTGGGCTAGCGACATAAGGCATTTAGATTTTAACGTTCCATAAAATGACAAAATTATGCCACAATACGAAACAATAAGATGCACAGCAAAAACTCATAACTACGTACCTAGATATCAGCTTTTGCTGTTTTCACTGTATATCTAAAATAATCCTGTGTATTGTGGCATCAATTTATATGAAAAAAATATGAAAGTTTAAATCCTAGTGCAGGCCGTGTGCTTGGACCGTGATTAGAAAACATCGAATACTGAACACTCGAGTAGGTATAGAATATACGTGTGTAAAATGGTAAAGTTAAATATCATGAAGGTATTCTCCATATGATATATATGACATAATGATCATAATTCTATTGTATCTGTAGGTAAAGCCAATAAGGCTGAGAGGATGGCTTGTATGTTCTGGGAAAGCCTACTCTATTTAAACATGTCTCTGCACGACAGACGTCCCTAAATGAGTAAAATTAGTACTTGACGAGAATAGTTGTAAAGGCCTAAGGATTTTAAGGTTCGCTATACCTAGTTATGAGTATAGATACATAGATTAAAAGTATTTGACTGTAAAGACGTGTGGAAGCTCCTAAAAGGTCCATGAATATGTACATTGTGCCAACAAGGGAGCGATAATAAATGGCTAACCGTATAGATTTTTATGCCACTGATAAATAACTTTTTTTCGTGTTCCTCGGGAAATTAAATCGTTTTTTCACTAGTTAAGTTCGTTAGAAGCCGTGATAACTAATAATAACGATAATAACAGATATCAGTGTTGGGCACTAATTTACGCGAGTGCCTGAATTAGGCGCCAGATGTGTGTGATGATGTATGATGATGTATGATGTGTGGTGATGTGTGTGTGTATCTATTGCTTCGTAAATCACTTGAGGAAATATTCGTCTATCCACGAAGTACACTGAACCCACACATAGACACTTTATCATCGTCATTTCAGCCGTAGGGCATCCACTGCTGCCCATCCCCTATTTTTTCCCTAAATCGCCTCTTACGACGTCCACGGGTAGAAATGGAGGGCCTCATTCTTCAGCCGGGGCCAACACGGCTTTCTGGTTTTCTCACTAGGCGGTGAAGATTTTTCACATTTTATTTTCGTAATGAATACAACAAGCTGACTCAGTCAAAAAGGTTACAGTTACTCTCGTCTCCTTGAACGAATGAGTTACCCATTATTTATATTTAGACAAGCTGTATAATATGTAGGTGTACACATGCTCTTAACTTTCACAACATTTTACAAAAGTAGTTCAAACAATCCAACCGACATGGGTTTTAATAGTCCACAAAACGGCGGAGTAAAGAGCAAATAAGCACAATACACAGACAGTTTGGGTAATTTTAGTTGTTTCATGGCCCTGCCCGCTGTTACTGTTTAAGGCAAGGCTACTAATTAGCGGTGGTCGTGATATGAAATTGTATTCAGGCGTTCAAATATACCTAGTGCAGAATCGAAAAGATCCAATTCACTTATGAGATGAACTCGATGGGCGAGTGCCCGTCTGAGACGCAAGGGGTGTTCGATTCCCCCTGTTGTGGTACCATGGTACTCATAGTGTCTGATGCGTCAGACACAGGGAATCCTATTGTAAGGTCAGGACTATGTAGGTATGTGATTGATGGGTGTTATTATTAAGCCGTATAATAGTCTTTAACAAATATTTTAACTTTTCTTGATTTTCATTTTATAACTAGGGTAATTTAATCTTAAGTTTGGTAAAGACCCCTCATTGGGTAAAGGCCTCCTCTAGTCATTTATCTCTATCTTGAGCTTCATTGCTCCAATTATGGCCTGCTAGGTTTTTTATCTCGTCTTCCCATCTCGTTTTCGGTCTGCCTATTTTTCTTTTGCTTGCATTTGGACCTGGCCATTCCTTGCTTTTTTTTTCCGTGACTGATGGGTGTTATGTCTTTCCAATTCATGCTGAAGAGGATAGTTTGTCCACGACGCGAATTTCAGATAACATATCTACGTCGTTTGAACACAGACGTTGAAAATTTCTTTGATGCAAGTTGAAAGAAAAATTCGCTGAGCGAAAAGGCTGTTGGCCTTCAAATGGAAGAAAACTTAATTAAATGACAGATACCGCTTCTTAGAAAACTCTAGCGTAACGCCTGGGGTGAGGAACAACACAAATATAATAACGCTAGTGCCTACACATGTTTTAAATAGTAGTTTTACGAGTAAAGTCATAATAAATAACCCCTAATGAGGCCGATTAAAATCACGAGTTGAATTTAATTGTATGGAGTTGCATTTAAACGAGCCGGGTATAGTACAGGCCAAAATTTTCGCAATGCATTATTGTGATACTTCTGTTACAATATTCCGGACGTGTTTCTGACTACAACGTTAGAATCAACGGTCTTGAGTATAACAAGATGTTTTGAAGGGGCTTATGACGTTAATCCATTCATTTTAATCAGTTACTAGAGGTTTCGAAGTGATCCTAGTGATTTTATTGAAATAAACACCTTTTGAGTTTGAGTTTAGAGGCTGCCTGCGGCTTCGCTCTCAAGGTAGGTACCCGGATTAAGTACCCTATCTCTTTTTTCCGGCTTTAGCTTAAATATTTTTTTAAATAAAAAAAACCATCTAAAACTATTTTTTTGCCGTAGATTTCCCAAAAAAATATATATGTATATCTTTTCCTGAAGTTTACGAACACAAAAATTAGCGCAATTCGTTAGCGCCGTTATCAAGCGATGCTTCATCATACAATGTGGCAATTTATTTTTATTTATGTACAATAGTTCCCAGCATCCCCTTGCTCCTGAGGCAGATACCCAGAATACTTTATGTTATATTCACCTGTACTGTACCACTATACGAGTACAGCCAAATACAGATGTTAGTAAGGAATAAATCAACAAGTAACTGATACGGGTTATCAAATAACAGCAAACACGTCCGCTACAATCGCACAATACATACGTGACGAAATCTCGAAGGGATTCTGCGAAAGCCAATATTGTCGTGAGCGCCTCCGCTGACCCAAAGCGTCTATGTGAAATACACAAAAGAGTCACGTACTGTTTGAAGCCAGGATCGGATCCAGGACACTAAATAGGGCTGTTAGAGCTAGCGGGATTGAGTTGGTCAAAAAATACCTCAACTGCTATCATATTCTTCATCTGGTTTTTGCTCCTGCTAATTCTTCTCAAGACACTAAGAATCCTTCAAGGATTATAGGATTCTTTCTAGGAGCCTTTTCCCATTTTACCGTGACGTTCTTTGTCGGACCTACAAATTATTATTCTGTAAGTTTTATAGAGTATTGGTACCAACTCACTTTTGCAAGTGTGATGTGTCCTAAGATGGAGCACGCTTTCCCAGAAAGAACTTATTGACCCCAAATTTGAAGACTTCCAGATTGTACTCTTTCGGGAAAACAGACGTAGTTTTTTTGAGATTGAATGCTTCT
Organism: Anticlea derivata; assembly: GCA_947579855.1. Classification (NCBI taxonomy): domain Eukaryota; kingdom Metazoa; phylum Arthropoda; class Insecta; order Lepidoptera; family Geometridae; genus Anticlea; species Anticlea derivata. The sequence continues at coordinate 4,461,976 of OX388271.1, read as the reverse complement.
TTTTTCATTATCCTTTATATTTTAAAGTCCATCCCTGTTGCCACTCCGGTTGGTCTACCATGCATGACCTGCCTTTATACCTTGTTTACGGTTTTAACCGATCCCGGACGAAGTCGACATTCTAAGCCTTTGTGACTAAGAGCTCAGTGAACTGGTGTAGCTAATATCACTGATATGACTGTTATGGAATCTCATACGTTACAAACCTAGTCATCCTGAAATTGGGATGGTATAATTATTGCTGACAATATTTGATATGTGCCTATACTTATTGTTATGTAAGTGGAAATCTTGCGGGTTTTCGATGAGATAAGTTGAAGCGGAGAGATTCGGTATCACACTTTACACTAGTATTATAAACTAGTAGCTTCCCACAGCTTCTCTCGCGCAAAACCCGGATTAAAACTATCCAATGTCCTCAGGGTTTATTTATTGGTTTATTAAAAAGTATCGCCAACAGCACATGTATCAAACATGCACCAGGAACTCGACTAGTAGAGTCTTAGTAGTAGACTAAGACACTGGTATATAATATACTGTATATAAGATACTGGTAGTCTAAGGTCTAACCTAAGAAAAAGTTTGATTATGCAAACCTCTAACAGGGTTTCATTAGTAGTATAGGTATATCATCATCGTCATTATTTCAGCCGTAGGACCTCCACTGCGGAGCATAGGTTTCCTTCACAGATTTCATCATCAGAGCGACTTCCTATCATGTGGAGGGAATTTGTCCATAGTCATATCTCTAGGCACGCGGGTAGGCGAGCACAGTTAGAGCTATCGTTGTTAAAAAAAGGGGCCGCTGCTGCCCATCCCCTATCTTTTTTCCCCTAAATCGCCCTTTACGACATCCACGGGAGATAGCTATAATAACAATTCCTATGTGGCATGATTAAATTTTACGTCTGTGTATGAAGTAGGTAAGCTTTGCACTAGTAAAATCAAAAACGTATCAAAATCCTCACTTTGGATAAAAACGACCGAACCACAAAATTAACCGGCAACGTTGTGACCACACATACGGGTAATGATGGCCGGACTTTCGAGCGATATTAATTACCTGGACAAATATCTCTGGCGATTTATCATCATCATCATCAGCCCGATTAAGTCCACTGCTGGACATAAGCCTCCCCATAGTGGCAAAAGTCAAGGTAGGAACATACTTCAACACAAGGACGAAGTTGTGGGCGAGTCAGCTAGTATAGGTATATACGAGTTTCTGGTATTTATTTATTTATCTAGTGACACTCGCCGCCAGGTGTCGCTTGACCCCTGTCCATCGTATCAAGGATATTATCCCCTTGACAAAAATGAATGTTGGCTCACACTCAATTCCGGGTTAATGGAACAGCCTAGCTGATGGTGTCCCTTTATTCATTACCAGAAGTACAGTCGGAGACAAAATACAGTGCATTGTTACACCGTGTTACGTGAAGCAAATTAAGATCGATATAGTTACTCATCATCAAGATATAAGAGTGAAGGCCAAAGAAAGGATGATTGTATTACAGATTTTTTTTTTAAATCTGCAAGTGACTTATATATTAATGTGCCTAATTTATGTTATTATTTTTAAGGAACTTTAATGAATGAATGAATTAAAAGATGAAATGAAATGAGCAATAAAAGTAGTGACTGCGGAGATGACGGCTATCAGAAGAGAGTGGAAGAGGAAAACATGTTGTGCCGAAATAGGGGACACTGCTGCCCATGCCCGCTTATTTCCCTTACTCGCCTCTTACGACATCCACGGGTAGATATACCTAGATTGGTCTATTATTTTGAACGTTTTGCCTAAGATGAATTTTTCTCGCTGATTGTATGTACAATAAGGTGCGCGGGCTACAAGCATTTCAATTTACTTGATGAAACTAATTGCATTACGGTGAGTTTGCTCATGGGAGATGTATCCAATAATTGGGTTCGCTTCTGCAATATTTTTTATTTTTATTTATTTTATTTTTATAATTTTAGGAAAACTTACGGCTAATATGATATTAATGAAAACAATGAGTACTTAAAGGCTAAGTACAAGTTTCCACATATAGGTGAAAGTAACTAAATTAAAACGATACAGTATAAAAGTAGACTGCACCGCACGTACCAAAGAGAAGAAATAAAAAAAAAAATATAGTTAAAAAAAAAACAAAGCTACCTACTAATTAAAAAATAAGTCACACATCAAGCGTTTCATACGCTTGATAGTAGTGTTAAAAATGTCGACTTCAATATTGTTAACATTTAGATAAATATTCATCAAGGACTTTTAGTTTTTACGGAATCTGGTATTAAATTGTTGTCATTCAAAAATAAATAAAAAATTTGGAAAGCGCAGCGTGGGATGTTCCTCCCAAATCCCCGGCCAACCTTCCCGCGGTTCTGAATTATAAATAAATTCTCATGTTGAAAATAATGGACATGATCTGATAAAGTGTTACGAGGTTGGCTTTGTTCAAATGCCTAGTGAGGAAATTATTTTTTACTCATACGAGTAGTTGGTACAATCATCATTCACAGCCTAGATATATATACCTAGCTTAATAACCTATAGGTTATTATTAGGTTTCGATCAACGGTCTTTGGTTGCCGAAATCCACGGCTTCTAACGATAGTTACAATTGCATCATTACATCTGATTGACAGTCATTCTATACATCACGTCTTTCAATTCATGGTTACCACTTGAGAACGGTTTTCGGTTGTGCGAGAATAATCATCATCATCATCATCATCAACAACAACCTGTAGAAGTCCACTGCTGGACATATGCCTCCCCCAAAGAGTTCCACGACGAACGCATTTTCCATTCACCGACTTCCCGCAACCTTTACAATGTCATCGGTCCATCTGGTGGGGGCCTTCCAACACTGCGTCGCCCGGTTCGTGGTCGCCATTCGAGAACCTTAGATAATAAAGCACAGCAATTGATTTTTATACATATTTATATGAAATAAAGTAAAGTTAGTTACACCATTTATAACTCAAGAACGACTGGGCCGATTTCGATGAAATTTTTTGTCTAGGTACCTACAACGCGAGCAAAGCTGTGGGCACAAACTAGTATAAGATAGATCGTAGATGATTAAAGGTAAAATGGTATGCTCTAGGGACCATGATTGGTTAGCACGAGTTTAAAATATCTACAAAACACATTCTCCCTAAATCTAATCAGGGCTTTCACAAACTCTGGTTAAATGGAAGTGTTTAATGAAGGCGATTTTCTAGAGCATTCACAAATCGCAACGCTTCGTGCGATTCCCATTGTTATTCTAACAGACGAGCTCTGTTATAGACCCCTGCATAATATCGCTTTCAAACCGACATTCGTTTACGCCAGCACAGTGGATGCGACATTTGTCTGCACTGGGTAGCTTCAGTAATCTGCCATTTGTAAACGTCTTAGTGCTTCCTTCTCTTAGGTCCAAGACAAATCGTGGCAGTCAAGATTGCCAGCTGTCTGACCTCAGTCACCCCTAGTGCATGAGTGAATAACGTTTAGAAATGGCGCATGATGACTACTGTTCAATGCACGTCGACGCTTGACATGTATTTATTTATTTATTAAAAAGTTGCCAACAGCACGTGTATAAAACATTTATACGACTAAACTGTGTAGACTAAGACGATAAGACGAAGATACAATAGCTAACACAGATAGCTAATAGAGTAGCTAAAATTTGTCATGCCAATCTAACCTAATAAAGATTGTTTATGCTCGCCAACCCGCATGCCCAGCGTGGTGAGTATGGGCAAATCCCTCCACATGATAACGAATTTGCTCTGTCTGTGGAGGCCATGTTCAGACGTCGTACAGCTGAAATGAAGATGATGTTGATGATGCAGTAAATAGCCTGGAATTAAATTTAAGCTACTTTTTTCCTGGTGACTACGCGAGCGAAGCCGCGGGTGGAAGCTAGTAACTATAAAACGAAAATGAAAACACGCGACGAAGTTGTAAACCCAATGTTTACAATTAGTTCAGAAGCTCTCCCACTGAGCTTTGCAAAACTTTTTTCATTTACTCTTTTGAAATCTTCGACGGCAACGCTACGACGTTCTGCATTGGCTGGTGTGGCTGGACAACTTAGAACATTGCAGATTTATTTAAAGTTTGAAAGTTATGTGGGTGCGGGGTTAGATCGGTTGAATTATGCGCGGAGATAAATTTTATCTGCATTTTTCGCAATAACAATTTAGCTGCCTGCTAAGTTGAAGGACCTTTGATTTAAAATAATAACTTCCTACTAAGTAGTTTTAATCGAATGTCGAAGTAGAATAACTATTCACGGTGCATTGCCGCTTACTAATAAACATAGTTTGTGCAATAGTGTATAAATTCACATAGGTGAATTTACTATATGAAAACGTATGGAGCGTGCTTATAGACAGCTGCCGCTGCGAATCTGGTTGATTATTTAAAACACAATCTGTTTGAAGATTTCCACACTCTAAATATATTTACAAAAGAAAAATAGGCTTTGCTATAAACAAGAGTCCAGCTTAAGCTTAAGAGCAGATTTTCTAAGTACCTCAGAGTTACCCCACGGAATAAGGTGCCTTTACCTTAAACATTTTCGTACAAAACTCGGTCTTCGACGTTCTTAATCCTGTTTTCTATCAATGAAGTGACGACTGTTGAATAATTCAATTACTTAAAGCTAAGTTATAGCGTTGTCTGGTAACGTCTGTATTTCGTTGTGACGTTGATAGATTGTATATCGTAGGCTTGTAGGCGTAAATTGTAAACTTGGCGCAAATATTTATAAAGGTAGCCTAACTCGCCGCATTTTTCGACATTGATCTATGATTGTTCGTCTCCAGTGATAACTTGATTTGGGGACATAATAAAGCCTTGTTTATTGACAAAAAAGTTTCATCTACTAACTAACAAAACCGAAGACATGAAAAATGCGCACAGACAGTAGTGTAAAAATATTATGATTTTTTTTTCATGAAATTTTTTATTTTATTATTGGTGCATGTAGAGTTTTTATTTAAAATTATTATTTTAAACTCTCATGATTAACCTATTGGTGTAATCGGAAAGCTGATGATTCTCTGACTCGTCTTAAACGAAGAGGCAGATCCAGCGATGACGCGTTGTAGATTAGGAGTGAAAAGATTCTATAGTGACCCACTAATAAAATTACCTACAGTACCAATTCGAAACAATCATAAAAAATACTGTTTAGACTGTTTATACTGACTAAAGTTTTCATTTATTCTCCAAAAAGCATACCTTCATGTCTGATGGACACAAAACACTGTAGATTCTTCATCGAAATTGGAACACTATCGTTATCTACTGTTTGATGTGATCTGTGATTCGATTCGGAAACAAATGAGGAAAAACAAGATAAGAAGAATAAATCACCCCACTTTATTCATAAAGCTAACACGAAATGCGACCACGGATAATAGATCTAGAGAAATTGAAAAAGGTCCAATAAAATATAGCCATAAATAATTATTTGGATGGTATACTAAACGGTATTCATAGAATTGATAAAGGATAGAGCTTGCATAGACCGATAGCCTGTGGGAATTTTATTACGAAAATGAAGCACCATCTCAGTTATAGATCATTTTTTATAGAACTATCAACAAACGAGCAAACAAGCCTACGACCCACCTGGTGGTGATTACCGTAGCCTATGAACGCTTGCAACACCAACGGCATAAGGCACGCTTTGCTGACCCCGAACAGTTGTTTATATATTACAACTAGACTACCTAGTTTCTAAGACGTTTCAAAGTGATCCTAGTGATTTTATTGAAATAAATGCCTTTTGACTTTGACTTATGACTATTACTAGTGGTTAAAAACGTTTTAGAAAGTATTAATAAAGCTTTTTCATACGACTTAATATTTTTGCCTTTGACTGTACTGAAATACATAATTATGTACCTAATAAAACGTGGGCCGAGTTATGAAGGAAAATAATATGATTTTTGCAATATCGTCAACTCGTACCGAATGGTTCTTTTCAGCAGATCTTGATAGTACAACCTGGCGACTTACTAAATTCCATGCAGATCAGATTTATAGTTTAAAAGTTATGCTCTATAAAATATAAATACAACGCTGATTCGTTCAAAAGTATGAGAGATCTTCACTTTGCGCTTCGCTTTGCTCGCTCATTATACAAACTCTGTGTTGTAGGTATAACCAAAGGATTAATTTTGTTTTTTTTACTCTACTGTTGCCTGAAATAAAGTTATTGTATTGTATTAATCTAAACCTTCACCACAAAGGGTTTAATAATATTTTATTATTATTATTATTAAAGGATTGTAAAAGACACCGCGATCGAGAAAAAACTATTAAAGTAAGAAAATCACCACCAGCTTCGATACAAAACGAACCGGCTTCGAGGGAATCCAAATAAAATCAGCCTTAGGGATTTATATCCACCGAATGCCCTTGATATTGCAACAGTAAATAATATCTTTCGTTAAAATGGCCCTTTTATTGGCACCCTTTCGTTTTATGCGACGATTATGTCATTTTTATGATCACTCCGATGCTATTTGCGATTTTTTATTGACAAACAAATAGTATTGCTTGTATAAAATCTGAATTGTTATTTGTTTAGTATTGATTCGTAATTGAATGGGGTTTCTATTTAAACGCATAGTAAAAGCCAAGTATAGAAAGAATCTTATTGCTACGCTTGATTACAATTGCTTGTACAAACTCCTTATTTTGCAATAGGAATTGAATTACTCGGCAACGGTTCAGTGCAGATAAGTCTTAATTCGGAATCTTAACCCCATATTTTATTTTACCTACTGCCGATTCTTTAGGGTACCTTATATATATGTTAATAATATTTCCAATGCTGTAAAAAAATATTATAATTTTTCTTATTATTATTAAATTTAAGAGCTTAACTCTTGTCGGGGTAATGATGCAATTTCAACCATTCTGATCATTCCAATGCGAGCTCCTTTACTTCCTTATATGACATGACGGCAATCTTCTCTTTTATCTGGCTCATGTAACTAATTCTTTATCTTCCTCTTCCTCGTTTTCCTTCCACCTTTCCTTCAATGATGTTCTTTAAGAAGCTGTCATATCGTATAATATGTCCAATAAGTTTTTCTTAATTATTTTAAAGTGATCTATGGAAGAATCAGGCAGTGAATGGAAGCCCCTTGCGTCTCCTTTCATTAGTGCCAAGTTTTCTATTCTGTTCGAAGTTTGCAGTTGCTTTACGACATTTTAAGTATGTCATTTCACCCTAAAAGCTGTAAATAAGTCATTATTATTCACGGAAGTCGTAGCCATAACGTTTTATGTATCTTATAAACTTATCACACGTAAGCGTAACTTTCATGATCTATATAAATAAATAAGTTGTCTCTGAAATCGATTTTTTTTTTGAATTGTGAAATTATGATGCAAATGTACCAGAACGCGCAGAACCAAAACCAATATTTGCAGATTACACATACATTTGTCCCACAGCGGGAATTGAACTCACAACGGAACTTCTTGCGTCTAAGACGGGTCGAATTCGACGTCCGTTACGCCACCGAGGTTGTCAAATGGTCTCACAAATCCGTGGTAAATATTCCGTTATTAACGAAAATTAAACGTAAATTGCCCAGAAATTATATCAAAGACACTAATTCCTTCATATCATCATCATCATTTAACTGTCATATAACTCATCATCACCCTGGCCAGCCTGTGTGAAGTTCATGACGCTTCCCGCAATTTTCACAATGCCGTCGGTCTTTCGGGTCGGGAGCCCTCCAACACTGCGTCGCCCGGTTCCGTGAGCTATATGGCATGCCCACTGCCTCTTCAACTTCCTAATTCTGAGAGCTATGTCGTTGACCTTGGTTCTACGAATTTTCTCATTTCGGATTTTATCCCGCAGTGAAACTCCGAGCATAAGTCAAAGTCAAAGTCAAAAGGCGTTTATTTCACTAAAATCACAAGGATCACTTTGAAATGTCTTAGAAACTAGGTGAAGCTACGCCTGTTCCTCGCGACCAAGCCTGGAAGAATCAGGCAACAAACACGGCATAGCTCTCTCAAGCCCACTGCGCGACCTTGAGCTTGTGTATTAGCTCATCTCAGTGCTATATGTCATCACAGGTAACATGCACTGATTGTAGACTTTCGTCTTGAGACTCTGCGGTATTTACGACGTGAAGATATGACAAAGTTTCCCAAAAGCTGCACGAGCCTTAAATTACAAAATGTCTAGCATCGATACTGTTTTTTTGCGATTCTGATTATTTTTCGTTCTTCACTGGGCACCCAGTTTTATGTCAATGACCTAGGCTAGAGGTAATTACGGAGGTCAAATGGTAGCAAACGGTAAACGGAACATTGCGTTTCACAGGTGTAGATATTAATCATTTACAATATATGATCAAGGGGAATCCAGATCAAATATACCAAATACTGATTTATTTAAACAATTGCTATTTTGCTAGATCATATTGTTAGTATCCACATTTGGATTTGGTTACGCAAAATGATTTGTAACAACCAAATTCCATTTATCTCGAAACGGTTTTTCTAACATAGCATAGCTATTTTGCCGTATTGCCACTCGATCTCTTTATGAGAGGACCATCTCGCTTTCATTCCAGAGTAAACACGTTTTTATTCCGATCTCATGCAAATAAAATGTAAATTGGGCCCTTACGGCTTACGGTTTGGCAATTTAGGACAAATGTGTCCTATTGAATTTGGTTTGATCCCTATAATTGTTGATTAGTGTTGCCATCTGCAATGTTATTTGCCGTTTGAAATAATTTACTTCCAAATATTTGTGAGTAGTGTCCAGATCCCCAGTTTAGATGCCCCTTCAATATTGCAGTGCTATATTATATGTGTGTGTAGATTGCACTCAACACAAATAAGATTATCTCTCTAATGAGTGAAGGGAGCAGCTAAAGTGCGGTCTCGGTTAAGCATATGCCATCATAAACTGCATATTACCAAAAATGAAAACAAAAATTGCAGGATATCCTACTAATATTATAATATACGTATAAGTTGGATGGAATAAACAGAGTTCTTTACCTAGAATAGCATATAGGCTACTTGTTATCTAGGTACCACGCGGGCGAAGCCGCGGACGGAAGCTAGTATGTATATATAAATGACAGTGTAGGTACACTGTCATTTTCTGGGAAGTTTAAAGCTGGCGCCTACGTGATATTGGACATACCACGGACATACCTCCTAAGATATCTTTAAGGATCACCTGGAGATCCGAGACGATATCTACCCCGTACACCGCAGCTGTCAAGTCCTAAGGATTACGGTAGCATTATACGTTTGGAAATTAGAAAAAGAAAATCGATTAGTTAGTTTTATTTGCACCATGGTTTTATCATTTTTATCAAAAAATAAGTATTAAAAAATAAACTTATAGCAAAAACATTATGAGATAACCTAATATAACTGGAGATACCTGGAGGATTTTCTTACTATTCCAGTTCATGCAGCACAATCAGGACAATGTTGCCTAACTACAGTATTCTCCAATTAGTGGAACAATATGGCCCGTCATCCACTAAGGTGAGTGGAGAAGAGATATATCGAGCAGAGACTTGCCCATTTGCGGATATTGAGCCTAAACGTGCTTCTGTGGTTTGCGGCCGTATCTCTATTGGCAGTCGGTATGTTATGAACGTATGACAAATAGAAGTGTGCATGTCATCCCCGGGAGAGTGCTTACAGAGTTGGACTACCCCTTTGAGGTTGAGAGGGGTAATAAAAAGGTGGAATGGGCGAAAATATATGAAGGCTGGTCCAAGGTCCAAAAGTTAGTACCAGCATTAGTTGACATTAACTGGAAGGACCTTTAAAGCACTACTTTTTATTATTCTGCATATGCGACAAATACCGATGCGCAAGTAAATGACCTCCCGGGTCCGACGACCTAGTTCCCCAGTGGGTCAACAACGCAGCCTGCTCAGAGTGCGCCTCTTCCTGTTCCACCAGCTCGACAGCAGCCGAAGTAGAAGAGTTATGCGCAAGCGTCTTGCCAGATTCGTACAAACCCGTGCCCCGCGCTGATGGGAAGCAGCAGAGTCTGGCGCAAAAGAAGAAACCCGTTGGTGAAACACCTAAGATGGAAGACGATGGCTTCACCCTCGTGAAGAGGAACCGTCGTCTGAAACCGTCACGCAACCTTCGAGGTACCGCCGCCGCCATAGCATCGGAGATCACTCTGCGTGCTGTGGACCCAACCATCTCGATCTATGTATCTAGACTACTCAAACATCAGGGGAGGAGGTGCTCCGTTTTGTGAAGGAGAGAACTCGGTTTTGGAGCCGAGACCCGTCCAATATACAGCTACATATGCAACGCCTGGAGTCGTCCAGAAAGACGAACTTCAAGTCATACGTGCTGAAGGTGCCTGCGAAGCATCGCGACATGTTCCTCTCCCACGACTTCTGGCCTGCAGGAATAGTTTACCGACGCTATAGGGATGCGCCAAAGAACAATAAGCCCTAATATTATTTTTAAGTGTGAATATTATATGTATTTTAGTTTTAAGGTTTATATATCTATGGGCCCTGTATTTATACATGTACTTTGCTGTGTTGCCTGAAATAAATGACTTATATTATTATACAAATATGACAGCAACAGAAACTACGAATACCAGAGACCACCCAGACCCGGGACAAATATTTGCAGATCATCCAAACATTATGTATCAAATAAAAAGTATCCAAGGCGAATCGTTTTATTTCCAATCTATGACATCTTCGACTTTATGTTTTGCAGTTGGCCGCATTGTATTTCGGTTTATTAATAATATTTTGGTGAAGTCTCATAAAAAAAGTTAAATTTCGAAACATTTATCCTATTACCCCAGTCAGGGGTCAGGACACCTCAATAGGGCCCTGATTTTAAACAGTCCATGTGAATCCAGCACACGGTCTCTACAAATTATACTCAAGACGTACGTTATCCGACATTTTCTGTTTCATAAATCTTCATTTAGAGGCAGCGTGCCAGTGAATAGGCTCGTTAGTCATAAATAACCGAACTGCGGTCGTTATCTTTCATTCATCCGTTCATAAGGTGAGCGGGGCACACTTTTCACAGAAACTTTAAATTTTTGTTGGGTGTTCTTTAGAAATTTTTTATCGTTCGTTTTAGGATGTACCATAATTGAAACGATCGCGATTACCATGAAATACGTTCATTATCATAATTATCATCACTTAGATATCATTAGTTGGATTCATCGTTTTGATGAATCCAACTCGGATGGGCAGCGTTTGGGAAACTTCGTCATATGTTCTCCTCGCAGATATCAAAGACGCTCTAGACGAAAGTCTACAATCAGTGCGTGTTATTAGTTACTGATGGTACTGAGACTAAGTCGCTTACTTTCGGTTTCATACACATGCTCAGAGTCGCGTAACTGGACCACGAACCGGGTGACGCAGGTTTGGGACGGGGGACCTAACAATACTGCGTCACCCGGTTCGTGGTGAGTTGTGGTGGTGTTGAATTTGGACCCGATTGACCGACGACATTGTTAAAGTTGCAGGAAGTCGGTGGATGGAAAAGGCTCAAAAGCTATTTTGTAATATGTAACAAAAAAAAAAATTATACGCCAGTGGTGTTTTTTATATATTAAGCTTTTTCGGGATAGTAAACTCGTTACGGAACACGTTGTATTGTATATTTTCCTTTTTTTGTCTCTTTTGTGGATTTAATTAATATAACTAAGCTGGTTGGAACCTGAACTAAACGAGATGATAATTTCTGTTCTCCCCAAGTTCAGCTTACAGCCCCAAGTTGATTCAGCATACAACAGGTAGGGAGGGTATTAAAAGCTAAGTACTCAGCAGAAGTTAAAAGGCTTTATGCTAACTTGTAACTCGGTATCTTCCTCAAGTCAGTAGGTACATTTGATAAATTAACCAATTTTAATTCGACTTATGCATGCTCAGTTTCTCTTATACGAGCTGTGCCACAGCTCCGAGGGAATAGCTGGGATAGATTATTTTTCATAGGAAAATGAGCAGGGGCGCTATATATAAAGCTATGCTTAAAAATATACATACAAATACTATGCCGATGCGTTCAAGTTGTTCGAAAGATTTTCGCACGCTTCCCTCGCTCGATCCAAAATCAAAAGATGTTATAGTGAACCAACCGTTTATTCTTATTTCACATAGCGTTGTTAAAACTTGCGGTAGAGTTTCATGTCAGTAATTAGCTTTACGAAATTTGGTTATATCGTTAATGCCACTCCTCCTAATTCCAACTTTTGCAGACCAATTTACGGTTGAAATTTTAAATCGAGTGTACGAACGTATACTTAAATTATATTCTTATTTAAACCACTGCACAGGATGAATATTTCATAAAGATAGTGATAAGTGGCTCAATCTTAAAGTCAGATAGACATAGACATAGACATAGACAAACATTTATTCACAAACTTGGCACACAATACACGTCACAATAAAAGCAAGACACAGAGAAGGAAAAAATGAAACAAAGACAGAGAGGTAGCACACAAAAACTTATAAAAAAGAACACGTGAAATGTTATTGTGCGCCACAGCAGCAAAAAGGTCTCGGCTCAGCATAAATGCCTTACCACTGAGGAGTAGTTAGGCACTCTTGGCCTTGCTTTAGATAGGTACTCTTACTTACGTAAAAACTTACTGTAGTTTTTTTACTTCTCTGTTTTATCGATCATGAGGTGTGACTGTGAGAAAGAACCTTTAAATCGCAAATAAACGAAAAGGTACCATTGATTAGCATAGTCATTGAGACTATGCTAATCGTTGGCACATTCGTTCTCTATCTCGTTTCGGCTCTAGAAAAAACCTCACCCTGTATAAAGCGTTTGAGACAGCGCAGTTAGATCCGTTAACTTTAAACTCAGCTCCAAATTGACATGATGAGGGACGGTAATCGCTTTAAGTGTTTGGGAAATTAGAATTCCACTTCAAAAATGCTTACTCGCTCTAATAAATGCTCGTTGATTATCCAAATGGATACCTAGGTATTCATCTACTTTATCCAGTGTTCACCGGCTTAAAGTTTTCTGTATTTGAGGAAAGATCTACATAGAGTTTTATTAATCAAATATCCTTTGAAAGCAGCGATGTTCAAGCTAAGTACAGTCAGCATAAGAATTGAAAACTGTTTATTACTAAATCATATTATAGTTTTAATTGATAAGAGTACTTAGGAGTTCATTTCTGTATGATAGTTTGTTGAAGACCACAAAAATCGCTAGTTTTAAATCTGAAAACTAGACATAACATATCACCACAACAGCTAGACCCATATATTTCCATATAGAGAACATATATTTGCAGATCATGCAAACATTTGTCCCGCAGCGGAATATGAACCTGCACCCCTTGCATCCCTGACGGGCACTAGCCCGCTACGCGATCGAGGTCGTAAAAAATATTATTAGAAGATAGGTGTTTCTATGAGTTAAAGGTATTGTTTTTTTTTTTTTCAGGTATTATACAATATTTATTAACAGAAAAATAATAATAATAACAATTGAAAATTAAGCTAAAATAAGGTATAGTTAAGTGTTTAGAAATGAATACGTTTACAAATACAGAGTGTAATCTAATAGCTAAAAATCCACTTCCAAGGCACAATTTTATCGGATAGAAACGAAACACAAACACCTTGGCTAAAGTGCCTCATTTAAAAATTCAATTAGACTCTACAGTAGTTTTGTAGGACTTAATTCTAGCGGCGCTTTCCCGGGTGACTAGAAATAACATAAATTGTAGATTTATAACTCGCTTGGCAAGGAAAACATCGCGGGAAAACCGGTATGACCTAGAACTATAAATTTTGAGACGCGTGACACTCACTAATCCGCATTGGACCCGAGTAAGATTATGGTGTTAGGGTTCTGTATTCGTGTGACGGTTTCTTGGTTCCGTTTCAATTCCTTTGAATATGCTTACTAATTTTGTAAGTAAAACAAAAATGTTATTGAACTTAAATTCACATACCAATAGTAGGTAAAGTCAAGGTGTGTACCATTTGGCTTACAGTTAACGGACCAAAGAAAAACTATTCAAAACCGCATACAAAAATTATGCCAATACTTCTAAGTATAAAAAACCGACTTCCCGCAACTTGCAAAATGTCGTCGATCCATCAGGTGGGGGGACTTCCAACACTGCGACGCCCGGTTCGTGGTCGCCATTCACCTTTACTCCCTAACGGTTGTCAGTTCTGCGAGCTAAACGGCCTGCCCACTGCCACTTCAACTTGCTCATTCTGAGTGCTATGTCGGTGACATTCTTCGCCAGATTTCTTTATTTTAGGTCTTATCACGTAGTGAAAATCCGAGCATAGTTTTCTCCATATCCCGTTCCGCGACTTTGAGCGTTTGTGAGGCCAATAGTTAACGACCAAGTCTCAGTGCTATATCACTGGCAACACTGATAACCAACCTTATGTTCACAAAATAATAACATGATATAATTCATGACTATACGGTAATTTTACTTTCACTGGCACCATAACACAGGTTTTTGCCTAGTATGGGGCCAGTATCGTCAACTTGCATAAAGCAGCATTCCAACTGCATACTACCTTTATATAAGCAAATATAGCATTAAGCATTAAAATATATGTCAATTCAAGTTCTACTAACTTACCTACTCATGATAAGTAGAAACTATTGCATAACAGTTGTAAACCTATAGTATAATTTTTATTGTAAACTTGAATGTGCCAAATAAATAAACTTTATTATTATTATTCATGACTTCCGTCATATAACAACCGCTAAGTTACGTTTACTGTTATCATTCAAATTCCTTAATGTCCAAAAGCATCTCGTTAATCATCCAATAAACGCGTATGTCACTACTAGTTACTTTCATTCAATCAGCATGTATAGACAGTATGGACAGGTCTGATTCGGCCGCATAAATCAGGACACAATCATACTGCAAGCCCGTGGTTTGCGTAATGCTACACGTAAATGGCACTTCAATCGATGTAATAGGTAGGTATTGCATGCTTTGGTGGGCGGACTAAGGAAGTAAGAATAACAGTATACTGTCGCCGTGGTCGCCCCAGCTGAAGAATAGGCTACTACCCGTGGATGTCGTAAGAAGGGATATAAAGCTATGGCAGCAGCGTTCCCTATCAACAATAGCTTTATCTACGCTCGCCAACATGCATGCACAGAGTTCCGATTATGGGCAAATCCCTGCAAATGATTGTTTGGGTGCAGGCCGTACAAGGTCAGGCGCGCTGGCCTCAATGGGGGAGGCCTAGGTTCAGCAGTGGACGTCTTACGGCTGATATGATGATGATGATAATCGTAATTATTCGTACTTAGGGCACTGCAAACTCGTGGTAGGCAGCCCCTTGTGTTGTCAGTGACGGTGCTTTTACCTACTGTAAAATGATTCTCTGGATATTTCATATCAAAAAACATTTTTTAACACAATCAAGATTGCGCGTCGTGGCTAGGGTTGCCAGATGTCCGGTATTTAAGCATATAAAAAGCAGTAATGTTATGACTGCATTATATTATGTTACTAATTTAGTTGATTTATGTGATGTATTAATAAATAAAAAGTATTAATATAAAAAACCCGTATTTTGTTCAACCTAGCTTACAACCCCCCCCCCCCCTCCCCCTTTGGGGTTGTCTGGTATTTTTTCGCGACTCACCTGGCAACCCTAGTCGTGGCTGCGCTAGTGTTTTCACGTTGCAACGGAGCTACGAAATGACGTAAGTTTTTGCATTTTTATAGTTTAGTAAACTTGGGAAGTTAATGCACACTACTATCTTTAATCACAATGCTTACTCCAGCAAAATGACCTTGCCATACCAATTAAAAAACTTTAGGTTTCATTCCTAATGCAACCCTGTCTTTACCACAGTGGGGAGAGCAAAGTTAGTTAGCAACAAGTAAACAATACATCCAAATCAATAAGCCTTCTACGTAACATGGATATAAATGAAATCATCTGACTAATACGCTCACATTCAATTTACTCTACCTTCCCTACTCTGCACTTCCTACTCTTATTCCTCTCAAAGTTTGTGATTCAGTATTTCTAGGCATTTTTTGGCAAGAATTGTCTTCGTCAGAAAACTGAAACGTAAACGATAAAGCATTTTCAAA
This sequence comes from Anticlea derivata, assembly GCA_947579855.1. Classification (NCBI taxonomy): domain Eukaryota; kingdom Metazoa; phylum Arthropoda; class Insecta; order Lepidoptera; family Geometridae; genus Anticlea; species Anticlea derivata. The sequence goes on along the minus strand of OX388271.1, from coordinate 4,445,828 downwards.
TTATAACAAAAGACGCTCCAAGCCAAAGGTCGCTCGTTTAGAAATTTTCAAACATTACTCCCTATATCTTGAAGAATTATTTTTACATTGTGCGAATTCGATTTCCGTTGAGGGACAAATGACCCGCAAATATTTGTTCCGGTATGGGTATTTTATATTTTTTTTGCCTACTGGTACCGCTTAATAGATATTCTGATAAACCCATGACTGAGATTACTGTTTCTACCACAGAAAATTCAGTATCCGGTATTTAAGTAGTTGCAAAATCTGGAATTTTGTGTTGGTCAAGGTCAAAGACAAAAGCTGTTTATTTCGATAAAATCACTAGGATCACTTTGGAACTTCTTAGAAGCTAGGCTTCGTGCCTATAAATTTTTTCGATGATCCTTTTTACAAGATGGAATGTAGAGCTTCAGTGTGGCGCAAACGGACAAATTCTAATTCTGTGAGACTTTCGCTTCTAATTGTTTTTTTGTATGCCAAGCAACTCTGAATTATAAACGGTAAAACACAAGAACAGGTAAAATTTTACCGACACCAATCATCAATATCAGCCGTGGTGGCCCCGAATGAAGAATAGGCCCCTCCATATCTACGTATCCGCGGATGTCGTAAGAGGCGACAAAGGGAAAAAGCTAGGGGATGGGCAGCAGCGTCCCTCATTTTAACAACGATAGCTCTAACTGCGCTTGCCAACCCGCATGCCCAGCGGGGTGAGTATGGGCAAATCCCCCCACATGATAAGGAATTTGCTGTCTGTGGCCTGTGGCCATGTTCAGCAGTGGACGTCGAATGGCTGAAATGAAGATGATGATGACGTATATGAAGTGCACAATACAATGTTAATATCGAAACAAAGGACTTAGGTCTATGGTTACCACTAATTACAGGATACCACAGCGTATGTTTGAAATAATTTACACATAACTCAAATAACTCAAATAACTAACTAAAATTGACTCTCCTCATAGCTCAGTTGGTAGTAACTCTGCCTTCTGCGCTAGAGGACGCGGGTTCGATTCCCGCACTGGACAAACATTTGTGACTAACATAGATGTTTGTTCTGTGTCTGGGTGTTAAATATATATCTATTATGTATATCAGTCTCTGGTACCTATAGTACAGGCTATGCCTAGTTTGGGATCAGTTGACCATGTGTAATATGTCCGGAATATTTTTTTTATTTAATTTTTTATAAACAGAAGAAAAATTGTTTAAATCTGTCATGCAGATCGGATTGACGGTTCGAAAGTTATGCTCTAACAAATACACATACAAACGTACATCTCTGATTCATCCAAATTGTTTTAGAGATCTTCGCTCGCTCGATCAATCAGTAGGTACTGGATATGTTTGGAATGTTTATCAATTTGACTGGCCTCATAGCTCAGTTGGTAGTAACTTTTTTTTTTTGTGTTTGTTCTGTGTCTGGGTGTTAAATATATATCTATTATGTATATCAGTCTCTGGTACTCATAGTACAGGCTATGCCTAGTTTGGGATCAGTTGACCGTGTGAATGTCCGGAATATTTATATTTATTTAAATTAATATTGGAAGTTTACTTTGAAGTTTCATAACAAATATAATACTTTGTATGCTCACGGCGACTGAGATTATCTGAAATTCTCTAACCGCAAACATTGGTAATCATTGTACCTACAACCCACAATAAAGGTGCTTGCACAACTATGCCGATATAGTTGGTTATTTAGCGTAAGAACAAAAAGATACTCTTATCTCCCGTTTATTTTTTTCTAGAAAACATGTTACCTTATTAAATAGACTTTATTAGAATTCGTTTTATATTTCTCCCACCAAAAACGTCACATGTGGCTCTGAGAAAAAAACATGCAGGTTCCTAAAGTTTTTTTTTTTTCTGATCGAGTTTTTCAGTCCTCATCATCAGTACCTCTGCTGAACAGAATTTGGAACTACCCCGTAAGTTTTCAGAGGAACCACTCTAGTGCCTACACATATCGGCTTCTAACAACCTTTATTTGATGTACCCCAACTCTGTTCACTAGCTATCAGTTGAAATTAATAGCCTTGGTAAATCTAAAAATATACTGTCAGACAGACATGTGCAAATAACTAAATACATACTGTTTTGAATAGTAAACGTTGCTTAGTGACGTCTGTATACGAAACCCCACCTCTATAATCACAAAGGTTTGTTGGAAGAAAACTCTTTATAGAGCTAAGCTGGCATTTGTCGCATTGTCATAATTTCATTTGAGTTTGTATTTTTCGCTGTACAATAATAAAAATAAATAATAAATATTTCGGACATATCACACACGGTCAACTGATCCCAAACTAGGCATAGCCTGTACTAAGCCTACAAAGAGTAGGTAAGCAGTCGAGTTCAAGTCTAAAGCCGTTTTCAAACGGCTTGCGATATTCCATATAACATTCGTTCCGAAAAGTCTAAATAAAGACAGTTTGGAGTTTGACTTTTAGGGGCTTGCGATATCGATGAACTCAAAATTAACGTTATTCAGAAGATGTAAAGATTATTTTGAGACGAATTTAAGATGGCATATCTCACGCCGTTCAAACAGGGCTTAACTTGTCGTCTCAATCCCCTTTAAGGATTTTCCATATCTGTGTGAATATCGTTCGTTAGGACAGAATGGGAATAATCAAGAAGGGAGGCAGACAGGTTTCATAAAGAGCTCACGTGGCTATAAGAAAAGATTACCTAGACCATTTCACTCGCTGAGCTAATCTTTTCAAGGGTGAATCTCGACACGTAAGACTGAATTGCGAATTTTAAGGTTACCCCGAGATTTTATAAGATTACTCGAGTCAAGAGATGATTTTTAGGAGTTTTTTAGTACTTTGAAGGAAACTTATTTTGAACGCAAGTTTTCATCAAAGTAGCGCCGAGAGAACAATGCAAAATACTTTGCATAGTTCTTTGAAGCAATATTTTTCAATCTGTAGCATTTTTCTTTGTTAGAAGTCAGTTCAGTGACTGAGCTATTTTTTTATTAATGCATAACTCGCAATTACATTTTGAATGAGCGGACACTTGATCTCGCACTCCCACGGTATCTGACTGTCGTAATTTTCGGTAACCTTTTCAGCACCACCAAAGCTATTTTGCTCGATGATGAAACATTCACCAACTTAACTCACGCGTTGACTGGCCCGCACGAGCACTAACTCACGCATGACACGCAACGGACTGAACGGATTTGTCAGTGGCATGCTGAATGCATGCCACCGTTTGCTCTCGATGTTTTCCTTCACCGTTTGAGAGCACTAGCATAGCGCACAAACATTTTCCGAATGGATACTCCATTGTTGCACCCACGACCTGTGGATCGGAAGGCTGGGCAACTACCACCTCTCCACCAGTACTCTCGTTGTTACGCTGCCGTTCGTGTGGTGTGTGTGACTGGTGTATACCAGTCAACGTTAACGAATAATTCAATAAAAACCTTAAAATGAGCTCAAAAAAAGGTAAATGTTAAAACCTCAAAAGATCTCGTTAGTATCCTACTATGGCCTAGACCAATATTGAAAAACACGTCAGGATTTTGTCTATAGTTTATTTAACCATGCTTTTATTTGTCTAACAACAAATACATTGTTTGAGGTAGCTAGAAACTATTGTAATAAACTAGAAATATCACGGAAAAGGTCGCAGCAGAGCGCCGACACAAACGACCGAGTTCCCTTTCGCATTCTAACTTTGCAGTGTTTATAAAGCACACAAACAATTGAAAGTAACTTTTTACGAACAAAGAGTATAGTCGGCCACTGTTTACACACAAACCGGTGGCTATGATAACCAATTGGCTATGTAAACAGCTAACTCATGAATATATTTATCAAAATTACTTGCTTACATATTGCGTAGACAATGCCCAACAAAATGGTCTTCTTTGCCTACATTTCGAACGGCTATAACCCGGACGAAGACGGTTTCGCTGGACACGACTCCAGAATACTTAACAAAAAATCCCGTTATTTTAGTTCATACATTAAAAAAATGGCAGTACCTACAGTACAGCAGTAAGAATCAGTGAAGTGAAAGGATTAGAGTGCGCCTGTTAGAGGCTCCTATCGAGAATTTATTAAATTTTTAGGTTCTAGGACACGCCGGTTGCCACACGACCAATCTTGACCTAACATGGCCTGTTAGAAATTTATCCGATGTCCAAAAATTTTTTCTTAGAAAAAACATCACCATCATCATCATCATCAGCCTGTAGAAGTCCACTGCTGGACCTCCCATAGGCCTCCCCCAAAGAGTTCCATGACGAACGGTCTTGAGCCTTCTCCATCCACCGACTTCCCGCAACCTTCACAATGTCGTCGGTCCATCGGGTGGGGGGCCTTCCAACACTGCGTCGCCCGGTTTGTGGTCGCCATTCGAGAACCTTTACTCCCCAACGGTTGTCGGTTCTGCGAGCTATATGGCCTGCCCACTGCCACTTCAACTTGCTAATTCAGAGAGCTATGTCGGTGACCTTAGTTCTTCTACGGATTTCCTCATTTCGGATCTTATCACGTAGTGAAACTCCAAGCATAGCTCTCTCCATAGCCCGTTGCGCGACTTTGAGCTTGTATATGAGGCCTATAGTTAACGACCAAGTTTCAGTGCCATAAGTCATCACTGGCAACACGCACTGATTGTAGACTTTCGTCTTGAGGCTCTGCGGTATCTGCGACGAGAAGATATGACGAAGTTTCCCAAACGCTGCCCATCCGAGTTGGATTCGTCGGTTGACCTCTTTGTCGAAGTTGGACCTACCTAGTTGAATCGTCTGACCCAAATAGACATAGTGGTCTACAACTTGAATGGTATCGTTCCCAACTTGTACCGGCATGGGTGCAACATGAGCATTGGACAAAAAACATATTTTCTTACTATTACACTTTACCTCGACACATCACAGCTTTTGTAGGCGCGAGGTGCTGAAGCATACCAAGTCTATGTGAGTTTCAATCCTAAATTGCATAAATGTTTATTAAAATAATAGATACGTTTTGCGTATCAATTTCAAAATGTTTTGGCCAACATTTTCACTTCATTGATTGCTATGTATGATGTTTCAATTATCCCCTCGCGCCGCCGAGGCAATACAAAAATATTTGCATGTCCAACACCTCAATACTGTTTCCGGGAAACAATTTGTTTACTGTGACGTAACATTGCAATTTGTAAATTGAAAAATTCAAACTGATGTCGCCGATACAATAAAAAATTCACGATTCCTTATTTACAATTTTTTTGTGGAAGGGGCAATTGCGTATGCGTATATGTATGTGGATAGGCAGGTTGTGAAGCCATCTTTGTTGTATGATTCTTCTAGGTTTGGTAGTGAGGAACTAGCGTAGCTTACCTACCTTGTTAACACCTTTGACTTAATTTGTAATTTTTTGTTCTAAGTTGTTTATGTAGCAATAAATTATTTCTCATTTTTATTTCTTACGACGATATATATGTATGTATGTATACGTGACGATAGATTTTGATACGATAGACATTATTGGTGGTGCTTTTTACCATCTTGTAGTGACAACACCAAACTTTTGCATTATTAAGGTAAGGAAAGAACCAAAGAAACGGCGAGCAAACCAAAGTAGATCTGGTATTTCTAGTCGTTAGGTATTACTTATTCACTTCAATAACACTGACAACACATCAGACTTTTTTCACTAATAATTTGATTCTTTTTTTGAAAATTCCCTTCAAATTTCCACTTACTTGATTGAGCCTAGATCAATAAAAAAAGGATTAAACAATATTGTGAATACTAATGTGTGTAAAGGTACTTTATCGCAAACTTTTAAATAAATTCTCTATAGAATCTTATAAGCCCGTAAGTTCCCACTGCTGAGCAAAGGCCTCTCTTGTATTCTTCCATCAACACAGTCAAGGAATTCCGAAGGCCTTTTTGCAGAATGCTCTTCGATTAAGGAAGTAAAAACGAGTAAGGAAAATTAATGACTATTAAAGTAAATCAGAATATTAATGGCAAACACGACTATTTATACCGAGTTTCCGAGTTTTAAGCCAAATAAACTATATCAAATGATGTTATTTAGCTTTGGGTATAGTTTCATTTGAAAAGGAAGCGTCGGTTGTCAACAAGGGATTAGCGGTACGACAAAGTTTAACAAATTGTGGTCACGGAGTATACGGTGCTCTGTCGAATTATACAAAATTCAGCAACGGGTCGTTTGAAGCATCACCACTAGATAGGCTAATATAATTCGTTATTTCTTTAAAGTCACCTCATTGTTTTAATTACCTAATTTCCAATACATACAACTTATAAGTCAGGCTATAACTACGTTTTAAAAGCTAATAAAATATAAGTAAAATAAAGACGGTCTAGTGCGAGAACTCGCGCCCTGAGGCTTCCGTACCATTGGTCGTGGGTTCGAATCCCGGTCGTGCACCAGTCATAAAATCCGAACATGGGTCAGAAAATAAAAATTCTAAGTGTAGGAATTTACAAACTTATATTTGCGGTCGCTCACGTAGTCATTGTATGACATTGACCGCAAATATAACTTTGTTTCCTGAAATACTTCGAAATTCCTCAATTTCACACTTTTCCCTTTAATTGTGCTACAAAAGCTCTTAGCATTTCAAATTTCAGAATAATGAGGTAACTGGAAGTACCCTAGAGGTTTTTGATTTTTGCCATTTCCATACAAAAATTATACATTCATTGCCATATCTTTTTAATGCATTAATTAGTGCTTTGATTTTTTTACAGCACTATAAGCCCATAGACCTTCGTAGGTGGTATAAATTTCAAGTTGATACTTTTAGCCGTTTCTGAGAAAAAGGTTCTTTACAGACGGACAGACAGACGGACAACAAAGTGATCCTTTAAGGGGTCCGTTTTTAAGTTTTTTTACGCAAACTCGAACTAAAGAGTATGAAACATGTAATAATGTAATTATTAATTATATTCCCTACACGTACGAGTATGTCCGTAGTCGCGTGCCTCCGGAATTAGTAAAACATTTAAAACTTTTACTTTACTATTATTTAAAACTGATGTAAACTCGCTTTAGCGCCTGCACAACCTTAGTGGTTTATAGATGCTAGTTTAAGAAAAAATCTTTATGTATTATTGTTAAATATGGTAATTAAAAAAAAATCAAGAATAACAATATGGTCTTTGCAATGTTTTTATGTTTTTTTTTTATATATTTTATTTTAGTATTTTAATCAAACAAACAAAATATAGGATAATATTATTATTTTAATCTGTGTTGATACACTAGCGCGTACACATCTTCCGGGGACATCAGTTAGGGCGGGTGCGGCGGCAGATTCGGCCGAGGACCTCAAAAGGCGCAAATATGTTAGTCTTGATAGGGCTTACATATTTGAGCCTTTTGGGGTTGAGACCCTGGGTCCGTGGGGAAACGGGGCCCTCCGGGTTTTCAAAAAGATATCAGGACGTCTGATCGAAGCGACGCGTGACCCGAGAGCTGGCTCTTATTTGGCCCAGCGCATTAGCATTGCCATCCAGCGTGGCAATTCCGCCAGCGTCTTGGGGACGCTTCCGACTGGTAGTGATCTGGATCAGTTGAGCTATCTATTGATCGTTTGTAACGGTCTTTAGATGGGTCAACTGTTTCTTGTGTATTTTGTAAATATTAACTTGTATTAGTTTTAAGTTTCTTTGTGTAAATAAAACAAACAAAATAATAGTAAGCACTGAAGTGCTTGCTTGGTTTGTATTTGAAAATACAAAGCTAACATTGCGCGCATCGCATTTGAGCCATCAAAGGTAAATAGGTATATCATTTCTGAAATCAAGGTCAAATTAACTGTTATTAATTCTTTATTGTACACAGAAAAAATACAGATAAATAATTTTATGTGATAGGCATGTACACAGACGAGCTTAACTCTACAATTACTGTGTGGTGTGACTTAATTTGCAAGTGTGTCATATATTTGAGGTTTAGGAAATCTTTAAAGTCAAAGTCATCTTAAAAAAAACTTTGTGACTCCAGTTCCTCGCAACCTAGCCTAAAAAAATCAGGCAACAAACACTAATATTATTTATGTTTTTAATTCCACCCCGACCAATCTTCCTCTAATTTTATCTTCACTCCATCCAAAGGTTGTCTGGAAGAAATCGCTTTTTTAGCGATAAGACCGCCCATTGTACATTTATGGTCTTTAGTTTTAGTTCCTTTTTTTTATATTTTTCAATTTGTAAGGTGTACTATAAAGCATTATCATTCATTCATTCATTCATAATATTGGCTTGCCTATAATTTTTTCGATGATCCTTTTTCACAATTACTAAACTTATTAAGTTGAATAACGGTAAGAAGCGGGTTAGCGCCTGGGCGCAACAATAACTCGGTGGAATAAAAACTGATGAAAACGTTAGCTTAGGCCAAGTTGAACACAAAGCTTCACTCGAGCTTATATTTACAGACAAAATATCATTTTTGGGCATAAAGGATTTTCTGGTTACGTATTCCGGCGTCGGATTCTGTTTTGGCAGTCCTTTGTCCGTGGTGAGAGAGTCGTTTTCATAATGAAAATCACGACGATGCGACGCGAAAATCCGTGCTTATGCGCCAGTTTGAGCTCTAATTCAGTCACCTGGGTCTACAGCTCTGTACCCTTAGCACTCTAGCGTCTGAATTTGTGTTTAAATTGCTGAAGATTCTGTCGTGCTAACCTGACTAGTGGTGGCCCCGGCTAAAGAATAGGCCCCTCCATATCTCTATCCGCGGATGTCGTAAGAGGCGACTAAGGGAAAAAAGCTAGGGGATGGGCAGCAGCGTCCCTCATTTTAACAACGATAGCTCTAACTGCGCTCGCCAACCCGCATGCCCAGCGTGGTGAGTATGGGCAAATCCCCCCACATGGTAAGGAATTTGCTCTGTCGGTGGGGGAGGCCATGTTCAGCAGTGGACGTCTTACGGCTGAAATGATGATGATGATGATGAACCTGACTAGTTCATTACAGCCATTCTAATAAAATAAATAAATTATTCTCTCGCTCGCTAATAATTACAACTACCTAAATTTTAGTGTAAATAAAATGTTATTTACTTTTAAAGCAATGTTGTATCTCAGTAATTACTTGTATAATTAAGATCTCTCAAACAACTTGAACGAATCGGTATGTGTGTGTGTATGCTTATTTGTTAGAGCATATTAGTCACTCCGATCTACATGGAATTCAAAAGTTCAATAGGTTATAGTAGCTTAATTTATTGAATATGAGTTGAGTCGGCCATAGCGTTGCCAAGAAGTAGGGGTCCAAATGGGGTTAAAAAAATACAAAAATGCATGAAGTGTCACCCACATATAAAATAACTTTGTTCATACATTCCAAAATGATTAATATTTTATTCTACGCCACATCGTTTTTGAGATACAACGAAAATACTATCTGTATAATATCTACCAATATAACGTGAGCTTCCTTTTGGTAACTTTTAATGATTTTGTAGTTCTGGTTAGATTGGTTATTAGTTAGAACAAGTAAAAGGTGCGATTTTCAAAGTTTATCTTAATTGTGCCACAACGATCATTGAAGCACCAACTTTTACCAGACCTTTACCTAACATTTAATTTGATCATCGTATATTATGGTCGAGTACTGTACGAACTATATTGCGTGATCTTTTCTATCGATTCGGCGTCGTAATCGTGCTCTGAAAGGCCAGCCTGCTACCGACGATGTCGAGTTTAAATACGTCGTCACCATGGCCGTGATTTCTTTAGTAAACCGCTCACGTAAAATTCTGCCCAACACCTGCAACTAACGTCCAGCCCAAGTCACAGGCTATATCCAAAATCTTATATATATAATATATAAATCATTTATTTCAGACAATTAACATAGTCCATATCACACATATTATTTATACTTATTATTGCAGAAAGCAGAACTGGAAGGTAAGTAGGTAGAGTAGGTGGAATCTACTTCAGGTACTGCGCATGTACCATACCGCAATGGTTTAGGTACTCGCAGTCGAACCTGGTTGACAACACATTCAGTATGCTGTTGGAGCTGGCCCTGATTCTGCGCCCCAGGGATGTGCACCGCTTGCGCATGGTATTATTAGGCAGCTTCTAACCTTAATAATAATTACCAATATTACAGCTCTGTTTACGTACCAAAACATCTTTTTTTATACGAGGTAAATTAGTTTTGGTTCCAAATAAAATTAGTATTTTGATGACCAAAGGGACGGATGAAAGAAGAGTGCATGCTGCGGAAATGAGAATGTTGCGATGGATGTGTAGTGACTAGAATGGAATAGATACGGAATGAGTACATCAGAGGAAGTTTGAAAGTAGAGCCAGTGACTAAGAAGTAGCGTGGTATGGGCGTGTCATGCGGAGGGAAGAATGCCATGTGACTAGAGGAGTGTTAAATATGAATGTGGAAGGATTGAAGGGGAGAGGTAGACCAAAGAAAAGATTGTGTGAAAGACGACATGAGTATGAAATAAATACATATTCCGGACATATTACACACGGTCAACTGATCCCAAACTAGGCATAGCCTGTACGATGGGTACCAGAGACTGATATAAATAATAGATATATATTTAACACCCAGACATAGAACAAACATCTGTGTTAGTCACAAATGTTTGTCCAGTAGAAGGCAGAGTTACTACCAACTGAGCTATGAGGCCAGTAAAGGAGTGAATACTGATATGACGGCTGATAGAGGGGAGTGGAAGAGAAAAATATGTTGTGCCGACCCCACATGAAGTGGGATAAGGGCAGGGAGAGAGACCTTATTTGGAAAAATCATTTTCTAGCTCTAATTTTTGTAAGGAAATCGCATAAATAAAAAATCACTCATCAAACATCTGGGGTACTTCCAGTTACCTCACAATTCTGAAATTTGTAATACTATGAGCAAAATATAAGTTTGTCACTTCCTACACTTGTAATTTTGCTTTTCTGATCCCGTGTTATGAATGGTACGGAAACCTCAGGACGCGAATTCTCGCACATGATTTTCTTTATTTTAAACTAATCTTGGCGACGCTTTTTAACAATTCTACAAAAGTGTAAAACGTTTGTATATTCATCATAGAATTAACATATTTCTAGCATACATACTTTTCCATACCATTTCTGCAACATTTTAATAAATGTAATTATGACCTAACACCAAAGATAATATTTTGTTCTATAATGTCTTTGCATAACACGTTAAGATAAGTTAATAGAAGTAGGCAATGAGATAATAGAGACAATCTTGTTGGAATTTGAATAAATGAAGCTGCGATAATAATTTTGATTACGGTAATGGATACCTTATTTACTATACAAGTTTTGTTCCATCAAAGGGACAAGCTCATTTATTTCAAGTGTAAACAGTCCATAAGCAATGGAAATAATATCGTTAGAGTGGGGTGATTTTTGAATAAATTGGAGGGTTCTTCACCGTTTGTATGTGTCAAGTGCTACCGTCGTATTCTGGAGTATTCTCGACTGTTTTACTGGTATGTCCTTATTAAACTCAAAAATAATAAAGGTAAAAAAGACATGAATAAACTTTGTTTTCATTTAAAATAATCTTAAAATGTGTTTTTTTTAACGATATCTACCCCGAAAGGAGTATGGGCAAATCCCCACATGATAAGGAATTTGCTCTGTCTGTAGGGGAGGCCATGTTCAGCAGTGGACGTCGAACGGCTGAAATGATGATGATTATCCCGAAAAGGACTTATTCAATCAACAAAAAGACAAAATATACGGGAACAATCTCAATTTCCTTATCTTAATGTTTCACTAACTTGTTCACATCAGCTATATTCATAAAATATATGTACCTGTAATTTTCTTGTTGTATTCATGAATAATTCGTTTTTAGATTATGGTAAGTGATGAACTCAAATTAGCGTAATATACTTATCTAAGATAAGATTCAGAAGACGATACGGAAATCTGTGGGGGATGCCGATGTTCAGGAGTGGGCTTCAAACGGCTGGAATGATGATGATGATAAATTAGAAAATCTCTATTTAATGAGAGCTCACGTAATACAAGATTCATAACATGTAAACAAAAATTTGATGTTTATTTTCGCTAAATATGTGAAAGTTATGCTTGAATAAACAAACATACATACAAACCTAAAAATCCAAATTGTGCGAGAACTTCGCTCGCTCGATCAATAAATGACTTTTATAAAACAAATGTAGTGGTATGTAGGTATAAAAATAATATCAAATTTCTAAGAATATTCCTTAACCTACTAATATTATAAATGTGAAAGGACGTGAGGACGAATCCAGAATATTTATATAACGCCAATTTATTATGTACATATAATTACTTTTTACATAGCACGTTCATATACTTAGAAATAATGTCAAATGACAAACTTTCTCACTATGATATATTTTACAAAAGACAATGATTGGGCAATGGCAGAGCTCCGATGAATTTCATTTTATTAGTCCATTTAAATGAATACCTTAGACCCTAAAGGAGGCTCTTTCAGTAGAAATCAAATCATATTCCCTTAAGGTTTTCAGACAGGCAATTTTAATTTAAAGCCTACAAGTTTTGAATTGTATTCCCTGTAGGGAAGTAATTTTCGAAGGACGGAAAATTGATCTTTCATATTAATAAAATGAGTTTGAAGCTACAATAATGAAAGAGAGAACGTGTACCTACCTATATGTTATAATAAGGTTCTCGAATAGCGACCACGAACCAGGCGACTCATTGTTGGAAGGCCCCCCACCCGATGGATCGATGACATTGTCAAAGTTGCGGGAAGTCAGTGGATGGAAAAGGCTCAAGACCGTTCGTCATGGAACTCTTTGTTAGAGGCCAGCTCTATGTCCAGCTGTAAACTTTTACAAATGATGATGATATATAACAATAAAGTTGCTGTGGCATATGTGGCACATATGCCAAAATAAGCAAAAATTTTTTTTTCCTGTTTTTATATTAAGTCTTCTTGAAGTTTGTTATGATTTTGATTTGGTAATTTTTGATGTAATTCATCATCATCATCATCATCAGCCTGTAGAAGTCCACTGCTGGACATAGGCCTCCCCCAAAGAGTTCCATGACGAACGGTCTTGAGCCTTCTCCATCCACCGACTTCCCGCAACCTTCACAATGTCGTCGGTCCATCGGGTGGGGGGCCTTCCAACACTGCGTCGCCCGGTTCGTGGTCGCCATTCGAGAACCTTTACTCCCCAACGGTTGTCGGTTCTGCGAGCTATATGGCCTGCCCACTGCCACTTCAACTTGCTAATTCTGAGAGCTATGTCGGTCACCTTAGTTCTTCTACGAATTTCCTCATTTCGGATCTTATCACGTAGTGAAACTCCAAGCATAGCTCTCTCCATAGCCCGTTGCGCGACTTTGAGCTTGTATATGAGGCCTATAGTTAACGACCAAGTCTCAGTGCCATAAGTCATCACTGGCAACACGCACTGATTGTAGACTTTCGTCTTGAGGCTCTGCGGTATCTGCGACGAAAAGATATGACGAAGTTTCCCAAACGCTGCCCATCCGAGTTGGATTCGTCGGCTGACCTCTTTGTCGAAGTTGGACCTACCTAGTTGAATCGTCTGACCCAAATAGACATAGTGGTCTACAACTTGAATGGTATCGTTCCCAACTTGTACCGGCATGGGTGCAACATGAGCATTGGACATGATATTAGTCTTGCCCATGTTCATTTTAAGACCCACCTGTTGAGAAACGTTACTGAGGTCTCTGAGCATTGCGCCAAGGTCCTCCAACGATTCTGCCATTATGACTATATCATCGGCGAATCGAAGGTGAGTGATGTATTCGCCATTGATGTAATTATGTACTCCTAATTTGATTAAATGAGAGATGTCTGGGAGTTTTTACTATAAGTAGGTAAACACATTTTTGAAGACACATTTTTAGTTTTGTTATTGGTGGACATGCACATAGTTTTTAAAAGACAAACTTTGTTGTTATGGTTAGTGCCTTTTTCATTAAAATTGGTAATATTTTTATTTTAAAACTTTCAGGTTAGTATAATGGCAGTCATTTGGACTACATTAAAATTATTTAATATTATTGTAAATGGATATGTAATTGTAAATGCTAGATTTAAAGGTTGTTGCAATATAATAGCAACAGGTATAAGAGTTCGAGAAAAAAAAAAAAAAAAACTGGAATGTAAAGGTACCTTTAAATAACGATATGACGTCATACCGATAAATTCCGGTTACCCGAATATTTCTCTACCGATAAATATAACGGTACCGGAAAATTTGGCTTCGCAGTTCATTTCGGTTTAGGTTTATAAAGGTTTTCTTTGATGGCGCCGTTGCGCCACCCGCGCGCGGCGCGACTGTCCTAGCGAACTAGCCACGGCTCAAATTTTCGTTACCGAAATCTACCGGTATGAAATAACGGTACCGTAATGCCCTACCGGTATAGCATAATGGTACCGAAATGTGTTAACGGTACCAGTACCTATAACCTCTACCGCTTTCAGTCCCTGCTTAGAGTACTTACCGACGTCCTAAGTGAACCTGACGCAGTAATATAATGAGGGTTTTTACTAAGCAGAGGTTACTGCTATACTTTGTTTTTCTATGTTATAAAATAGCCAACTGACAGATGATCCTGATTTTTTTATTATTTATTCTACACTTTATTTAAAAAAAAAGATTACAATTTTTGTTTTTGTGCCCTAAAAACCACGTAGGGTTTGTGTGGACACTCACACTCGTCAGAACCTAGTTGGTTCTTTCTAAAATTACACGAGCACTCAAACTGGGTAAGTATTAGGTAGGTAGTAAGCTATAGTATATAAATACAACAAAAAGTATGAATAGAAACAGATCAATTAACCAAATAAACAGCTAGTTTCAGCACTCATACGCACGAATACAGAATACATATTACTGCCTTGCAAAGTGCAATAGTCGTCTGATATAATGCCGTCCCTGTCGCGAAGGCATCCGAGTGCAAGGCGGATTCCAATTGTAAATAACCACTGACCAATACAGCTGCAATAACAACTAGGATACCTTCTCACGCTGTATTGTATTGCATCTGTCCCCCTGAGACATTGGTCTCATCTCCTGGTGATTTCACCGCCTACCAAATCATTCATACATTGCTGCTCGGTGGCAGAATTTATAAGTACCTATGGTGGCAGTAGGTAATTATCTGCACTAAGAGCCGTACTGCTCTTCTACTACAATCTAAACCAAGGATCTTAACATGTCGTTCCCACTTTCAATTTCAACTATTTAACACACTCAAAGGTGCCACGGCAGTCATTCAAAAGGGTGGAAAATTAGGTATAGCATTTAAATTGAAATACTGCCAGGGCTAACTCAATTTCTGGGGGTTGTACGAGGGCGGGACACCCAATTGATCGTCACAGGCGCGACCCACCCATGCGACAGGAAGTTAATCCTATGCAATTATCTGTTTGGGTTAGTATAAGGGAGTTTAAAATGCAAATGGTCTTGACATCTTGTCTAAATCACTAGACAAATTCGCAGAAGTCCAATGAAGTAATTAGTCTGCGAAGTAACCATAACTTGTCTAGTATTGTATTAATTCGTCTTACAGGATGACCAAGAAAGAATCAGAGACACGACAAGAAGGATACTTAGTCTTAACTGCAAGTAGGTTAAATATGAGGTGGCCTTTAAAGCAGCACCCTAAATTACACTTTGCCTAATGAGGGAATCGGCTATGAAGCAGTTCTTCTACATGGTAATTTGCTTAGATCTAATCTACGTTGAAGCAAGTTTCATTTAACAGAAGTGGCTTGGCTATTTTAGGTTACAAACCACTTTTGTATAGTCTTTGTTGTCAGTTTTTCTGACTAACTCCGACTCCAGATGATTTCAGAAGAGTTACTTCATAGACCAATAACTTTATTGTCTCGCTGCAAATTCATTCAGATTATTTTTAGACAAGTTGATTAGAATTCTTGATACTAATACTAACCCATCTGTTTGATATCAGGCATTGAGAAAGTACATATAATAAAGTTATATACGAAGGTATCCGAACTTAAACAGGCAAGGTAAATCATAAAATTTGTGAATTCCATTGACGTGTTCACCGTCACCTATGTCAAGTGACTAGATCAAGGTGGCATCCATTACCACTGGTTGATGATTCGGATTCACCTTCACAAGCGTTAGGCGCGTTCGGTAAATTTAGTTAATAGTAAGACTATTTGGTAAGACTGGAAAAGTCCTATAGGTACAAATTGCTGCTCATAAACTAAAAATATGTTAAATCAATCAAAACCTTAAGAAAAAATGCTTCTCTACTTGCTTGTCGTATCACGGATTATTTCTTGGTCATTACTTCTTGTACTAGGTCAGTGATCAGGTCGAGGTGCGGTGGCCCTAAAAAGGGCCTATGACCGTCGATGAAAGGATTAAAATGCGCCTCTTAGAGACTCCTTTGGTGCATAAATTATGTCTTATGAATTTAAGGTTCTAGGACATGCCAATTTCCTCATGATATTTTCACGATGTTTTGCCGTTAGATATAACAAACAGACAGATAAAAAGTTACTTTAGCAATAATAATACTCATAGTGTAATATAACAGGATCGCTTGAACCTAAAATTTCCAAAACGCTCTGACGTCTCTGATTAAAACTCGCCTGTGAGATACCGTTTCTATGTTATTAGATGTTGCCAGTATCTAAATACTTATCTATAAATAGCGGAAAGTAGGATTTTAATTTTGTTTACTAGAAAGTACTCAAATCCAACCAATTTCACCGTGTAATTTAACACCTCAATCCGAACTTAACGAAACGTAAAATTACTCAAGGGTTCAATTTTCGTTAGAATAATTACCTGTCCGCCCCTTCAAAGTTGCGACCGATTTAAAATTATGGAATATCTTATTAGCTGGCCCGCGAATACTGATTGAAAATGTTTTTTTTAGTTTTATGGCTTAACGGTTTATTGGATTTGAACATACGACCTACGGATCGAAAGTTAAGGTCAACACGGCTCTGTAGGTACATTCTAAATTTTTCTTTAGTTTTACACGTCAGTCAGTAGATAATTTGGTAGTTATGCCGATAATAGAGTAAATAATATAATTTATGAAAAAAAAACAAGCATCAAAATGGATTGCTAAGAGCATGTAGTTATTACACAATGTTATTTATCTGAACACTAGTTTTGTAAAATAAATTGAGAGCACAACATCACTTTGCAAATTCTCGCCAAAAAGTTCATTACTTCAATCAAATCAAGCCAGTGTTTTGAGTCATATGAATACAAGCAAATAAATTCAAAATATTTAACCAATTCGGCACTTCACGAATGTCGCGTGGTATGTTTGAGTAAATTGTATAAAGTCACATTTTCTTTGATCTGTGACCTTTATAAATCAGAGGGAAAACCTCTGCAATGTATTTTTATGTCATACCCTGAATGGGTCTCTGGGCGTAAAATATGATCGGTTAAATCTGACACAAAGAATATACGATTCCTTCACTGTAACAATAAAACAAAATATTTTTATCGATCAAAAATTGTCTCTCATATTATTTTTCCTTATGATGTTTTTGGGATAAGGATAATCTGAAGTTGTTCTCACATCAAAGACTCATAAATATAGTGAACAATATAAAACTATAGGTACCTAATACTTCTAAAACTGAAAGAAAACTGTAAGTATAAAAAGAAAATATTGTGTAGCTGTGAATATAATTCGACAAAGTCTGAGTAAAAGCGAAGAAACCTTAAGCCGTGTTCAAATGGCGTGCGATATGTCGTCTGAAACATGTCGCAATCCGTTTGAACACGGCTTTAAACGATTTCAGGTCTAGTAAATAATTGGTTCACATTTTCACAGGATTTTGGATTTTGTTTGAAATGAATTTTAAGTATTCTGAGCACATATTATTATGGCTTGGACTGTGGTTTGTTAAGACTTGGCTCTGATACCAAAGCACTTTACACGGTAAAACAACCATTAATTAAAGGCTTTCTTCGTGCCAACACCACTTGACCGTCAATTTAAGATCAATTCACACGATTCAACTCTTTGCCGAACGTGTACCCTACACGTTCGGCAAAGAGTTGAATAGAGATGTACAAAAGATATAAAAAATATAGTGCAGTTTAGCCATTTTAGAAAGAACACTCATAATCACTTTGAACTTAGTCGTTTGCCCGAAAATTGACTACTTATATGCAAAGACATTTTCTACTATTTGTCACCACATATGGTTGTCCACCGCGCTGTCAGAGTGCTCATCCGAAACTGGGTCAAATAAACTTATAGATGGATGTACAAACACACTATAGAAGGGACTACAGGTGTAGGAATCCACGCCATGACCTTGATATCGAGTTTCCTCTGGTCTCGAGTGACCACAGCCGGAGTGCGTGGAAATTTTGGGGTGCCACCTTATTAAATTCTTGCCAATCTATATACCAAATGCTCGCCATTTTACAGTACCCCAAAACAGTCATCAGATATACAAGGTGATTCCGAACTGGACTGGCCTCATAGCTCAGTTGGTAGTAACTCTGCCTTCTGCGCTAGAGGGCGCGGGTTCGATTCCCGCACTGGACAAACATTTGTGACTAACACAGATGTTTGTTCTGTGTCTGGGTGTTAAATATATATCTATTATTTATATCAGTCTCTGGTACCCATCATACAGGCTATGCCTAGTTTGGGATCAGTTGACCGTGTGTAATATGTCCGGTTTAAAAAAAAAAAAAAAAAAAAAAAAAGAACTGTCCTGATTTATTTTTCACCCAATTGGACACAATGCTTGTTCAACGAATTTCGAAAAAACACTATGCAAAAACCAAAAGAGGGCTCAAATCAGTTCAAACTCTGTTATTCAGCTGTTTTGGTGCACGAAAGGAGCCTCTTAGAGGCGCACTTTAATCCTTTCACTACACTGATTCTTTCATCGGCCCTTTTCAGGGCCATCAGACTCATCCTGGTCACTGACCTGATACAGCATGACCAAGAAAGAATCATTGACACGACAAGAAGAAGAAGAAGGTAGCAATCTTGATGACGAATTTCTCGTTAGTTTAATTAGTTTTAAAGATGGTGACTTACTATACAAATACTATATGAGCCTCTTTAGGGATAGTGATTGATGATGATTTCGGCCATGGCGACTGTGTTATTCTGGTCAAGTATATTTACCTCGTAATTTAATCTTTAGGGCTTAGTTTTGACCAAAATGCGCTCTATAGTGGCTTGTGAACATTGCTTGTGTATACTCATTACGGAACATAATATTGTATCGTAATTTCGTGATTTTGCCAAGTTTGAAACTTGACAATGCTGCAGTAAATTGATTACAGAACCAGAAACAACGTGCAATTCATCTTCGAACGCGTCTTGAAATTAATTTTAACTTTACAAATCAATTTTAAGAGCTTCGAGACCATCTGTCTTCATTATTTTGCTATGATTTATAGCAATTCATGAGATATTTAATGGTTTTTTGTTTTTTATACAAATGAGATGGCAAACAAGCATACGACCCACCTGTTGGTAAGCGATTACCGTAGCCTATGAGCTGAGGCATCACGCACGCGTTGCCGACCCCGAACCCCTTCCCCCCTAAAGAGCTCTGGCAAACTTACTTACCGTAGGAACACAACACTATTGGAAACAAAAAATGTTATTTGGCTGCAATCTTCTGTAAAGCGGAGGTACCATCCCAGTCGGACTGCTCAAATAGAACGAGAAAATCTCGCTGTGCCATACCTCCTCCAAAAATAGGTACACAATTATAGGTGGTTTTTGAATAGGTACGCAATTTTGTTATATTAGCTATGTACTGTACATTATAGTGTCATATTTTTTTAAATGTACCGTTTTTAAACAAATAAATATTATTAGCTTAGCACGTGCTTAAAACAGTGAAAGAAAACATCATAAGAAAACCAGTATTTATTCTTAAAGCGGTGATGGGCTTGCAGTTGCATATACCTGTAAGGCATGGGTTCTTAAACTATGTGCAGCCATGGACCACTTTCAGAATTTTAAAAATACCACGGACCCCTCTGGCGGATAACATTGTTGAAAATATAACCTATTAAAAAATCACTTTTATTGTTTTTTTTGTTTTTATCGACACTAGAACTGAAAGCCCTTTATCTTAAGAATTAATTTGAGCTACTGTGGACCCCTGTCACACTTATTACGGACCCCTTGGGTGTCCGTGGACCCCACTTTAAGAAACCCTGCTGTAAGGTATGAAATTTTCACTACTGAAAAATGTGAGCAAATATGCGGGCTTAACGTTCGGACATGCCTCTGACTACCCCCTTAGACATAAATCATGGACCTGATAGCCTGAAGATCTGAGGGAATGCTTTCCATTCTTGGTGTTAAAAGTCGCGAGCCTATTTTTGTGTATCTATTATCTCCCGGTATTTAATTACCGGGAGTGGAATTTTAAAGAGAAATTTCAAAATAAATAAGTTCTTTTTCTGTAATGGCGAAGAAATTATTGTCAGTCTGAAGGCATTTTGAGGGGAGTGAAAAAAATCACTCCACATAAGTTATGGGGATTTATTTTGTTTTTTTTTTGATACTTGTTTCTAACAAGTCACTAAGAATTAATAGGTCTATTTTCCTCTATCGAATATATGTCTCAATTTTCTCTTACTACTTTTTTTTTAACCTTCATACAGCCATTTTAACCCAGCCATTTCACTTTTACCCAATATTCTCATTATAGTGATAAAATTAAATTAAATTTAATACAGTCGAGGGTACTCAATGCTCGTATTTCGTTTTATATTCTGTATATGAAATGCTCAAAATTAAATTTGGAAAAAAGCTTTCGATACGAAATAAAAAAAATTGCCAAGTGGGAAGACATAACATTAACGCGCCCGTGGTTCCGTCGGCCATTATTTACGTAAATCAATATCATTTTTTTTTTGGTTACATCTAGTTGTGAATCGGAACGTGAAAATTGTGAATCACAATTTTCACTTGTTGAAGTATAAGTTAGTGTCAGTCTGAAGTCAGTGTAAGTTATTTTTTAAAGTTATCCATTAAATTCCACTCACAGTAATTAAAAATAGACACAAAAAAGGTAAAAAAATAGGCCCACGACTTTAATACCCAATCATGGTAGATAGCCTCTCAGATCTCCAGATGATCAGATCCTTGAAGATGTCTGAGGCGGTAGTCAGAGGCAATAAACGTTTGGCCCACATTTGCATTTCGTAGTAGTCGCATCGTACGTCGAGTATGCCATACTTGACGTACGATGCAATGGTAAGGAAGCTTCAGGGCGAGAGTTCTACTAACACTTAACCATATTTATTTTTTAAGCCAGATTTCAAGTAGCTCTCAGTGGTAAAACCACAAATGCTGGCGGACAGTCACAACAAAGTCTCTTCAAGGTTCCGTTTGCATGAACGGAACCCTATAATAAGAAAAAATAAATACTTAATATTCAATTACTTCTTGAAACTCACTCAAGCAGGCATGCTATAATGAAGTTAAAAAATAGATTTTCAGTAGAAAAGGAGAGTCTGTTCAAAACAAAGCTAAAAGCCACAACATTTCATTCAAAGTAGAGCAGTGTGTTCGGAACCTATGAAAAACAAGTGAATCTAATACAATTTCGCTATAAATATCAATATCATCTTATTATCCGTAGAAGAATCAAGGTTACCGACATAGCTTTCAGAATTAGCAGGTTGAAGTGGCAGTGGGCCGGCCATATAGCTCGCAGAACCGACAACCGTTGGGGAACAAAGGTTCTCGAGTGGCGACCACGAACCGGACGACGCAGTGTAGGAAGGCCCCCCACCCGATGGACCGACGACATTGTTAAGGTTGCGGGAAGTCGGTGGATGGAAAAGGCTCAAGACCGTTCGTCTTGGAACTCTTTGAGGGAGGCCTATGTTCAGCAGTGGACTTCATCAGGCTGATGATGATGATCATCTTATTAACCCTAGGGTAGGCGCGCTTTCCCGTGAAACGTTAGTGGGCGCGTGGGGAGCATTTTGCCGCCCAAGTTTAACTAACTATTTTGCAAACATATAGTTAAAAATTAACAATATTTTTTTCCAGGGGTTTAAATTAAACCTTAGAAAATTCAAGATTCATTTAAATAGGTTACTAATTATGAGGCACTTTGGATTATAATCATCTTTGGAAAATAATTTGTTCTTTAGGAACACATTTTCTTAATCTACATAAAATCATTAAAAAAAACATAAAATTGAATAAAATTATGTGTCATCGTCTTCGCTAGCATATTTTTTAGCAAAACAGCCTTGGCAAAAGTACACACAGTGGTCATGGCACAGTAAGTTTGAGGATATATTACACCCTTTTTTGGTCCTCCTATTTTTCATAATGAAGGTATGTGGGGTATTATGGGGCACGGAGAAATCCTAAAAATAATAATAAGTAGACATCAATCTATTTTTATGAATAGGTAGTAGAACTACTTTCAGTAGTAGATACTCGCGATATCTTCGGCAAGTAAAAAGTAGGTACGAATGAACTCACCCATATCTACATCTACATAGCTTGGTAAAATTCATACAAAAGCTATGATAACCATTCAGGGAAAATTATGTATACTAAAAAAGTTACAAAATGAATATTAAACTATACAAATTCTAGTTGTAGTAATAAATACAGTAAATTATTTTACTAACGTGAGTAGGCGCGCCGTGACATATTTGCCGCAGCGCGATACCCGGTGGCAACAACCCTCTCTTCCCGCAGCCGCCCGTGCACCGATCGGGCTCAAATTTACAACACAGGTAGATGCAGAAAGGGGGGGCAGCTACTGGAAAGCTTGACCTTAACACGTGTATAGTTGTTAAAAGAATTACATTTGTTCACCAAAGGCGGCAAAATTGACATAGCGCGCCCACTCTAGGGTTAAGTCCTTGTTATTGAATAATTAGAAGATAAAATATAATTTATTTTGTTTAAAAAAACTAATTCGATCGGACCTCTACTACATTGTATACAAACTTTCAGCTCAATCAGACAATTTGTTGAGGAGTTCCGTGGTACTGCTCCTGACTCAATAATCAGATCAGTTCACAAATTCACCTTCCTCATGGTGCACACTATCTCCTTACCTTTTATCAAGATCGATTCAGCTATTTAGTCGTGAAAACGTTACAAACAGACAGAGAGTTACTTTAGCATTTTTAATATTAGCGTGGTAGCGTGGATGTGGATTTATCGCGACTGGGCTGCGAGTCTTAGTAAAACGTCACATGACTTACAAAAGCTACACTTACCTGTTTGCAACTAGGAACACCGTGCCAGGAATTTGCAGAGCCTAAAGGGAAATACCGCATAGTAAACTCGATGAAAAACACTTCGTACCTAACGGTAGTTTACTAGATGGCGCAGGCGACGGCTGCACCAAATTGAATTCGGGCAACATTCGCTGTCATTTTTTACCGCGGCCTGTGCCCAATGCAACTAGCGAGCACTCGCGACAAACGAATTTTCTCTCTCATATATTCATTTGACAGTTTACGCCTTCATAAATATTATTTTTATAGTTCTCCCGTGCAGTTTGCAATGGGTTTATTTTGTGTTTAGTTCCTTGACGGCGTGCGAATGTTGATAAAGTTGATAGTTGGTCAATATACCTGAATTTTGTTATGATTAGAATGTGTCGCGGGTTTTGAACCGTAAAAAGAATCGCGTTTAGAATGTGCTCGTGTTCGCAAATTTTTTTCGTTAGATCGGTGGCATTGTTTCTTCTACGAATTACCTCGACCCGGATTTTATAAAGTGTAAAAAATACCTCATAAAGTAAACTAAAGTCAAATGATTCTAAAGCACTCAAACTAAAACCAATACTTTGTAATATCAATTTTTATTTAATAAAAATAATAACTTGGAGACAAAGTTAAAGCAGAATTTAATCAAGATAGAAAGTATCTAGCCACTGCAAACAAAAGAAACGTTTCCAATACTCCACGCGGATCTTCCAATAGGCGGTCTGGGTTTTACAGTTTGTAGCTGAAACTAAATGCATTTTTCATGTTGTTTGAGGACAACTTTTGCCGTGGCTCATATAATGGTCCGATCGTCGTACGTTGCTTCCAGTTTTCTGCCTCTTTTTCTTTATTTTAGTTTTTCACTGTTTGCTGCTTTGTGCACGTTTTCATGAAGACGAGTTGAGGCACTTACTGCAAGTACCCAGTAGGTATTTGTTCTCTTTTAGAAATTAGCTGGTATTTAGTAAAAAGTTTGCTTACGTTTCACTAAATACCAGCAAATTTCTAAAAGAAGTACTTAAATGGCATGGCGCAGCATAATGCTACGAGTACTTGTGGTTCTTGATTCTGAAGCGAAGTTAGTTATGCGTTTCTTTCCATTAAATAGTTCGCTGACGAAGCTGGCAGTGTATTCATACAGAAATAATGAAATATCTAAGGCCCTGGGGATTTTGGTATCCCATTTACTGCAGTAAATTGAAATGTGCTGTAGTGGCCCCGGTTGAAGAATAGGCCCTTCCGTGGATGTCGTGCCCTTACTACCCGTGGATGTCGTAAGTGGCGACTAAGGTAAACAAATCTAGGGTATAAACAGCAGCGTTCTGTATCAACCATAGTTTTATCTGAGCACGCCGAACGTGGCGGTTATGGGCAAATCCCCCTAAATGATTGTTTGGTTGTAGGCCGTACAAGATCGGTCGCGCTAGAAGTCTATGGGTGAGGCCTATGTTCTGCAGTGGACGTCCTACGGCTGAAATTATGATGATGAAATTTAGTTGTAAATTACAATTTCTTTAGCCAGACTTTTTTTTACCGTATTCTGCTATTTGGATCATTGCGTGAATTAAAAACTAGAATCATAACAAAAGCGTAAAGCGATATCCCCTATTGATTTAATTAAAAAAAAAACCTATGTAAATCAAATATCAATGGAAATTGGCTTCGTTCATCACGTAACTTTGCTGCATATTTAAAAGTTTAGCTTTAGCATAAAAGTGAACTTTAGATTGAATAACACAAACGGCACTGCGGAAGGATTAAGTATAAAGCAGTTAAAGCGCTAGTTAGCGCTGCACGATCTAAGAACAAGTTCTTACTAATTTAGCAAATAAATGGTCAATTTAGTCGCGAACTTGCCAGAAGTTACACCGACTTGCCCCCGGGACGTGACGTCATCTATCTAATGCTTTTACAATTTAGAAGCTATGGTTTTTAGAGTATTGTTTCCCAAAATGCCTTTATGATAAAGAACTCTTCATTGTAGATAAAAAATGGCATGGGGAGAAGCAACATGGTGACTCACGTTAATGTTGTCTATTTCGTTCGTAGATAAATATCTACGAACGAAATAGACAATGCCTTTATGATAAAGAACTCTTCATTGTAGATAAAAAATGGCATGGGGAGAAGCAACATGGTGACTCACGTTAATGTTGTCTATTTCGTTCGTAGATATTTCATCAAGTGAAGCGTGTTCTGCTCTTAGAACATTTGTTAAGCTTACCATTTGTCATTTTTGTTCCTAGTTTTTATTAAAATCTAAGTCTCACCTTGTTCGATCGGCACCTCACTGAAACTCTTCATTCCATTTTGTGAAAAGGGATAATCGAAAAAATATATAGAAACCAAGCCATGCACCGTCGCGAGGAATAGGCGTAGCTTCACTTAATTTCTAAAACGCTTCAAAATGAAACTAGGATCAATAGGATATGTATGTTTTAATTGAATAGCCTTTTGATTTGAATTCGTTCTTTACACTCATTTTTCTGCTTTTACAAAAGGCATGATTTTATTTTGAGTTACTATAATTCTGTTTTCCAGGCTTTACGGTGTAACTCTAAAATGACTATACTATGCATTATGGCTAATTGAACAGGACCACAAACTGTAAAAGCTAAAATATGCTTAAGTTTTGGTCTGAATAAGAATCCTCAATCTTCATTTTTATTTCAACGAACAAATCATTAAGAAAACCGCGAGTCGGTTTCATTGAAACGCAAATTGATTCTCCGAATATGGGTGCGGACGGAATGCGAATTGAAATTGAAGAATATCGAATCCATAAAAACAATTTCACTCCCGGCGTGTCGGTGTTAGGAACTGGACACACCAGGTAACAAAGATAGACAGATTATATCTTTATTGTACACCAAGAAAATAAACAAAAATATATATGTATAAAAATTTCATCAGTTACTAATAAGCGTTATAATGGGCGACCTTATCGCTAAAAATGATCTCTTCCAGGCAACCTTTGGATGGACAGGACAGATTAGAAAATCTGAGGACGGCGGCGTACAAAAACTATTTGTGCGTTACAAATATTGTGTAGGTACTTTGTTCATGTGCAACGTTCATAATAAATAAGCCTCTTTATTTCCTAGTTACATTTAAATCAAGAAAATTTTGTTTAAATGTTTGCATACGTACTAATATCTTATAAAATTTAACGCTAAATCATTTTTTTTTCATTATCTAATCTTGGTTACGAACCCTCTTTATGTAACAGTTACAGTTTATTCCATTCTTCTGTATTTTTAGCCAATATTTGCCTGTAGTTTTTAAGATGTCGTCAGTCCATTGTTTTCTAGGCTGCTTTTATTTTTAACCGACTTCAAAAAGGAGGAGGTTCTCAAGTCGGCTGTATTTCTTTTTTTTTTGTGTGTATTTTACCGAATTTGGTAATTATTTCGCTTGTGTATGGAGTATGATCCCGGGGTGGTCCCATATTAATTTAATTCCTGAGGGATTGCTACTTGTCCCGTAAAACTTAAAAATACGTCATCATCTCTTGAAATAACGTCATGCCGATTTTTTTTTAAATTTGTTATTTTTTCGATAGTGTAGGTGGCCAGTGTCATCCTCAGTACGTAAGCAAAACGCAAAGAGGTTGAATACAAAAAAAGAGGTTGATATTAATCTTGTAAATAATCAGGAATTTGAAGTCGGTTTTTAGTTTTTGTAAAAAATATCTTATTATAAACACGTTTTTTTTATATAAGTTAATCACCTATTCTAATAAGTCTAACCTTGTTGCTAACCAGTAGGTCCAAAAACGTGAGTATTAGAAATTACGAGTACCATGTACCGCAGCACCTGAACCAAATATATTTGCAGATCATGCAAACATTAGTCCCGCCGCCGCGGCGATTGAATCCACTGCGTCTCAGCCGCCCGCCGCTAATATCAACATCATATATACGTCACCTACCAAGAATAAAAAAAACGAATATTTTTACAAGGTAGTTAAACTGAGATTGGCCTATGAACACTGCCTCTGTCCCCGAAATGAATGTATAAAATTGATAAATGCTATGGTTACTCGGTGTGGACAGAGCCTAACTGGTGTTCTTCGACACCATTTGCCGGAAACGCTACGAATGTGATACGTGACTTCCAACGAGACGGGATTAGATCGATGTGGACTTGCTGAGTTGAGGAACTTAGTTGCATTCGATGCGTGTCGGGGCAGGAAGTTCGATGTGAACTACCACTTCAAAGTTTCGATGTGGAATTCGGAGTTCTACACAGTTTGGGGTGTTCAATTCGAAGTTTGAACGAAGCTGAAAAACCTTACGTTTTTGAGCGCTTGAGCCGTGTTCAAACGACGGGCGATAAGTCATCTAAAATAGGTTTAAAATATTTTTTTAAAGTGATCCTTACCTACGTCTAATAGTTCAAGTAAATTTTTAGTTTGACATTTTGAGGGTGCTATATCGCAAGTCCTTAAAAGTCAAACTCACCGACTTTATTCAGTTGACGTAAGGATCATTCTGAAACGAATTTCAGGGGACATATCACTCACGTTTTAGAACAAAGATTTAGAAGATTTTACAAATTATTGTGATCATTTTGTACTATTTTAGCTACCTAACTATTTAAAAATATTTATAAGAATATAAACTATACTAGTTTCGCTTATTTTTTCTTGCGATCTTTTGTCGTATAAGGAATTACCACAGCTGTTCTAATTTTAGAACGTAACTTTACGTTGTCTAACGTGTGCTTGGAAAATATTCAACCTCGTGCCTATTTGAAGCCATACATCATACAACACAATAGTTCAAATTGTCGAGTGTAAAATTAGGTGAATTTACATTTGAAACTAGCTATGACCACAAGCCTAAATAACTACTAAATGTTTGCTATTCTGTGCCCGCTCTCTTTACTAAATGTTGGTTATTCTGTGTTGCAGGCTCGTTAGAGCGTAACCTGGAGGTAGATAATTGTCAACCTCACAATGATTTGGTATTATTTATATTTGGTAATACAGTGGCTACAGTGAAATAAATTTAAATTATTTGCGGTATTACCTAAATAAAAGTGTAGCTGTTCTTATTCAATGAACCAAGAACAGGCTCATCGAACATTATTATTCTATTTCATTCAGGCCGATTGGTTCACTTTCAGGTAATGGTTTATTCATACAATGCGCCGTACCATCAACTTTGCGATTTTGTGTAGGCGGTGACGAAAGGTGACAGTCTCAAAGATTCTTTATAACCTAAATATGACGAAAAGCAAAAATAACCTTACTATCATCCTCCTATTGCTCACAAAGTTCACTAAGTATAGTCAGGAGTAAGTAATTCCTTACCCTAAGGTAGTTACAAAACCGTATACTTCGTGCTAGATTTAACTGTGTTACTGTAGGCCTGAATAACTGAACAGGAAAACACGAACTGAAAAGTATGAAACAAGTAGTGCATGCCATATTCATTTTCATCAAATATTTACTCACTTTTATTGGCATTCGACACGGCTATATTCTGAACTTCATAATAAGTACCTTGGTAGAGTAACTTGTTGTATACTTTTCGGTTCTTTTTGTCCGTACTCTGGTTTGTTAACTTTTATTTAATTTTTTATTGCACTCTAATTTTATAAGCCTTTCTCTAAGTAGCAACAAGTGCTATAAAGCTCAGGAACAAAGATGACAGCTTAAAAGCCCATATTTTGTTAGATTTCCGGAAGTAACAATCAATTGGCCGCTGTAGCCATAACGAAATACGTAAAAACAAATTAGCAAGCTTTTTGGACTGCGTCCTAGCTACTAAACATATTGTGCTTAAACGCAATTTAATCACATACAATGAACATAGATCCACACTGCAATTACAAGCGGGTTTAATAATAACTCTTGCTTAATTGTCGCGAAACTCCGGTTTAGTGTCACTAATGAGCTCACCGGGTTTCTTGGCAAGCATACTCGTATATCTTACAAACTAAAACAGTGCTTCGACACGACTCTATTTGCAGCAGTTTAAGGTATTATGAACAGTAAGATATTCAAATACCTACGTACCAACCTACCGTCTGGCACTCTACTTTTGTGTCTCTTTGTGTGTAATCTCTGGAAATATTGAATCGATTCTAAAGAAAGCTGCACTATCTTTGTGTAGAAAGGATATATTTTATTTTGAAGAAAATAACTTTTCATTCCTTTTCATTGACTGGCCTCATAGCTCAGTTGGTAGTAACTCTGCCTTCTGCGCTAGAGGGCGCGTGTTCGATTCCCGCACTGGACAAACATTTGTGACTAACACAGATGTTTGTTCTGTGTCTGGGTGTTAAATATATATTTATTATTTATATCAGTCTCTGGTAACCATCGTACAGGCTATGCCTAGTTTGGGATCAGTTGACCGTGTGTAATATGTCCGGAATATTTATTTATTTATTCCGAAAACTCAATATTTGTAAAATAAGGCGTTTAGAGTTAAGAGTGAATGCTTATTCCATACCCACTCTATCAAATTATTTTAGTGTGACGCAACGCATTCTTTTGTTGTTTTGTCTCTGTTCACAAAGAAAGAAAGAATGACAAATAATGAGAAAGAATGCTCTTGTTCTAAGCTCTAGCACTATGTTCGTTTGGTTTAAACCAGCCTTAAGACGTAATACAGAACCGCCGTGAATAAAATCCTATTAGAGTAGAATAACTTTATGATCATTTCGCGACGATCCGAAAAACAAGTGACACAGAAAATATTGAAGGCCAGATAAACCATTACTAGACGATGTCACAGTTATTGAATATTCTTTCACCATGAAAGCACCGAAAAGGGAAAAGTTTACGTTATGGACGATTTGCCGAGGCCATTTGGCAAATATTCGAGCCGAAGTTAAAAGAGAGTGACTTGTGAAACGTGGTAAAAGTAACTTTACGGTGTGAGAATAACTATGGTTGGTATCATTTATTATTTATGATGGTTGCATGGTTGCTTTAGACATGGTTCAAACTGGTTGACGACAGCAGCGGTATTAGCGCTGCAAGAATGTAAATAATCGCGATCTTACCGTGCTACATGCAATTGCATAATAATTATATAATAATCATAATAAAACCCAACAGTCACATACTCCTGACCCCACACTAGGATTCCCTATTTCGTGGATTACCTATATCTAAAACAAATATTTGCTGATAATGCAGACATTTGTCCCGCAGTGGAAATCGAACTCGCACCCCTATCGTCTCAGACAGGCTCTTGCAACGCCAGGGAGGTCGTATTTACAGTTTATGTAACAGAATTATGTGCCGACACTGTCAACACTCAACAGTACCACTACTATCTTCGAAACATAACGAGAGAACCCTTTCTATCAGATTGCTTTTTATGAACAAATCTTAAAACCCCTACAATATTGGTATGTAAATTATAAAATGAAGACGGTCAAGTGCGAGAACTCGCGCCCTGAGGCTTCCGTAACATTGGTCGTGGGTTCGAATCCCGGTCATGTACCAATGGATATAAAACCAGAAAATAAAAATTCTAAGTGTAAGAATTGACAAACTTATATTTGCGTCGCTCACGTAGTCATTGTATGACATTGACCGCAAATATAACTTTGTTTCCTAAAAAACTTTGAAATTCCTCAATTTCAGACTTATCCCTTTAATTGTGTCACAAAAGCTCCTAGCATTCCAAATTTCAGAATTGTGAGGTACCTGGAAGTAGCTAGAGGTTATTGATTTTTACCATTTCCATACAAAAATTATACATTCATTGCCATATATTTTTAATGCATGAAGCTAAAGCTTCGATTTTTATACGGCACCATAAGCCTATAGACTTTAATAGGTGGTATGAATTTCAAGTTGATACCTTTAGCCGTTTTTGAGAAAAAGGGTCTTGACAGACGGACAGACAGACAGACAGACGGACAACAAAGTAGTCCTATAAGGGTTCCGTTTTTCTGAAGTTTTTCTAAATGAGGTACGGAACCCTAAAAACATCGGAGGTCTTAAATAATTCCGAAGACAGCCAATAAAAAAGTTTTACCCAAACTGTACTGACAAATGAAGTCCTGAAATTAAATAAGTTCTGAATAATTATTTAGCAAGTTCAGTCGAAGAATTAGAAACAAATCATTTTTCATTCAACCCTAATTTTGGTGAGAGAACTTTTTGTTACAAAAAAATGTTCAGTTATTTTGAGCTTTGCTTTGTTTACTAGACACTCTGAAATGTTATAAAATACTTTATTGATTATTTATTTTAGAAGAGAAACTGTTGTTTGTTAGTCACAGGTTTTGAATTTTGCTCTTGATTATAATTTCATGTCATCATCATCATATCAGCCGTAGGACGTCATAGGCCTCTCTATAGATCCAGCGCGGCCGACTTTGTAAGGCCTGCACCCAAACAATCATATAGCGGGATTTGCACATACTGCGGGTTGGCGAGCGCAGATAAAGCTATTGTTGATAGGGAACGCTGCTGCCCATCCCCTAGCCTTTTCCCTTAGGCTTCGTCCTAATAGAACGCGATTCGCGTGAATTTGCGATGCGATTTTTTTCGCGCGATGTAAACATGTATGACAGCGTGAACTAATCGCGCGAGTTTTGATTAGGACACTCAGTAAAGACCTAATATGTTTGATCGCGTATTTGTACGAATAAAGTTCGCGCGATCTTGCGTTGGTCGCGTAGTCGCGTTCTATTAGGACGAGGCCATAGTCGACTCTTATGGCACCCATGGGTTGTAATAGAGAGGCCTATTCTTCAGCCGGGGTCACCACGACGTGTGCATATATATAAATGTATATGTATTCATATTCATATTCATTCATTTATTGCCAACATGTACATGGATACAGCTGAGGTGTAAGGGTAGCTTGAGTATGTACATGTACCCTGTAGGGCGCTGCAAATGTCTTGTTTTACATACATTTAAATAATAATAATAATAATTGGTAACCTATTCATTAAATGTCAATTAACAGTATAGTTTAAACAGTCAAAATAGCATTGATTAAAAATAATTCAGGTTAAGCTAGGTATCTATTTATGATGTCGTCAGTCGTTTATTTATTACAATAGCTTATCAGATAGGAATTCTTCCACCGAGTAATAGCATTTATTTAAGAGTAGATTCTTTAATTTGTTGCGGAATACGGAGTCTTTTAGCTCTTTTTTAATAATGTCAGGAATTTTATTTTAGATATTTATTTTTAGCTATGTATAGCTCTTTTAATATGTGTTGCAAGATAATATAATTCTCTGAACTTTTTCATATCCAGTAAGTACTAGGATAATCAAATATCATAGTTTTTTG
Organism: Anticlea derivata; assembly: GCA_947579855.1. Taxonomy (NCBI): domain Eukaryota; kingdom Metazoa; phylum Arthropoda; class Insecta; order Lepidoptera; family Geometridae; genus Anticlea; species Anticlea derivata. The sequence goes on along the minus strand of OX388271.1, from coordinate 4,413,293 downwards.
GGTTCTTTCATCTCATTTCTATTATTGAGAGTTCTTTTGTGTCATAGATATCTGATAAAATATAGATCTCTTTAAATATTGGTAGAAGCTTTATAAATCAGTATTGCTTTGAAAAGTTATTATTCGCAACTTTTATAAAAATGGTTATATTATTTACAAAATAGGAGACAGATTGATAAATGAACCTAAGTTATGAATCCAAGAGTTTAACGTCAGTTATTCAGTACATACCTGCTTCAGACGACCCTTTCAGTTGCAAGCAACGTTAAAACGGAGTGATGTAAAAATCAGAATAAGAAAACGCCGCATGAAAATAATAATATAAGTAATAATAACACCCAATATCACATACATAGCCCCGACCGCACACTAGGATTCCCTGTGTCGTGGGTATCAGAAACTACGAGTACCATGGTACCACAACACCCGGACCCGGAACAAATATTTGCAGATCATGCAAACATTTAGTCCCCAGCGGGAATTGAAGGTCGGAAAATGTAACTTTAAAGGCTTCAAAATGTCTTGCAGAAAACTGTTTGTTATGCTGCTAAATAGCAAGAAGTCAATTTCCTTATTTGCACCGTGCCACGTTGTCACAGATGAAAATTTGTAAAAACAAAATACTTTGTGAGTACTTAGTACGAGTTCTCTGAACACGAAAAATCTCTTTTCTGACTTTTTTTGAAGAAAATTATGTTAAGAAAACAAGTCATATACAAGCTCAAAGTCGCGCAACGTGCTATGGAGAGAGCTATGCTCGGAGTTTCACTACGTGATAAGATCCGAAATGAGGAAATCCGTAGAAGAACGAAGGTCACCGACATAGCTCTCAGAATTAGCAAGTTGAAGTGGCAGTGGGCAGGCCATATAGCTCGCAGAACCGATAACCGTTGGGGAGTAAAGGTTCTCGAATGGCGACCACGAACCGGGCGACGCAGTGTTGGAAGGCCCCCCACCCGATGGACCGATGACATTGTAAAGGTTGCGGGAAGTCGGTGGATGGAAAGGGCTCAAGACCGTTCGACGTGGAACTCTTTGGGGGAGGCCTATGTCCAGCAGTGGACTTCTACAGATTGCTGATGATAATGATGATGTTAAGAAAACTTCAGAGTATATTATATTAATATTTACCATTGGAATCGCTAATACCTATACTTTATTTTTGCTGATAAGATAAGCCCTTCTCGGGATAGCATACATACCATGAATCACCTTGTATACATTTCCCATAAATATAGAGACTATTATTTTTCTCCCAAATCACACGCTAAATTAGATTTTTCGATTTGAGAGGGGTCTTCCACTGCAGAGAAAAGTAGTACCTACCCTATCAGGAAAACTCGAGATGGGGCGAGAGGCACCGTAAATTCACGGCAGGCGTACGATATGCGTGTCGTAGGCATTTGCATGAATAGTACAATTTGTAGGCTTTACCTAAACTGCAGTTTATGGTAAGGGAAAAAAGTTTGAATGGCAAGGTTTTGTTTGTGAAATTGGAATTGGAATTTGTGGAAAGTTGGTGGATGATGGTGACGCAAGACTTTGTGTGTTATGTGGTAGTCTTTGTCTTTAGTAAAGTTATTTCCGGATGATGATGTCTGCGATAAGGATAAAAACATTGCATATATTTCTCGCTGTTTTATAGCTCACTATTCCTGTAAGTGTGTAAAGAGTTCTCCTTACCGCTGTTTATCATCAAGAATAGATGTACCTAATTAGAGATTGAGGCCTTACATTATTTTATTGCTCGACAGTAAGAGAAGGCGGTCTGTTGTGATGAGTCACTGATACATTGGTCAACATCGACCGAAATATTTCAGCAGCCGCAGAAAGCGTTTCAGCGTTCGTAGATCTCAATAAATTCAGCACACCTGAATTTATTGAGATCTACGAACGTTTTTCATCATCATCAACCTGTAGAAGTCCACTGCTGGACATAGGCCTCTCCCAAAGAGTTCCACGACGGACGGTGTTGAGCCTTTTCCCTCCACCGACTTCCCGCAACCTTCACAACGTTTTTATTGGTCACATATTCATAATTTCAGCCGTAGGACGTCCACCGCTGAATATAGGCCTCCCCCATAGATTTCCAGAAACAATCATTTCGGGGGATTCGCCCATACTAATCACGCTGAGCATGCAGGTTGGCGAGCGTAGATAAAGCAATTGTTGTTAGTAGGGACTAGGGAACGCTGCTGCCCATCCCCTAGCTTTTTCCCATAGTCGCTACTTACCACATCCACGGGTAGAAATGGAGGAGTCTATTCATCAGCTGGAGCCACCACAGCAACACGGTCACATTTACGATGTATTTTAGGGTTTTTAGCAAATAGTTTTATAGTAATTAGTCAGAATAAAGTTAATGCTGCACACCCGTTACATAATCGAATACCATCATGAAAAATTCTTAAATAAAATATGATGGAATCAAGAGTATGCAAAGGAAAATGTGTAATATCTAGAAAGATCGCCATAATCCTATATTGCTCAGTATTATACCCGAAGAGTTCACGCGGGAATATTATGGGAGGTGTAAGCCGAGGGTTGGATGCAAACGGGAATCTCAATTCTTGAATATTTCACTCTTGGAGTAGAAATAAGACTGCGAATGATGTAATTATTTTAATGTTTTTGGAAAAAGTGAGCATAAAAAATATCAATATGGATCTAACATTGCCATAAATACTTCGACTATTGAAAATACTACTAGGTTTTTCTAGAATACTTTGATAACATCGCAGCATTGACAACATAGTCTTAGACAGACTGCACTGACCAAGTAGATGCAAACCATCTCGAGGAAAATGTCCTGGTCCCGATGCGATGGTCTGACCAGATGTGTAGAAATTCTATAAATGACTATAATAATAAGCGTAAGGGACCGTCTAAGTAAAAAAGCGTGCCTTGCGTAAGTTGCGTACGTTGGTTACGTATTCATATAAATAAAAAATAATAATAATAAGTATACATACATGTGTTTATATAACCTTAAATTCGTAGGCATGTGACGAAAGGAGCCTCTTAGATGCGCACTTTAATCCTTTCACTACACTGATTCTTTCACCTACGGTCATCGGTCATTTTCAGGGCCACCATACCTCAACCTGGTCACTGGCCTAATACAGGATGACTCATGCTGTCGATTGGTGTGCTCAGTGTGAACCAAAACTTGGCCCTGGTTTGTTTACTCTAAGGCATACTCGTTCGGGTTGTAAGTTTCAAGTGTGTAGAGTAAACAGACATTAGCAAGCACTCTTATCATACATCAGACGGATATTGCGGAGCGAAACGTTCGGTGAAAAATAACCACGCGATCCAGAGCTAAACCGATGGAAAAGCACCACAACAGATGCATTTTGAGGTCTGCTGCTGAATGTTTACACTGGATGCGACCCTCCGCTTATTGCGGCTGACATTGGCACCCATTTCCGCGCCATTCCCGATTTTCACCCAAACGTTCCAATATTGAGAAGCCAGCATTTGGCAAGCTTTGAAAGTCCAAATTTACCTACACTAACGTACTACACCACCGTACTCACTTTTGTAATAACGCGCGGCGGGACTACCTATTTTGTATTGTTTTTCAGATTTCCATTGTTTTTTCAGCTCAATCGAGTTGTTTGTGTCGGAAATTATTCAAACTTTTTTGTGTGGTTGGAAAATATTTGTCGTGCATAGCTAAAAGCAAATTGTATGATATTGTTCGTAACCGATCAAAAACCGTCATTTCCTCTTTTCGCTGTAAAACCAAAAACTAACGAAATTATAGAGCTTCCGTCAATTCAGCTGTTCTTTTCCACATACATTACTAATTGTAAGTACTTATTAAGAACATAACAAACTAACAAGACCGTACGAGTATGTGCATTCGCCACAGAAGAAACTGTAGCTACTAACCCGAAAGCGATGGAAAATCAATAGGTACACTTGAAGCAAACACTGTTTTAACTGCCCGCATCTTAACCATTGGAAGTCTTGGTTGTTAAGATACCATGAAACTAAAACGATAATCAGATAAAGTCATGGATAATTGGTTCAAACAAGAACGCTCTACCTATACAATGTTTCTGGTTTTCTTTTGTTTTCAAACCTCACGGAAGCCTTTGGGCAGCTCAAAAGCTACTAGTTATACGCACTTAATGACTTTTCTTTACATTTCATACCTCACTGTCTCTTTTTAGAAAGATGTTTAAGTATAAAATATAGGCGATTGTTATCTCTAAGCACGACACGCTCTCAGATTTCCAGATCCTTGCAGATGTTTTAGGGGTCAATCCCCCTTATTTGAGTAGGGGTTGTATGGCATTTGGGAATGAGCTTGGTATGGGATCGCCACAATCTTATAAATGTTCAAAACATTGTAGGCCGGTCCCACGTCATAGCGTCATACAAAGTTCATCATTGTGTCAGTCACAGCAGTGCTGCCCCCTATATGACACAGTCCCGCGGTTGGTGTTGCCAGCTTTCACGCCTTGTACAGGCGTATAATAAAGAGTAGTATGAATGTATAAATTCAACTAGTTCGAACTTGTTCGTTACGTATTCAGTTACACAAACAGAATGAAATGTACAAAAATCCTCCGCCTTACAGAAGATCGCAGCCAAATAACATTATTTGTTTCAAATAGTATTGCAAGCGTTCATAGGCTACGGTAACCACTTACGAACAAGTGGGCCGTAAGCTTGTTTGCCATCTTTAGTTGTATAAAAAAAACATTTGTTGCTGTGCCAAAATAAATGAATTTTCTTTCTATCTATTTGACACCTCTGTGTTGCAACAGCTTCATGGCCACACGATTTACTTATTAGTTCGGTGATCCGAACTAAGCTGCATACTGCCTGCATAAGTTAAGAGTTGAAACAAACTATTCCTTGTGCTCGTTAGTTATAGACAATAAACAGCTTTTATTAGCAGTATATTTAATATTTGTGTGCACGCAGGATTAACGGAAAGTTTCTCAAAGCTACGCCATTTTGAACCGTAAAACATTATCAGAAGATTGTTTTTTGTATTGCTTGCAGCTAGTTTGGTAGTTTAGCGTGAGGTGGATCACGTTCTCGTAAACTGCAGTTGTTTTAAGACCCTGTGAATTATTGAGAGAATAGTTTGCAGTTTCGTATACAGTGGGTAATCACGAACAGGGTTTAAGTAGTTTGACTAGTCTGTGAGAAAAATCAGTTCTTATCTTCAAAAACACATTGTTTGCATTGTATGTGAATTGTATGTTGGAATTTTATATAAAATGGCATTTATTCACTCATCTAGACTTCATACACACGGTACCTATGTGATAACATTATAAATGCTCAAGCGTGTAGTAAATCGTATCACAATTAACTCTTCTTTTTACAGTTTTTATTGACAAATTTCATAGAATAACGATTCGCGCTTGAGCAACGTCAAAATACGGGACCCAGACACATCGTCGCCGTTCACACGATAATTATGAATCGCTTGCCTATCCAACGATAAAATATAAATATGACCCGTAACTGTCACACCAATATTTTATGTGCACAAACGCTGAATACACGGAAAATAACAATATTTTATTGCAATTTGATATTGTTTGAATCATCGGAAAAGCAATCAACGTACGAAATGGCGCATAAACTGTGCGATTAAAATAATTGCATGAGTATTATTAAACATTTTTAGTCTAATTTTAGTATACATATTATGCCATTCCAGAGGTTAAGCCATATTCCGGGTAGATAATGAGTACTTCATCATCATCATTATCAGCCTGATGAAGTCCAGTGCTTGGGCTCTCCCAAAGAGTGCCACGATGAACGATTTTAAGCCTTCTCCATCCATCCACCATCCAAAATATCGTCGTTGGTCTTCCAACACTGCGTCGTCCGGTTCGTGTTCGCCATTCTAGAACCTTTCACCCTAACGGTTGTCGGTTCTGCGAATTGTTCGGCTCGCTATTCGAATTTTATCACGTAGTGAAACTCCGAGCATAGCGGAATTGGATTGAAATTTCACATATTTGTAGTAAATAGCCTAAAATAACATACCTCGTGAACAAAGCTGCGTGTGGAAGATAGTATAACAATAAAATTATAAATTCTATATTTATATTCAACAAACAAGGTGCGTATCAGTCTAACTTGAAATAAATAAATATTCCGGACATATCACACATTGTCAACTGATCCCAAACTAGGCATAGCCTGTACTATGGGTACCAGAGACTGATATACATAATAGATATATATTTAACACCCAGACACAGAACAAACATCTGTGTTAGTCACTCATGTTTGTCCAGTGCGGGAATCGAACCCGCGACCTCTAGCGCAGAAGGCAGAGTTACTACCAACTGAGCTATCAGGCCTGTCAAATATAGAGCTGATACGTGGGGCTAACTGGTGATATTGCCAGTAAAAAAACACCATATGGCAAAGAAAGATGGCTCCCCCTTAAACACTATCAAAACCATAATTTCGCGTGATTTATTTTCCGAATAATATTTTCTTTGTCATTTCTTATATGGAAATGATAAATAATTCATCATTCCGGCCTTACTTAGTCTAAGTACACCATATTTCACATGGGCCCTTCTGTGAATGCGACGTAAAATACAGGAGGTAATCCTATCCATTCGTGATTTATTCCGAAAGAGGGTCACTAGGAAATTTCATAAGCAATATATCATCGTTCATATGCAGAACTATTAAAAAGTAGGTATTGTGTCATTGATGTAGATTTATGCTTGACAAGGGTTGGCCATTTCTCTGTTCCACCCTCATGGCGTCGCAACTAAAAAAACTATTTATATGTTATGTATTTTGTTAATTTATGCAAATTATTCCTACCACGTTGGTTGCGACTACTAAATTACCAGTCAAACAATCACATACATAAACCCAACAGTCACATGCGTTGTCCTGACCCCCACACTAGGATCCCCTGTGTCCTGGGTATCAGAAACTACGGGTACCATGGTACCACAACACGCAGTAACAAATATTTGAGGATCATGCAAACATTTGTCCCGCAGCGGGAAGCGAACCCTAACCACACTTTTCATTATACCAGCTACACTGAAATTCATGACTTTGGGAGGTTTGCGGCTCAAAAGTTTTCTAGAAGAAAATTTATTTTAAAGTTAAGGTCACCTTTGTGCATGCCTCTTGTTTTGTTTTATGTTATACGGAGGCATACATGCTTACGGCCCTCCTGATGGTAAGTGGTTACCGTCGCCTATTGACATCAGCAACACCTGGAGCATTTTAATAAGTGTTTTAAAGAGAGAGTTCAGAGTTAAGAGCTGAGAGCTGGGAACTGAGATCTGAGGGCTGATAAAACTTTGACAGTTTTTTTTATTTTTGGGGCTCCCTGTGAAATTTACTCGTTTAATAACCATAATTTCAAAGGCTTCTTTCTCGGAAGTAACACCATTCAATGTAATGTAATATCATCTCCTGTACGTCCCAATTTGCAAATTAGCTTGATTTTGTACATCAACCGCTAGATATGAAATCATTACTACCATAATATCGTAAGGTCTAATGAGACTCCAGAAGGGGAAATAAATTAGCTATCAGGATTAAATTGAATTGTGCGTTCTGCCAGATTGTTGCCTTTGCCCCGGGCTCAACAATTTGGGGCATAAATAGCTATGTTAATGTTGATTTACCCTGTTCAAATATAATAAGGTTATAGTAATAACTAGCTTGCAACCACGGCTTTGCTCGTGTGGTGCTACCACAATCTTTATTAACAGAAAAATAATAATAACAACAGTTGAAAATTAAGCTAAAATAATATCATACAAGGAATGAACTCTGTTTTCTACGACTACGGCTACAAGTAGAAAACAGAGTTCAGATCACCAACCACAGGCAGCGTGCCCAAAAGGCTGGCGACGTTACCTCGTTGGATCGCTATACCACAGATAACATAATACTATACTGCTATACTGATCCTGAGTCCGACGCACCAGCCCTTCGGTCATTGGTCTCAATGACTGTGGTGCTTATATGAAACGTAACCTTCATGCTATTCTAGGTAGAGCTCTTTTTTAATCCAACTCGGTTTCATCGAAATCGGTTGAGCTGTTATGGCGTGATTGAACCACAAGCATCGAAACATCCTCACAAACATTCGCATTTATAATACTAGCTTCCGTCCGCGGCTTCGCTAGCGCAGTACCTATACGAAGATAAAAAGAAGCCTATGTGTCCCAGACTATCTATCTCTATATCTGTGCTGAACAGATATCTCTGTGACAAATTCCATCCAGATCCACTTACAAATTACGGTTTTCAGAATCAGAAATGTCCGCGTTCACATTACGACATACCACACTAAGGTATCCAGACACTGAGATGAGCAAATCGGAATAAAATAAAAAAGATACGTGATAAATACCCGTTTGATTTCAACAGACAGTCTTTTTTTAGTTAAACGCCAATCATCGCTTAAAAATACAAGTGAAAAAAATGATTTTGAGTTGATTGGCTGAGGTTTGTTGTGTTTTAGTCTCTCAGGATGCGTTTATTATATAAAAACGTATGATACCGAACAAACACTTTGTCACGAATCTTTTGCGAGTTTCTTTCAAACAATGATTTTGCACCCCACTCCTTAGCTATTACCGTCTCTCCATTAAACGCGAAAACTCTTCAAACAAGTATAAGAAATACGAGGAGGCTAATAAAAATCGAGCGCATAAGTAAACAAATTTAAGCAAACCCAAAACTGGGGTCCTAAACCCATTTATGGATCTTTGAGCCTTTAACGAAAAAAGTTTCATAATAATTTCGTTCTAAGTAAAAAAGTAAACAAACTGAGTAAAGAAGGCAATCAAAAGTTGAGTAAACAACTTTTTGACGCTTACGTGGAGAGCGGCTTCAGAACCCGTAACTAGAGTTTCTAGCGCTACCAGAAGAGTACGAAACCGTCACAAATTATTACCCCTCTGGCTGGCAGAGGTCAGAGACCCACAGCTATTCTTAAAGAAATGAAAACTTATGCTAAGGGCACATGAAAAATATCTTTATGATGTTATGTTAAATCTTCGGTGCCTTCAAGCCCTGGAGGTGAACAGGCGCTTACCTAAATGTGTTACGGCGTTTCGTTAGGAAAATTTGTTTATGTTTCAATAGAAGCTTTACTAGAATTTTGCGCTTTTTACCGTATGGCCTCGTAGTGGCCCCGGCTGAAGAATAGGCCCCTCCATATCTACCTACCCGTGGATATCGTAAGAGGCGACTAAGGGAAAAAATCTAGGGAATGGGCAGCAGTCCCCTATTTTAACAACGATAGTAACTGCGCTTGCCAGCGTGGAGAGTATGGGCCGATTCCCCTAATTCTAATTCTAATCGGGAGTGGTTAGACCTGCACTGACTTCCCACTGTGGGGTGTTTTGTGCATTGTCCCCCTATGCTAACCATACCCCAGCCAGCCCAGCTCCTTAAAATAGAGAAGCAGGACTTTGGGTCGTTGGTAACATTCTCTCAGTATCCCTGTATGCGGCGGTATCTGGGAGCCGCTTCCGATCACGACCCGCAGACCCGATGTGGCCCTGGCCTCTTCCGTGGCTGTACAATGCAAAATTACGTGCTCTACTGTTTCTTCTCCCTGTTGGCAGCCCCAACATAATCCGCTGTCAGAAGCCCCTGTCTTGTACAGGTGATGGTTTAATTCACAGTGACCTGTGATGATGCCCACCAACATTCGCAGGTCCTCGCGTTTCATCTTTATTATGGTGTTGGTGGACTTCTTGTCTGGGCCCGGGAGCATGACTTTCCCCCCACACGGGCCCACATGATAGGAAGTTGCTGCGGAAATATGTGGGTGAGGCCGATATTCAGTAGTGGACTCAACGGCTGTAATGATTATATGACCGTACGAAATTAATTTGATTTAATTTTAGAGAATTTTATAATGATATAGTTATCTTCGTTTTCAGGATTGTCCCAGTACTCAGGTAATCTAAGTTCTTTAATCAAAGAAAATGGAAAAGCAATTTTAATTTACACTAGTCAACCAAAATATATTCAAGGGGCGAGAAAAAAGCCTCTTGCTACTTTAATGGGCAATTGCGACAGAAATAAATTTTAATTTTCATACTGCCGTCTGCTTGGAAATGTTTAACGAGATGTCAGACGAGGAGGTACAACAAATAAGGAACTTAATATCAATGAATTAGTAAAGAAAGATTATTTAGATTGAAATGAAAAAAAAAGGAAGATTTGCAGGTTGATCTCATGTTTTTTTAACCTGTTGAAGCATAAACTGATCTGTAATATATGAATGTGGAAGGATGACGATGATTGTTTGCAACGGTCTTTAGATATCTAAACTGTATTTTGTAAATATTAAATTGTATGTTTTTTTTTTAATGTAAATAAAAGTATTTACTAGTACTAAGTAAGTTGATACTCTAGGCAGGTACACAATCGACCTAGGAAAATTAGGTAATGTTGTAACTTTCGGGCTTTTAGTAAACGGTTAAATGATTTGTAGATAGCAACGTAATAAAACTCGAGTGGCTTATTACGGCAACTACGAGTAAAAGCTCGAAGCGATTCGCGAGCCACGTATAAAAGAGAAAGCAATATAAAAATCTAGCTGTTATTTCTCTGTATCTCACTCTCACATAAACGCGGTGAGACTTAGTCCGGCTCAGAGAGATTGATGAAGGTGGATTAGATTTCACTTCACAGAAATGTGAATCATAAACATACCTATTTGATGAAATAGTTGTGACTTTTCTGGGGCATCTTCTAAATATGGTCTTATTAGTATATAAATGATTTACTTATAATAGTCCTTCGAATAATTCTCAAGACTTTCAATATTAGTGCCCAATATCATCCTCCACAATCATCAAGCATTAAAAACATTAAATATTTTGTTATAATTATATCAAACAACAAACAATTTAAATCGATTCGATCGACAAATTCAATCCAACACGATGGAGAAAGAAAAATCATTCTAATTTAAAATTGATGATTATTTGAAGATTTATTGATTATGGCAAGCTTCATTCAATTGCGTATAAAAACGTAAGAAATAGGCTAAAGACTTTTATCTCCACGCATGGTAGACATACTTTCCGATCTCCAGGCGATCAGATCCTTGATGTACGTTAATCAGAGGCACGGCCAAAAATTTTTCAGGAACGAGTTACATACGCGACAGGTTGCAATGCCATCGCCGCTTATGTTTCCGTCTACTTTTTTCGACTTACAGTTTACGTCACGATGTTTTCCTTCCCGTTTTAAACACGAGCGCACTAAATAATTTCCAGTAAAAACTCGCTGATGCACGACCGGGCTCAAACCTAGGACCTTCAGATTGAAACCGGTGTCTCCTAAATTGCATAGAATGGTGAATAATATAATCAAACTTCAGTGCTATAATGAGTTTCCGGGTTCTACAGATATGTTACACAAAAATGCATTGTGCATTTCCTAATCAAAATGTTTTACGTCTGAGATAAAAATGTATCTCAGTTCAAATGGAACGAATACTAACTAGCTTTGTTGCATGTTTACATGCGATTCAATCTACAAGCAGCAGATAGGATTATCATAGAGATAGCTATTTGTTCAGATGCAAGCTCATGTTGGAACATGGGAAGTGAAGGAAAAGAAACTAGTTGTGCTCGCGTCTCCGCTTGCTAAATAGTAGCTTTATACTAATTGACATAAATAACTAAAGATGGGCCGTGGTGGCCCCGGCTAAAGAATAGGCCCCTCCATATCTCTATCCACGGATGTCGTAAGAGGCGACTAAGGGAAAAAAGCTAGGGGATGGGCAGCAGCGTCCCTCAATTTAACAACGATAGCTCTAACTGCGCTCGCCAACCCGCATGCCCAGCGAGGTGAGTATGGGCAAATCCCCCCACATGGTAAGGAATTTGCTCTGTCTGTGGGGGAGGCTATGTTCAGCAGTGGACGTCTTACGGCTGAAATGATGATGATGATGAACTAAAGATAGAGTTATTTACCTAAATTAGCATAAAGCTACTTGGAATAGTCCAAGTTTCATAGAAATCGGTTGATTGCTATATAACTAGCTTGCGCCTGCGGCTTCGCTTGCGTGGTACGTAGATAAAAATTAGCCTTTATGCTATTATAAATAAATAAATAAATATTCCGGACATATCACACATTGCCAACTGATCCCAAACTAGGCATAGCCTGTACTATGGGTACCAGAGACTGATATACATATTAGATATATATTTAACACCCAGACACAGAACAAACATCTGAGTTAGTCACAAATGTTTGTCCAGTGCGGGAATCGAACCCGCGACCGCTAGCGCAGAAGGCAGAGTTACTACCAACTGAGCTATGCGGCCAGTCGAATCTCTATTTATACGTAGGTAAATAACTCTATCTATTCCAATAATCATCGAAGTCGGCTGAGCCGTTACGGCGTGATTGAACCAAACACGCCCAAACGGCCGAACGGATTTGAATTTCGAAGCTAGTTAGTTATATAGATGATAAAAATACCAAAAACAGCTAATTTGAGGTAGTTTGGGGAAAAATAGCTTTTTTTCGTTAATATTCGTTCTTTTTGTTCTCATGATGATGATATTCATGTCATGAATCACCTTGGATTATTTAATTATAAATGAATGGAGGACGTGTAGGTTCTTCAAAAAGAGGTCTTGAAATATTTATTATCAACAAAAAGTTGATCTACCTCAATCTTGTTCTATTGGAGCAATAAAACGAGGCCCCACCTCACATTACTCGAGCAATGAAGAATGGCACTGAAGGCCCACACTCTACCACTTACGGCCCAATAAACTGGCATGCGCTGTAATTGCTGTCATAATATTATTACGCGCATTAAGTTTTTCAACGAAAATTGTATGATTTAGACGTTTTTTCATTAGAATGGCCGTTTCATAGCAAATGTTTGTAAGAAATGGCTTTAATAATACGACTAAAGGATTTTTTATTATTTGTTGGCCGTGTTGGCATAGTTGAAGGTGGTACCCCTTTCGATCCGCAGGTTGTGGGTTCGAACCCGGTCGTGCACCAATTAGTTTATTACTCGAAAAATGTAAGTGCTCGTTAACACGTGTTTAAAACGGCAAAGGAAAACGTTATGAGGAAACCAGTAAGTATTCTTATAAGCAGCGATAGGTTTGTCACGTATGGAATATTTACTTTTGCAAATGTTGTCATGTACAAAAAATGTTTGGACCTGATTACCCCCCTTAGACATCTTCAATAGTCTGATCACCTGGAGATCTGAGAGGTTGTTTGGGGCTAAAAGTTATGTGCGTATTGGATGGATGGATGTTTGTTACTCAGTTGCGCCAGAACGGCTAAACTGATCTGGGTGAAATTTTGCTCAGTGATAGATTATAGTCTGGAATAGCACATGGGCACATAGCATACTTTTATCCTTGTCCACACGAGCGAAGACGTGGGAAGAATAGTTTGGTCATATAAATAGTTTGGGCAGCGTTCAGTGGTTTCAAAAACTAAACGAGTTCACAAAACCAGTTCTAAAATGTTGTTTTCACAAAGTTTGGTGGCCATTGCTATTGTATGTAGAACCTGCTATGCAACGTTAGTGGCCCGAGCACGATTAATCCAGGAACGTTAACGCCATCATCATCATTTCAGCCGTAGGACATCGACTGCTGAACATTGCCTCCCCCACAGATTTCCAGAACAAATTCTTATCATGTGGGGGGAATTCACTCACTCACCAAGCTGGGCATGCGGGTGGGAGGGCGCAGTAAGAGCTATCTTTTTGAAAATAAGGGACGCTGCTCATCTCATAGCTTTATTCCCTTATTTACCTCCTAAAATATCTACGGGTAGGTAGATAGGTGTCTATTCTTGTGCCGTGGCTACCACGGCAAAATTCACTATAGTAAAAGATAAATATTAGCCACTGACATTGGTCATAAACGGTCGATGCTTGAAATCTTTAATTTTGATTAACTAATATTAGACTTCTGCTATCGTAGCGTAAGTGTAATGCTATCGTCGTTTATTCGCGCTTGGGGCACAGAAAAATAAGATTTACTGATAATAATATTAAAACTATATTCTTATCTAGCAAACGCTATTCAACTTAGGGATTTTTTGTTATACTAGTATTGCGCAAGTAAGCCTAATCGATTGTCTATTATATATAGCCTAGATTTACCAGCTGTTCTGTCCAGTAAGCAGAGACGTGGACATTTTAAACCGTAATTTGTCTCCCTCACGTCCGTCGACACATAAAACCCGTAATGAATCCCCCACCGATGCATTTTAATGCCTGCTTCCTGTTTGGCGGGCTGCAATCTAATTGGGATTCATTGCTTGATCTCCACCATAACTACCTAGCTGGTAGTCATCATTCCAGCCGTTTGAAGTCCACTGCTGAACATCCCCCGCAATTTTCGGGGAAGACTTCCTATCATGTGGGAGGAATTTGCCCATACTCACCACGCTGGGCACGCGGATTGGCGAGCGCAGTTAGAGCCATCGATACAATAAAAGAGACGCTGCTGCCCATAATGCCCATACCCTAGCTTTTTTCCGTTAGTCGCCTCTTACAACATCCACGGGTAAGAAATATGGAGGGGCCTATTTTTCAGCCGGGGCCACCACAGCCAAGCTGGTAGTACATGAGGTAAATTCAACTACTCATCTAAAAGGGCGATGTTATAGTCACGATTTACCGCTATTAACTGGAAATACGATATAATGCTGGGTGTTAAACGACCTCGGTGGCGTAGTGGGCGAGTGCCCGTCTGTGACGCAAGGGGTTCGATTCCCGCTGTGGGACAAATATCTGCATTTTCATTTTGTTCCTGGTCTGGGTTTTATGGTATCATAGTAATCACGGTGTCTGATACACACTTCACAGGGAGTCCTAGTGTGAGGTCAGGACAATGTACGAGTTTGTGACTGTTGGGTGTTATTTATTTTTTGATTACATAGATTCACACTCTAGATACTTTTAATGCACCGAATTGTGAAATTAAATTAACTCTTTTTTAATTCCACGTGAAAGAGTGCCATAGATAATAAACAGTAATATACTATAGAGCGACGCGATGACATAAAATCTCGCGGGAAAATGGCAGAAGACATTCTCTTTACTCGCGAGTTTGCATAATGAAATACTTGTGGAAATAATATAACTCGACTAGCCAGAGTTAAGCAGGCAATTCGTATTTCGCTAAGTTTTCATTTTAGAAACAACGTTGACAAACTTTGTTAGTGAAAATCGGGGCCTTGATTTGGGCGGTTTATAAGTTGCATATGTAAAGTTGTCAAGCAACATGGTACGTAAAATGTTCACATTTTACTCTATGTTTTCAGCTGAATATTGCCAACAAGGGATGAATTTTGCATGAAAAATTTACTGTCTTACAAACTATATTACTGTACTTTTTATGTTGACTAAAGCAGTGTTCAAATGGCGTGCGATATGTCATCTGAAATTTATTTACGTAAACCTATTTGCCTCCGTGTACCAAACATAAAAAAAACCCTAGCTTTTTCTCTTACTAGCCTCTAGCGACATCCATGGTTAGGTAGATATGGTAGGGCCTATTTTTCAGACCACCGCACCCAAAATATAATCATCATCATCATCAGCCTGTAAAAGTCCACTACTGGACAAAGTCCTCCCACAAAGAGTTCCATGACGAACATATCTTGAGCCTCTTCCATCCACCGACTAAAAA
Organism: Anticlea derivata; assembly: GCA_947579855.1. NCBI lineage: Eukaryota > Metazoa > Arthropoda > Insecta > Lepidoptera > Geometridae > Anticlea > Anticlea derivata. The sequence continues at coordinate 4,397,607 of OX388271.1, read as the reverse complement.
TAATGTCAAATGGGCCACCGCGCCCAAAATATCATCATCATCAGCCTGTAGAAATCTACTGCTGGACATAGGCCTTTCCCAAAGAGTTCCATGACGAACGGTATTGATCATTTTCCATCCACTGACCAAAAAATAATGTTCAAAAAGTTCTAACAAAAATCTGATGACTGATCTGTCCTCAACTATAGAGTGATCCATATTGTAAATGTAGATTGTATGTAGGTATACATATCATAATTTGATCGAGCTCAGCAAACCACGTGTGAAAACAATTTCACTCGGCAGATAGGTACTTTAGGGATTGTTTATAAAGATGGTCGAGGAATTAATTGTGTATTTCAACGACAATCTGCGTGCGAATATCCGCCATTTTACACGTTAAAAACGTTCTGTACGGGCTGTTGCCGGTTTCACGGCATTCCGGGCTCGCTATATAATCCCCATAGTGAAGCCGAGCCGTGTCCAGTGACGTCAGACGGCGATTAACTTGATTTATACGCAGTAACTCTTCAGAATTAAGGAGCGGACTGATGGTAGGCTTAAATTATGGTGTAAAGTTACCGAAGAACGTTCTTGGGTACGATCATTAACGTTTATGTTTGCGGTATTGGGAATGCGGTTTCATGGTCGCCAAAATACAATTTGATCTTATGTATCTACATATTTAACGGGTTGGGTAAATAGGTTGTGGCGTAGGCAGGCACATAATTGAACAACGCATAGGTATTTATTGGATATTATTAGGATAATAATTAAATGAAGACTGAAAAAGGTTAGGCCAATATGTTGTTTAAATTAAAAGTTAATAAAATAATTTTATTTTTACACTGATTAATTAAAATTATTGTATTTATTTATTTAAGACACTTATTTAAAACATGTTAAGTACACACTTAAAAAGCCCATATGGGCTTGTCTAAAGCGCGTACAGTCCTCGTTAGTAAGTACACGCCTACGCTAATAGTACGTTAATAAAACTTAAATAAGAATAGAATTGAACTTGACTAAAGTAGGCTCAATCTAGGTACGTAACTTGTCACATCGTTCTCTGATTATGGCAAGAACGAGCGGATCTACTTATTGTGAGGAAACCAGTAAGTATTCTGAAAACGGCGATGGGCTTACAACCTGTCACGTATGGAATACTCACTGCAGCAAAATGTGGGCATGTGGCTAGGCAACTAGCCCCCGTCATCTTCAAGGTTCTGATCGCCTGGAGATATGAGAGGATGTCTACCACACTTGAGGATAAAAGTCGTGATCTTTTCTTTAATTGTGCTAAGACACAAAACCTAATATCTTTTTTGTAGGAAGTACGGCACAGCGAGATTTCCTCGTTCTAAATTGGAGTAGCCCACCTGGGAGGTACCTATCTCTGCCTTTTTTTGTAATATAAATTGAGAGCAACATATCACTTTGCAAGTTCCTACCAAAAACCACCAGTCCCTAAATAATATGATTAAGTTTTTTTTTATTATACCTACGTATGTATACGGAGCGGTGCTTATAAAATGTCCCTACTTTAAGAAACAAGGCATTATTAGATTGTTTTTATGGTATTTCATATTGTTACAATGTACTCAACACTCCGGAAAACTCTTGTTTAATAATAGCTTTTCTTGCTCTTAAGACTTGTTTCGAGTGTTCTTAGTAATTTTGGAAGGGGAATGTTTAATTGAATCGGAGAGCAAATGAGAAACAATTATAGAAAATGTTTACTGTTCTCCGTTTTGATGTATTATTTCAATGGCGGGGTGTATTAGCCCGTCAGGTTATATTAACCTCATTCAAAAATGTTAAGTAGCTTTATTAAAATTCATAGATCTTAGAGATGTCAGGAGCAAGCTATAAGATATTATAGGCCAGCTCTGATAACGGAGTTCATACTTCGCCCGAAAGAATTCGTGATGCCTGTGCGTCTTCAAGATCAAAATACAAACGTGAATGAGGACATTTCTCATTGGTTTCGTTCATTAGTTTCAATCTAACCGAATACATAACGTGCGATATATTGGTTTGTATTTTTACCTGTAAATACGCGAGGTGTACCGCTTTGGTGAACCTTTAGTGAGCGCCCGCATGTGCAAAACAGCTACGAACACGCCGCTTGCACGCAATAACTGTAACAGCTCGCGAGCTGAAAATGTCGCGTGACTTTGTCCTAACAGATTGCATTACAAAATGCGCGCAAAACATCAGTGTCTAGTCGTAGTGATAACTGTAATATCGATTGTACAAATCTTTGTACATATTATTTTTGTAGTTTTACGCATCCGCATTACGAGTGGAAATGGTTTGCTCGTGCTTTGCAATCCTTTTAGATATATAGATAGATAGATAACACTTTATTGATCACCACACGGAAATAATACATAAGATCACAGTTACAAATTTACACGTCAATACAATGGACAACCTTAGGATGGACTGGACTGAAAAGATTAGAGAAGGGGCAAGATGGTTTATCTTAAATTATGAAGAAAAATATTTATGAAGTTACTAACTAGGTAACTATAAACAGAATAAAGTAGGTATATTATAAAGATAAATCAAGATAATCATATATATATATATATATATATAAAAATATATATATATAATATATAGTGACATTTATTTAAACACATACGGATACTATATCGTATATAATTTAGTCATAGCTTAATATATATTTTCTTTTGTAAAGCTTGCTTATGCTACTCTTAGTATGCAGAGTGTTACAGGGATGAGACGAAAAGTTCCATTGCTTACCGCGAAAATCCATTTCCAAGTTAAACAGATCTTTTTTCACGTTTTCAGTGTTCCGTATCGTAAACAAAAAACAGAAGCCATGTTAGATTATTTTTGTCTTAAAAACCGCAAAAAAGTTGAAATAAATAATTTGGTTTGATTATTTGGCTACCCCGTGGTGGCCTCGGCTATGCCCCGGCTGAAGAATAGGCCCCTCCATATATACCTAGCCGTGGATGTCGTAAGAGGCGACAAAGGGGCGCTCGCCAATCCGCTTGCCCAGCGTGGGCAAATTCTCCCCCCATGATAGGAATTGGCTGAAAATTTGTGGAAGAATGTTTAACAATGGACATCCTAAGGCTGAAATGATGATGATGTATTAATCGATTGATCTACTAAAATAACTCAATGATAAGTTAAGATAAGATAACGTTTATTGAAATATACAATTTGTACAAAATTTCTTAGTAGGTAGGTAGGATTTAACACATTTAGGTCTGTTTATCTGCAGTTAATGGAAAAAGGAGAACTTAACGCGGAGACTATAACTCAATAATTTAATGGTGGAATACATCCAGTAGGTATAGGGTAGAATACGGTGCTAAAATACAGCATGGTTGAGCAAGTTACAGTACGGAATCCTCCAGGGCAAAATACAACTCGCACTTGTCCGCATTTTTTGCTCATTGGATCTCGCAGATACCAACTCGAGTTTTTGCTCCATATTTTAAAGGATTATCGTGAAAGTTCATTTCGGAACTTTGTTTTAATTAGAATCGCAGAACAGAGTTTCAAAGGAGTTGTCATTAACACCATGCGCAATTAATACGTTGGTTAATAATAATTTAACGTGTAATATTACATACGCACATAACTGAAACATATTTACACGTGTAAACATGCGTAATATTATGTGTACCTTTTTGCTGTGTAATAGAACAAACTGTGTTAATTATCAGACGTAGTGATGAGGACTGAGAAAGGCATGCTTAAATGGTTTGGTCCTGTAGAGAGGATAACGAAAGAAGATTAACGAAACAGGTGTATAAGGCGAGTGTAAATGGAACCGTTGGAATGGGAAGACCGAGGCGTACGTTTAATGACCAAATCGATGATGTTTTGGAAAAAAGCAAGGAATGTGATGAGAGTGAATGAAGCATAAGAGGTATGTCCGGATCATAGCCAGGAGGAATACCTATGGATTTTTAAGTTGTCCGAAATAAAATATTTTTATTTATTTATATTAAGCAAGTGCAAAGCCAAAGCACGAACGTATGCGTTTACTATGTTTCAACTACTCATCCGATTTTGATGTTGAGCTGTCAATCGATTCGTTATTATTGACCGGATGACATTAGTTAAAAAAATTACTCGACTACGGAGGGTTTGGACAAAAAATTAAAGATTATCAAAATAGTATATAATAATAATAATAAATAAATATTCCGGACATATTCACACGGTCAACTGATCCCAAACTAGGCATAGCCTGTACTATGGGTACCAGAGACTGATATACATAATAGATATATATTTAACACCCAGACACAGAACAAACATCTGTGTTAGTCACAAATGTTTGTCCAGTGCGGGAATCGAACCCGCGACCTCTAGCGCAGAAGGCAGAGTTACTACCAACTGAGCTATGAGGCCAGTCATATATATGTTATATATAGGTACATATGTGGTTGAGCGTACTTTAGCGCTCTTTTTTTGTTCTTCGCCAAGATACACACAGCACGCCGTTTAGGTGTCTCTGACTCTACTCACTGTGGCGGAGGCATTAGTTTTTCTTTTCGGTGCCAACAAATATTTTTTTACAAAAGAGAGGTCCCAGTAACGACTTGTATTCTGATCATTATTCATCCCAAATATGGGCGTGAAAGCGTGACAGTAGTATCAAGTTGCATAATAAGTTTTATAACAGAGAACATCACTTTTACAAAAACATTCCACGAAAAGGAAATTTCATATTTTTCCCGTATCAAACGCTTTTGATTAATAATCCTAGCTCGGCAAGACAGCAGTATTTTTCTCACCATAAGTTACAATTCATTCGTCTACGTTAGCGTGGGTGTGCCGTCCAATTCAACTATTTTCACAAGATTTCCTTGAAAACAATATCTTCAAAAATATTTTCGTCCGGTCATCGTAATGGATGAAGCGTCTATTCTTTACTGGGATCCGGTAAGCTTAAATGTTTTTCGAATTTTGTTGTTCAGACAGAAGTTAATGCCAGGATGATTTATAGAGTACCTACTTTACTTATTTTGAGTTAAATTATTTTGCTGCAGGTAGTTACTACGTTTCTCTTATGACATTATTGTCCCTCTATCCGCACTTGGGGTTCTTGAGTAACCAGTGCTCTTCTTCTTCTTTTAAAGGTACAAATTAAATTAAAATGGCGTCGATTCGATGTTGCATTTTCGTAATTAACCATATGTAAAAAGAAAGTGACGGCAACATTGTGAGTGCTTTCAGATTTATGAATGAAATATCGCACGCTGTTTGAACACGGCTTCAAAGTATAGGCGAATTTATTTAAACCTGAGCAAGGCTAACCAAAAGATGGGCTGTTACGTAAGTTTATATTTTTGTGTACTATTCCGTAGGTTTTGCTCTAATCAGGGGTAGAGTCTTAGATAATATACTACATAGGTAGTATATGATCTAAGGGTAGAGTGTATTAAATTACCAGTAAATCCACGTTATGCTCTACGAAATTTTCCGCGTTGCGCATTCGTCGCTCAGTCCTCAGCTCCCAGTAATGAAGGAAGCAAGACTATCAAAATAGATTGTTACACTCTGCTTTTCGCACCCAGGATTACTCGGAGCAGCGACAGACTTGCAGATTTTGCAGCTCCTAACTGAGTTACAGAAGTTTAATTTACCTATTCAATCAACATGGAGTTCTGGTTGTCACATTAATTTACATTTGGGTTACAAATGTTGCCAGTTATTCAGTGACACAACAGCTTCACATATACAAAAAATACCGTACAAAAAAACTTAAAGGTTGTAAATTAAATAAGGTTTGAAAATCGGAAAGAAATCGAGGATTTACACCGGAATCTTTTCTCTCCCATCGCATTCCATGTTCCTGCTATTCCACACAAAAGAATAATTCTAAGGCTTTATACAAACAAACAAAGTACCTACAACACACATTTAGCATATTTACGACGTAGCGTGTATTGTTAGCGTTTCCACTGAGTTTCCATTACTGTACGGGAATCGTCGTTTTCACAATAACTCGCTTTCCCAACAAAACAATGCAAGATGTGAATGTTCGCACAGTTAAGACTTTTGTACAAATAGTACGACCCGATCTTCCAAACAATCAGTCTCCGATTGTTGATCTAAAATAGGCACAGTATACTGTAAAAGAAAAAAATGCCAGAATTCAATATCTCAGCAACTACGTACCAAATTTCATGAAACTCCGTTTAGCCGTGACAAAGCTGAGTTATAACAATCATACACATAGAAATTAGCATTTGTAATAATCGTAGTATAGTATACTGGTATATGTGCACGAAAGTAGTTTACCAATTATAGTGAAAGGATTAACTTTCACTACACTGATTCTTTCATTGACGGTCATAGGCCCTTTTCAGGGCCACCTCAACTTGGTCACTGACCTAATACAGATGACAATAATTTATGATACGTCAAAAAGCACTGGTGCCCTTGAGCTCGTTTCCCCAACCTAACATTTTCTCAGCCGCAGCGCCTTCTCCGTTCGTCACAGTCCGGTTCGCTGCATCGGTCGTCAAGAGAACATCAGCGTAAAACCAACGTAGGTACTATGCGGGTCTTTGTAAGCAATCAGTGCTTTATTGCTACGATTCTATGCTAGTGATACGATGCCACGCTAAAGCTACTACGAAAATGCCAGTGCTACAAACTGAACTTCTTTTGAAACTGAACTATTCTTTGATAGTTAATAAATTTTACATAGTAGCTACACTAGTTTTAACAATAAATTTACTGACAAAACGTAACTATTTTTTTTTATATATTTCTTTTAAAAGCACAATCAAGACGCAACATTATTTGTTCAAGCTCATTTAACTTGAGATTGATATCAGTTGAAAGATTCCTAATAAAGCACAAGTACCCTAAGTCTTAAGTAGATATAATATACCCATAAGTGTTTTATTAATCAACAGCTATCTTGAAGAGTGTATCAACTGAGATTACTCTTGAGACGGGGATTGAGAACATTTATTAACACGACGCATATTTGTAAATAACACCACTGCATTGGCTATTATGCTTCCACTCAACTCACCTGACGGGTTTCATTTTTTTGCTGTGCCTATGCACTAGGTACTTACTGTTAGCTGTTCTGTGACGGTGTTATCTTTACATGCGCTCGCTCTTCATAGAAAATAAGTAAAGATTGTTTACAATTTTTTTTCTTATAATCAATATCGAGAACCTAATGTCTAGACAAACCTAACATAGGTTTTAAGACATTTACTACCATTCATTTGTATTCCTTTTGTGTAATAAATAAATAAATATGTATGTAAGTGAACCGAGGGTATTTAGAAAATATCTAGGCTGCATTCGTTTTGGCTCCTTAGGAAAATCGTATCGGACGCTGTGTTTCAAGGGCTTAATCAGTAGAATATATGTAAATTGAAATGGCACCGACTTCCTGTAGATTATCATGACAAACGAGCTACATGCGTACGATGACGTGGCAGTATCACTGTCAATTTGCATAATTTGTGCTAATATATGACGGCCTGATACAGTGATAAAGAGATGTTACGATTGTTTTTTAAAACACTTGTGAAAATTATAAATGCTACTGAATGCACTATGGAAATGAGCGCATCAAAACGATGAAGATAAGGGATAGCAACGTATAACTTACGTAGGTATTCTTAAACAATGTATTACAGTGAGCACTAATTCGAAAATTGCTGTTTGCTGACAAAATTGTTGTGGGACGTCAGGGTTTGAAAACAGTTGAAGAACAATTATGACAAAATGCATTTTTTTCTGTACTTTAGATAGATAGATAGAAAACTCTTTATTGTACACCACAAGGACATCTTACAAATTACACACAGGTAAAAACATTCAATATACAATGAATACTTTGTCTGTTGTCAAAAGTTTTCGGTATTCGAAGCATCATTTTCATAGGATATTTTGAAAGCAAATGTATGCAAACATTGTCACAGAGAATTGGAAATGAAATAGGCATTGAATAGTCAATATATAATGTTTTTTGAACATAATTTAACATAGTCTCATTTTAATAGAAGATAAATAAAAAATATATAAACAAAGTACTGAAAACTTCTTATCTTTTATATGAAAATACGAGTCTATCTTTGTCGAGTCTCCAAAATATCAACTTTCTTCGACTACTTGTAGGCAGAATATGCCGGTGCAGAATAACGGCAAAATTCACAATATACTTTTTATTCCGTACGTACGATACCTGATAGGTTTGTTATTGAAACATAATCTCATTTCCTTTTCGAGTGGAAATATATTTTGGTTGTGCCAATCCGGCAGCGGATACACCGCGGTGAATACTGAACACTTTGTAGTGATTTTTGACACGGTTTGGCCTAGTTTTGCTCTTCCCAGGCGTTGTACGCTGAACGTTGTTACCTGTAAATAAAGAGTTAAGTAGGTACCTACATACAATCAATTTTTACAAAAAAGTTGCCATCCAGCGTGGCAATTCCGCCAGCGTCTTGGGGACGCTTCCGACTGGTAGTGATCTGGATCAATTGAGCTATCTATAGATCGTTTGTAACGGTCTTTAGATAGTTCAACTGTATCTTGTGTATTTTGTAAATATTAACTTGTATTAGATTTAGGTTTATTTCTATTACTGTTCGTTTGTTATATGACTGGTTCATTATTGGTCATCGTAAATGAGGTCAATGACCAAGTTGAGGTATACTTGGCATATAACGGGCCAATGATCGTTCGTAAAAAAACATGTAGTGGAAACAGTAAATGCGCCATATAGAGAGGCTCTTTCCATGCAATAAACGCTTATCCACTATGGCAATATCATTGAATGATTAACTTTACTGAAATACAAGAATTTAAATAATAAATTCTGAGATAAGAAAAAAAAATAAGTTAGTATTTTCTTTATAATTTCGTCCAAGCGGTGTTCCACCTTCGCAATTGGTAACTGTAATTATTTGAACGAAAATCCCACACTGAAGTAAATAAATGAGTTGTAAGTAATGTAGATATGATTTTTCGTAGTCGTTTTCATATATTCTTGAATAAAATTAGTATAAATATTACGTGCTTAATTCGGAGGAAATAATATCCACCTGTTTTTTTAATAGTTTCGGAATCTATGAATAAAATACTATTTTATGCGTAGATTTCGAAACTTAATTTTTTTCTTTTCTTTGTTAAGTACCTGAAGTAAATAAACCTACCTGAAAGACATGAAGGCCCAACGAAATATCTAAAAACGCTTTGCATACAGCGAGTGGCATAAATAAGGCCTGTACCGTACATAATTTGCAAGGCTGCGATTCACATACAGGGCTTGAATCCATTCGGGTTTGACCCCTTTGAATCAATGATGAATCCAATTTGGTCCAACCTTTACACGTTGCCTCATTTGGTCGCAGGTAGATACAGATTTCACGTAAAACGTGAAACGGCGGTCAGTTGGCAGCCTAAATTGAGCTGATTTTTTTTGCCGCATTTCGCAGTCTATTTGTGTTGGGTCGCACCGGTCCCATTTTATACCTAGTAGCTTTTACAAAATTGAAGCCTTTGACAGCTGATATGTTCATATCACTGAAACAAGCAATGGTACGTTTTGGAAAACACTGTCTTTCGATTCGTAGGTATTATTATATAAAGTAGGTATATATTTATTTCAGCGTTAGAGAAGTCTTTATTTCTCCTTAAAATGAACCTTACGATGAATAATTTTTCTCTCATATTTTCTTCATAGCATCCATAACAGCTAAATTTAATGGAGTGAGCTTGTTATTGTTATTTAATTAATTAAAACATGTTAGTAACTGAAATACTAAGTGCTTATCTAAGAGGTAGATATAATGGTTCACTTCTATTGAGGGAGGTGTTTGCATAGGTAAGCATAAACAGGTATAACTTTGGACTTAGGTAACTTTGGTATAGTATGGAAAGCTGCGAGCGAACGTGAATATGCAATAAGTACTCGTATTCGATCCACTTATTCCAGTTTACTGCAAGTCATTTTAAGAGTTCCTATTCATCATCAGCCTGTTAAACTTATCTGCTGTACATAACCCTCACAAAAAAGTGACTTGACGAACGGTCTTGAAGATTTTCCATCCAATGACTTCACGCATTCTTCATAATGTCGTCGGACCATAGGGTAGGGGGCCTCAAAACGGTATGGTCCGGTTAGTGTCTCTATTCAAGAACCGGTCGAGAAGATGTGTCTATTACAGTAAGACAATTATCATAAGCTTCCCGAAGCTATTCCGGGATAGTCGGGTTTCGGGGTCCTCTTTAATGACAGAGCAATCAACTAATGACTTACTTCCTTGTAGAAGAAATAGTTCATGTTTACATATCCTTCCACCGTAATAGCATTTTCATCTCTATGGGGAAGAAAAATAATTATCTTTAAAAATATTCGTGAGTAAAGCTTAACAGGAAGTTTGAAAGTGGCGCCAGTCACAGAAAAGCGGTTCTTTCTACGAAACAAAAGAATGTAAGCGATTTAAAATATCAAAAAACATTATTATTGTTATTAGATTTTTTCTTAAACATTTTCAAATAAGCTGTTTTAGTACTTTTATAATTTAAATAACTACTTATTTAGCGTACCTACTATAAGTTCATCATCAAGATTCATTGCTTACTAAAACACACTTATAAATTTTGCTATGAATTTTAATAGATAATCCTCCTCCCTGAATCGATGACCACAATACTGAGTGGTGACCTTTATATAGGATTTTAGTTTGCACTATGTGTCACCACCGGTATCTTTCGTGTGCATGGCTTATAGCGTCGCTCACAGTAAAGTCCAATGTTAAGCGTATCTGAAACCCTAGACAATGTAAATATTTATCGAGCTACGGAACATGGAAAGAAAGTTTGAAACTAAAACTTCCATACAATAAATCGCAGTCAATGTCATACATTTTTGGACTTTTCAACTAGCGTCAACCCTAATAGGAATCAATAGAAAGTTACTTTGTCTAGCCCCTGTGGTCGCTCCGACCGCGACGCATGGGACTCCGTCCCCATGGCCGCTTTCCTTCCACTTTCCCTGTAGTAACTAATTTCCTAGGTTGTCGTCTTCTTTCCTGGCAATGGGACCAAGGAACTTGAGGATCCTGCGAAGACATAGTAGTTAATGGCTTGGTTTTTATGTTGAGCTCTTATAAGATAGATGCCTTATAAGAGTTTCACTGATTTCCCGCTAGTATAACATTTCAAAAGCCTCGATAGGCAATATGCTTGCCCAAAACAATTCCTCTGTGTACCCTCCATTTTGTCAACGCACATCAAATCACCGAAGAGGAAAATTAAGGAAAAACCAACGCGTCGTACAGAATAAGATTTGGTTCAGTGTTGTAATGAGTCACCCCATAAATATAAGCAGAAATAACAATAAAATAAAACGTTTCCGGTTTTCATAAAGAGCCGACGAGTCGTTGGCTTTTACGCGAGGGTCGGACATTAACGTAATGTAATTATATAGGTACCTACGTGTTCATAAACCTATTAATATAGCGTACAGGATACCAGGAACCGCTCAAAGCCTTTTAACTCTGCGTTATAAGAGTTAATAAGCTTTTAATTTCGTAGAAAGTTCAAGCACATTTAATTTTATCAAAGAACCTATCTACTTCATTTTATGGTATTTGAAATTATATGTTGCCGTTACACACTATGCGTTTCATTATTTATTAATTTGTTAGGTACTCTAATCGATCCTGTCAATTTCTTGAGGACGCTTCCAACTGTTAGTAATCTGGAACAATAGAGCTAACTATAGATCGTTTGCAACGGTTTTTAGATAGCTCAACTGTTTCCTGTTTATTTCTCGTTATCAGCTATCATATAAGTAAGTTACATTTAATTGAGTTCAGTTGATTTAAATTACAGTTAAGTTTAAATATGTTTACCCAATCAGGACAATTGCGAAATATATCTTAAAAATATTATGAATAGTGGGTACATCAAATGCGCGGGAATTTTGACATATCTATACAATTAGGGACAGTGTGCTAATTCTCTCCTCTCCGTAATCAAGTTAGGAAAGTTTACGACTTTCACGCCGGCTAATGAACGGCGGCGCAAGTCGCGGCGACTTGCGACGTGTCTCAAATTACACATTCAACGAACGGCGGGTGTAATTGCTGTTTGTTTAGTAGCTACCAACATGGTAGGGGAATGAAATTTTGGTTTGTGAGTAATTTGGTGACTGGAACAGTCCAAGGCTTCTGAAAGCGCGATGGGTCGTCGACATCACAAGAAAACTCCTGGACAAGGCATCACTTGTTGTTGACTGGATAGCAGAAAGGAGGTTTCACATAGCAGTGGATGATTTCGGGCATTCCCAGGCTGAGATGTAGATCAGTAAGTCTTGCATTTTTTTAACTTTCACTAATTTTCGTATCCCTGTTTTTGGACAGACTAGATCAAAAGTTATGTGGATATGCCAAGATACTCTCTTACTCCCAGACAGCACAATATAAACATTCTAAAACACATTCTGTCGTCAAAGAAACCTAATTTACTCTTTTAGTCGGCATTCAGTTGCGGCTTTGAGTAGCTTTACCGGCTTATTGCTATGAATGGGTGAATTTTATTTTAGAAAATGGGTAAAATTGCAAGTACCTATTGCAGTAACAAGAAGCACTCATTCATTTCATTTCATTTATAACAATTATTAAATCGTGTTTGAAATTACATTAATAAGAAAAATTTTACATAAAAAAAACAATCAGTCCTAATATACTAATAAAAAATAAAAATAAAATGTCAACAAGTAAAACGTAATACGTTATTCAAATTAGTCAAAATAAATTAAATTATTATAAATTATCGCAAATCATAAATTCCATAATTGAATGGAAACACCCTTTCAACAATAGTTTCTTAAGTTTAGATTTAAAAAGGTGAAGACTTTCGATAACCTTCATGTGAGTAGGCAGTGAGTTGAAAAGTTTTACAGCTTGATAACGAGAGCCATGCTTTGCAACATTCCACCTCGGGCATAAAGGCGCCTCAAGATCTTATCTTGTGTCTAACCTATTTATTCTTCGTTCCACTGTTTCATATTTACGTGGATTCCTAACTACATCCATATGAAGAACTAAAATGTATAAACTAGGAACTGTCAACATTTTTAGACTCTGAAAATGTACTCTGCAAGATTCCCATTGTGAAATGCGCACTATGGTTCGAATGGCTCTTTTTTGTATGATGAACGCCTTTTTCATATTATAATCATAACTGTTTCCCCAAAATTGTATATGCCTGCCAAACTCACATTAGTATGATGCCTGATAAGGTTGCCAGAGCTCTTTAAGTGGTGGGTAGGCAACGCGTGAGTGATGCCTCTGGAATTGCAAGAGTTCAATATAGGTTACGGCAACCATTTACCTACAGATCAGCGTAACATAAGCTTGTTTACACCTTATTTGTATAAAAAAAAAGAATTTGTATCGAATCCAGTAATGGTCATAAGTAGAGAAGTCCAACGACGGCCGATACAATTCACTATTAAACAAGGCTAGTACGTACTTATATAATAAACTAAGACCTTTTGGCCCATATAAAGCAGCATAGAGGTCGTTAGGTACATTAGCACTTTTTAGCACCCACTTATAGGAAGATTATGTTAATTAAGTGATGCCTGCTCTTTGGATGGTGTGGATTACTTAAATACGTACCTACTACATACTTTGTTATAGATATTTAAGTACCTACGCATATATCTATATTTAAGTGCTACATTTCAAACAAAAAAGTGTATTCTTTTGCTCCTTACTCACTGCCGTTTTGTATCTCTTGCTTACTATCTGTCTGTTATGTAACGGATAAATAATTTATTTATCTATCTACCTCCACGTACCTGCGTCTACTGTTATTTGGTTACTATTGTTTCAAGGATTTCTGTCTTGCGTAAGTAAATTATAATCATAAATCATTATCATTTATAACATAACCTCACAAATCTGAGTAAACTAAGGTATTATCCCAAATGGGACTAAAGTCGAGGTTATAAAATATATATGAATAAGTTATCCTATACAACAGGATAAATAATTGTTTAAGCCTATACGTTCTAAGTCTAACTGCTTACGTGAGAAACCAACAATATCGCTTATCTCAAGTGCTCGCTTAGAGAAGTAAATTTGTAACATTGCTATGGATATTTTGTTTGTATGGGCTAAACCTATCTTAGCTACCGAAACAAGATAATTCATTATATGTATGCTATCCCGTATTGAGCTTATTAACTAAATTGACAATAAAGTTTGTTCTAAGTTTTTAGAAAATTCGACATTCTTCATTGAAAAAACATTTTTGGGATAAAAAAAATAAAAGCAAAATTTTGCATAGAGTTTTTTCAATGAAGAATGTCGAATTTACTAAAGACTTAGAATTCTACCCCTATATTGTCTTTGGTTCAAACTCAATGAAGCTGAACTGCTCGTACGTTTAGAAATTAGTTAGAAATATGATAAAAATAACAATAATTGTTATTGGTATAATTTGATAAAGTTTAGGTGAAAAATGTTTTTTTTTTAATTTTTCGTTGATTGAATAACCTCCTTTCTTAACCACATGTTAAGAATCATCTTGTATACCTATTACCAGACCTGGTTCGCCTCCCTGGCAGCCAGAGGACAAAAACGGCACGCAAGCGACACCGATCCATCTATCACATCACTCACCTGCGTGAGTTGTGGCCGCGCTGTGGGCTCACGCATCGGCTTGTACAGCCATCAGAGAAAGTGTTTAACCCGATCCATCTCAGACACTGCTTGAATCGTCTGCAACAGACGTAGAGGCCAATGATGTATACCTATTATACATACCTAGGGATTTGAGAAGTGCAAACAAAGCGCTCTATCGACCACGAGGGCAATATGATCAGGCGATAACAAAGCCAAGCTACCAGACCCCGCATTTAACTCTGATTCCTCCTTCATTCATACAGTTTGCGAGATAAACGTGGCTCAGCTTGCATTAGCCACCACTCGGCTGCCCGAGGCATTTTAATACTGGGCGATCGGTGTCTTGGAAGAAACTATTGAGTATTATTATTACACAATATGGGTTTGTTTGTTTGTTATGCAATAAAGATAGTTTCTTTTAAATTGAATCTTTAGTACGAACTCAAGAGGATTCCTTTCGACAAAGAAATATAAGTAGAATAAAAATAAAAGAACATTACCGTGGTATTCTTAGCTGTTGCTCAGCTGTAATTCAACGTTAATTTGAGATAAAAGAGTAATTTTGTAAGCGCACACTTGTGCACGAACATGTTCACTGAGCAAAGTACATTTTATATTTTTTAGGGTTCCGTATCTCATTTGGAAAAACGGAACCCTTATAGGATCACTTTGTTGTCCGTCTGTCTGTCTGTCTGTCCGTCTGTCAAGACCCTTTTTCTCAGAAACGGCTAAAGGTATGAACTTGAAATTTATACCACCTATTAAGGTCTATGGGCTTATGGTGCCGTATAAAAATCAAAGCTCTAGCTTAATTCATAAAAAGATATGGTATGAATGTATAATTTTTATATGGAAATGGCTAAAATGAAAAACCTCTAGGGTACTTCCAGTTAACTCACAATTCTGAAATTTGGAATGGAGCTTCTGTAACACAATTAAAGGGAAAAGTCTGAAATTGAGGAATTTCGAAGTTTTTTAGGAAACAAAATTATATTTGCGGTCAATGTTATACAATGACTAACTGAGCGACCGCAAATATAAGTTTGTCAATTCCTACACTTAGAATTTTATTTTCTGACCATGACCACTGGTGCACGACCGGGATTCTAACCCACGACCAATGGTACGGAACCCTCAGAGCGCGAGTTCTCGCACTTGACCGTCTTTATTTTTATTTAATTCAACTCATATTGACCTCTTTATCTCTCATCTAACTATTGTGTTTTGACGAAATTGCTATTAAGTTTTGATATCTTGATTGATTACCTTTAATATATTAGTACACATGTCATGTTAGTGTTTGTTACACATGTCAAATTATAAACACCGAGTTGTTCTCCTTTTCACCTACTCATACGACTTTGATGAATGATAGAGGCTTATATATTTGTGACTAGCTTCCAACCACGACTTCGCTCGCGTGGTACCTAAAAAAAAGTAGCCTATATGCTATTCCAGACTATAATCTATCTCTGTAGGTACCAAATTTCATCCAAATCCGTTCGGCCGTTTAGCCGTGATTGAACCACAAACAACCAAACACCTAAACATCCTCACAAACTTTCGCATTTATAATATTAGTAGATTAGAGGCTTGATGACGTCACTGCTAATTTACTTTGACAGAAAATAAATATGAACTTCTAATCAAATCAAAAAAGATAAATCGCATTTGGTAACAAATGAAACGCTTGTTCTGAAAACATAAATTTAAATACTTACTAATTACTACTAACATTCTTCATACTAAGCTATAAGGAAAATCTGTCTCTAAAATAGATTATTTTTCTTTATATCTTGTTTTGAAGTTGCTTTTAACTTCTTTAAAAATATATATATATCATCTTTTCGGCGCAGATCCATTACCACCTTTTTTATAAACATAAAATAGTGCTCCTCAAAGTAGATCCTTGAAATCGGCTTGCTTCTTGCAGTTGTGGATGAATAAAACACATCTGGCTTTGAAGTCAGGGAAGGTATCGCGCTTGACGTGGTGCAGGCCAAGGCCGTGCAGGGTCGCGTGGCCCACTTCCGCCGGAAGTGAGCAAACTGGCGTTATTAGTACTAGCTGGAATTAAATTATTTTTTTCCTATTCTTTCCGATAAAAACCAAGATAATGCAATGAGGACATAGCACGTAGGTAGGTAATCCTACTAATATCCTACTGATATTATAAATACGAAAGTTTGCGAGTATGTTTGGATGTTTGTGGTTCAATCACGCCGCAACGACTCAACCGATTTCGATGAAACTGAGCAGGGGCAGGGAATTTCAATGTTTTTCAGGATTCAATTTCAGGGGACAAAAAGTCCAAAAATGCCCTGCGCAGGGCATTCTCGCAGGGGATTTCTGGAATAAGCCCTTGGAATAGATAGAGTTCTTTACCTAGAAAGCATATCGGCTACTTTATAACTTAGTACCAGGCAAGCGAAGCCGTGGGCGCTAGCTAGTACTTAAGATAATATAGTACATAAATGTGCACAAAACAATTTCAAAAACAAAGGTTCTCGTAGCTATGTGGTGAAATTCAATCAAAGCATATTGGTAACGTTCCGTTTCAATATAAACCTAGATATTAAATGTTATAAAATAAGATTTCATTTTATTGCCTTGTGAAAGACGTTTGGCTCAGTGGGAGGTGCCCCAACCTTCGATCTGAAGGTCAAGGGTTCTTTTTTTTTACAACTTACGTGGGAAACAAGCATACGGCCCACCTGTTGGTAAGCGGTTACCGTAGCCTATGAGTGATTGCAATACCAGAGGCATCACGCACGCGTCACCGACCCCGAACCCCCCTAAAGAGCACTGGTAACCTTACTCACCGCAGGAACACAACACTATTTGAAACTAATAATGTTATTTGGCTGCGATCTTCTGTAAGGCGGAGATACCTTCCCAGGTGGGCTGCTCCAATTTAGAACGAGAAAATCTCGCTGTGCCCTACCTCCACCAACGCGTTCGAACGCGGTCGTGCACCAATGGCATTCTCTATTCGAAAATTTTAAGTGCGCATTTGCTAGGCGTGACTGAGTTACAAACTTATTACATCTTTACAAACTTTAGCATTTAAAATATTAGTAGGATAGGACGCAGGATAGTAGGGCATTCAAGCGCATTGAAGCGCAATGATTTAGCAAGAACATGACATAAAAATAATAATAGTTACCCGTTTGCCGGTTGGCTTTGTAAAAAAATTTAGGCAACAACTTTCCAGAACTTCTGAATAAGAGTAGAAAAGGTATGTGAAGTTCGGCTTGTGCGCCGCTGTCACAGGATTAAGCTCTTCGAATACCAAGCAGGATCGTTCCTCGATGTACTCGTGGCCTGTGCGCACTAAGCTCACCAACCTTCTTGGACCTGAGTTAAATCAAAATTTGGATTAGCGACAAAGCAACTGATTGGCTAAACAATTAAAAGTCAGCCTTATTACATTTTTGATACGGCTGAAATTATAAAATCAAGTGGCTGCCTTCGAGCCTCGAAGCACGCCGCGTTTTTGTGACGTTATCTTCAAAATTAAGAATGTAAGTAACTAATAGACAAGACTGAGAGGAGGAAGGGCACAGCGAGATTTTCTCGTTCTGAATTGGAGCAGCCCGCCTGGGGAGGTACCTCCGCCTTACAGAAGATCGCAGCCAAATAACATTATTTGTTTTCAAATAGTGTTGTGTTCCTGCGATGAGTAAGGTTGCCAGAGCTCTTTAGGGGGAGGGGGGTTCGGGGTCGGCAACGCGTGCGTGATGCCTCTGGTATTGCAAGCGCTCACAGGCTACGGTAACCGCTTACCAACAGGGGGGCCGTATGCCTGTTTGCAACCTAAGTAGTATAAAAAAAAAAAAAAAAAAAAAAAAAAAAAAAAAAAAAAAACTGAAACAAGATGAAAAATTCTTACTCATTGAAAAATAGTCAAATACGAATGGAATGACACCATTCTTCCACGGAGGAGGCCAATTCAGAGGCAAGTCGGTCCCTGAAACAAAAATAAATAAACTTCAATGTAATTACGATCGGGACGCTCCAAATGTTTTCGCAAATTGTTTTACGCGAACCATTGTTCGAATGGCAAGATTGTGAAATAATTATGTTTAAATTGCAAAGTAAAACAGATAAATTTATGATCCAATTTCCGCAGCGGCGATATTTGGACTTTATGCTTAAACTCGACATTCTGAAATCACGAATTTTATCGATCTTATTTATTTTGACAATAAAAATACGTTTTGTATTTGTTTCAACAGTCAACTCAAATGTTTATGTAGGCTTACCCATAAAATCGCACAATGTTACTACTGCAACTACATATATCACATACCGTGAACAGTCTTATATATAACGGATATAAGACTGTTATGATGGATTTAATTTGATTTAGAGCCAATGGGTTTGCAAACGTCCATCGCCTTCGGTAGGATCTCCGTAAAAGCATGTACGAGTGACATGACAGACAAGCTTACATTATTCTTTTCTAGTGACCAGTGACAACCATACCGTCAGCATGAAGGTTACAACTCCATTCAGTGTTAACTGCTCTCATTAGATAAAAATGACTATTAAATTACCAGAAATCGATTCCAAAACTAAAACAATAATGAATCGTGCTCCGTTATATATACACAGTGTGTTCCACGGCCATGCTTAATGGAGGAAAAGTACTTTAAATATTGAAGTTCGCAAGTTTAACTTTAATCCTTTCACTTTACTGATTAGCGCACTTTTATCTTTTTACTACACTGATTCTTTCACCGACGGTCAAAGGCCCTTTCAAGGCCACCATACCTCAACCTGGTTACTAACATATTACAAGATGACAAAGGAAGAATCAGTGATACAACGAGCAAGCAAGTAACTTAATCGAGACTTTCCCTATTTTTTTTAAATAGTCATACGCAGTATGGCCACCACGGCCATCATAAAATTAAAGGGAATAATACTAGATGAAGATTCTATTTTTTTTTTTTGTTATATACCGGACATATCACACACGGTCAACTGATCCCAAACTAGGCATAGCCTGTACTATGGGTACCAGAGACTGATATACTTAATAGATAAATATTTAACACCCAGACACAGAACAAACATCACACAAATGTTTGTCCAGTGCGGGAATTGAACCCGCGGCCTCTAGCGCAGAAGGCAGAGCTACTGCCAACTGACCTATGAGGCCTGAATGTGTGTGTGTGTGTTTTATTATTTTGAAATGGACTTCCGGAAATTCATTCCTGCACCAAATTACTAACTATACCTATAGGTAGCTTTAAATTGTAGGTATGTAAACTGAAAGCAATTTTATTCAGTTGTCTTAAATTTTTCTTATATTAGGTAAGTTTATATTCCACCGACTGTTTCCCGAATACCTACCACAACCGCTTATGGATTTTCCCAAAACTTCATAATTAACATAATAGGAAAACAAATTATTTAGCGTTATTAAACAAAGTCAAAGTTGTTCACCTTCCTTGAGCGTTAGTAAACATGCACGTAGTACAGTCAGAATCCAGAAGTAAAATTCTTAAAACTCATACAAACTTGAACTCAATTACAAAAACATGTAAACTGTAGGTATCATTATTATACGTAAAATCCCGAGTTCAAACGGCATGCAATATTTGCTTGATATATCATATATAATTCGTTTCAAAAAGATCCTTACCTCTTCTGAATAAAGTTATTTTTAGATTGACATTAGGGTGTGCGATATAGCATAACGATATTGCAAGCTTTAAAAGTCAAAACCAAAATTAACTTTATTCGAAATATGTAAAGATCGTTCAATCATAAATTTAAGATAACATATTGCGTTGTGTGTAGTATGGGCAAATCCCCTCACATGATGACTCACAGGTCCCTGTAGTATTGCAATTACCGTCGTTTTTCCAAATCGTTATAATGTACCTATTATTTTTGTTCCGAAATAAATTATTTGATTTTTGTATGGTTATATATGCACCTATATAGTGTCATGGTTATATGGTAGTGTATGTAGAGTAGGTTTTCCCAGCACCAAATAACACCCTCTCAGCCAAGTCGGATTATCTACGGTCAATACGACTAAGCCGTGGTTTTCCTCACGAACGCACATACATTTTTAGAACAGAATCCATTGTTGAACGACAAACTAACACGGCTGTAATGAAGGTGTGACACTGTTTTTACTGTGGCATTGCCGTTATTGTTGGCTTTTGCGGCTCCCTCCTCAAAGCTAATGAATAATTTCTCGTGCCGAAAGAGTTTCCTGCTTTGACTACAAAGTACAAGCCATGTCGGCGTTGGCGTTTATTTTAACTTAGGCCCTGCAGCGTTACTTGCGATAAGCGGAACACTTTAATTAGCTTAAAAATTCAAAAGTACGTTGCTACCTTATTTTATTTTTGTTTCTTAAAGCCGTGTTCAAACGGCATGAGATATGTCCTTGATATGTCATATACAATTCGTTTCAAAATGATCCTTACCTCTTCTGAACAAAGTAAGTTTGAGTTTGACATTTGGGGTTGTGCGATATGTCTCAACGATATCGCAAGCTCTTTCTGTCTATCTGCAAATATTCGGTCCGGGTTTGGGTACTGTGGTATTAAGGTACTCGTAGTTTCTTATACCCACGACACAGGCAATACTAGTGTGAGGTTGGGACTATGTTTGTGACTGTTGGGTGTCATTTATTTATTATATTTCATAATGATATAAGTTAACATATATCTTTGTCAAGGAGCACTCAAAAGTGTCTGAATCAAATAAGTCAACTTACACCATAACATTTCCCTAACAGTGAACCGTAAAGCACTCCTCTCTCGTACACCAAACTAGTGTTTCACAACTTTCGACAAAGAAGTTTCTTGAAATTCGATTAAAGGGTACCGCAGGACTTTTGCTCCGAAGTTATTTGAGAAAAGTGGTAGCTATTTCGAAGTTGTACTAACTTGCTTTTACCCGCTGTAGTAAAAGCGAACGGGCTTTAGTAGAGCAAGTGTAAGATCATGTAAATTGATGCACAGCGAAGTTCTATTTCCAATTATCGATTCAGAGCTCAGTGGGTTTATGCTTTCTTGTACAGCCTGAAACCAAGGCAAATAGTACGGCGATTCTATCGATTCGCATTACAAGTTTCTGTCACATCACTAGCGATTAGGTCTTCAGCCATTACTCCGGCAAAATGTTAGTTATCACAGTTTTTTGGAACTATTGATTCTTATAGTTGTATTTATATACTTAAAAAAATCTAATACCTGTAATTCATATTATTTCCCATTACAAACCTCTACCACTTTTTTTACTCTACAAACTTCTAACAGCTCTATTCCCCCCTCAAGAGTGACCCGTGATTCTACTTAGCCTATGTAACAATTTAAACCATCATCATCAATTATTAATTTGTAAATTTTCCTAAAGGTCCGTAAGTTTGTTTCTGACACTGGCCCGAACAAGTAAACAGACAGACAGACAAAGCAACGGATTCACGTGATTTTTTGCATGGATATAGTTACAGAGCTGTAGAGAGACATAAACTACTTTTTATCCGGGTGACACGTGAGGGAAGCCGCGGCTGAAAGCTAGTTCAGAATAAAAAAGACGCGAGGGATGTTGTCTTACCAAATAAGAAATGCTGCTTCTCATTCAAAATACAGAACAAAGTCTATAGCAAGTTTACCGCATAGCAGTCGCAGTCTAGTCGTTGTGGCTGAAGCTTATAAAAGACTTATCAAACAAATCCCTTTTTGTTCTCAAATCTAAGTAGCAGAAAGATGCGATTATTCCGTCGTTGGTTTAACGAATTGCAGTTTAGAAAGCTTTCAACATTGTTAGCATCTGGATGGGGCGAGAAGTTAACAGAAGTCATTTATCTACCTCACGGTCGGTATTGATCCGCTGAAATCTAGATTCGGATCCCATTTTAGCAACAAATTCGTAGTTTATCCCTTGAATATACAGAATGCAAATAAATTGGTTGTAGCGGTTAGTTTTTTGTATTTCGTGTCAATTTGTATGAAATTGTATTTAGATACCGGACAGAATAAAAACTTACCTTATATGCTCAAAATTATGCAATCTTTTTTTTTTATGTTATACGGAGGCAAACAGGTTTACGGCCCTCCTGATGGTAAGTGGTTACAGTCGCCTATTGACATTAGCAACACCTGGAGCATTGCTAATGCGTTGCCTGCCGAACCCCTCCCCCCCCTAAAGAGCTCTGGCAACGTTATTCACCGCAGGAACACAACACTATTTGAAACAAATAATGTTATTTGGCTGCGATCTTCTGTAAGGCGGAGGTACCTCCCCAGGCGGGCTGCTCCAATTTAGAGCGAGAAAATCTTGCTGTGACCTACCTCCTCCGAAATCCCGAAATCCCGAATCTCCTTGAAGATGAATCGTTTGTGGACTTTACCGATGTCCACAAACGTACCGAGCATCAGCTACGTCGGCATCCGTGATTGGGAAGAAAATGCGGGCTTCAATCACGCGGACCAAGACTTTCAGGTCGCATTTAAAATTTAATGTTAACAGTGCTCGAAATTAAGCAGTACTTACATGTATCATTGCGATTGTAATTTTTAGGTCCTTGGTAGCTACCAAGAACCTAAAAATGCCAAATGATATATTATTTAATGCAAGCAATACATCTATTCTATAGAATATATAAAAAGCTTCAGGTAGAACTTTTTACTCAATTAGGTACAAGTTACAGGACACTGTAGTGCCCAGGACATAGTTTTTAGATGGAGTAGGCTTGCCCAGCACCTATACCATCAGTCAGCTTAATCCAGAGGAACGATAGAGTTATTACGAATGTGAATATATAGGTACTATGAACTGTCTACACATCTCGCCTGAGATCGAACGTTCGCATTACTTTTGTTGCAATCCTACCCTACTAATGGATGGATAGATGGATGTATGTTTATTACTATTTCACGTAAAAACTACTGAATGGATTTAAATGAAACTTCAAATAATATAGCATCAGAACAACATTACAATTTATAAAGATATGGTGTGAATTGACCAAAATATGACGATAAGTGTTAAGTAAGTAGGTATATATACTAATCCTGCGCAGACGAAGTCGCGGGCACCAGCTAGTAAAACATAAAGTTACCTAAAACTCTCATCAAATAGTAGAGAAGCGTCGTCCAGTCTTCCGATCTGTTTCCGATAATAACTTCCAGCATCCGACCGATCAGTGGAAAACGCCCGTCTGCATTTTGACAATTTCCGAACTGTCTCACATATTTTGGTTACAATGCCTCGGCGGTGTCCCACTTTTCACTGAGCCTATTGTTAGGAAAATTCAACAACATAATCCTGAAGTATTTTATGTAGGTGATGCCTTATCTGTGATCTTTATGCTCGCAAATTCATAGAATAATCCAATCTGATTCGGATGAGTTTTTGTTTATTTACTCAATCTGCGTGTCTTCTTACTTAGATCACATTAAAATTGGCTTAAATTTGACCTTGCTTGCAATAATTACTTATGATTAAAATGGGCTCAACTAACCTAAATAGGATAAAATGAAGCCCAGGTGCTTTAATCTCAAGCCACGAATTAAATCATTGTCTAAGTCGACGTCGTCGTTATGTAGTGATTGAACCACAAACATCCACACTGTTCGTTAACCTAACTAGAACATGGTCGAACATAATACGACGTGTGTAGAAATTGTAATAGATTGGTAGATATTCAAACCAGTATACTGACTCAACTTTTTTTTTTTCAATCTCCTACCGAAACTCCTACAACTTGCACAGATAGTAATTGAAACGAAATGTTTAGATTAGTACCTATCTAATTTTATCTACTTATTATAATGTACCTACTTTTTTTTTTTTTTTTTTTTTTTTTATACTACTGAAGTGGCAAACAAGCATACGGCCCACCTGTTGGTAAGCGGTGACCGTAGCCTATGAGCGCTTGCAATACCAGAGGCATCACGCACGCGTTGCCGACCCCGAACCCCCTCCCCCCTAAAGAGCTCTGGCTACCTTACTCATCGCAGGAACACAACACTATTTGAACAAATAATGTTATTTGGCTGCGATCTTTTGTAAGGCGGAGGTACCTCCCCAGGCGGGCTGCTCCAATTCAGAACGAGAAAATCTCGCTGTGCCCTACCTCCTCCAAAACGACTTATAACATATGGCATCACCTTAGGGATAAAAAACCTGTTATGATGTTATACTGTATTCTAATAGTAGATTATGCAACAAGGGCTTAAAGTAGTGTATTATGTCGCGGGCGCTATATTGAACCCCGAGAACGAGGGATTCTATGGTTAACTCCTGAGCGGAGCGAGGGAGTTAAGGCAAGAATCCTGAGTACGAGGGGTTCAAGATCGCCCAAGACAAATACACATTTAAGCCCGCGATGCATACTCTACTTTTTATACTTTCTGCGAGGCAATTGAAAACAATGACTGTAAAGTAGAAAGAAATGATTTTTCTGGAAGTTAGTTTCCAACTATACCAGAGGCTTCAGATTGTATGCATTCTGGAGTCGAATCAAAATCACTGTCGTCGTCACTTGACATTTTTTAGAAGTTTATTTGAATCGAAACTGAATTTCGGTGTAGATAACAGCACAGCAGTTTGAGCGCGTGGCGCCTTTTTTTCTTTTTTTGTAGTCTATTCTGTAGTGGTCAGTTCGACATTCGAATAAATCCTTCTTCGTGCGCGGGTGAAAATGAATTTCGTAAAATGTTTTCATGTTTTTATTTTTTTTAATTTGTAGGCAGTGCAAAGAAAATGTTAACATACAGCATAATTAGAATAAAATCTCATTGCACCCAAACATTTTTGAAACCAACCTCGATCAAGCACAACTACACGGGTTGCATTCCAAATTCAAATCACATTATGTCCCATGGGAAATAATGAAATTCAGTACAACATTATGACCCGGCTAGACCGTAGGGCTGTAATGACTTACTTTAGGAAAGGTTTGCATGACACATAATATGCCATTGACGAGCAGGTAGTATAAAAATAAATAAACTATACACACACAGTAGAAAATTTCTTAGAACAGGAAACCGTCATAATGTACCAGTGAGTTTGGATCGAACCTTCGCGTGAATCGTTTGCGCTCCAATGCTCCCGCGCCGGTTTGGTCACGTTTACGGTAAACGCGATCACCGCTTTATAATAATGTTCGCCGTTTACAAGGAATTCAATGAAGGTATTATAGCTGTCTTATTAGTTTAATTACTATCCGGTCACCGAGCTTCGGTTAACCTCAAGTCCGTTGCTACAGACAGCCAATTATAACATTGTTGAATCCGAGATGAGCATTTAGAACTCAAACCTGGTATCTTTAGTGGAGTTTTTTTTTCACTCTTAAATTTAAAACGAACTGAAATTAATTCATTGCAGTTGCTGTCAAGTATGTATTTGTTTCGCTTCTATCACCCAGTCATATTCCACACCTACCCACTGCTAGGTATATGTATTTCCCCCCCCCCCCCCCCAAAATAAATACTTAAATATACGTCATCCACGTTTCATCATCATCATCAGCCTGTAGAAGTCCACTGCTGGACATAGGCCTCCCCCAAAGAGTTCCATGACGAACGGTTTTAAGCCTTCTCCATCAACCGACTTCGCGCAACCTTCACAATGTCGTCGGTTCATCGGGTGGGGGGCCTTCCAACACTGCGTTGTCCGGTTCGTGGTCGCCATTCGAGAGCCTTTACTCCCCAACGGTTGTCGGTTCTGCGATCTATATGGCCTGCCCACTGCCACTTCAACTTGCTAATTCTGAGAGCTATGTCGGTGACCTTAGTTCTTCTACGGATTTCCTCATTTCTGATCTTATCACGTAGTGAAACTCCAAGCATAGCTCTCTCCATAGCCCGTTGCGCGATTTTGAGCTTGTATATGAGGCCTATCGTTAACGACCAAGTCTCAGTGCCATAAGTCATCACTCACTCACTCATCATCCACGTTTAGTCTTATTAAATAGCCGACGCCATTTTTTCGAAAGGCTGCCGAAAACTCGGAACAAAGTGAGTTAAAACTTAATTCTAGATGTGATAAACCTGAAATATCTCTTCAAGCCAGTGCAATTAAGTGGACAGAAGACTTCTCGGAGCATCGTATCATAGGCATGTATCTAGAAAGAGTAATGTGGGGACAACACATTCCTGCTTAAGTCTAACAATGTGCCATTTTGGCTAAAACTTAGTTCGTGTGGCCCAAGCGTGATGTAGTTTTCGACCCCGTGAAGGCCTCCTTTCGTCCCTTTACAACCGACTATCATAGACGAGGTATTTAATGAATCAAATCGATACGTGCATAAATTCAAAAAGAAGAGGAAAACCGCAAGAACAAGAATAATCACAAAAAAAAAATCTTAACCCAATAGTAATATTATAGACTTAGGTAGGACTAACACACTGGTTATTGCATTCTTGTTTATCACAAGAAGCAAACGCAAATATCTTTACTTCGCCGCTGCCCAGTACGTCTATACAAGTTTTGCGCAGGTATTTGTATAATAATAATAATAAAGTTTATTTATTTGACACATTAAAGTTTACAATAAAAATTATACTATAGGTTTACAACTGTTATGCAATAGTCTCTACTTATCATGAGTAGGTAGTAGAACTTGAATATTTTAATGCTTAATATAAAGGTAGTATGCAGTTGGAATGCTGCTTTTTGCAAGTTGACGATACTGGCCCCATACTAGGCAAACCCTGTGTTATGGTGCCAGTGAAAGTAAAATTTCCGTATAGTGTTGTGTGCAGCCTATAATATTGCAGTGTGTTTGTTCGGTAGTGGAGTATGTATGCGTGAATATTTTGTATGATTGTAAGTGAGTAGTTTACGTTGTGTGTATTTGTATGATCATTACGACACACTGGTACATGACTACGTATTTTACTGTTGTTATAAAATAAATTTATATTTTTGTCCAGAAATCTTGGCTACCGCCTCACCTTACCCCATTAGGACAACCTCTTGCAACGTCTGAGCACCCTCGATGCCTGACTAACTCGGATTTTTACGCGCTTCTGACTACACGGAGAGCTCTTGTGTCTTGTGTTCTGTTCTTGATGTATTTTCGTGTTTTCGGCAACATAATATGCTTGTATGAATTTGTGAGCTCATTAAAGGAATATTGCTGTGTAATGATTGAAAGCCTTTGCATATTATTATCTTGATTTACCATCTGCTTTTTTATATCTTTTATGCTTTTGTATTTGAATGACGTGAAGGAATAGGTTAAAGAATCGATCATATTATAAATGAACCTTTGTTTTCTATGAAAATTATACTCGACTGAATAAAATTTAGCATCACTTTCAACAGAATATGAATTTTCGAAAAAAATTGTGTCAGTTTTGATACTTTTGAATACGTGGCTTGAAACTAGCAACTCGATTATTTCAAAAAGAGGTGCAAGTATGCAGTGCTCTCTTTTAAATTAATGTACAAGAAGGCACACTGCTTCTATCTATTCTAAGTAGGTTCCTAATACCAAAGTAGATAGGTTGAAAATTAATTCCCCTCCTCGTACTTCTATTTGACTACTATCCAAATGCCATAATGAACTGAAATTGTCTCCCCAAGCAAGCAATTCCGTATTAGATACTTAGGTAAACAGTTCACTGTGCAGATGTTTCTAATTTACAGATTTGGTGTAGTCTGTTTAGTTAAATAGCGTTGAGTTAGAGCCTTATACTAGACTTCTTACTTAAAATTATTAACATAACATTTTATATTTAATTACGAGCGATTTCTATGATTAATAAGACTATCTATTTCTTAAACCTTCTTCAGACAATTTCGGTATCTCACTTGCCGTGACATGTAAGGGACTGAGAAGTTGAAGAGCAAAAGGTTAGCGTGAGATGGACATGTCATGCGAAGGGAAGAATGTCATGTGACTAGAAGAGCGTTAAATATGAATGTGGAAGGATATAAGGGAAGAGGTAGACCAAAGAAAAGATGGATAGACTGTGTGAAACGTGACATGAGTAAGAAAGGAGTGAATACTGATATGACGGCTGATAGAGGGGAGTGGAAGAGAAAAACATGTTGTGCCGACCCCACATGAAGTGGGATAAGGGCAGGGAGATGATGACTTGCCTTGACATGTAAGGGGCAAGGGGCAAGGGGCCCCAGCAGAAGGGAAAATATGTTTGTATAATCTGCAAATAATTGAGCGATGTTGGGTGCTGTGGTACCATGGTAATCTCATCATAGGTTCTGATACCCATATGTGAATGATGATGTTTATTTATATAACACAGCTACACAAGTTATCTGCTGCGATTGGCTTACAGCCTGTCACGTATAGAACACTCACTACTTCAAAATATGTGTGTATACATGTGTCAAATGTTCGGTCATTCCTTTGACTAACCCCTTGACAGCTTCAAAGAACGAATCACTGGGGAGATCTAGCCTACATTTTCTTTATAATAAGGATTAGACGAATTTACAACATGTATGATGGTCTTTCCCGGTATCGGGAAAGTAAATAGTTAAAAAAAAGTTAATAAGACTGACTTAAAAATGGTAATAGCTAGAAAGCCAAACTTAGCTAGCGTATCTTTCATCGATATCCAAGCGTGTAGATCCCTGGAAATGTTACTTGAACTACTTTTATGTATTCCCTGTTATCCACAAGCATCAAGTCATGTAGCAAATTAAATTCGCGAGTTGCTTAAAGGGGCTTCTGTCGGCATAGCTGGCATTTTCTCAAAGCGTACAAGAGCTAACATTAACAAAATCATAAAACATCTTCAAAGAAACATAATATCATGTAAAATAATAATTAAAGGATCTATTAGCATGAAAATAAAAGTTCTTAAAGTAAGCAAATGTTAACTGAAGTACTCTTAGACAACGTGGACGAATTGACGTTGAATGTAGTTAGTGCAAAACATTCGAACCACTCCGATCTACATGGATTTAGTTAATCAACAGAGCTCTGATAGCAGAGCTCTGGTAGCAGAGCTTTTAGGACGCCCGAAGACCATCTACCTTATAGCTGAGACCAACAACTTAACGCGTTTTCTGAAGTCGGAAACGCTCAGTACTTGATGCCACTAGTGTTCATCCATCCATTTAGTGACCGAGCTGGCGTCAAATTGATTAAACTAAGAACGACTAGGCAAGATACACTATGAGCGCTTCTTCTATGCCTACAGGAAAACAAGAATCAGTGTAGTTAAAGGATTAAAGTGCGCCTCTTAGAGGCTCCTTTCGTGCACATGTCACATGTCTTAGGCCCTTCTCAGGGCCACCATACCTCAACCTGGTCATTGACCTAATACAGGTGACCAAGAAAGAATCAGTGACACGACAAGAAGAAGAAGGAAGTCACTATTGCTGTCTGCTTTCCTTCTACAACGCATCCTAATGGATAATTTTAATCTAGAATCCCTGCACCTCCAACTTCCTTACACCTTCAAAGTAATACTTTGTAAAGAAGTTGCTTTGACATAATCCATCTTCGTTCAGTGAGCTTAAATTTTATAAGCAGTGAGTCAACGGATTGTATCAGGGTTTAAAGTTTTTGTGAAACTATCATAGACGAAACTTAATTTCTGTACAATCATTTTATGCCAAGTATCCCACTAACTATCTGTTATGTATATCAGTCTCATATACCCATAGTAGAGGCTATGCCTAGTTTGGGATCAGTTGACCGTGTGTGATATGTCTGGAATATTTATTTTTTAAAGCCGACGCATGCGATATGCGCTATGTCATATTAAATTCGTTTCAAAAACCTGAATAACGTTAATTTTGAGTTTGACATTTGAGGGTGTACGATATAGCTCAACGATATCGCAAGCTCCTAAAAGTCTAACTCAAAATTAACTATATGCAAAAGACGTAAGGATCTTTTTCAAATAAATTTTTGAAGAAGGCTAATATTCAAAATGCGAAAGTTGTAAAGGCGTGAGTATGTGAAGATGTTACCCTTCACGCCGCAACCGCTGAACGGATTATAAAAAAACTTGGCAGTATATAGTACATAGCCTAGGACAACGCTATGTAGGCTACTTTAAAACGAAGGTTTATCGGAGTATTCGTGACAAGTGTATACCCATCGCCGCTTTAAGAAAACTTACCGGTATCGTCAAGATGTTTTGCTTTTTTAAGTAGGTAAGTACATTGAAATAAGCAGGGTGAACTTACTTCGAAATGTTTAAATAGCTTAAGAAATATCTTATTAAAGGTTCTTAATCTTTTTGCTTACGAATATCGAACCAGACATAGACTGAACTGTGATTTCACAAAAACATTTTATATGCCCGCTGTCGGTGAAACCCCATTTTCATTACATTCAGCCCATATCGAGCTAAATTAAAACGTGAAACTCGTCCAGTCACGCCCTTGTAAAGTGAAAAAGATAAATGATGGCGAAATTCACGTTACGCGTATCACAAAAATAAATTAACGACAAGCCTTCGGATACAGAATAATTATTGAAACTAACAAGTAACGTCATTTTTTTGTCCGCAAAATGAATCTGTGAGCAAAAAGGTTCACGACTGGACTGAGGTATATATTTTTTTAAGGACAGGAATTCTATGATTTGCTGTTATACCTACCACTTGTAGATAGCTACATAAGCAATCTACAAGTTGATTGTAAGTATGCAATCCCAAAAGGGGCATATTCTATACCCAATTGGCAATAAAGGTTGTTCTACGAGTTCTTCTACGAATTCGTCATTTTCCATTTCCATAGTAACACCCCTCATGTAACATTGGCAGCTGAATCAAGTCACCGCTGACTTATAAGATTATTTTTTGTATTTTTTATTTTTTTTCACGACAAAGCCTTCTTCAGGTGGAGAGACCAACTACTTAGGCCACGTGTAGGTACAGTTTAAAGGTGATTCATGAAATTTATACTCTCCTGAATGGGGCTTATTCCTTCTATCAACAAAAATAAATATAAATTAAATTTTTATGATATTTTCACGCTATGACGTATCGCGTTAAGTGCTCATGTTTGTCTTAGTCATTTTCTTAGTGCATGTTTTGTTGCAAGTGTGCGGAGATTGCGACTGTCATGACTGAGGTCCCCGCTAAAGCCGCTTCATAACTTCGAACGACGAGCAACATAAAGCAGGCACTACTAGAAGTCGTTTATCACATCCATCTGTGGCGCCGCAAAAACTTCCATCATGTCACTTACTCAATGATATTGCGATTTTTCTTACCCTCGCGTGACGTTTGCCCTTTATACAGTTGCGAATGGGTAGTTTCGGGTGCTACGGGCTTTGTCTGGTGATTTTATTCTCATTGTAGAATAAGGCCTCGTCATTGTATAGGTGTGGAACTTGTGACATGACCATTCTACAAGGTTATTAATAATAAACATACCATCCCGAAAGGGGCATATTCAAAAAACATAAAATATTAGCGGAAACAAAAATTAAAAAAAAAAATCAGTTTTTTGTCCCGTTCTTTATCAAAATACTTGTCTTTGGTCTTTTTATCATCTGCGATAAGTCCGACTTCCGATCCGAAGGCTGTGGGTTTGGATACCGGTGTGCAACAATGGATTTAGCTGTTCGAAAATGTAAGTGCGCTCAAAACGGTGAAGGGATACCTATAGGTACCTGGGGGTGAGTACTTCGTGAGGAAACCCGCGGCTTAGTCAGCTGCTCACGTATAAGTATTAGGCTGACAAGGCTGAGAGGATGGTATAGGTGCTGGGCAAGCCTAATTCATCTAAAAACATGTCTTAGGCACTACTGACAACATCCTGAAACTGATCAAAAAGTTCCATCTGACGCTGTATAAATCATATATAGTTCTAATAAAACCTTATTTATAACATACATCTTGATGCTGTAAAGATAAGAAGGTAGGTAACTACTTGAACATTAAATAATACCTTTTCGCCATTGTTTCGCATTGTTTATCTTTTAACAGAAGGCTATAGATCTTTAGATTTTGTATAAACGCCACTTACCTACAAATACAAATATTCTACTCTAATCGAAAGCTTATTTCTAATTAAAATAGTTGTGGGTAGATACAATTTCGTTACCGTAGTCGAAGAACAGGTTGATCACGTTTCAGTAAGAAAAATAATTTCATTTCGTCGGCGTCGGCCCGATCGGGTCAGGATTTGATTTTAATTAAAAGTTACTTTATTTTGTAACTGGAAACGTTTGGTTATTTTTGCTGTCATCGCCAGAAAGCATTCAGAGAACCCATTGAAAACAGTTTAATAACAGTTATGGAAGAATGGGGCGTAAATATTTGTTATTTTGGCTGTTCAAACGGCGTACGGCCTCTGCGGAAACTTGAAGCGTTTTATTTTGTTATGGAATTAATAAAAAATATAACATATAAATTAAAAAAAAAGTGGACAATTGTTTTTTTCTACTTCATAATATAGTGTTTTTATTTCATCATCATCATCATCAGCCTGTAGAAGTACACTGCTGGACATAGGCCTCCCCTAAAGAGTTCCACGACGAACGGTCTTGAGCCTTCTCCATCCACCGACTTCCCGCAACCTTCACAATGTCGTCGGTCCATCGGGTGGGGGGCCTTCCAACACTGCGTCGCCCGGTTCGTGGTCGCCATTCGAGAACCTTTACTCCCCAACGGTTATCGGTTCTGCGAGCTATATGGCCTGCCCACTGCCACTTCAACTTGCTAATTCTGAGAGCTATGTCGATAACCTTGGTTCTTCTACGAATTTCCTCATTTCGGATCTTATCACGTAGTGAAACTCCTAGCATAGCTCTCTCCATAGCCCGTTGTGCAACTTTGAGCTTGTGTATGAGGCCAATAGTTAACGACCAAGTCTCAGTGCCATATGTCATCACTGGCAACACGCACTGATTGTAGACTTTCGTCTTGAGGCTCTGCGGTATCTCCGACGAGAAGATATGACGAAGTTTCCCAAACGCTGCCCATCCGAGTTGGATTCGTCGGTTGACCTCTTTGTCGACGTTGGACCTACCTATCGTTGAATCGTCTGACCCAAATAGACATAGTGATCTACAACTTGAATGGTATCGTTCCCAACATTTACCGGTATGGGGGCGACATGAGCATTAGACATGATATTTGTCTTGCCCATGTTCATTTTAAGACCCACCTGTTGGGAGACAGTACTGAGGTATCTGAGCATTGCACCAAGGTCCTCCAGCGATTCTGCCATTATGACTATATCATCGGCGAATCGAAGGTGAGTGATGTATTCGCCATTGATGTTGATCCCATGTCCGTCCCAGTGCAGAAGCTTGAAAACATCCTCCAATGCAGAGGTGAACAGTTTCGGAGAAATGACGTCTCCCTGTCTCACCCCTTTTTGCAATTGGATCGGATTTGTGCTCTGGTCCTGGAGTCGGATAGACATGGTGGCCTTACTGTACAAACACTTCAACACTTCGATATACCGGTAGTCGATCTGGCACCGCTGTAGTGACCGTAACACTGCCCAGGTCTCGACTGAATCGAAGGCTTTCTCGTAGTCCACAAACGCTAGACATAGTGGCCGATTATACTCTTCGGTCTTCTGTATAATCTGCCGAAGCGTGTGGATGTGATCTACGGTACTGAAGCCTTTGCGGAACCCGGCTTGTTCGGGAGACTGGAAGTCGTCAAACCTACGGGCGAGCCGGTTAGTGATAACTCTCGAAAACAGCTTATAGACATGGCTCAGCAGCGAGATGGGCCTATAATTCTTCAAGAGGGTGTTGTCACCTTTCTTGAAAAACAGTACCACCACGCTCCTGTTCCACGCCTCAGGCGTTGTACCTTCGAGGATGACGGAATTAAATAGCTTCTGAAAGACTTTAAGTACCGGTGTTCCACCCGCTTTCAGAAGCTCTGACGTTATTCCGTCCTCCCCCGGTGCCTTATTGTTCTTAAGCTGTTTGAGGGCCGTCCGGATCTCGTATAGGCTGACGTCCGGGATGTCTTCGGTATAGTGCCGGGTCAGACGGGCTCTTGCATCGCTTGCCGTGCTTGGAGCAGGACTTTGCGATGAAGTGTACAGTTGTCCATAGAACTTCTCGAGCTCTCGTAAAATCTCAGGCTTCGACGAGACGATATTGCCGCTACCGGTCTTCAGTTTCGTCAACTGACTTTGTCCAATAGACAGATCTGTTTTTATTTAGTAACAGAAAAATAATAATAATAACAGTTGTAAATTAAACTAAAATAATATTATACTAGAAATGAACTCTGTTTTCTACGACTACGACTACAAGTAGAAAACAGAGTTCAGATCACCAACCACAGGCAGCGTGCCCAAAAGGCTGGCGACGTTACCTCGTTGGATCGCTATACTGATCCTTTGTCTGAGGTAAGCACCAGCCCTTCGGTCATTGGTCTAGTCTTCATAATTGTAAATCTTACACATTATGCCATTCCAGATGCAATGTATTTGTGTAATTAAGTCCAAAACCATATTTTACATACACTATTTCACTTAATAGGACTGTATCCAAATATCTTGCAAAACAAGCAGAATCAGAAGGGTTTTTCTACATCTAAATAATATATTAGGAGGTCAAAGCATCACATGCATTATTGGTCAGGGGCTGCGTCAATGACTTTTGCATAAATAAATGACTGGCCACAGACCCTTTTCAACCCCAGTCCAAACAAATAGAACAATTATCCATCCCTTTTGCGGTGCGACAGAGTCGTAGCAAGTAAGATTCACAATTTCTTATTGGGCATTCATTAAATTACACACGTACACACACTAACCCAACCCAAGTTCTATCGTTTTTTCTCCGATTAAACACTGGAAATATCTCTTACAAATATATTATCTTGGCTTTTCTCATGATTTATACATAAGTCATCATGAGATAAGCCAAGATAAGCACTGCTTAGTTTAAGACCGTGTAGTCATGAGATAATATATTTAAGAAAGAGAATGCTGCTAGGGACATTTTTCAATTCATGGTATTTTTATTTATAAGGTGATCGAACATCAGACTGACATTATTGTCATCGGTACGTATTGCTGTCAACTTTGTTATTTTTTAATTTCCCCTCAAAATTACCCTCACGACGATTTATCATTATCATCCTGAGAAGTCCACTGCTGCACTTAGGCCTTCCCAAAGAGTTCGTTCGTCATAGACATGACGAACGGTCTTGTGCACATCCTCATGAGGTCTAACCCCCTCATGAGGATGTGCACAAGATGTGCACTAACCTAACCCACCATGCTAGTCCAGTGCGGGTTGCGCTAGAGCCTCGATTGGTAGGGTGTACCTTAATCCGGTTGGTTTGGGTCCACATGACTATTTATACGAGCCTAAAAAGTAAACATGTACAAGTTTTATTGTTTCAAAAAGCACTCAATTCAATTCAATTCATTTATTGACCATTTCGTTATATAACATATAACATAGGCATATCAGGTTTACAGTTATTACAGTTCTTTACAAGTAGTTTCTCATTGCTATACGGTACCTAGGGTCTGTCCTTCATCCGACCCTGTTGTGAGTATTTATTATTGATGCAAAAAGGTAAGTTCACCCATCGGCGACACACGTTTGCACCGAACCGATTCCAGCGTGACCCGATCGAACCGTCATTCAATCTGCAGGCAAATTAAATTTAATAATGAAAAAGAACTGATTGAACAGAATATATACAGTGCATATTGGAAGTAAGAAAAACGGTTGTAATAAGGCGTTTTTAAGGTACAAAGTATTAAAAATATATTGTGAACCGATTTTTATTGATATTCTTCATTTTTCAAAAAAATAGTCTTCCTTATTTTTAACTAAAAACGTCTTTGTACAAGTCTTTCATATAACTATTTAAGTTTTCCGACTCAAAAAACATTTTTGCATATGTATTCATTATCTCCTTAACTCGTTTAAAAGAAAAAAAACGATGTACAATTTTTTGAGATTTACTGTTTTATTATAAATGTATATATTACTTGTTTTCCCCCGCGGCTTTGCTCGTCTAGTACCTACCAACATGAAACGTAGCCTTTATGCTGTTTTAGATAAAGAACTTCATTTATTCCAAGTTTCAACGAAATCGGTTGAGCCGTCACGGTCATTTATAATATTAGTAGGATATGATGAGAGGAATTTGTAAATATAAGCTTTAAATAACATCATAAAAGCTGGTCTTATTGCAAAAGTGAGTTAAAATGTATCAAAGTCGATGTGAATACTAGGTAGATAAAAACTTCGGTCACTGCTGAATTTGTAATGGTCCGTCACGTATACCCAGAGTGATATTTGATTATTCATCGTTTGTGAATTGAACTTGACCAACTTCGGTGTTTGCTAAAAGTTTTGGCATCTACGTGCTCCAGCCACATTGCCGAACAAAAAAGTTCGTTTGTTAGTGGTCAGCGCTGGCGACGAAGTTTTAAAGCCACCTGAATGTCTTCAAGGCTTAGCGACTACAAGTAAACAACTACTATGGACATTATGACGTCAATGAGGCCCCGAGCAGACCTTGATTAAGACTGTCTTGAGACAGAAAAAGTATGTCTTAAGACTGTCATCTAACTATAAACTATAAAACTTTAACGATAATGAATGACTGACTGAAAATCGATGCTCAGTCCAGTAAAAATGATTGAAAAATCTAATCAAAACTTTTTCAGAAAAAACGCTTTCACTTACTCTGGTCGTTAGTATGGTGACGGCGATTAATTCCAAATTCAAATTTTTTTATGTTCCTATATTCTCCACATGCTTATATTTCCTAAAATAGTTCTCATATTTACAATTTCCGAATTTTCCGTTTTATTATGTTTATTTTTACACATTCGTTCATCATCCACATTATTTAATAATTCCACAATAAGTATTTTCTAATATTAGACTGACAACAGCCTGACATTAATTTTTTAGTTGATACCTAATTGTTGTCGAATTTGTTTTTTTTTTATCTTCCCTCAATATTCGATTTAAAGTTATGATGCCTGAAGAGCCTTAGCCTACTTCTTCACTTCTCTGTGTTTCATTTTATAAAAGGGGTTTTACAAAAAAAAATCCTATCCTTGGCACATTTACACCGAGTTTTCTCGTGAAATCTTATTTCTAAATGCAAGCAAGCAGCGATTAGTCTAAACGATTATTCTTTTCCAACAATCAGCTGTCACCTTAGCAGACGGTTAGGATTGCCGCCAATTATGTGCCAGATTTATAAGGCCAGCTTTATGCAGTCGCAAGGTTTCTTCTGAGCCAGAATTTATATGTAGCTACCACTGGTAAGTTTTATATGAATTCAGTCTTTGATAAGCCGTCTTTTTTCACATTTTTAGTTCACACCTACCCCAAGCATGAATAATTCACGATAGCGTTGTCCACGAAACGATAGTTGTACGAGCTAACGCACACAAGTACATTCAACTAATACATATGTTAGCAGTTACACTGTATGAAGTAATTATTAGATGATTTATTGTATTTATACGATTTTAATTAGACAATTTGATTTAGATAATCGGTTAATTGAGTATTCCTTATTGAACTTATGAAGACTTTTCTCATTATTTCGGTGGTAATTGTTATTCGTAAAATATTTATCATTTTGTCAATTCCGACGGTAGGACGGCCATTCGAACGGGGAATACTGTCGAGAGTGGTCAGGGAGTCGTAGTTTTTCTGTAAACTGTTTTGTAAATCGTGTACTTGAGATATATTAAATCAAAATTGGCATCAGTAGACCATCTTTTATTAAATAGGTTGAAAAAGCTTATATTTCAGAAGTGGTGGATAGAAATCAGCTCACTCTGGTATGTCATTTTATTATTTTTCTATAGCACTTCGGCAAGTCGGTAGTACGCAGATAGCGTAAACTTACTCTAAGACTTTATGCATTAGTGCATGCTTAAACAATTATTTTGCTAGCTTCGTTGAAGGAAACGGAAAATAGAAGGGTTGCAGGCTGGAATTACGCCTGTAGGTCCAACCTGCAACGTGTGCAAATGCAGGGACTAGCAACATACCGTAATTATTTGTGTGATATGAAAAAAAATATGTTGTGTGCATTTCTGTGAGCCTAATAATTAGTTTTGACTGAGTACTTATTATTTACCTACATGATATGTGTAGAATATGTCAGGAAGACCGACACAGGTCGGCAAAACAGGTTGTTAAGGTGAGGGTTAAATTGTTTTATTTATGATTTCATCCGCAAAACGCGCAGTTTTGATTTTTATGACAAGGAGCATTTTATTTACATATATCCAAGACAGAAACGCGATTGGTAAAAAAATCCAAGACACCTTTTAAAATGAAACATAAATAGTTTTTAAGATAATCGATATTTTCTTATATGTCGCTTACGTCGATTACTTTCGAGCGCCTTCTAACGCTTGCTATCTCTTTCCGCATTCAATTATAGTACTTAGCACTTGTACCCGACCCGAGAGCTGGGTCCCCAACGGATTAGCATTGCTATCCAGCGTAACAAATTCGGCAGCGTCTTGGGGACGCTTCCGATCTGGTTCAATTGAACTAGCCGTGGATCGTTTGAAGCGGTCTTTGGATGGCTGTTCCTTGTGTAAGTAAAATAAAATAAAATAAAATAAAATAAAATAAAATAAAATAAAATAAAATAAAATAAAATAAAATAAAATAAAATAAAATAAAATAAAATAAAATAAAATAAAATAAAATAAAATAAAATAAAATAAAATAAAATAAAATAAAATAAAATAAAATAAAATAAAATAAAATAAAATAAAATAAAATAAAATAAAATAAAATAAAATAAAATAAAATATAAAATAAAATAAAATAAAATAAAATAAAATAAAATAAAATAAAATAAAATAAAATAAAATAAAATAAAATAAAATAAAATAAAATAAAATAAAATAAAATAAAATAAAATAAAATAAAATAAAATAAAATAAAATAAAATAAAATAAAATAAAATAAAATAAAATAAAATAAAATAAAATAAAATAAAATAAAATAAAATAAAATAAAATAATCAATAAAATAATCAATAAAATAATCAATAAAATAATCAATAAAATAATCAATAAAATAAAATAAAATAAAATAAAATAATCAATAAAATAATCAATAAAATAAAATAATCAATAAAATAAAATAATCAATAAAATAAAATAATCAATAAAATAAAATAAAATAATCAATAAAATAAAATAATCAATAAAATAAAATAATCAATAAAAATTTAATAATAATTATATTATTAATTATTATGTACACTACTTTGAAAACCACCATGTTGGTTTGTAATTGACTCATGTCATTTTGACAACCTACTACGTTGTCACAATGACATTTCACGCACGTCAATCCGCCATATATTTTTGAAGCGTTGTGTTGCTCTCATTGTCGTAGAAAATCTTGTTGTAAGAATACATAAAAATAAGTCAATTTAAAGAAAATAAACGATTAAAAACGTTCCACACAGTCCAGTACCAAGCTCCATACATTTATGAAACTTATCTTTTGAATAAACATTTGAAAAAAAATAACAATGAAAATTGAAATTAAATTACATTAAAATAAATGTAGTTCACCAATGTACAAATTGATAATTTTAAAAAAAATGCACACTTAAACATACTATATACATTAAACTAAAAAAAATCAAATAATTAGAAAATAAAATGGAAAGTAATGAAACAAATAACTTTGGTCGTGCGGCAATGTGCCAAGAGCACTGGCTGCATTCCCGCGTTGAAATGCCAGAGAAATTCTTTATGCAAGGAATGAGTCAGCTCTCGTATCACCGGCGGCGTCGATCCAAATCTAAAGTTGGTGTAATTTAAATATTATTAAATTAAATTAAATTAACTTGATGGGTTTTTCATTGAAAATAAATATATTAAAGGTCTGTGGTCTGTCATTATAGTGAATGTTTTTCCATATACATAAGGTCTTCAATATGTAAATTAAAAAAAAAAAATAAGAAATATATTTACATATTAATAATTATATACCTATCCCGATTCCCGATGTTACGACTGAACGTCCAAGTCCCTTCGTCAAAATGTTGCAGGCAAATTAATGATCAATCAATGAGTGCTGATACCTGCCTATTTAATTTTATTTGTTTGAGGAATTGTTTATATATATATATATACATATATATATATATATGTGTAAGTACCTACTAACGCAATCTTACTTCAAGTATAAGTGAGACATGCTACGTATTGTAGTGATCACTGTAAATATAAATGAGACATGCTGCGTAATGTGGTGATCATTGTAGATATTATGTATAAGTGAGACATGCTACGTATTGTAGTGATCACTGTATGTGTAAGTGAGATATGCTACGTAATGTGGTGATCACTGTAAGTCAAAAAAAAAAACAAAATCAAAATAATTTTATTTGGAACAAAGAACAAATTTTACAATTTAGAAACAATAGGAACACGTTGGAATACTACATTAATTAAATTAAAAACTGTATAGCAGTTTCCAGCGCCCGCCACCCGTTTAAAGTAATTGATATAATACAATAGATTGGGCTAATGCTCCGATAAAGTATATAAAAGGCAAAAGTACAAAAAAAAAGTACAATCATATTAATATTGCTTACATAATGCGTGACTTAGGGCTACGTCTATTTAACTGAGTAATTTTTTAGAATGAGAAGTATTTAAGCCCAAATTTGAGTTTAAAGAATAAAGGTTGGATATGTGGATGTGCTCGTGTGTGTGTGTGTGTGTGAGTTGCGTGGCTTAACAAAAAAACAACACTTTAATCTTCATTGGTAACTTGTTAGCAGACTTTCGGTCTCCTCGTAAGAGAGGCGACCAAGCCTGATTCTTCTAGGCTTGGTCGCGAGGAACAGGCATAGCTTCACCTAGTTTCTAAGACGTTTCAAAGTGATCCTAGTGATTTTATTGAAATAAATGCCTTTTGACTTTGACTTTGACTTGAGAGTGTTTGAAGCCATTCTAAGGTTTTAGTTTTACATTAATAAATTGTTAGAGGATATTTATTTAGCTCTTTGTTTATAGTATTAAAGAGCATCGAACTAATGTAATGGTAATGGCGAACAGCAACTGCTGTTCTCCGTGATTAAATTTTACAGATCAAGTCGGACCTACGCTTGGTTTGTGCCAGGAAGGGGTCATAAGGTAGTTGGGTATGTTTGCGTAGAATGGTTTGTAAAATAAAGAGCTGCCGAAACGTGGGAACTTTGCATAGAGTAAATAGCTCTGATGTAGGAAAACGACGTGGTTTGTTGGACATGACTTTTAGAATAAATCTCAGAGCTCTTTCAACTTTTATCGTTTCAGATTTTAATGTACCTCCCTATGCTGTAATGCAATATGTTAAAACAGATTGAGCAAGTGCAAAATAGGCCATTTTGAGACATTTGAGGTCAACTACATTGCGTAGATTTTTGAAAATGTATATTAGTTTGCGAGTGCGTGAGACAGTGGACTCGGGCTTCCATGCCATATTCCGATCAATCATAACTCCAAGGTATTTTAAGGACGAAATTCGTTCCACATTAGGTCAGTAACACGAGGCTTGAATAGGTATCTGATTTTTACAATTATGGGCATGAATTTGATAGGAAGGCGGGGGTTAGCCAGTTGAATTGAGAGAGAAAGTGATTAATTTAGTTTTAGACAAGTCAAGAGGTTATTCGAAAGCCAATCCATTACCGTGTTTAAAGCTAGCTCGGCATAGTTAAAGGTTTCCTTCCAGGTTTTACCATTAATCAGGAGTGCAGTGTCGTCAGCATAAGTAGTGACTTTACCGTTAGGAATTTTTCTATTGCATAAATCATTTATATAGATTAGAAAAAGAGTTGGTTCAAGTACACTTCCCTACGTTACACCAAAGGCTATTGATAAATCACAGCTGGTAAAGCTATTAATTTTAACCGATTGTGTGCGATCTGAAAGTTAATTTTTGAAAATTTGTAAAGGTATGCCACGTATGCTTATAGTTTCTAGCTTTCCAATGAGGAGCGGGATTGAGACAGTGTCAAAGCTTTAGATAGGTCAAGAAATATGTCTATGGTTTTTTTTGTTTTTTTTATCTAAGCTCTTGATTATATAATCTGTCAGATTGATATCGCGTCCTCAGTGGATATACCTGATCTAAAACCAAATTGATTGACAGATAAGATGTTATTGGTATTGAGATAATTCATAAGCCTTTTATTAATACTCTTTTCGAATAACTTTGATATAGTTGATAGAACTGAAATTGGTCTATAATTGGTAATTTTTGTAGTATCACCACTTTTAAGTATTGGATGAACAATAGCTTTCTTAAAGACATTTTGGAAAGACACCTGTGCTTAGGCAAAGGTTAAAAACATAGTTATACAGGAATGAGAGTATGCCGTGCTGCTTTGATAATTGAGGAGGGGATTTCGTCCCAGCCAAAGGCTCATTTATCCTTCAGATGTAATATTATAAGGTCTATTTAGATATATTTTCAACGCTAAAAAGTGTCATTGAGCTGAGAGGTGATTTTTTTAGCAAGCTCTGAAGAGTGAGATTGAATTGCTAGATAGAATGGGGCTAGATTTGAGAATTAGAGATGCCAGATCTATTCCAACATTTACAAAGAAAGAGTTTACTTTGTTTACTGCCGCTAAGGGAAAATTTGAGATTCCCAAGAGATCAGATGAAGAATTATGCTTGCGGCTAATGTTAGCAACATTTTTTATGACCTTCCAGGTTGCTTTCGGATAATTTTTACGGTACAGTTTATCTCTTTGGCGTATGCATCTTAAAAGACCAGGGGTAATTCAAGGTTTTATAATACGCTTTCTACTAGAAGTGACGTGTAACTGTGTATGTTTATTAACAGTAGACGATATAATTTCAACAAATTTAAGTGAAACATGCCGCGTAATGCGGTGATCGCTCGTATAATGTGATGATCAATGTAAGTATGAGTGAAACATGCCGCGTAATGCGGTGATCGCTCGTATAATGTGATGATCAATGTAAGTATGAGTGAAACATGCCGCGTAATGCGGTGATCGCTCGTATAATGTGATGATCAATGTAAGTATGAGTGAAACATGCCGCGTAATGCGGTGATCGCTCGTATAATGTGATGATCAATGTAGGTATGAGTGAAACATGCCGCGTAATGCGGT
This sequence comes from Anticlea derivata, assembly GCA_947579855.1. Lineage (NCBI taxonomy): Eukaryota > Metazoa > Arthropoda > Insecta > Lepidoptera > Geometridae > Anticlea > Anticlea derivata. Next base: position 4,353,887 of record OX388271.1, on the reverse strand, counting down.
GATCGCTGTAAGCACAATAAGTGAGACATGGTACATATTGCAGTGCATAATGAAATGAAATGAAATGAAATGAAATGAAATGAAATGAAATGAAATGAAATGAAATGAAATGAAATGAAATGAAATGAAATGAAATGAAATGAAATGAAATGAAATGAAATGAAATGAAATGAAATGAAATGAAATGAAATGAAATGAAATGAAATGAAATGAAATGAAATGAAATGAAATGAAATGAAATGAAATGAAATGAAATGAAATGAAATGAAATGAAATGAAATGAAATGAAATGAAATGAAATGAAATGAAATGAAATGAAATGAAATGAAATGAAATGAAATGAAATGAAATGAAATGAAATGAAATGAAATGAAATGAAATGAAATAATATTAATAATGAATAAAATAGGCTTTCGCTGCTGCGAAAAGGCCTCTAAATAATAGCGATCTCGTCATGGTCTAAAGTAACGAAACTACCTGAGTACTTCCAATAATTAGCGATGAGAAGACAGAAGATACTTACCGACAAAGCACTTACATTATTTTTAATAGCACTATTGTTTTAATTTAATGATTTTATTTTTATTTCACAGGTATCCTTGTAACCAGTTATCAAACATGTTTTGCAATAGGTATAAACGATGATCAAGAATGACATCTCTGCCCAACTTCAGCAAGGGATCAGTGATTTAGTTATAGTAAATTAATTATAATTATACTTTGAACTGATTTTGTAATAGATATTAAGCTCACTCAAATGATACCTAATTTTAAGAAGTTTACATAGAAATAAATTGTTATGTTTATGTAAGTAGGTGTATGCATGGAAACATACATTTATCGAATGGCCGAGCCGGAATAGGGACATTCCGTTAATAGGACGGCCGTCTGTTAGCAGTTACACTGTATGAAGTAATTATTAGATGATTTATTGTATTTATACGATTTTAATTAGACAATTTGATTTAGATAATCGGTTAATTGAGTATTCCTTATTGAACTTATGAAGACTTTTCTCATTATTTCGGTGGTAATTGTTATTCGTAAAATATTTATCATTTTGTCAATTCCGACGGTAGGACGGCCATTCGAACGGGGAATACTGTCGAGAGTGGTCAGGGAGTCGTAGTTTTTCTGTAAACTGTTTTGTAAATCGTGTACTTGAGATATATTAAATCAAAATTGGCATCAGTAGACCATCTTTTATTAAATAGGTTGAAAAAGCTTATACATACTTACTTATTAAATTTATTAGAATAGTTTAGCATAGCTTGCATTGCCCTAGTTGCAAGCATTTTGACTAATTGGTGGAAACAATAAATCAGTATACGTTCAATACTCGACGGGTTCGGTTGTTTAACTCTCTTCGGAGTCACCACCCCTAACTAGCTTCCCTTAGCAGCTTCATCCCTAGCTTTAGCTTACTGTTTGGGCCGTACCCAAACAATAGTAAAAGTCAAAATTCAATGACATCGGCGATGCTTGAAATCTTTTAATTTTGAATGGCTAATATTTGTCAGTTTTTATCGTATCGTAGGCTATGGTGAATTATTCATTCGTGCTCGGCCCATGGATTATTTTTCCTTTCTTAGCCTCAACTTTTTCAATTGGCATGACACTGAAACTTCACATTCCATTTTGTGAAAAGGATCATCGGAAAAAATGATACACTAGATAGATTCTTCTAAGCTTGGTCGCGAGGAACAGGCGTAGCTTCACCTAGTTTCATAAACGTTTCAAAGTTTTCCTAGTGTATTAAACTAAAAATCTTTTGAGTTTTACCTTTTACAATCATAAACTTTCGCATTGACTCTATCTACCAAACTGCATAATTACTCTGTGTATGAAGAATTATCAAATTGATTGCGATTCCGAGCTTTCTGAATTATTAATATAAATTATGAATTCAGATAGAAATTAAGACCAAGCCTACCTAATCCCGGCCGAATATTCCAAGTTTATTTATATTATCGTAGGTAGATATGTCCGTAAGTAGTTCAAACAACAGAAAGTAATTTAATTTGAAGTAGAAATAGCCAGTTGTAATTGTAACAGCTGAACTAATCTTCAACAAGGTCGCTGTCCCAAAGCTAATTTAAATCTGTGAAACAAGAACTTCTACTGCTGAATTTTTGATGATTTGGAGGAGGATTTTTGGAGGAGGCAAGCAAGATTTTCTCGCTCTAAATTGGAGCAGCCCGCCTGGAGAGGTACCTCTTCTATAAGGCGTTACAGAAGATCGCAGCCAAATAACATTATTTGTTTCAAATAGTGTTGTGTTCCTGCGGTGAGTAAGGTTGCCAGAGCTCTTTAGGGGGAGGGGTTCGGCAGGCAACGCATTAGCAATGCTCCAGGAGTTGCTGATGTCAATAGGCGACGGTAACCACTTACCATCAGGAGGGCCGTAAGCCTATTTGCCTCCGTATAACATAAAAATATATATATAAAGATTTGTAAGGAAACTCTATACGATAGACTGGTGACTTTGTAGAGGCAGCAGAAAGTCAGCAAATAATTATGCTATTCCATTACATTCATTAATTCCATGGGTTGTGACTTTATGACAGACGTATGCAGCCGACTGACGTGATACTAGTTTGCATCAGAATGGCGAATAATGTTGCGCATCAGCCTCTAATAAATGTGGGTCGAATGTACCTTAATTCTACCTAAATGTACCAATAATACATTAAACATATGAATTAAACATAATATGAATGACGCCGCTTTCGTGCAATGACGTCTGACGCACTTGTCTGTACACATTTGCATGGTCACAGGGCGTTAATCGTACGCTTTTGACGTGACGTGAACCCACCTACCCTTGCGATAACTACCTCGCGACCAATTATGTTAATTTTGTGTAAGCAAATGCTATCTTGTTCACGTTCAGCACGATGGCGCTAAATTTGAGTGCTTCCTTATTTTGAAGGCAACTTAAGTATGGACTGGGCAGGTCTATATAGGTCGCAGCACCGACAACCGTTGAGGAGTATAGGTTCTCGAATGGCGACCACGAACCGGGTGACGCAGTGTTGGAAGGCTCCCACCCATCCTGCGTCACCCGGTTCGTGTTCACCATTCGAGAACCTTAACTCCTCAACGGTTGTCGGTTCTGTGAGCTATATGGCCTAGCATTAGTCACTAAGTTACAGCAAAATAACGAATAAACGATCAGGTAGCTTCGCTATTCCTGTCATTGGTAGTGACTACATTGCGAAGGTGCAGGAAGTTGGTGGATGTAGAAGGCTCAAGATCGATAGTCATGGCACTCGTTGGCGGAGTCCTATAACATTGGACTTCCTCTGCCGAAGATGATTTAAAAGTACTAAGCAACACGAGACTATAATTTCTTTGTGCTACTCCAATCCGATAATTAGGTAGGTATTTTCCGGCGCTAGCGGAAAGGAATCCGGAGTAAATTAATTTCTTTGGGAGCCTTTGTGTAGTTTTTTTTATTTCCTTCCGTGTCCAGAAGATAATATATATATTTAGAACAAAGTACACAGGGAAACAGGTTACAGATTGAACGATGAGACTGCAAAAGTTATAAAAAACTGAGTATATTGTCTTTTTGTTTAGATAACTATTTTGAAATTGTTTCATTATTATTTATTAATAAATAACTATTCCGGACATATCACACACGGTCAACTGATCCCAAACTAGGCATAGCCTGTACTATGGGTAGCAGAGACTAATATACATAATAGATAAATATTTAACACACAGACACAGAACAAATATCTGTGTTTATCACACAAATGTTTATCCAGTGTGGGGATCGAACCCGTGACCTCTAGCGCAGAAGGCAGAGTTACTACTAATTGAGCTATGAGGCCAGTCAATTGGTCAATTGGACCAACATACTTATTATTTACTTGGAGGAGGCCTATGTCCAGCAGTGGACTTCTACAGGCTGATGATAACTATTTACTCATTATCTGGGGTAACCTAATTGGGGCTAGTTTTTTAATACCTGGTAATTATACTTTTTTATTGCCTTTCTCTGCTGGTCACTCCACTAGATTATTGTTCGCAGTAGAGTTATTATTCTGCTTACTATCCTATTTTGTACATCAAAATCCTTCGGTAAGTTATGAGAGTACACAACCTAATATTTAGCGTGGTAAATTAATTAACATTTAAATTGTTTTGTCCTAAAATTTGCATCACAAAAGAGTCGCGTGAAATACCAACGTTACCATGAAGTTGACAGGACTATAAATAAGCCAAGACGAGGGTTTCACACTTGCACAGAATATTATCTAGTTGATTTATTTTTCTCATTTCATAGATACTGATGACTTATGAAGCTGTAAAGCGGAGCACAGTCTGTGAAAAATTACCTGTGAGCTCTGAAGGTTGTTTGCAACTAAACATACATAATCTCGTAGCTGCTACGGCGTAGAAGCTTTGTAACGGTTTTGCATGAATGAGTTATTTCTATGAGGATGAGGTGGAAGTTCGACATGAAACTCAGTGAAATCTAACCTCACAGGTCAATTTTACGCCACCATTAAATCTCGTAGGCCCGTAGCGGTTGTAACTTCAATGAGTGAGCGCCGACGGACAGAGAGCGGCGAAGCGGTTAATTCGCCAAACAATTAAAACTTAGCCTTATTAAGTTGTATATAGAGCTTATTTTTTGCTACTTACATAAATTTTCTTGAGTTATTCTACTCTAACACGACAAGGTATGTAAATTATTTTACAGAGTGAATGTTTTATTCAATGTGTAGTATGTCTGTTAGTTCATCGTTGAAACAGGCTTTCTAAATGCACGACGACGCGACAAGTTAACCATACTAAGCATTTACACGTAGATGAACAGTAATTACTTGAGTTAGGTATTTCAATTAACTAATTCCGTAGAACGTGCATTCCTGATTATCTCTTGATTTAAATTCTAATGCAATTAAATGTATTCGGCGTTGGATAATAATTGAATTGTATGCGATTTTTTGGCCCGATTTCTAAAAAGCGCGAATGTTTCATGGTCTAAACTATTAATATAGATTTAGGTTTGGTTTAGTGAATCACCTTGTATTATGTAAATAAAAGGTTTCTTACCTATAATGTGAGATGAAAGGTCGAAAATAAATAATAACTTTAAAATAAGCCAGAATTTCAGTAGCAGTTTTCATTTTGTCGTCGTAAGACGTCCACTATTGAAGATGGCATTTTTCAGAGTAACTTATAAAAACCATATTTTATTTCAATATAACTCCAAAAATATTTGATTATAAAAATATAACACACAAGGTAGAGTTTTGTATTGTATGATCTTTTTAATAAGAGGTCAAGACCTGTCATTAGTGAGAAAGTATGATATTCAGAATGTATTTAGTCAAAATTGTGACCAGACAAAGAAAACAGCTCTTAAATTATAAATCATTTGTTTATTTATCACTAAATATTTACATTTTCTTTCAGTGGTAGGTACGTTAGACTGACCTCGCTACAGTAATTACTAATTTAAGTATTTAATGCAAAATGTACAACATTTTCCCTAAAACTAAATAACGCTTATGATAACATAACGATACTCAAATTGTTGGTTTAATAAATATTTCAAAATGACTTTTATTTAAACTATTCATATTAAACAAAAATTGTGAATATTTCATTCTTCCATCTTATACCCCTCTTGCAGTAAACTGAGTACACAGAAGCATAGCTATATAGATTGGTACAAGGTATTTCAATTTTTTTTTTTAGAACTTAATACTTTGTTTAATAGATACTACATTTTATTCAGAAACAAAATAATCTTAAAAACGTCAATGTTACCTCAATAGATGCATGCTTAATTAAACTTCGTTTTTTAAAGCTAAATATAAAGTATGATTACAATAATATTTACAATACATGTTCATTAATATTATTTTTTACATAATTTTGTATGATATGCTTTATTAAAGTTAAGTTTAAGTATGTTCTATTAAAACATGGATATTGTTATGAATTTTACTCATTCTATTTAGGCCAACTCATTTATATTTATTTCATAATCATCAAACTATTTAAATCAAGAGTGAAAAAGTTATAATAAATCTCTTTGAGTTGCCAAGCAACATTATAAACATAAAACGTTTTGTTATAATAAAATAATTAATATATTAAATTTAATTATTTATTATTGAACATTACATTATTACAGGCGTTACTTGCGACAGTTAAATTATTTAACTAATGAAAATGTTCAAACTCCTTTTGTATCGAACACAAAGAGATCTTTTGATAAAACAGTACAAAATTACACAAAAACACCATCATTAAAAGGTTTAACCCAAAGAGTGATAATTACTTACGTATTTACAAAGCTACTAACTAACCTGTTTCAGTTTGTACCTAAAAAATCCGCAATCAATGAATTACATGGATCCTGATGACTCCAGTTTCGGAATTGACACTGTTTTACGTATTAAAAATATAGCTTATCACCTCGCACTCCGCGTTTTAAAATAGTATGTCATATTATCTAAAGAGATTGAAGAAAAAGTGCTCAGAAACATGTTTTTTACATATGGCAGCATTGAAAGCAGCGCAAGAGTGGGCAGGGGCAAGGCTTGGTGACCGCTGGATCCCGTGGATTCTGCAGTAGGCAGCCAGTTGTTGTCGAGGACGGACTGCTCGATCACGTTTTGCATCGTGTCTGTGGTGGAAGCAAAAGAAGTTGTGAGACGACTTTCATAGAATAACTATCAAATACCTTAAGGCCCGAATCAAGAAAGAAATAAAGAAAATACATTTTTATTTTGGACACACAAGCACAGCACAAACTAATTAGAAAAGACACTATAGGTTATAGAGAGGTGGGTAATAAACAAAGGTCGGCAGGAAGAAACAAAACTAGGGTGTTCATTAGTCCGTGCCGAGGTGCGTGAAAAAGGTTCCATCTCAGCTTTAATGCCGCACACAAAGTATAGCGGAATCAGAGGGGTAAGCACGAATAATTAACGATTGCATTACGCTTACGCAAATAATAGCCAATCAGAATTAAAACATTTCAAGCATCGCCAATATCAGTGGCAAATATTTGACTTTTATTATAGTATGGTAAGTGTAACGCTATCGTGAATTATTTGTGCTTGGGTCACAGTAATCAACTGACGGTCGATATATGGTGAGCGCTGACGTTTCGGCTGAGCATATCTACGGGTACCAATGAAACTTACGGATAACAACAGTGCCGCAAAGATGAATGCTACGTGCATATGACTCATTCGTCAGACGAGCACTATTTGGGCCCCCAAGCTACGGCTAAGCCTACGCGACCAAAACTTCTGCGAAGCGGGAGTGTAAGTCACGTGGTGTTAGATACCCTTGTATTCTAATTTAGCGCAAACCTAACCGAAATTAGTCACGACTTCGCGTTCGACTTTCGCGTTGCAGTCGTTCCCGCTTCGCTGACGCTCTCGCGCTTCTTCGATCGCGTAAGCTATATACCAAAGCCTAAAATTGAGTAAAAACACGTCAAATATCAATTATTAAAACTGCTTCATCAAGGGCAATCTTGATTTTCATTTTGACGTGATAAATCGTGGTCAGTGTCATAGAGATCCTATGAAAGTCTTCACTCAACAAATGTTTGGTGTCACTTAATCAAATTTCACGTCGCAATTGCGTCAGTCATGGATCACTTTTATGGTAGATGGGTGACAGACTACGGCTCTCTTTTATTGACACCAAAATTTCAATTTTTTATCACAATTGCTGTAATATTTGTTTGAGTTAAACTTGTTGACTGGTTGAGTGAATTGGTTAGGAAACAGGACAGGCATAGCTTTACCTAGTTTCTAAGACGTTTCAAAGTGAGCCTAGTGATTTTATTGAAAAAAAAAAAAAAAACTTGGGTCAGTCTCTTGACTTTTATCGCGTTATAAAAATGGGCTTTACAAATACTGACCTTGACCATACGTTGAGACGTCTGGCGTATAGAACTTTTGCTCGGCAGGTTGCAGAGGGACCACAAACCCTGTTGAAACAAAAATCTCGTTACACTTTGTGTGCTCGCCTGTATTGCTTTTTGTTGAGTCCGATTGATATTGAAACTTTGATAATGGATACTAGAATAAATATTGTTCTTAGTAACAATGCAGCCTGAAAAGAAACATTTATTCTAAGGCAGGTAACGTACAGGTATCGTTTACAATTTAGTTAAAATTGTGGGCAAGGTGAACAAGGTGATTCATAAAATGTACCCCAAAAGGGGCTTATTTTCTACCAATTGGTAATAAAGTTTGCTCTACGACTTTTGGAGGTAATTTTCACTGAAAAACATTATGCTAAATCAGTTCATCTCAATTACTCTGCTGTTTAAGATTACAATCTTGACGTCGAACTTCTCATTCAATTATTAAAAATACTAGGGGCGATGGGCTTGCAACCTGTCACGGAATGTAACTGGAATGAAATATGGAATACTCGTAATTGTTCGGACATGCTTCTGACTACCCGATTTTGACATCTTTAGGGCTCTGATAATATTTCTACCAATCTAGGAGATAGAAATTGAGAGCCTATTTTTTTTTACACTACAAATATTAAGGAAAATAATGGATATTTTTTTTCGCTGACGTACTTTCTTTTTGTCGATGATTAGGCCCTTTTAGGGATAATATACATACTATGAATCACCTTGTGTGCAACAGCTAGCCCGTTGCAAGCAATTTTGACCCGCATGGTGTGACTGAAAACATAAGCGCGGCTTTACGTCCCACTAGGCCAAAGCTAAATAACTTTTATTTATCTTACGTGGTGAAAGTTCGGTGGTGGTCGGCGCCGGCGTCGTTGTTGTTGTAGTAGTAGTTGTTGTAGTTGTTGTTGTTGTAGTAGTTGTCGTTATTTTGATTTCTGTGAAAAGAAAAAAGTTTTATATTGGATATTATAAAAATCATAGAATTCCCTTATTGTGGGTTATCGCTAAAAAAAAATATGTTTTTATTTAATCTTCCGGAAATATCACACACGGTCAACTGATCCCAAACCAGGCCTGAACTATGGGTACCAGAGACTGATATACATTATAGATAAATATTTAGACACAGAACGAACACCTGTGTTCATCACACAAATGTTTGTCCAGTGCGGGAATCGAACCCGTGTCCTCTAGCGCAGAAGGCAGAGTTACTACCAACTGAGCTATAAGGCTATTTGATAGAGCTGCGATACCCCTGGTCAATGAACTAAAACTAAAGCTAGTCATTGAGGAAACCAAATTATATTGAAGGTGGTGGTTAGGAAGTCCTTAAGATTTTCACACAAATGGGAAGTGCCCATCATATCGAGGGGAAGGTTGCGGGTTAAACTCCCGTCGAATATTTTTGGGATATTCAAAAAAGTATTTTAATAGCTTGCGGTATCTTCGAAACTCACTTGAGTGTTCAGCTGCTCATAGCATACGTGAAAAGCTGCACATAATGGCACAACTTTCGTCTCTCGGATAAGAGCAAATACTGCTGAAAACTTTTATAGCGGCATCCAAAGACCATAAACCGGCATCTTTACGGCACATGACGGAAACAAATCCAATTTTGGAAACGATGATTTCTTGTATGAATTAATGTGAAATGAGGAAATCCGTAGGAGAACCAAGGTCATTGTCATAGCTCTCAGAATTAGCAAGTATAAGTGGCAGTGGGCACGCCATATAGTTTACAGACGACAAAAAATAAGTTAAAGGTTCTCGAATGGTGGCCACGAACCGGAAAACGCAGTGATGAAAGGCCCTCAGATGGATGGACCGATGGACTGACGGCATTGTGAAGGTTGCGGATAGAAAAGGCGGAAGTCGGTGGATAGAAAAGACCATTTGTGGCACTCACTTCATGACTTCATCAGGCTGATTATTATGATGTTAGGTATGCCAAAATAAATAATCGCTTAAACAGTAAATGCGTTTATATGAAAGGAACCTATCCTTTCATTACTTCGTTACAATAAATACTTTCGCAAACACTAGACAAGAATAGTAAGAAAATTGTCTATTAGTCACAAGAGCAACATAAACACAAAGGAAATTAGTCCCATTTATCTAACATCTCTCTTGGGCCAGTTGAGCGTACAGGGGCCTTCCGCCTCGCATAGCGTTTCTTGCACAATGTGTTAACTACTATGACTGATCTACGAGGGCAATTAGCTCAGTTCAATGACAATTATAGTTCTTAGGCAAACTAAGGTTAATCTCATATTGGAAGCGGTTGTAATCAAGTTGAACTTGCTTTATATACAGAAAGAAAATTAAAACTAATACAAGTTAATATTTACAAAATACACAAGAAACAGTTGAGCTATCTAAATACGAACAAATAATATTACTTTTACTTAAATTATGCGTATTAGTCGGTTATAAGGAAGGAAAGGAGCCTCTAAGGCGCACTTTAATCCTTTCACTATACTGATTCTCAACCTGGTCACTGATCTAATACAGAATGCCCAAGAAAGAATCAGTGACACGTCAAGCAAGCAAGCGTATACGTCATTATACGTCTTGGTCAATCAGATCCATAACCCATCCATTCATATCCCATATTTGCTACTACGTTAAACCCCATTTGTTAAATATAACTTGCAAAAACCACAAACAGAAAAAAACACAGAGCTAGAGTAAAAGCACTCTCTCTTGCAATAACAAACATTATACAACATGGATCGATGATTGAAATAATTATATTTGACTTTTCACACCAACATAATATGAAAGAGCAGATTTAGAATGTGTATTTGCATTGGTTTGTACTGCTATACCTATTAAATCCAATTTCATGCAGATGTTCATGTACAGCAACATAATAAATTACCGGAGCGGACTCATTAATGAGTCGGTTTAACTCACAACGATGCATTTCTATGAAGTTCGACGTTAAATTTAATAGAAGTGCATCGTTGTGAGTTAAACGGACTTATTAATGAGTCCACTCCGCTCGCAGTGGAAGCGTGTTAAAATCTAGCCTCAATGCCCCAAGAACAAACCCTGTTTATAATGGCTGGTCTCTCGGCGTGAGTTCTGCAGGCGCATTCTGTAAAGACATTTCGAACCTCGAAGAGCTGAATCCGCGGTGACTTTAAAATTTCGTATACTGTAGAACTTGAAAACGCCTGTGGCGCCTCACTGACGTGACTTTCGAAATGAGTTGTCACTTGAGTGAATTCGAGTTCGAGTTCGAATTTTGACAGAATAGCTTAGCACTTTCTACTAATGTCAACTCACCGTACAGTCGAAGCGTTCCTTCCGCCTTGCCCATAGTGTTCGTAGCCACACATGTGTAAGTGCCGGCGTCTTCAGAGCTGAACTCCGTTATTACCAGGACTGTCCGCATTTGGTACTGGGAAATGCGCCCCTCCGAGATTTCATGTTTACCTCTGAAAGGATTATTGAATTACTAATGGTATACAAAACCCCTTAAACAAATTGGACAGATTCACCAGATTTTACTTGTGTAAACAGGACGGCTTGATTAAAGTCACAAATTCGTGAGCGGTGAACAAATTAATATCATAATTTGGTGGATAAATGCACCTAGTTTAGATTCAAGCTCTTTCCAATTGTATAGCCAATTCGTAAAATTAAGATTGGGTTACGATGGAAACATGATTTGCTGCTGATTGAAATAAACAAACATCGGGATTTATGGTTTTGTTGGTCCTTCGAAGGAATATTTTGCAAATTTATTGTCTCTACGTTTTGATTGACACGGCCCTGAAAACAAGATTACCTAGATAGAAAACTGATTACGCGCGGTACGTGATCTTCAATTTCAATAAACAAAAATAAAATAAATTGTTATGTGCATCACGTTTGCCTCGTGCCGAATTTAATTCGATTCAATCTAAGTTTGATTACAACAGTGGCTTTTAGCCAAATTAATGCTGTGCTGGTAGCTGCTAATTTTCATTATCTGAACATTAAACAAATTAAATTTTATCTAAGTAACGCGCGTTGACGAGAACTGACTCAAAGACCATTAATGAACGAGATAGCCGAACACTAAAATAACAATGTTCCACAAAGAGGGAAAGAACTACAGTCTCTTACAATCAAATTGTTCAACCAGTGAACCGTCGATTTCATTGGAGCATTAGTAGCGATAATCGACTACTCCCTCCAAAACTTTATTATAACAACTCTCCATCGAGGGGTAGAATTCAACTCAGAGTAAAATTAATAGAGTGATCATCTAAATCGGCACCGCGGTTAAACGAATTTGATGCCTCATTAACTTGAAAACAGCCCAGACCGTAAGCTCTACTATGGAGTTTAAACTTGTGTTGTCAAATGACATGAAATCTTGCAGAAAACCATGGTTGAATTTGAATAATTGCAGGTAATAAGATGGTACAAGTGCTGCCATTTTAAATTTCTGTAATAAAACAAAAGCTGTAATCCGATGGATTATTGGAATACATTTTGCCGATTTTATCGGGATTCTGCCGCGTTGAATACATGTTGAAAATGTAATTTGTTTTTAATGTGATTTTGTTCTGTTTGACCATGCTGAATAAATGTAATCGTAGTAAATCGAGTGACTAAAATTATCTGAACACTTTTATTAAGCACTGTATCTTTAAAATATTACTGATCGAGCTTTAACTTTTAGGACGAAGACGACAAAACGAGCTGAGAAAGCTGTGAGGCGTTGATTGCAGACCGTGCAAGATTGGTCGCTGTAGAATTGTATGGGAGGGGCTTATATTCAGCATAAATAGTAGGTAAATAGGTAAATAAGTTTGTATGAGCTTGTGGTCAATTCTGGTGTCGAAGCTTTTAGGGCACCCATAAGCTTAGCAGAAATGTCAGTGGCACGATTCCACAGCTACATTCTTTCGAAAAATACAAAAGCAGCTTACCCAGATAAAATCATTTCTTCTCCACTCTTCAGCCAATAGTTGATGGCTTGCGGATAGGCTTCCACGAAGCATTCTAGCTTGGCGTGTCCACCGGTGGGCACACCTATCACTTTTGTAGCTACTAATATTGTAGGTGCAACTGTTGACAAAACAAACACACAAGGTTAATTAATGAATCGCCGTGGTAGCCCCAGCTGAAGAATAGGCCCATCCATTACTACTTGTCGTGAGAGGCGACAAAGGGAAAAAAGCTAGGGGACATGCAGAAGCGTTCCCTATCAACAAAAGATCATTTGACTGGCCTCATAGCTCAGTTAGTAGTAACTCTGCCTTCTGCGCTAGAGGTTGCGGGTACGATCCCCGCACTGGACAAACATTTGTGTGATAAACACAGATGTTTGTTCTGTGTCTGGGTGTTAAATATTTATCTATTATATATATATAAATATATATCAGTCTCTGGTACCCATAGTACAGGATATGCCTAGTTTGGGATCAGTTGACCGTATGTATACCTATGTCCGGAATAATATTTAAAGATTTATTAGCCCTCGCCAACGCCCAGCGTGGACAGTATAGGCCAATCCCCCCAAAGGATTGTTTGGGTGTAGGCCGTACAAGGTCGGTCGCGCTGGAAATCTATGGGGGAGGCCTATTTTTAGCAGTGGACGTCCTACGGCTGAAATGATAGTGATGAATTAATTAACTAGTTAGTACTAGGTTCAATAATTAGTGTAATATGCTAAATGGAGACTTGTGTCAATTATGATGTTCACAGGTAAGTTAACCTGTGACTATCTTCTGAAATTACTAAAGGACCTGAGACTGTTCTCAGTTCTCCTTGGTTTAGTCTCTCAGATGGATACTACAAAGGGAGTTAATAAAAGGTCCTGTCCAAGAACAAGAAATAACAAATCAAAGACAAATGTGACACCAATCAATTCGCATTGAGCCCGCATCGGGGATTACGGCCACCCTATTCAAGTGGAGGCCTGACTCAGCAATGGGATCGTGTAAAGCCTTGCTTTCCTAAATCCTTGGTTTTCACTAAAGCGGTACCCGTTATAAATGACGGCAGATAAATAAAAGGTTTTAATTAATGTTATTTTTAACGTACAGCTGAATGGAACTGGATAACGGGAAAATCATAAAAAATAATAACTATTAAAAAGTGAATAAATTTTTTAGCACCGTTTTAATTATTTTAGGATCTGTTTAAAACCTATTTCTGCAAATAAACATATTGAATCTTGAACGAATCCAGTGAGAAAGATTGAAAATCTCGAAAGCAGGTGTCCGTATAGAATTTCAAAATCTTTGCAACCACATTATCCGCGCTATGAATAGGTAAATACTAAAGCTATGGAGAGAGTTATGCTCGGAGCCACTGTTTCATAAATCCGAAATGAAAAAATTCGTAGGAGAACCAGGGTCAACGAGCTCTCAGAATAAGGAAGTTGGAGTGGCAAAGGACATACATACAGCTCGCAGAATTGACAACCATTGGAGGATAAAGGTTCTCGAATGGTGACCACGAACCAGCGACGCAGTTTTGGAAGGCCCCCCGATGGACCGACGACATTTTTAAAGTTGCAGGAAGTCGGTGGATGAAAAAGGCTCAACATCTTGGATTGGATCTTGGAATAGGCCTGTGTGGCCTTGGTCCAGCAGTGGATTTCTTCAGGCTGATGATGATGATAGTGTGGCTGAATTTTTCATTTAACTCATTATTTTAAAAAATACACGTATAAAAAAATCTTGTAAAATAACAGTTGTAACTGAAGGTTCAGTATACAAGGCTGTAGTTACCGTCATGTTAATGCCGTTTCCCCGTTTCTGGGAACTCATAGCTGAGGCCGAGAACAAGTTTCAAGTAGATTGCGAGGTTGTCTGAAAGCTTCATTGGAGAGTACATCTTGGATGGACTCAGTCTTGATACGTTTTACGTCGGAGTCAGACTAAATAGTTTTAAATTGAATTTAACAGCTGAGCAGATGCTTAGGGGTCAGTAATCAGACCCTTCGTTTCTTATGTCGATTAGTTGTTTCTCAGCCCCTCTGGACACAGTCATTCAATATGTTTCGACCAATATTTATCAAAGGCCGGATGTGTGTCCGACCAAAGTAACTTTTTCTCAAAGTGGCAATGATCAATTCCTTCTTCTCCAATTGAACCACTAAACGATAATTTCGAAAATTTCTGAAATATTATTTAACTTAATTAACTTAATTAAAAACATCATCATCATCATAATTTATGGAACCGCTACGCTCCTCTTTTCCTTAGTGTATGCTTGCCAAAGGTAATGAGCGCGGTCCGTCTAAATTACCAACGCACTGCGTGTTATTATTTATTCTGTGTCAGCACCACTATGTACTACCAAGTCTACCAATATAGCCCGCAATAAATTTCTTTATTTAATAGTATACCTACCTCACTTATTATTTTATATAATATATCTACTATGTACCTACTTATAATATATAATATAACTATCCATTTATTAATACATACCTACTATAAATATTATGTTTATTGATGTTCGGCACGTCACGTCGCCTAGGCCCCGTCTGAAAACCAGCGCCGCACCGTACATATTATGTTTGGTGCAGCTTTATGCTGAGACGGGACCCATTTGCCCCACACAACGCATATCTACTCAGCCTACCTACCGCCTCACCTACCTACATGTTTTTGTTTTCTTATTGTGTTTTTGTATTACTAGGTTTAAGTATTTTTTTCTTTGTATCTACCTACCTACCTATCTACTTACTGCGTTGTGGGTCAAATAAATACATTTTCTTTTCTTTTCTTTCTTTCATTTCAGCCGTTCGACGTCCACTGCTGAACATGGCCTCCCCCACAGACAGAGCAAATTCCATAACATGTGGGGGGATTTGCCCATACTCACCACGCTGGGCATGCGGGTTGGCGAGCGCAGTCCGAGCTATCGTTGTTAAAATGAGTGACGCTGCTGCCCATCCCCTAGCTTTTTTCTTTTTTTTAGCTCTTAGTTTCCTCTCTCTTAGTCGCCTCTGACGACATCCACGGATAGGTAGATATGGAGGGGCCTATTCTTCAGCCGGGGCCACCACGGCCATAACGGATTAAATCATAATTTAAAACAATTTTGGGTTTTTATCCGGTGACCTGTCAGTCCGGGCTATGTTTTCGTGCATATATTTGTATGCTACCTATGTATGTAAGTGGCACAAATATTAATATTACGACATTGCACCCAAACGACTGGATGAATTCAAGTGCGTTATTTAATTTAATTTTAACATCTCTTCGATACAATTTTGACATACCTTCATATTGACAAATGTTCTAGATAATTGTAATAATTTAAGTATATATTTTTTTGTAAAATATGACTTCAAGATTTATAGCTACTTTTACTTACCTAATTTAAGGTAAAAAAATACCATCTAAGCTGACTATGTACCTACATGAAGCATGAATAAATGAAATGAAATGAAATTATGATACGTCAGTGCAAAAGCCGAAAATTCACTCAGTCGGGCTTTTTTTAATAGATTTTATTGTTTTACTACCAATTCGCATCATCGCTACCTAATAAAATAGATAGAATTTTACTTTGTCTAAGCCCACTGCTCACCTTGTGAAGTATGTTTGATCTGGATACCCTTTTGACAAATGGAGGAAAACCAGTGTAATTAAAGGGAGGATCTAATGATACAACGCTTCTGCAGAAGCCCTATTCTTTGGAATGTGAGTTGGAGGTTATTGGATTTCATTAATTTATCTAGAGTTTTATTACCAGAAAGTATCATATTCATACTTACAATTTACACTAAGCATTATTCTTTTGCTAACTGAAGGGGGTACATCGTTGGATGCGATGCAGAGGTAGGCTCCCATCTGCCGCCGTTCCACCTTCGTTAGATTAAGCGATTGTCCCATGTACATGTCCACTGCAAAAAAAGTACTGTTAGTAAGAAAAAACAGGTTCGGAAAAGATATAAAATTCTCAAGAAGCAATGAGATGTAACAATAGGTCCAAAAAAAGTTGTAGCCGGACGAAGTCGTATCCGTACATGGCCTTATGCACGCGCTGAGCACTAGGTACATACATATATGTTTAGCAAAATATCTCAGTGAGACAAAATATTTCATTCAGCTTCAATGTTATTTGTTTATTTGTGCAGGCTATAACGTAGCTCGGAGAAATATGAGTTTTGGAGCCCGTGAAAAACATCTTTTCTTACCCCTTACATAACAAAAGTTCCTTCGAAGAATTAGCACCAAAACTTTTAACAATCATAAAAGTTGCAAAAACTCATTCTAGAATCGAACTCCGCGTGATATCCGTTTCGTTGATATCACGAAATGGATAATCCTTACTAACTTAGAGCTTCTAATCTAAAGATCCCTTTGGCGAAGTCACACGTAAAAGCATGACAATGCCAATGCATTTGGCACAGTTCCAGGATCTGCAGGTCGGGTTATGGTCTGATTAGGTAAGTTACAAAATTATAAACTAAGCAGATGGTACTGGAGATAAACGGGCATAAATTAAGTATTTACTCGCATTCAAAACCCTTAGAACCTCCCACTTTAGTTGCCCCAAAATGATGTGATTTTTCTGGCTCTGACTACTATCGTTCACGCTAACTATAACATCGAACCAAAATGACGAAAAATTAAAATAGACTGCGAACAATGTACAAAATATACACGTGGATTTCATTTTCCTATTACATTAAAATACCATCAAAATTGACCGGAAGGCACTTTATGATGGACGTGCCTTTCCGTGCCAGTCCGTAGCCACCGTAAATCGAAGCTGTCACAATCATTTATAAAAACCTACACAGACCCGGCGTCCCCGATTTCGTTCTCTGTTACAAACAATTATTTTATGAATATTCATATCCAAGTCTGGAGGAATAGGCGTGGCGCACCTATTCATTCTAACGTAACGTTGGAAATTACCGACTTGTGGCGATTATGACTTGAATGGATGAATAACTTCATTATTTCATCTTATAATGGCAGGTACCTATTATTGTGAAGTGATTTACGATAACAGGCTTTACATCGATGCTTTGCAAAGAAAGAAAAAATATTTTCCCGTCTATTGCTTGCAAAGATATTGGTCATAGTCATAGCTTGCTACTGCGTTAGAGGCTAAGTTTTTTAAAGGCTAAGGTTTAACTTAATCCATATAAAGTGAGGTTATCTCGTCATTGAAGGTCAGTATGCGGACGTCCTAAGACTGAAATGATGACGATGATAATACAATTTTAGGAATTTAATTACCTTTCCTAAGCTCCCCCATTTCATTCCTTAGCTGGATGTTAGTTCCGTCTTCTCTCCTCCAGAGGATCCGTGGGAGCGGCCGTCCCTCCGCTTTGCAGGACAGGGTCGAGTCCTGGCCCTCTTGCGACACGAGGTCACTGCTAGTTCCTTCATCGACTATGTTTGGAGGCACTGACAACAAAAAAACATGATTAAATAAACTCAAACTCAACATTTTCATAAAGCCTAATTCATTTATGCAGGCACGTGAATATAATTGCTATTCATTCAGGTTTTAATCCTCACCCCTAAAAGTAATGAAAATGAGAAATTTGACACATCGACCTATAAAATACAGCCATAATTTACGGGTAAGCTGAAGCTTCAGCGACTACATTGTGATCAAATAATTTTTGCTCGCAGAACAAAACTGAACTTCCCTCATCATTCGACAAAACATGACTTTGATGAACACACCTCACAGCTTACTACCTGTCATGGGCACACACTTGGTGTGTGGGTAAGTACCACTATGCTAACGATTCGTTCCCAAGTAGAGCCACCTAATGAGACGTCAGAGAGCCGGAAAAAATAATTTCCACGATAATTATATCTACTACTCAGCATTGCTGGGACAAGAAATAAAAATAGAACTCATCATTCATCAATCACGATTTGATGATCAATTCACGGCCATGAATCAGTTCACCGAGTAAATGGGCGGTTGCTGAAACCATTAATTCTATGAGCCAGTTATACAGTTATGCCGAACAGCAGTCCTTAGTAGCTATATTTATATTTCATTTTGCAATTTTACTATGTTCCTGTGTGCACTTGTAGATACTTATAAATTGTTGATCGTGCGACCTAAGCGAGCAAAGATCTCGGAAACAGTCAGAGCAAATCGGCTTTGTATGTTTATTTGTTTAAGCAAAGTTAGCAAAAATGTCGAACAGTCAATCCGATCTGGGAATTTAGTAGGTCAGCAGGTTGTACTATCAAGATTTTGCTGGTTAGAATATGAGATAAATCGGCCAATTACGGTATTTTACAGTACGTGAACTGGGGTGTTTAAGAAAGAACTTTGTTTAAACAGTCGGACACGATTTTTATTTAGGTACGTAAGTTCAGGTAAGATTGGATATTAATTAGAACATGCCAAAGACGATTTTCAAAGTTTATCTTATTTCGGCCTCAGCTATCATCGAAGCGCCAACTTTCGATACATCGCGAGATCTCAGTTCGGAGTGAACCACTAGCGTAAATCAGTTCACGTTTACGGGTCAAAAGACAGACAGTTCGTGCAATAGCCGGACGCCTAAAGCTGTTATGATAAAATGAAATAACATTTAACGTAAATCAGGAAAACTTCTGGCAATATCTACCTCACGGAGGAAATGTGCCGACTGTAAATCACAAGCGAAGGCCGGGAACAAAACACTCAATGCAGTAATGGAACGTGATGGCACGTAGCCATTACCAGATGTAGAGGACATCGGAGTAACAATCGAACGGCCTCGTTTCCTAAAGTTCGTATGAGCTATTTGGATATGGTGAGCAACTTCGATGATGGAGTTGAAAGAAAGAAGATAGACGAAAATACTTTTTTTTTTATAAACTTTATTACAGCTAAAATAGTTTAACATCTAGACTGAGTAGCTTTGTGTCTTTGTATATTAGCTTGGAACTATTACACTAAGGAACCTAAATAGGTACTGGTGATATGCACAGTACTGTCAAAAATGGCCGCTGCTCAACACAAAGCTACAGTAAGTAAGTAGGTGGTTGGTATGCAGGCAGGTATGGACGACCTCAGTGGTGTAGCAGTAGAGTGCCCCTCCAAGAGAGGTTAGATTCACGCGGTGAGAAAAAAAATTGCATGACCTGCAAATATTTGCTCCGGTCTGGGTGTTATGGTACCATGGTACTCGTAGTTTCTGTGGTAGAGGTTATATGTATTAGAAAATGCCAGCCAGTGGGAACAATCCATAATGGAGACCCCGCTGGACATACTGTTTGAAGAAATCATACAATAGTATGAGCGTTTCTTGCATACTACACCGTAAGAACGGCTCTATGCCATTCTTACGTTTTTTCTAGTAGTTCATAGCCGCAATTCATTGCTTGCTCGTTTGTACTCTGATGGCACACTTTGTTCTGTGGTCGGGATCCAGAATATTTTAATTGAAGGAAACAGATTAGTGAAACGTGCCGGATTAAAAAATGTTTAATTGTGTAATCGGATTACATTAAATAAAACTTAAAAAGCTTTCTTTTCTCGAGCCCTGCTTTTCGTTTCTTAAGTACCTAATGTTTTGAATTTTTTACTAGCTTTCAGCAATGTGATGCATATAGATTCAAAAGCTAATTAAGTACTTTCAAGCGAATAATTTATAAATTACGGACCGAAAGATGGCTCTTAAAAAGTGATGTATACAACGTGTTCCGTAACTACTTAGTATACATTCCTTAAAAGCCTTACCAAAAAAAGAAAAAATATTAGCGAAAAACAACAATTTTTCAATTGCAATTGCCCGAAAGCTCTTTTTGGTCTTTTAATCATCCTTATAATGAATTATTAAACTTACGAGAAATTTGACAACTGATTAATTGAATTTGAACTGATTTGAAAAACAAGTAAAAACAAATTCAAGTAATGAAAGTGTTATTATTTCTGTTACCTAAGCTTATTTCTAAGCAGCAAATCTTGGTACAAGTAATAGTTTCTCCATAATATCAGCTTACTGCATGCTTCAAGAAGTTCTAGCGTCTCGGAAAGCCCCCGAGACCTCTCCAGACATCAACTATTAAGAAATCTGCCTCTAGGCACTAACGCTTCTAAAATTTAGTACGCGTGGAATAATGAAATTTATACAAGGTTATTCATAATATGTATGGTATCCCGAAAGGGGCTTATTCTACACCCAATAGGCAATAAAGTTTGTTCTACGACTTTTGGAAATTTGTCATTTTTCATTGAAAAAAACTCAGCTGTTTTGGAGTCAAATCAGTTCAAATTCAATGAACCAGCTGTTTTAGGTAGAAACCTTGATGCCGAACTTCTCTGTATGTAAAAATCAGCTGTTTTGGGGTCAAATCAGTTAAAACTCAATGAACCAGCTAATTTAAGTTGCAATATCGATGCCTAACTTCTCTTACGTTTAGTGATTATCTAGGTATAAAGATAATAAAAATACCAAAAACAGATAAATTGAGTAAGTGGGAGAAAAAATAATGGTTACACATTGATGTTTTTTCTTCGCTAAAGCTCTTTCTTTTTGTTAATATAATAACCCCCTTTCGGAATGGTATACATGTTATGAATCACCTTGTATACATTATATTTCACTGGTTGTTGAGATTTTATTTATTCATTTATTTTTATAATTTTAGGAAAACTTACGGCTAATATGATATTAATGAAAACAATGAGTACTTAAAGGCTAATTACAAGTTTCCACATATAGGTGAAAGTAACTAAATTAAAACGAAACAGTATAAAGGTAGACGGCACCGCACGTACCACAAAGAGAAAACAAAATAAAAAATATATATACATATAGTTAAAAAAAAAATCAAAGCTACCTACTAATTAAAAAATAAGTCACACATCAAACGTTTCATACGCTTGATAGTTGTGTTAAAAATGTCGACTTCAATATTGTCAACACCACTAGCCACTAATGTGTTAAAACATCTGCTTGCTCTGTTTACGATCCGTTTTGTCTCCATGGGTGGCCTCGGCTGAATAATTCGCGTCCCACGGTACAGTTTCTACGCGGCAATTGAATTGTGTTATTTACGTGTATGTTAGTTTATAAGGTATATATTTGTATATGGGCAGTATTATAAGTATAATTCCATCTGTTATCATTCTATTCTTTGCCTGAAATAAAGTTATTGAATTGAATAATGTGAATTATTCTGCACTTAAATCGATTCCGATCGGCCTAAGGTTAGTACGCTCGGCTTATCGCCAAGTAGGTCGACAATTGTGCTGAGTTCGTATAAGTACCTACCTACATCCTACTGTCTGAATTTATCTACATAACCAATCGGCGCTATGACTTCTTTACATTATGTAACTTTTTTTAAAACTCTTTCAAATTTAAATTTCAGTTATAATGGCCATTCTGGCTGGCTGAGGAATAGCCCCCTCAATATCTACCTAACCGTGGTAGAAGCAAGAGGCGAAAAATAAATAGGATTACGCCTTATATCCGTAATTTGCGTGAGCCCATTTCTTTTCAGAATGGTAGACATCTGCCCAGATCCTTAGTCGATCAGATCCTTGAAGATGTCAATGGGGGGTAATCAGAGGCAAAGCCGAACATTTGGCATATTCCCGCATTTTACCGGAGTGAGTATTCCATACCTGACAAGAACGGAAGCAAATAAATAAATAAATATTCCGGTCACACGGTCAACTGATCCCAAACTAGGCATAGCCTGTACTATGGGTACCAGAGACTGATATACATAATAGATACATATTTTACACTCAGACACAGAACAAACATCTGTGTTTATCACACAAATGTTTGTCCAGTGCGGGGATCGAACCCGCGACCTCTAGCGCAGAAGGCAGAGTTACTACTAACTGAGCTATGAGGCCAGTCAAAATGGCGGCTCCACTTACTGGTACTTACTGGTTTCCTCCCGATGTTTTCCTTCACAGTACTAAGCAAGTGTTATATGGCAATCAAATTTTTCGAATTGATAAACTTTTTAGTGCACGACATGCCAACACGGCTGTAGTAAGAGGCAACTAGGGTAAAAGTTAATGGAGCGTCGTTATTCTGCTCTCTAAATTCTCTATTATGAAATGGATTATGAAAATCTAGGAGGCTACATAATTTCAAAATCGCATCCATACAAAAATCTGGTTTTGTATGGAATATGATCAGTGCATGTGCTCGCAATTGGATCTAAACTTCATCCCATACAAAACAAGCTCCTTATTTTTATAAAATCTAACACCTTTGAATAAAACTGTCCTCAAGGAGGTACCTGGTAAGATGATTCGCTGTATAACTTGTCTCAGCGGATAATTAAACGATTCATTCCTTTTCCTTTGTTTACGTCTCAGTAAATAAAGGACCTTTTGTTATGGGTACATAAATATGCCAATTAACCCTATTTATTTGTACCATCTATCTTCAGATGGTCCTAATCATGAGTCATAAGGAAAACGTCTCTACCAAATAGGGAAGGGATATAATAGATTTTGGATAGCCATTAGCGTATAGGGTTGGTATAGTGCAAGACACTTTTATGATTACATGGTCCCAGAAAATCAACTCAATTTAGTGTTATTCAAGAATTATGAGCTGAACATCGGTCTCCCCCACAGATTTTTAGTGAGACTAGCTGTCATGTGGGAGGAATTTGGTCTTACTCACCACGCTGGGCACGCGGGTTGGCAAGCGCAGTTTGAGTTATCATTGTTAACCACTTACGATATCCACGGGTAGGAGATGTGGAGGGGGCCACCACGGCCTCGGATAAAAAATATTGTTTATTTTTAGTAAGTTTAAAAATCTGCTTCCAGATCAGAAGGGTTAATTTCCTTGACATAAAAAAATAAAGAATCATTTTCTTTGATCATTTGCCGGAAGAAAGAAGCAATTAATTTACAATTTTGGGATACTAGGTTAGAAATATCGTAAGAAGTGAACGCATAACCGACCTTTTACGAAAGTGCTTTGTAACTTTTTCACCTCATCTTTACGTAGTCTGCCCTTATACAAGGTGATTCATAATATGTATACTATCCCGAAATGGGCTCATTCTAAACCCAGTTGGCAATAAAGTTCGACAACTTTTCGAAAATCAGCTGTTTTTGGGTCAAATCAGTTCAATCTCAATTATTGAACTGTTTTAGGTGATCTTAATATAAATAAATAAATATAAATATTCCGGACATATTCACAAGGTCAACTGATCCCAAACTAGGCATAGCCTGTACTATGGGTACCAGAGACTGATATACATAATAGATATATATTTAACACCCAGACACAGAACAAACATCTGTGTCAGTCACAAATGTTTGTCCAGTGCGGGAATCGAACCCGCGACCTCTAGCGCAGAAGGCAGAGTTACTACCAACTGAGCTATGAGGCCTGTCTTAATGCTGACTTTTTGTACGTTTAATAATAAGTTATAAAAATGATGAAAATTCAGTTTTTATATCACAAATATTCAGAGGATAGTAATCTTATCTGCGAAGACAATACAGTTATTTTGTATGGTCGCTAGGTACTGTTTGTAAGGAAGAAATAACTTGAAATTATGATCACGTTGAATTTTTTTGGATGCAAATTGAATTGATGGGCCGAGGACTACAAAATACCTAGAAGATATAAATTTAGTAAAGGCAGAACAGAAGCTTCGAACTGAAAAATATAATTAGTGTGGGAGGAGCCCACGCTAATTATATTATTCGTAGAAATAAATTTAATTCTGATGCTAGCTATCAAAATATCATTTATTTTCTACACATCAAAAAGGGATAAGATAATAAGAAATAATAATAATAAGAGGATATGAAAAATTCCATCTGTTTTTATTCTATTAGTGGCTGAAATACATTTAAGAATGAAAATAAAATTATTTCCATGATACACATTCGTGGGTTTAGCCGAATTATGACAATATACATGCGTATGTACGCAAGATATATATATAAGAATTGGCTACGGCATTGCACTCCATGTGAAGTCTCATCTAGGTGTCTATCGGATTGCTGCAGTCTTGAACTGGCTACAATTTACAATAGAGCTTATTCGTTAAAAGCACAAACCTGGAAATCTGTTCAGAATTGATAGTAGAATCGATTAAAAGAGGACTTTTTTTATAATTGAATAGTTTCTTGGTGTAGACTCAAAACGTATTTGTTATCTTAAAATATCTTCATCATAAAATATTGCTAGTTATAATACAAAAAAGTGCGATTGATACGACTTTATCGTAATTTTCGCAAAAACCAATTTTTAAATTGTTTTATGCTGAAATCGATCTTTTAACTCTGAATATCAGGTTAGACATTTTACGACATTTTACACCCCTGTGTATTTGTAAATGTAATTGTAAATAAAAATACCATCAGCTCACAAAGTAATTGTAAAAAAAACCTACTCAGAAATGAGCACGGGTTTATTATTTCTTATCAAATTTCGCAATTCCAATCACAATTTAATTCGACGAGTTTCATTTCCATTGACTGTTATAATCCATGTTAGCCTAGTGGGAGGTGCCTTGACTTTCGATCCGTAGGTCGTGGGTTTAAATACTGGTCGAGCTCTGCACGTAGGTATTGGTCATATCTATCATATGGTTAAGACCGACTAGACTGAGAGGATGGTATTGGTGCTGAGCAAGCCCTACATGTCCCAGGAACTACAGCGTCTTGTAAGTGAGTACAAAGTTCCACCTATAAGTTGTATAAACTGTACAGAATAGATGTACTCCGCGATCAACTCGCTCCCGCCCCCTGTTCGCTCTTAACACCTGTCGCACTAATTCGGGTCTTCGGGCACCCATTCGTCGTATGGTTGAGTCCTATAACACAGATTTTGAATCTATTGCAGATATCTTCGCTTGTAGTACTTATAAATTTAAGACATTACTCAATAATGGACTTCACAATGAAGAACATCATGAATTAAATACGTTCTGATTGGTTGCAAACTCAATTATTATATTTATTTTCTCTTAACACTTCATAAGTTATCCTGATAACATATTTTTCTTTTATCATTATAAGCTTTCTCAGCATAGGATTCCCGTCATCTATTTCTTTTGTCACAGCAGATAATAAAAATGTTTTTTTATTACGGGCCCTCTAGCTGGACTTTTTTGTTACTCTTATATACTAAGTTGTGGATAACGTCGTGGACTACATTATTAATAACTTTGTTGTATATGAAATTATGTAGCTACTACTCACTGTATCTTACATATATAATGTAGTTGTTTGTTGTTCCTAAATAAATAAATAAATGTAAAATGGCTTACTTCTTACCATGAACACTCAGAAACACGACAGCATTACACATGACAAGTCTCAGGCAGGTATTTTAGTAGCCCATCGCTGCTGAAATACCTGCCAACCTAGGCGTTTTCGTAACTCTACAATCAATATGCATAACATCACACTTTAAATCCTTCCAGCCGATAAAATATTCGAACTGTAGAATCTAGGTCATGCCGCCTGACACTGAAGGAGCAAATCGTATATTTCGCCGCCTCTGCTCAATGCATCATGTCTCCGCTAATGGTAGTAGCTTAGCCGCATACCGCTTTTACGTAAACGGCAAAAAAAAGAATTTGCGATTTTGGATATACCTAAGGAACAAGTTGGTAAGCAAGGCGATGAAATCGATCGTCTTTAAGCTTTACCTTACCTCTTCTAAATCTGTAAAACT
The DNA here is from genome assembly GCA_947579855.1 of Anticlea derivata. NCBI lineage: Eukaryota > Metazoa > Arthropoda > Insecta > Lepidoptera > Geometridae > Anticlea > Anticlea derivata. The sequence continues at coordinate 4,327,341 of OX388271.1, read as the reverse complement.
GTTGCGTAGCCTAGGGGTCCGCTTAGAAAAGAATTCCCGAAACGAAACCCTTAGGAGTAAAACGATATAACTGTGCACGAAAATATCTTCACGCGAACGAATTTGCGTGGGTTTCCACTAGTTAATATATATTATTATTAGATAAAAAAATATATGTATACGAGTATGTTGGTACATCGGACCAGTCATAGCTTTTATATCCATCGCAAAAGATGTTATTTGAAAACGTGTTCTTCGAGCTATCCAAGTAAACCACGCGTTATAGCGTAAGCAGCAATAAGCTGAGTCAGGGCCTGATGGCCTGTTTGCCTCCGTATAACATAATAAAAAAAAAACAATGCCAATAATTCGTAAAAAGTTCAAAGACTTACCTAATACATCTACACAACCGATCTGCTTCTTCATAGTGCTAGTATTTATCTGGCACATATAGCACCCCCGGTCCTCCACCTTCAGAGGTCGAATGTGAAGCTGCCATGACCTGGGAGAATCGTTGGAGACCGCGTATCGGGAGCTGTGGGTCACCAGCCGCGTGTGGAGGGTAAGGATGGTCTGGTCATCTGCTCTTATCCACGCCACCTGTGAATAAGTTACTGGTTCAAAACTCACTCAGTGTTTCCACTTAGGATTATCATCATCAGCCTGTAGAAGTCCACTGCTGGACATAGGCCTCCCCTAAAGAGTTCCACGACGAACGGTCTTGAGCCTTCTCCATCCACCGACTTCCCAAAACCTTTACAATGTCGTTGGTCCATCGGGTGGGGGGCCTTCCAACACTGCGTCACCCGGTTCGTGGTCGCCATTCGAGAACCTTTACTCCCCAACGGTTATCGGTTCTGCGAGCTATATGGCCTGCCCACTGCCACTTCAACTTGCTAATTCTGAGCTATGTCGGTGACCTTGGTTCTTCTAAGAATTTCCTCATTTCCACTTAGGATAAAAGGCTGAATTACTTTTAATCAATGAACTCTACCGAAGAGTCCTTAAATATCTCTAACATCTTCAGTACTATGTGTATCATTTACGATACACATTGTGAAATCACATGTGTATCTTTCAAGGTACACGCTCCTTATGAAGGGCAAGGGTGTGTGAAATATTTTTTATGGGTTATCCTAACAATTAATATCAAAAAGATTGGAGGTAAAAAACTGGTGGTATTTGCTTGAATAATTGCTTTGAGTATGTTCACGAGTGTGGGGTTCTAAGCTTAGGCCGGTCCGACTTTGGATAGGTATTTGCGTCGCATAAAAACGTAAGAACGTATTGATATCAATTTTTCCATATGGTACGCTAGACACCCCAACGCGGGACGTCAGTGCAGACCTTATTCCCCCACTTAGAATAAGAATTAAATAGTAAAAGTCAAATATTAGTGAATGACGATGCTAGGCAATTTTTACATTCTGTTAGCTAATATTTGACATAATATGCTATCGTATAGCACGCTATCGTGAATTATTCATGCTCAGACCACTTGATCCTTCAGAATTAAATAACGTTTTTCCTTTGTTATAAAGACAGAACAGCCGCATTATTGCCATAAAAGATAAACTAACTTAACTGAGTTGAGAACAGCTGGTACATTTAAACTGTCGTGTTTTAATTCATTTTAGTGCAGAGTTTTACTTAATTTTACAGTTCGCAACAAAGCAACCGCAGTAAAACTGCATTTTGTTAAGTTTTGCTCAAAGAGCAGTAAGTTTTGTTTTAACCTCTGTAACGTTTAACTGAGCAAACAGAAGTTTTTAATTGGCAACTTAGGAATTACATTAAAACACACTGTGAACACATCTGAACATTGTTTTTTGTTACCACAGAACAGCCTTACCTAGTTACTACTATTATGTGTTTGTAACATTAAATTCGTACACAAAACTAAATTATTATTTTTTTTTGTGAAGATAGTTTTCATTTTTAAAGTTCCTAAGTCCAACAGGGATAGGTTTCATTTTATGTTCGCAACGTCCTGCCGTCCAGGGCCGCTTAAATCGCACACTCAAGTGGGAACGGGTCGAGATACATATTACAGTATAGCTATATATCGGTCGGATGTGTGCGATATGTATCGCACGCTATTTGAACACGGCAGAAAATTATATTTTATATTTACGGTCATCATCATATTGGTGACACCTACAACGTTACAAAATGAAAACTTTGAGAAAATATTTATTCAGGGTACCTATCCTAAACGTATAGCAGGGTTATTTTTACGTACCCCATAGCTAGTTATGAAATCGTATCTTATGAAAAGAGACATCATTTTGTACTGACTTCGGAAGCCTTCACTGTGCGTGGTCAGTTAACTATAACCATCTCATTACTAATAATTGTGTCTTTAGTCGAGTGTATATTTTACTCAACGCACAGACTGACTTTGCTATCAAAATTTAAACTTCTCAAAATATCCCTCAAAACTACGATAACATACGAAGACAACATGTATTAATATTCAAAACACAACTTTCATCAAAGAGAATACATTTCATTACTTTTTCTCAAAAAGATGAATATTCGTCAATTTTACTTGGAAGTGGAGGTAGTAATAATGAAATCAAATAAAAACGTAACACAAAGCCGTTACGCAGGACCTTGTACTAATGATAATATCGTAAAAGAAAAAAGCAAATCCGAGAGATCCTGAAATCAAGTGAAATTACGTTAAATGTAAAATGTACAGAATAAGGAATTTGGAATGTTTCAACAAAAAAAAAGTGAATTATTGCCGTCCTTTTGCGCTCATTCAGTTTACTTTAATTCAATACTGGATACGAAGCTCAGTGAGGATTATTCTGAATAGCCTATAAGGTCACAGAATTGGCACAAGGCAGTGCTCTTAGCACTAGTTCGGAATTTAATCACTGCACAAATATTTATTATGTGAGTTGAGCATGATACTAGCGAGTAGATAGAAACTTTTGCTAAACCTGCAAGGAGTCGTTCAATAACTTCTAGTTTTGGTAAATTTTTATTAGAGTCAAAAGTCCCCAACCCCCTGGCTAAGCTAAGCAATTATAACGAGATGGCGTGTCATGACGTATTAAAGGCAATACACCATGCTCTGTGGTAGGACACGCCCTTGGCCAAGTCTTTGCAATAACGTTTGCACATTCAATGACGCAGAAGCTTGGCTTAAACTTTTTTTATCGCGGAGCTTGGATTTGAAACAAAGTTATGGTGAATTCCTGATTTCAATATTTGGGAAGTACCTCTTGGTATTGTCTCTTTATAACTCATGAACCAACAATAGAAGCATAATAATATTATACATATTATGTTACCACATGCAACATCCCGCTGTTTTAAAACAGTCACTGAAGTTTTAATTATATGCGCAGAAAGTTAAAGAAAGTTTATGTGTAGACTCGACACTAGGCTACACTGTTTTGTAGGTGTCAACTGGCATCATGGTAGCACAACACCCAGACGCGGAACAAATATTTGCAAATCGTGCAAACATCTATCCCACCGCAGGGATCGAACCTGTAACTCTCGCCTTACGTCTCATCCGTAGCCCAGTTTTATCGTAATATCCTTGTAAAAAATATCAAATACAATTGTGTGAATATCAAACCCGTGCAAGAACTTTTCAGGGATTGAAAATTATCATTTCAATAAAATTTAAAATTGTACCTTATATTGTTCATTTAAAAATTCTCTACTTTTATTTCCGCGATGGAAAGTGCCTCGGGTAAGCAAGCATTACGTAAATTCGAAATCGAGCCTGTGATTTCTCTGCATGATAAATGAGTTCGGAGAGTGAGGCAATCGGCTTACAGGATTTTTTAAAAATTAATATTGATTGTGCTTTGCTCTGGGTTGATGGACATAAAAAAAACGTAATTATGTAAATTTCACTGTGAAAGTTCAGACCAGGATCAATAAACCATGACTTTATTATACGTTCTATTGTCAAAGTCAGTATTACACAGTAATAATATAAATATTTTCTAGTGGTTCGCCTCGAACTGAGATCTCGTGATGTCTGGTAGAAATCGGTGCTTCGATGATCGTTGAGGCACAATTAAGATTAACTTTAAACTAACTGAACATCGCTTCTTAAGCATGTTCATAATATCCTAAAATCTTACCTGAACTACGAAGAAATTGCAAATTTACCAAAAGAGCACCCATTATATTGGTTTTTAAATGTTACTATTTTCATTGTATCTCATAAACCAAAAGGCTCAAATAAAAATAAAACTTTTTTGAGTTTATGAACAAAGCTATTGGACCCCTTTAATAAACCCTTGACGGAATTCGTTGTTATTATGTGGTTATTGCAAAGTATGTTTAGTCGTTTTCGTTTGTTCAACAAACTAAATGCCAATGAAAACCAACTACAGCAAAAAAAATCAACAATGTATTGTAAAATTTTAGTCTCATTTTGAAATTCCAGCAGATTATCCTACCGATATTTCCCTAAGGTCGGAGTTCAGCCACGGATCGACGAATCCGCATACCTACCTACCTACACCATTTATGAAGCAGCCTTTTTCTCCACAAAGAAATCGCCTGCGCTTGCAATTTTGCTCCCATGAGCTAACACTTCTGACTTGCCGAGTTCGTCATATTTTAAACTAGCTTCCGCCCGCGGCTTCGCTCGCGTTGTACCTATATAAAAAGTTGCCTATATGCTATTCTAGGTAAATAACTCTTTATATTCCAAGTTTCAACGAAATACGGTTGAGCCGTTATGGCGTGATTGAATATCGAACATCCAAACATCTAAACATCCTCACAAACTTTCTCATTTATAATATTAGTAGGATACGTTTCTATCCGCGTTTGAGTAATAAAACAGATTTGGTTACATCAGAAAAGAGACGTTTCATCAATATATGGAGCCTGAGCCTGCACTGTGTACACTACTCTAAAATATGGCTCAGTAATAAAGTTAACGTATTTAATTGGTTATTTTATTTAAATTGACTTCGTTCTAAGGTACATTAAGATTTTCTTCGAGAAAGAGAGCAACACACAGCGCTACAAAAATATGGCGGATGGACGTGCGTGAAATGTCATTTTGACAACCTACTTCTATCTGGCAAAACAAAAACATCAAATCAAACATCATAACATGAAAAATATGTCAATGTCATGTCAAACGCCAATTATAAACCAACATGGCGGCCTTCAAATAGTGTTCATATAGTAAAAAACTTACCAGAAAAACTATTCTTGTACCATCGCTAATGTCTTCAAATTAATGAAACTGTATTTTTCTTGTAATCTCCTATTTTTTCCTAATTTTTCTATGTAGAGTACATGGACCAAGCCCAGAATGAAATGGCTCCTTTGAATGGGGAAAAATATTGTTCATTTAGGCCTGCTTTGATAATACGGAACAATGCTTGTCGTGTCACTGGTTCTTTCTTGGTCATTCTATATTAAGGCAGTGAGGAGGCTGAGGTGTGGTGACCCTGAAAAGGGCCAATGACTGTGGGTGAGAGAATTAGTGTGGTGATAGAAGTATTGAAGTGCTCCTGGAGTGTTTGCGTGCACACGTCACATGTCTTTCAAAGGTTCTTTATGCAGGTTTCCTGAAGATATTTTCCTTTGTCGTTGAGAGCACTAGTATATAACGCACACCATATTCCAATGGTTCACGTCCAGGATTCGTACCCAACTTTGGACCGGAAGGTGGGGTCACTACCACCCATAAAGCGCTCGCAACAAATCAGAACAATTTTATTCAATATAGCCTGCGGAAAAATAAAGAAATGTAAAAAAAACATGGAATAAATCAAAATCCACTTTGAAGAGACTAGCTATCAAGGAAACCGAAAAATAGATTGGCGTGTTCCAAAACCCGTAGGCTCTCCAGCTTTGCAAGGATTCTGAGAAGACTTAAATAGAGCCCAAGAGGTTGAAATCTCTAGCTTTTTATAGACGAGGTAATATTTGGTAAATAATTCTACAAAAGGCCTTTTGAAGGCATAAAAACAACTTAATCATGTTTTTGTTTCACGTAAATACATTATTGGTAAAATATGTAAATTGATTTATGTCATTCAATCACTTTGCTTGAGCGTGACGTCGTCGTTCAATCAGTATGAAACTCGTTACAAAAATATTTTTTCGTAGTAAACTGTTGATTATTAAAATAGTTATAAATATTTATTAGTTTATATATTAGTTATAATATTTTAGTATATAACTAATTTATCCACACAACATATCGTTTCTATTACAAATTAATTCAAGGTGAATTCTTTTTTCGAGATTAGGCTATCTAGTATATACTAAGACTAGTTGTCCCGCTCGCGACTTCGTCCGCGTATTTTACCTACCTAGACTATTTTCCATTATCCTTGCCAAAGTACTAACACTTATTATGCAGCTATTTACCTACCGTCATCGTAACCGTAACCGTCACCGTCCCGCGACCATAACCGTCACCGTCACTGTCACCGTCCCGTTACCGTCCCAGTCCCGTCACCACCTTTGTCACCGTCACCATTATGTTCACGGAAGGCCCCCCACCCGATGGACCAACGACATTGTGAAGGTTGCGGGAAGTCGGTGGATGGAAAAGGCTCAAAACCGTTCGTCGTGGAACTCTTTGGGGAGGCCTATGTCCAGTAGTGGACTTCTACAGGTTGATGATGATGATTATTAACCCTCAAGGCCTGCTTTTCATAAAAGTCATATACGTATATCTTATTACTTATAGCTCTTAACCTGAACACCGATTTTTATGTCTGTAACTTCAAAAACATAGGACTTTCAAAGAAACTTTCAACCCCCATTTCATCCCCTTTGATGTGAATTTTCGTAAAATTCTTTCTTAGCAGATGCCTTCGTCTAGTGAGAAATTTGCCTGCCGAATTTCAACTGAACAGGCCTCATAAATTAAAAAATCCCATATAAACTTTCATCCCTTATTTACACACCCTGAGGGTGGTTTTTCAAAAAAAAATTAGTAGGTATTTTATTACTTTGAACTGTTTACCTGATAGCCGATTTTGATGTCCCTAACCTCAAAAACATAGGACTCCCATATAAACTTTCATCCCCTATTACCACATCCTAAGGGCTGTTTTTCAAAAAATGCTGATAAACGTATTTTTTATTTTTGATAATTTACCTAAAACCCGATTTTGATGTCTCCAACTTCAAAAACATAGGACTTTCATACAAACGTTCAACCCCAATTTCAACCCTTTAGGAGCTGAATTTTCCAAAATCCGTTCTTATTGCAAGGTAACATCTTTTAAAGAATTTCTGTGTCAAATTTCAGACTCCTTGGCCCAGTAGTTTCCGAGCTTTCGTGATGAGTCTGTCAGTGAGTGAGTGAGTGGACTACTCTCTTATATATATAGATATTATATACGATATTATATACTCGGTTTGGATTGATGCATACCTACTGAACAAAAAGCTTGATAAAGATAAAATAATGTTTACATATAGGATTATTTGTAAAAAAATGCGCAAAATTTCAGACACCCACCCAATTTAGGTTGGATTAAATGTTTTCTTTTGATATGGATCTCCATAAAATGAAAGTTTTATCTATATCGATTTCCGACTCAGATGAGGAAAAAAGCTAAGTCTTCGCCACAGCACAGTTATGATTCAATTGCACTTTTTCGGATTATGACTGGCCACATTTGATTATAAATGGAATTTTAAGATACAATATTAGTAACTTAAATTCTGCTACGTTTCATTCAACTAATAATAAAATGCGAATGTTTGTGAGGATGTTTGACATGTATGTATGTTCAAATTATAATATATCATTATTTTTATGATAATACAAAAAGAATGCTGTAATTCTTACAGCTTATAGAAGCAATAATTGGTCAAATAATATGTCATTATAACGTAAATTGATAATTAGAAAAAATATATAATTTGCTTATTCGGTTCTTCTATTGATTCTGAACAAACTAATTTCAGTGTTTGCGCATTGTAAAATTACTCTGTGTAATCGACTTTTCCAAAGTACAAAACCCAAACAATGACATCAGTTAAACCTTGACAATAGCTGATTAAGTATTCCATAAATATGTATAGACAGTGGTGTCGCTTCAATTCGAGAAGCGATGTTTTGTGAAAGACTTATGAATTATTACCGGATTCACAGAGAAGGGAATCGGAAGATCGTAATGAGATAACGCCTCGGAGAGATGCAAATGAATTTGACGGATGGATGGGCGCGGGACGGCTCGCCCTGAGAGCCGAACAAATTGAAGTAAACGACAAAATTTCCGCCTTCATTTGCGAAAATACATCTGATTTTTTACAGCGCACTTATTGTTATTACTAAGTAGGTACTCTCCATGGGGAACTTTCGGAAACACTTGTACCTACGTATATAATAAGTTTGACGATAAGAATGGGAAGGAACTTGTTTACTTATTTTTTGTGTGAGGTACATTTCTGATATTTAACTTTTTATATAAGAAGATAATAACAGCATCCTATATTTAACAACGATAGTCGATAGCTCTAACTGCGGTCATCAACCCGCCTGCCCAGCGTGGTGAGTATGGGTAAATTCTCCCTACATGATAGGAAGTCGGTCTGGAAATATCTGGCTGAACTGAATAAAAAATTATATCTAGTAGTATTCGTTTACAAAAATTTACACCACAATCAATACTATTCCTCAAGAGCTTTTTGCTTAAAAACTGGCAAAGATTTCACAATATTCATCTCTTTTAAAATGAGATCAAAATTATTTTAGTTCCCCTAAATACTAATTCATCCAACTCCTCTTAATTAAAATGATTCTGGGTCGATTGCTTGATAGTCGCTTGACTTGAAACATTTTTGAAGCCCTACCGAATGACGTGACGTAGTAGAAATGACTAGTTGTCCCGCTCGCGACTTCATCCGCGTTGGTTTACCTACCTAGACTATTTTCCTATTTTTTATTTTTGATAATTTACCTAAAACCCGATTTGATGTCTCCAACTTCAAAAACATAGGACTTTCATACAAACGTTCAACCCCAATTTCACCCCTTTTGGAGCTGAATTTTCCAAAATCCGTTCTTATTGCACGGTAACATCTTATAAAGAATGTCTGTGTCAAATTTCAGATTCCTCGGCCCAGTAGTTTCCAAGCTTTCGTGATGAGTCTGTCAGTGAGTACGTGAGTGAGTGGACTACTCCTTTATATATATAGATTTCCGCAATCTGTAATGTGTTGAACTTGTACTAATTGGGCGTAATATTGTAAAGAAAATCTGCCATTCTATAGAAACATATTAATATTATAGACATAGATCTAAGATCAAAACTCAGTGTTTTTGTTTTGTCAGTGTTCATTCACGCATAGGAAAATACAATGGTTTTATAATTTATCAAAATGTTGACCTCGGTGGCGTTGCGGGCGAGTGCCTGTCTGAGACGCAAGGGGTGCGGGTTCGATTCCCGCTACAGGACAAATGTTTACATGTTCTGAAAATGTTTGTTCCGGGTCGCACCACTCGTAATTTCTGATACCCTGACACAGGGAATACCAGTATGGGTAAAAATAATCGACTCAGACGGGATTCAAACTCGCAACCATCATCGAGGTGCTGTATAAAATTCAGGCAGAAGATCGCAGCCAAATAACATTATTTGTTTCAAATAGTGTTGTGTTCCTGCGGTGAGTAAGGTTGCCAGAGGTCTTTAGAGGTGGGGGGGTTCGGGGTCGGCAACGCGTGCGTGATGCCTCTGATATTGCAATCGCTCATAGGCTACGGTAACCGCTTACCAACAGGTGGGCCGTATGCTTGTTTGCCACCTTAGTTATATAAATAAAAAAATAAGGCCCAACCGAAGTCCGTAATAATATAATATATAAATCATTTATTTCAGACAATTAACATAGTCCATATCACACATATTATTTATACTTATTATTGCAGAAAGCAGAACTGGAAGATAAGTAGGTAGAGTAGGTGGAATCTACTTCAGGTACTGCGCATGTACCATACCGTAATGTTCGTGAGTTACTCACTTGAAACCGTGAGAAGTGAAAATTAATAGCTTACCGTTTTTGTATGGTGTCATAAAAGCGCCCTTTCAAAAACCGGTCAAGTTATCACATATCACAGTGATTACGTCACGAACAATACGGAATCGGGCTCCGAGATACAGAGTAGACACCTAAACAAAATATAACTAAAAACATTAACTTTAACAAGTCTGTATTTGTATAAAAAACCGATGACATCAGAAAAACATGGAAGCCAAGTATAAAAGATCGCTCAGGGAGATTAAAAAAAGATAGTCAAGAAAAGCAAGGAATTTCATTCACATCCTTTTGAGGAATACGTTTTTTCATTTTCCTTGTATATTTGTGGTGATCAATCCAATATTTTTATATTGAAGAAACGTGGTTCTAGCCCCGTGATAATGTGACAGCTTACCGGTTGATGTTTTTGAGGTTTTTCAATTATTTTCAGTGTTTAATAGTAATTTTATCAGTTCATTACTACTACTACCTACTACTAGTTCGAAAGTTTAGTCTAGTAAGGCTTTAGCTTTATGGTTCGATGACAGGATGATCTGATGGATCGATACTGACATTAAGCAAAAGTTGAGGGTGTTTGGATGTTTGTGGTTCAATCACATCAAATGGCGTTCTTAGTCTTACCTAGAAAAGCATAAAGGCTACTTCTTATCTACGTATCACGCGAGCAAAGCCGTAGGCACAAGTCTAAAATAAACAGAATAAAATTAGTTTGCAAACGTTTCCTCTCCAGTTTATAGGAATGTGTATAGTAGGTTAATAATTTTAGGACACTATCGCAGTAGTACTGCACGCTCATATTCAAGTGCGACCACGGAAGACCAGCGCTTTGGTATGAACTGCTCTGCCCTAGCACATGCTCAGTGGTGGCCATTTTTGTTACCATGAGGTTGAATTTCATTTTTTGTGTTGTGTTATGTTAAGTCTGATTGTGTTGGTAACAAAATATTTTTTTTCTATTCTATTCTATAAAACCTAAAGAACCTCGTGTTTCACTTCTGTTTGTTTTTTACTTTTTAGTAAGGTAGGACAAGTAATGTCATTACAGTTTGATCGATCCCTTTCAAACAAAAAAAGCTCGTTTGTCATGAAGGAGGACACAATGGCTTCTTGATTTGAACACTGTTTACCGGCCACTCGGCAAAAATACATTCTGAGTGGAATATTTTTACGGGGATAAGTGATTTCGATTGAAAAATATATCGTCTAGATCAATTTTAAGTTGCATTTAATCAAATTTTACGGCATTTGAGTCATAGATCTGATTTATTTCGATAGACGGGACCGGGGTTGGCAGACTTCGGCATTCGGAATTTCTTCGTTTAGAAAGAAGTAGGTGGTTTAGGTACTTAACCTAGCTAAAGAGTCTCTATCGTATATACACATCAATTTGAAGAAAAAATTGGTATAAAGATCTAATAATATAAATCTGCTACTACCGTTTTGCCCAGTATAAATAACATAAAAAATAACGGTTTTTTATTTAGCCGTGGTCGCTGCCTACCCCTCTGGGAAATAGGCGTGTTTTTATGTATGTATATAAAATAACGTACTTACTGTTATTTTGTCATTACGTTTCTGTGTCAATACCATTAGCTATGTTATTATGTCGGTGCCAAACTTTGAATTTAATTTCACATCATAGATCAGCCACTGAACCTGTCATCCGAAGGCTTCCGTAAATAATGGGTTCTCTACAATCCGCCTCGGCTCCCAAAACTTTCCAAAACGCTCCAGTTGATAACAACATTGTAGTTCTGGGAAAATTTAATTTCATAAGTTGCAAACTACTTTCCGCGCTTATGTTCTCAAGTGAGCATATTTCATTAAAGTTTAAAGAGAGCAACTATACTTAACATCTTCAAGTAAAATTGTAGTGACCACAAAGTTGAGTTTGCTGAACAAGCTCCGGTTGGTAAAGTGGTACCAGATAACGGTCTTCATTTGCACTCTCAAGGAGGGCAAACTTGGCTAAGCTCTTCAAAGGTATCTTATCATCTTGAAGAGACTATAAAACATACCAGTTTAAGTTTAGCTTAGGCACGGTTTTGCTTCCGTTTATTTTGCGCTTAGAAGTTGAGGCACGCTGAAGTCATTATGCCTTATTCTGTAGCGCTGGCTTAAGCCGGCGTGGTACCGCCTGATAGTTTGAGGAGTGCAAAGCATTAGCTTAAAGTGTTTGCATCATTTTCATTAATGTTTTAGCTCAGTTTGACAACTTTTGAGCAGTATAATGAATGAACAATTTTGTTTGCGCTGTATTAACACTTACCGTATTATAATTTGGTAGGTACCTAATAAAATACAATGACAGCTGAGAGCGGTTGACTAAAATAGTAGTTTATATTTGAAATTTATGTAACACTGCATTTAGTTTAAAAACTGCAATACTTTAAGATTTTACAGTTGTTTAGGCAAACATATACCATATACCTACGGAAGAATCAGTCCATCCTCGTCCCCCGCGCCCGCACCCCAAAAGCATCACTTGGCTGTCGAGCTCACGACGACACACGTCCGCCGATCCTCTGATTTTACGCATTTTTACTTATATCTAAATTGTTTAGTTATTAGCTTTTGATTAAAAGCGCATTACATCTGAATCTGGGAGTTTATATGAAGCAGCTTTCCCAATCCTCAACAAAGTGATCCTAGTGATTTTTAACCGACTTCAAAAAGGAGGAGGTTCTCAAGTCAGCTTTTTTTTTGTGTATCTTACTCGATGTCTCCGCCAATACTAAACCGATTTTGATAATTAAGTCGCTGGTGTATAGAGTATGATCCCGGGGTGGTCGTATATTAATTTAATTCCTGAGGAATTGCTACTTATCCCGTAAAACTTAAAAAAACGTCATCATCTCTTGAAATCACGACTTGCCGAATTTTTTTTTGTCGACTATGGTATGGTATGGTTATCCCCGCGACTTCGTTCGGTTGCTGCTATTTTTACATATACTTTAACCTTAGGGGTTGTGTGTTGGGAATTCCTTTCTGTGGACCCATACGTTACAACAGAAATTTCATACCTACTCCTAGGACTTTTGGTTAGGCTCTGCGTTGATTGTCAAAGAGAATAAAACAACCACGTTTTATTGTCTGTCAATCAGTCAGTACCATATGAGTTATTATTTATGATGAATGAATGTCATACTTACTTTGGTTTTTGGTTCGAAAGTGTTGGTGGCAGGTGTCATCCTCAGTAGGTAAGCAAAACGCAAAGAGGTTGATAACAAAAAAAAGAGATTGGTATGAATCTTGTAAATATTCAGGAATTTTAAGTCGGTTTTCAGTTTTTGTAAAAATATCTTATATTGAAATAAAAACCTTTGACTTTGATTGTTTATGTTTTGATAGATTTTAACACAATTAATATCATACATTTCAATGTAATTGACCTTACGTTTGTACGTTTTGTCTCCTTTACAAATTAATCGTCAGACACGCCCAAATTCTATATAAATAATGACTAAAAATGTTACAATTCATTTGAAATTAATTAATCAAATTAATTAATATTTCTGAAATGATATCAGGATTATCAGTTCATTAAAATAAATTGCTTTGTAAATGAGCTTACACGTTTAATTAGCAATATTTATTGATCATAATAAAATATTGCCAGGTATGGGCTAGGCATGTCATGCGGAGGGTAGAAAGTCATGTGACGATTGAAAAATAGTGTTAAATTCGAATGAAGTAGGATAGTAGGGAAGAGGTAGATCAAGGAAAAGATGGATGGACTGTGAAAGACGATATTAGTAAGAAAGGAGGAACACTGGAATAAAAGAAAGAAAGAAAGAAAAGTCATTTATTTGTGACAACAATACAACAATGAGACACAAAGAAAAAATAATAACAATAATAACAACAGAAATGATGACAAAACAAAAACACACAAAGAAAAAATTATTATATAAAAAAATAAGAAAAAAGGTACAGGTTGTAAGAATGTGTGTCCTAGCACACTGTCCACGCTTCGTCACAAATTGGAGTCCAACTCAGCATTTGTTGTGCCGTGTTGGCAGCACAACGCTGGTCTTCCGTTGGAACCATGCAGTTGGAATGACGGCTGATTGTTAAAGAAAAACATATTGTGCCAACCCCACATGAAGTGGAAGATACATTTATTGGAAAGATTTATTAGCAGAGCTTTTTTTCAATATACCCAGTATACGTCAGCTATTTATCTGAATCAGAAACATGCAACGCACAACTCATTGATTATACCTACCTAAACAAGTATATTTATTAACTATAGCATCTCCAGCAGAAAGTAAAATCACTCCATACTAGACAACAACAATAGGTATCCCAAGGTTGGATTCAGTAATAGCCGAACGTTTGGCAAATGTTATTCTGAAATTCTCGAAGTTAGTTTTGAGATATTAACTATTTAGCAATCGGACATTGCGATAGGATCGTGACTAGGCTTTGGTTAGCACCTAGAATTTATTTGCTCGTTTAAGGCTCAGGCTTTCAGCTTTATGTACCTACTAGAGAAAGCCCCCACAACTTTGTTCGCCTATAGTTTTTTCATACGTTTGGCCATGTTTACCAATGGATGTCTTACGGCTGAAATGATGATGATGATCGGAACTGAACCATAGTTGGAACTGAATAGAACGTTAACCGTTTCAAATTAGTAGAATTGGCCACCAGGTCCCCCAAATCAACGGAATATACAAATAAGGTATAGAAGTGATATGTGATCGAAATGGTTAGCGCTTGTGACTACATAGCCAACCGATTTCATAGCATGAAAATACAGATTTGCAAGCACAGTTAATAGAAATGTAAATAAAAATAAATATTCCGGACATATTCACACGGTCTACTGGTCCCAAACTAGGCATAGCCTGTACTATGGGTACCAGAGACTGATATACATAATAGATATATATTTAACACCCAGACACAGAACAAACATCTGTGTTCATCACACAAATGTTTGTCCAGTGCGGGGATCGAACCCGCGACCTCTAGCGCAGAAGGCAGAGTTACTACCAACTGAGCTATGAGGCCAGTTTATAATGTGTATAGTAGATTAATAATTTGAGGACACTATCGCAGTAGTACTGCGCTCATATCCAAGTGCGACCACGGAAGACCAGCGCTTTGGTATGATCTGGTCTGCCCTAGCATATGCTGAGTGGTGGCCATTTTTGTTACCATGTTGAATTGCATTTTTTGTATTGTGTTATGTTAAGTCTGTTTGTATTGGTAACAAAATAAACGTTTTTCTATTCTATTCTAAGCGGAGGTTTTCCAGATTACGATCTCTTAAAAATGTTTGGTTGAACACAGCGGATATGGGAAAGAGCCTTATATAATTTAAGCGAGTAAATACCTATATTATATCGATGGGATGCCTATAATAACTTTAATGGTTATAATGGGGTATTTAGCTGTGTGTTAGATAGATATTATCAACTTTTTATCTGTAGCGGATGCCATCGTTTAATTTGGCTGTTATTTTTGCTGTAACTTTTGTCCATTTCATAAATAGAAATTTGGAAGAGACCACCTTATTTCGAAAATGACTGTTGTTAAAAATTTCATCGGTGTTTTATTATTTTTGGGAATCGTTTATGTAAGTACTTTTTAAGGCTCTGAAAAATCTTTATTGCTTTAGTGACAAAAGAACCAATACGATCCTCTAAGAGGTGTACTGCAATATTTTTAATATTACATAATCATACAAATATTTAGTTCTATTGAATAGTATTTGATGACCTGGTTGGAGAAAATCATTCAAACGATTGTTTAATTAACCGACGCCAAAAAAGGAGGAGGATATATTTTATCACTTGACACGATTTTTATTTGATTGATGTGGACTGGTACTGTACGTATTAACGTTTCCTACTTCCTGCAAAATTTTCTTTGCTTTGCTTATTTCAGTGTATGAAAGTGGTGCCGGAAAGGGCAAAGGTTCTGTTCTTTGATAAAAATGAATTTGAATACAGCACGCTACACGTGACCCGCCATGGACGCAAGAGTGGCTACTACCTGAATCTAGAGAGCAATAACATAAAGCCGTGGTATAATAACATTACGGCAAGTATTCTGCTGAGCAAACCGAAGTGAAGGCAGAGCAGTACGGCTCTTTGTACAGAGTCCGTCCGGGGACGTACTGCCTTGTCTATAAATTCTACCAAGCAGCAAATGCTTCTTAGTTTAATGGAGTCAGAGTTTAAGGCACATAGGCACCAATGCATATTCATTGAAAAAAAACTGCCAAAATCAGCTGTTTAGTTCAAACTCAATGATTCAGCTGTGGTAATCTTGATGTCAAGATTTTCGTACATTTAATAATTACTTATAAAGATGATACAAATTCTAAAACCAGCTAATTTGAAAAAGCTCAGGAAAAAACTGGGAAAAAATTAAAGATGTGATTTTTATCACGTTAATATTCCTTATTTTTATTAATAGAATAAGGGATCGCTTTTCTGAATCGTATAGGTGCATTTATGAATCACCCAGTCTGTCTGATTTCAGTGCATATACATTTTTGGAGAGTCAAGTTTCTACCGACCGACCGCTCATGTGGGGTTTAGGGATGACGTCTACCCGTAATGGTCCATGGATGATAAGATTTTTTTTCTTTCAGGTTCATCTAATTTTTTACGAGTACCTACACAACGAGTACAGGCGTTCCTTTGTTGAGATGCAGTTCAAAATGTGTGACTTTCTGAATGAAGCCTTCGTTGGTGGCATGTTAAAGAATGCTGGACTGTCTTGCCCGGTTCTTGTAAATATAATTTGATTTTCACTCTCATTATAAGAATAGAATAGAACATTTTTTATTTTGTTACCAATACAATCAGACTTAACATAATAACACAACATAAACAAAATGCAATTCAACATCATGGTGACAAAAATGGCTACCACTCAGCATGTGCTAGGGCAGAGCAGTTCATACCAAAGCGCTGGTCTTCCGTGGTCGCACTTGGATATGAGCGTGCAGTACTACTGCGATAGTGTCCTAAAATTATTAACCTACTATACACATTCCTATTAACTGGGCTTGCAAATCTGTATTTTAACAATAAACAACCATAAGATATAAATGGTTCCTATCTTTATAAATGGTTTGAAAACAAGGTATATTCACTTAAAATAGCTCAAAAGAGCTTGAGGCCTAGAACGACTGCTGTAAACTGTAAGCTAGCTTTCACCCGCGGCTTCGACTCGCGTGGTATCTAGGAACCTTATATGGTCTTATCTTTCTTCTTCTTCTTCTCTTCTTCTTACCTTATGATTCTTTCATCGACGGTCATAGGCCCTTTTCAGGGCCTCTATACCTCAACCTGGTTACTGATCAAAGACAGGATGACCAAGAAAAATCCAGAGACACGACAAGAAGAAGAAGAAGAATATGGTCTAAAGCCTCTTTCGAGAGTATACTTATTATGAATCACCTTGTAGCTTCACAGCGTTTGTGTATCTAGTCATATGATATTCTTCAGCTGTAAGGCGTCCACTTTTAAACTATTTGTGCCGAAAATATACGGTACCGTAAACGTAGAGACAGGTAAGATTATAAGAAGAATAATGATATATTTTATTTGCAGGGTGAATATCATCTGATGAACATGTCATTGCCAACCGAGAACTTCCCGTACGTCTTTCCCTTTGACAAGTTCCGTGTAAATGCTTACATCAACTTAACTGAAACAAAGACCATGATATACATGGCTCAAGTACACTGCCATTTGAAAAATTAAATAGTATAACACGATCGGCTGTAACGCTCGCTTAAAGCAGTGATCAAACGGCTCGCGATATGTCACCTGACATTTGTTTTAAATTGATCACTACTTTTCTGTTAATGTGTAGTTTAAGTTCACTGTTAGCCTACCTAACTACTTAGCTTTTTGTTTATAGTGATTGTAACCTATTGTTGTTTCTTCCGATTGCTTTTATCTCTATCTGTGCTGTATTTGTGTGTCGAATAAATGATTTATCTATCTATCTATCTTATCTACGCCTACTTATTAAACTCCATTTTTAGATATCAACTCAAATTGACGTTAATTATTGGACGTAAGAAACATTCTGTGCTGGCTAAATTTTAAACATATTTTGGATGACATTCGCACACCGTTTGAACACGGTATCACTCTGATCGCATGCTACTGGTTTAGTTTCTTGCAGTAAATATGATTTCAAGCATACTATAATAGTATCATATACATTATACGGAGCAATTGTATGTGACTTAGTTTTATTTTATAAATTGTTTCAGCCTGTATTGGCTCACGATTTTTATGGGCACTCATACATTTTTCGAATAGAAAAACTCATTGGTGTATATATAAGGTCCGAACCCAGAGATTTCTTGAGAGCCTTCCTATTTTGTGGGGGGTATTTTTTTTATTATTTTTTTATACAACTGAGATGGCAAACAAGCTTGCGGCCCACCTGATGGTAAGCGGTTACCGTAGCCTATGAGCGCTTGCAATACCAGAGGCATCACGCACGCGTTGCCGACCCCGAACCCCCTCCCCCCCTAAAGAGCTCTGGCAACCTTACTCACCGCAGGAACACAACTCTATTTGAAACAAATAATATTTGCCCGTACTCACTACGCTAGGCACGCGGTTTGGCGAGCGCAGTTAGAACTATTTTTGTTAAAATAGGGAAAGCTGCTGCCCATCCCTTACCTTTTTTCTAGGGGCCTATTCATCTGCTGGGGCTACCACGGCGTTGGCCAATGTCCTAATTACACAGCGCCATAACTCTACAGCTTATACATATACCGAAATGCAAGTTATGACTCTAGGACAGACAGGGATGTCCCTATGGACGGATATAATAAATGAATAAAAAAGGCACCCAACAAAACCTGCGTCTTGGCGACATTTTTACATGCAATGTACATTGATGGGATTAAATATTCAGTAACAAAAGGTTGTCGTAGCTTTCAACGCACGTCCCATCGCTAAAAGCAAACACATGTTATCCTTGTACACGAGACAATAGCTTCACTGAAACCATTCAAGAGTATGTACCTTCCTACTGAACAGTGTGCCATCGTCCTTTATTCCACTCTTAATCAATATTTATGATGTTATATTCAATAAGTAATGTTTGTTTTACATTGCATTTCCAGAACAGCGTTTTATTTGGTTCGTAATTGAGTAACATCGAAAAGTGGTTCGGGGCCTTATGTCTATTTTTCGAACGTTGTTTATTAACCTAATTGAAATAAGCCAAGCCAATACCCACGATGCTTAATTTTAAGAATTTTACGCACGATTCTAAATGACTAGACACTGAGTAGTAAGTTTAACAAATACTGATTCTAATTAGGTACGCTTTGATTTTAATTTCCAGCTACACACATTTTTATAAAAGAGAGATATCTTTGCTCACCTTATAGTCTCCTATGTCCGATACCGAACAGGTCAGCACGGCTTCTCGTCCTAAAGCCACAGTGACGTTCTCGATGGGTCCCAGGAAATCTGGTTCAGCGTCTCGAAGCGACACGGTAGGCCCCACGCGGCTTAGAGGTGATGTGGTCTGATGCCGCATACTGTTCTTTACAACTGCAAAAGAAATGTGTGTGTAAAACCACTAAATGTGTGTTTTTATCCATGTTGAAATCTACTAAAAACTATTTTAAATATCTCTACCATTTTCCCGCACACTAAGTCGGCATATAAAGTAGTAATTTATGTCACATTGTCGACCCCAGTCAAGTGTGAGCGGTCCCGACCCTAGCCTATTCAAATGAGAGCTGTATGCGTCCGCTTTCGTTTAGAGCCGTAACCAGAATGGATATTAATCTTTAATAAAATCTTTACATTTTATAAGACTGATTTTATTACATATATTATTACACGTCAAAGTACCTGCATACGCGTTTCTTACTGCGTATGAACGCAGCGCATACAAGCAAAATACAAAAGAGACGTCAAATACGTTGAAATGTATGGTACTGTGTTCCCTGATGCGCAAAAATGCACGGTGTAAAGCCGTGTTCAAACGGCGAGCGATATGTCATTTATCTTTAAGAGTTAACACCTGATTTCGTTGAATTCAGTTCGTGCTTAGCGGTCGCTATATGTAAATAATCTAACCTTGAAATACATTGCTTATTCAGTAATATTCTTCTTTATCAAACAAACATATAACGCCGATTCGACCAAGTTGTTTGCGATATCTTAAACTAGCTTGCGCACGCGGTATCGCTCGCGTTGTACCTAGATAAAAAGTAGCCTACATGCTATTCTAGGTAAAGAACTATAAAAATCTATCCCAAGTTTCAACGTAATCCGGTCATCCGTTCTGGCGTGATAAGTAACAAACATCAATCGATCCAATCTTTCGCATTCATAATAGTAATAAGATTTAGTTGCAGTTGCTGTCCAAATTGCTTTCAAATTGATATTTTTTTATATTCGTCACAAATTTCTGAAAGTCTATTGACAAACAGAGACCTATGACAAATTATAAAGGGTTTCATAATAACCAGTTGTCTTCGAAATCGTGCAACCATATAAGACTCCCTCATCTCGGAACAATAATCCAAGCTTCCACCCTGCCCCTATTTCATAACCCGGAATGTGATTTCGGACGCACGATTAAACGAAAGATATGTAAAGCGCGGAAGAAAAATGAAATTTTGCTCCTCCATGCGAACTTGGTAAGTTTTCGAGCGTAACAAACATCACTTCTAGTTGGGACAGTAAAATGTTGGTTTTGTATTACACGACTGTTTTCTGAATGGCCTTTGTTTGAACAGTTTGGGGTGGCCGAATTGGTATTTTATATCCTGGCCGTATGCGGCTGACGCAAAATGTTCCTCTTTAGTTTAGCCGAGATAAATTTAGCTTGCTTGAAGTGCCACTGGCTCTTTCTTAGTCGTGGAGGGAAATTAATAAAGAACAAACAAGTAACGTGATATAAATATATTTGCCGAGCTTTCATCAATTATTATCAATAACAGTTAATGATCTAACACGGGCCAATGAACGTTGGTGGAAGGATAATAGTTGCCCTCGCAGAGGCTCCTTTGAGTGCATGCCTTCGTGTTGAGGAACAAAACAATGAGTGAACAAATGAGTCATCATTGCAGCCGCAAGACGTCCTGCTGATGATGGCCATTGATTTCCAGAGTGAATTCTTATCAAGTGGGGGGCTTCTTTGCTCATACACACCACGCAGGGCACGCGGATTGGCGAGCGCAGTTAGAGCTATCTTTGTGAAAATAGCTGCCCATTCCCTAGCTTTTTTCGCTCAGTCACCTTTACGACATTCACTGGTAGGTCGATATGCAGGGGCTATTGTTCAGCCGGGGCCACAACAACGAACGAACGAGGAAATACCTATTAATTTAATTTACATTAACACTGATTTCAAAACATCATAGGGGTGCCGTATTCAAACAAAAGTGTTTTATTAAGTCTCCCTAAAATATTACCTTCTTATGATATCATACTAAACAATACTCACGGAGGGTGAAAAAGGTTAAAGGAAAACTCGAATATTGTTGGTAATATCATTTCTGCCACGAGCTAACGTTTCACAGCGTTTCGCTTATTTACTGGATAAACATTTTAGAAGATCGCTCGCTTTCTTTAGATACAGATATACTTTAGGAAAAGCTTGGGTTTGTGTCTGAATTATTATGTTACGCTTTCCCGTTTTCTTCAACGGCCGCGTAGACCCTCTACGAGCGTAGAGGGGCTACGCGAAAGTGTATCCATGTTTACGCGCTGCAGGATATAACACTTGAAACTTGTAGGTACTTATTTTATGACTTCAGGGTAATTCTTGAATGCTACAGCCAGGCTGGCAAATAACTCTGAGGGAGCGAAGAAGAGCATCTATCTAAAAATCTGTCCCACTTCAATGACCCTACGCTATCTTTTGGTCACACCGTTTAGCTCCAATCCGGCAAATCGATGCATTTAACGATCTGGCTTACCTTATCTTCGAATATTTTCATAAACGTTACAAAGTGAAACTTGGGATTTTATTGAAATAAATACCTTTTCAATTCGATTTTGATCTATTTTTGGAGAATTTGAATCGGTATTATTCGAGAGCAGGCTTATCAATAACTTTCAATCTACTTAACCTTAAGTAGGTTGCAAAAGAGATCGTCCTTAGCCTACCTACATAATAACAGAAAACGATACTGAATACGATTGAATTCATTCCACCTGAATTTTTTCTTTGCAATTCTTTAGGATAGTTTACATAAGGAAAACAGACTCCATACTAAACTAACAAGCTACCTTCCCTTTTCTTTTTATAAATTGTTGACCCTTTTTATCGTCATCGACCGAGCCCGTTTCCGTGTGGGGCAAAGTGCGCGGGCCCTGTTTGGTAGAATCTAATCTTACCTCTGATTGCTGAGCGTTTCTCACAATTTTTACGATGCCGTTACCACAGATGAGACAGCAGTGTGCACTATCGTAAGTTGGTCGCCTTGCTGTTTCACTAATAGACGTCAAATGAACACTGAGGCTCGTATGATGAAAGTCAATTTTGAGTTTGACATTTGAGGGCGACACAGCTCAACTATATCGCAAGCCTCTAAAAGTTTAGAATTTAGAATTTATTTAGAATACAGTATAACATCATAACAGGTTTTTTTTTATCCCTAAGGCGATGCCATATGTTATTAGTAGATACATTATAATAAATAGGTACAATTATATAACAAACTCGTAATTATATATTAAGTTGAACTCAAAATTGACTTGATAGAGTAAAGATAAGGATAATTTTGAAATAAATATCAGATTACATATCGTACGCCATTTATTCGTGAAAAGGTTGCAAACAGTCAAGAGAGACCGAGTTACTTTTGCATTTATAAAATAAGTTTAATTTAAAAAAAATGCTTCGTTAAAAAGAAAAAAAAATATTGGGAGGGTTTGACAGAGTCCGTCTCTAGAAGCTTGATCAGCATCGTAAATTAACCCGACTTTGGGTTATCGCATCCGAGGCATACAAAAGCTTAAGCCAGTGCGTTAAAGCTCATTTTCAATTTTGAACCGGTTCGGAGTGCTATAGGAGTGCCATTGCCATTACAACAGGCCCTGGAATGTGCCAACTAAATCCGACGGAACTCGTCGAATTAAGGGTTTTGTTCGATTTATTAGGGTACAGGTAATTGTTGGGTTGACGCTTTTGAGCTGTTACGTTGGCGATGGTTAAATCTGATAAAGCAAACGGATTATTCGTTGGCTGCCGGTCTCGCAATAGCCCGTAAAGTTGCTTGCTTATTGTATACAAGGCGATTCATAATGTGTATACTATCCCAAAAGGTCTTACCTATTCTACGCCCAATCGGCAATAAAGTTGGTTCTACGACTTTAGGATTGCTTACTCGTTTCCTCACGATAACACGACGACCTCGGTAACGCAGCGGGCGAGTGCCCGTCTGAGACGCAAGAGGTGCGGGTCCGATTCCCGCTGCGGGACAAATGTTTGCATGATCTGCTAATATTTGTTCCGGGTATGGGTGTTGTGGTACCTGGTACTCGTAGTTTCTGACACCCATGACATAGGGAATCCTAGTGTGGGGTCAGGACTATGTACGTGACTATGGTGCTATTTTTTATTTTAATTATTCTTCACCATACTAAACACGTGTTAAACATTTAACTCACTAAACATTTTCGAATAGAAATCTCATCGGTGCAAGACCTACGAATCGAAAGTCGGTGAATTTACTACTAGACCAACATGGGAACGAATAAGATAGAGGATAAAAGTACCCTAATTCAATAGAAAGCTGCTTCACAACATAAATCCTTATTTCCCAACAAAACAAAATAAAATAAGACACTCTCCACCCGTCGCCGTGGGGTTATAAAATCTATCAGCAGACCGTTTAACCTACTTCTTGAGACATTCCAAAACACCGAGGAAATATTTAACGGCGTCGCAATGAATAGCTGCGGTCTCGGGCAAACACCACTATCAATCAACGGATAAGCCTTCACACTGGGACACAGAATAAATAGAAGTGCCTACCACTTCTATTTATTCTGTGTCCCAGTGTGACACACTCCAGATTGGACGATAAATAAAGCCGTAGCTAGACGGGAAGGGCGCAACGCACCCGAGGCCGTCTACCGTGCCGATGTGTGTAGAGAAATATCTCTTTGCAAAAAAAAAACTTCTCTATAGAGCACGTAATTTTTTTTGTTATGTAGCTGTATGATTTTTCTTGGGTGTTTTCAACAAAACTTATTTAAAAGTGCCAGAGCTTCTTTGTATTCTTGCGACAGATCAATATCTTCTTGCCTCCTGTGTAGATGAGGGTTAATGCTATTTAGTTAAAATCAGTTTAAGGAAATTTATGGAATCGAAAGAATATTTCTTGCATTCAAGTTGCAAAAATCTGTTTGATTTTACTTTAAAGTATAACAAAACACTTCTCCCACCATTCGTTTAATAATTGTACTATGTTTTGGTAAGGTTAGGTTGGACGTCATATAGCGATAACCGCGAATATAATGGCAAATAACTGCAAAACGATAATCGTCATCGGGTTTTTGTAATTGTCAAACGTTCACATGCTTTTCCATTTTGTGATTTTCATGACAAGTACCAGCATTATAAATATCTGTAAATATACAACGTACCTACTTACAATAAATATACGATAACTGATTGTTTAACTAATGCGTCAAATAAAGATGGTCAAATTCGTTTGGACGTATGTACGTTTGCGTGTCCGCTATTTCATCATCTGGATGAAGAAATTCACTGCGACAGGCCTCATAGCTCAGTTAGTAGTAACTCTGCCTTCTGCGCTAGAGGTCGCGGGTTCGATCCCCGCACTGGACAAACATTTGTGTGATAAACACAGATGTTTGTTCTGTGTCTGGGTGTTAAATATTTATCTATTATATACATATATCAGTCTCTGGTCACCATAGTACAGGCTATGCCTAGTTTGGGATCAGTTGGCCGTGTGAATATGTCCGGAATATTTATTATTTATTATTATTATTACTGCTGGACATAGGCCTGCCCCAAAGAGGTCTACGAACGGTCTCGAGCCTTGTCCATCCACAGACTTCCCGCAGACTTAAAAAGAACCACTATATTAGTTCCGTCTTATTATGAGAACCGCCGCTTCAGGAAACTAAATCTTTAGTCCTCTTCAAAGAGCCACTCAACGCTATCCACAACGAAGTAAATATTGGCGGATCGCGGGTAATATGGCCGGGCGCTCCAGTTAAATTAGATCTAGTCTAGCTTTGTCACCCAAGAAACCAATCACGTTGCTAATAGAAACTGTCTTGAGTATCTAATCTAATACATGACTATGGGTACCTGATAGTTCTCTATAGATCTATACTACCCGCAATTCGATAGCGCTGCTTTTTTAACCATTTTTAGGGTTGTATTTTGAAGTTTCCTTTCATGCACTCAATTTAAAGTTTTTAGCAGTATGCCCGCAGGATGCAAAGATACTATAGTAAAAGACAAATATAGCAAATTAGATCATCGATGCTTGTATTAAATTTTGATTTGCAAATTTTTTATATTTGCTATGGTATCGTGAACGCTATCCGTGAATTATTTGTGCTCGGATAACAGATCCCTGAAGATGTCTTAAGGGTAGTCAGAGGAAAGCCACAGTATCGTTTATTTAGAACTTTAGCTAAGACTATATAACACTAACGTTTGTATACCTGGGGACTTTGTTTACAAGAGATGGGAAGCATGAGAGTGATAGTGAAAGGAGAGTGAATGCTGGAAATCAAGTGAATGGGGCACAATATGCCTTTATGAGCAGTCGGAAAGTGTCCAAAAAGGCACGACTGGCTGTGCATGGAGGAGTGTTAGTGCCGACACTAATGTTTGGAAGTGAAAGTTGGGTATGGCAGAAAAAGAATCAAAGTAGGATAAATGCAGTGAAAATGAGAGCTTTGCGAAGTATGTGTGGTTTTACTTTGAAAGATAGAGTGAGGAACAGTGTGATAAGAGAGCGATGTGGAGTGAAAAAAGACGTAGTGATGAGGAATGAGAAAGGTATGCTGAGATGGATTGGTCATGTAGAGAGGATGAACGAAAGAAGATTGACGAAACAGGTGTATAAGGCAAGTGTGAATAGGACCGTTGGAAGGGGAAGACCTAGGCGTACGTTTAGTGACCAAATCAGTGACGTTTTGGAAAAAAGGCCAGGTCAAGAGTACCCGAAACCGACGAGCATGAGGAATTTAATAAGAGTGAATGAAGCAAAAGAGGTATGTCAGGATCGTAGCAAGTGGAAAGCCGTGGTCTCTGCCTACCCCTCTGGATCTCCTCTTTATCTTATTTGTTGTTATTGTATATATATATATTATACTGTGCTATGCGGCACCAGCTGAGTAGTGACCGTTTTTGTGTCAAGTTTTTAAGCATATATTTTTTTTGTTCCATTTGTTTTTTTTTATTGGAAATAAAACATTTTATTTACAGAAAGAAACTTAAAACTAATATACAAAATACACAAGAAACAGTTGAGCCATCTAAAGACCGTTACAAACGATCTATAGATAGCTGAACTGTTTCTTGTGTATTTTGTAAATATTTACTTGTATTAGTTTTAAGTTTCTTTCTGTAAATAAAATGTTTTATTTCCAATAATTAAAAACAAATGGAACAAATCAGTTGAAAAGACAAATAATTTACTATTAGTAATAATTTATTATCGTCTCTTTCAATTTGTTTAATTTGTGACGCAAAATAAATATTTTTCTATTTCTATTTCTATATATATTTATACATATTTGTAACCCCTGCATACCTACTGGAAAGATCTGCGTTCAAATTGTTTCTTAAGAAAAACCTAATAGCATACGCCTAAATTAAAAAACGCAACTCACCGTAAACCAAGGACTTGATTAAAAATCAACATGTCATCCCAAATTATGCCAACCCTCACAAATTGAACGGACTCATAATTAAGTAGGTATACGAGAAGGTAAGCGGTCCCCCGAGAAGGCGGCCCTGAATGGCCCATTATTCGATGAACGGGCCATCTATCACGAAAGCTTTCTGTAATCAACCCACACTTTATAACTCGAGTGGTACATCAAAAAAACGCCAAGTTTCTCATTCATAGCCTTACAAACCGCTGAGCAGCCAAGTCTTAAAAGCCTATAAGATAACGCTTGGTTTTTCATTCGATTCGAAGATTTAAAGTGTGTTTCGATGCGTAAAATTGGTAGAAATGTCTATCATTTGTAAGGTTTGAGCTACTCGATTCTCCAAAACGGTTACGGCATCTCAATTCTCAACACTCCCGCCAGAACGCACGTCGTTTAAGAGGAGGTAGGGCACAGCGAGATTATCTCGTTCTGAATTGGAGCAGCCCGCCTGGGGAGGTACCTCCGCCTTACAGAAGATCGCAGCCAAATAACATTATTTGTTTCAAATAGTGTTGTGTTCCTGCGGTGAGTAAGGTTGCCAGAGCTCTTTAGGGGGGAAGGGGGTTCGGGGTCGGCAACGCGTGCGTGATGCCTCTGGTATTGCAAGCGCTCATAGGCTACGGTAACCACTTACCATCAGGTGGGCCGTAAGCTTGTTTGCCAACTCTGTGGCATAAAAAAAAAAAAAAAAAAAATGTCTCTATAAAGGGCTGCTGTAATTCCTACCGTTTTAATTGCTGGATTGTTTAGACGTCTTATCGCGGACTAGCTTTTCCCATGCGGTTTCACTCTTTTGCAGTCACAGTATAGAGAAAGGAGATGCACGCCTTTAACTTTTATCCTAACTCAAACTTCAATCAATTTTTTCACATTTTTAAACGTGGTTATTTTGAAATCGCTGACAACTGTATCTCATTAATTGTTATTTAAAATATGTTTCAAAGTTTCAAAGCAGTATTTGCATTCAAAATATATTTTTCATACAGACTTATAACCGTTCTATCCACCTCAAGATGGGTTAGCGTGATAAAACAAAGACTATGTAACAATTATGAACATAATTACATAATAACTTTGCAAAGTTTCATAAAGATCCATCCAGCAGTTTTTGATATTATTCCGGGCAATAAACAAACAGTCAGAAAAAGTCTTTTCTTTCCAAATTCTTTCTCCTCAACACGTTTTTGAAGAAAAATAAAAGAATAATTGGATATACTGTAGCAACATGATTACTATGCATGTAGAATAGATAATAAAATGCATGTTACAGAAATTGTCTTGGTGAAATAGGGCTCTAAACCTGCCCCTTTGAAAACTTATTCAATCCACACTATCTGAAAGCTTTTCAACCCACATACTAACCTAAATGCGTAAAAGGCATCCCATGACCTCTTTCCATTTACTCCATAGTCCTTTCTATGTATTTTCATTTTCAAAACTGAATAGCAAATAGTTTGTTATTGTAGCAACTTAAATGGTATTCTGACGTGCTTGTTCATGCAAATACTTCAGGACCTATTTCGTTATCTAAGTCTCTTAGGTCTGATCTAATAGCGCTTAGACAATCAGAATGTGAAGCCAACTAAATATTATCCAATAATAATATTAGTTCGGAAAACTCGTTACCCGAAGATTTCGTACGACATTGCTCTGTACCATCAACTTTGCGAATTTGTTTAGGGGGTGATGTAAGTTGACAGTCAACTGACTTTGAACGGCAATAAAATGCCCTACAGGGCCTACCATGTCATGGGTCCTAACCCATTGACTTCTAAAACTTTTCTATGATGTTTTATACCTACCTACCTACCTACATATACATTCAAATGACAATGAATTAGCAAGTTGAAGTAGCAGTGGGCAGGCCATATAGCTCGCAGAACCGAAAACCGTTGAACAGAGGTTTTCGAATTGGACATCGCAGTGTTGAAAGGCAACAATGGGCCGACGATATTGTGAAGGTTGCGTGAAGTCGGTGGATAGAGAAGGCTCAAGATCGTTCGTTGTTACACTCTTTGAGGCAGACCTATGTTCAGCAGTGGACTTCAGCAGGCTGATTATAATGATGACTAATACATCATTGAATAGTTTGCAGAAGTTTGGAGAAAAATAGGTTGGCTTGGTATTGAGCATGACATGATGGGAAGGGGTAATAAAACAAAAACAGGGAAAGGAGTAAACACGTTAATGTGAACCATGGTGTAAACGTCACTCATAGGAATTGGGATATAAATCACGTAGACTCGAACTTGGCTCACCGCGTTACGTGTCCGGAAAAATAATGATGGAGACCAAAGGCCTTTTATTATGAGGCAGCCTTTTTCATATTCACTGGCGCGGGAAAGTCAAGAATGTATAAAATGTAGAGTTCGGAAGACGAAAACTTACCTACTCGTACAACTTGACAACAATGCTTTGACAAATAACCGGCTGAAGAAGTATTTTTTGACTCTTAAAATTTGGTCCCTGGTTCGTAGGCTAAGAGCCTTTCTTAATAATTATCCCCAAATTCCCCTTACGACGACTAAAAATATGAGCGCAATAACCACACGTAGTTCAAAGATGCCTCTAGCCGTTACATCTTATCATCAAGATCATCATCAGCCTGTAGAAGTTCACTGCTGGACACACACTTTCCCCCAAAGAGTTCCATGACGAACGGTCTTGAGCCTTTTCCATCCACCGAGTTTCCGTAGGTAATATTAACAATTATGGCGACGCAGTATTGCCTTCCAATACTGCGTCGCCCAGTTTGTGGTCGACATTCGAGAACCTTTGATCCCCAACGATCGTCGGTTCTGCGAGCTATATAGCCTGCCCACTGCCACTTCAACTTGCTAACTCTGAGAGCTATGTCGGTGATTATGATACAACACTACTTTCCTTACACTTCTACTAAAGATAGAAGGATAAGTCTGGTTCGGCTCTTTGTGCCCTTACTTTTAGGCGTTCCCGGCGCGTAATGTTCTCAAGCTCACTTTTAAAAAGTCGTCAACGTGTTTAGGGGAAAATAGCTAAGGAATTGGCAGCAATCTCCCGTATTTATACAACGATAGTTCTAACTGCCAACCCACGTGCCCAGTAGCTTTGTAAGAATTGGCAAATTCCTCCCACATGATAGGAAGCCGAACTGAAAATCTGTGAGGGGATGCCTATGCTCAGCAGTGGACGTCCTACGGCTGAAATGACGATGACGAATTACGAGATTAAATGGCTTAATTCTACACTTGTAGGTACTCGTTATCATATTACCGACTCTGCCGCATTTCTCCCAAATCAAATACGACCTATACAAATAACGACTGCAATTACACCGAGTATTCGACATTAAGTTGATGGAGGCTCTACCATGAACACGGATTACGGAGAACAGATGGCTCACTCGTCAAAACCATCAGCTGAAAGACCTTCACTGCTGTACGTTATGCCGTCCTTTTCAAATTCTTATCATTTAAGTTTGTTTTTGGTTGCAGGAGCATTGCTCCGAACAAGCTCAATGATCGGATATCTAGTATAACTTGAGCTGCCATTTGGTAAAGCTTCAATGACTTCGTAGTTCGTGATTCGATTTTCGGAGTTTATCTTAATTATTCACCAATATGTTAGGCACCAAGCCGTGTTTGTTGCCTGATTCTTCTAGGCTTGGTCGCGAGGAACAGGCATAGCTTCACCTAGTTTCTAAGACGTTTCAAAGTGATTCTAGTGATTTTATGGAAATAAATGCCTTTTGACTTGACTTTGACTTGACTTGACTTGATTCCTAAACATAGAAGCATAACTTATACTAGTAAAGAAATATGTAAAGAAAGAAAATATATGTATTTTAGACACACAAAAAGACCTATGTACAACCATGCTTCTAGCAAAATAAATCATTTCATTTCATTTCATTTCAAAAACAGCACGAACTAATCAGAGAATACAGACACTACAGGATACAAAGAGCTAAGAAACTAGGTAACAAAAACATACAAAAGTAGATAAGTAGTAACAGAACTAGGTTACTCATTAGTCCGTGCTGAGGTGCATGCGTGAGACAAAAAAGGTCCCACCTCAGATTTAATGCTGCACACGATACTTCGTGGCGCTGGTTTTCAGATGGAACTTTAAAGGGCGACCGCAAGATCGCAGTGTGCTAACTCTCGTTCTTCAGTAGGTAGGTAGGTAGATAGGTAGTACTTGGTATCAAATGTCAGGGAAAAAGTCGGTAAAGCACATCACTAGTAATTAGAACCTACTTCTTCATTGTGATACTGATTGGCAGTGATCTAGCTACGTCAGCCCAGCTACACCATACACTATACGGTTCATCCATCTCGCTTTACTACTGATCGCGTGCGTTCATTACAGCAACTATGCTCCCACAGCTGATATATGGCTCTCATTGTCGCGAACTAACAACAGTCCATTCTACTAACGACCGCCTCTGACCCCCGTTCGGCCCACAAAGAAGCTTTACTGGTACATAATGAGCTTCGGTTTTGCAAAATATTACCTAACTAAATCAACATCGTCAGCTGGAATGGAAAAATATGCCTCACTACCAGGCAACCGTTCTAAATCTGTCAGTTTTGGAAATTACGAATTTAATAGTTATTTATCTATTTATTTTTATTTACTTATTACACAAAAGGAATACAAATGAAAGTAAGTAAATGTCTTAAAACCTAAAAGAGGCGTTACGCACAGATTTTAAAAAACATATAGCCCATCTGTTTATCTATTATGTATATCAGTCTCAGGTACCCATAGTACAGGCTATGCCTAGTTTGGGATCAGTTGACCGAGTGTGATATGTTCGGAATATTTATTTATTTATTTATCTGTCATTAACTGGTTACCGTAACCTAGGACGTTTGCATTACCAGTGCACAGTGTTCAAAGTACGAATAATGCACGGTAACGTCACGCTTACGATACGATAGCAATTATCAGAAGTATTAGCCAATCAAAATAAAAGACTTCAAGCATCGCCGATTTCATTGGCTAATACTTGACCATTGGTATCGTATCATAACGTTATCGTGCATTATTCATCCTTGATCGACTTATGTACCACGCGCGCGTTTTCTAAACGCGAGTAAGTCGCATGTGTCTGCTATATCATTGGCTACCTCACCCTTCAAACCAAAACAGCACTCCAACGAAATGAAAAAATCCTCAACGGTTTCAAAAGAATAGCTAGTTTTTTATATTAAGTAGATAATATTATATATATTGTGTAAAAGCATGAGAGCATTTTATTTTCGTATTGTTTGGTTTCACATTAGCATACATACGAGCCGTCAAAAACAACACAGCCATAATTCATAATTTTTATGACGCTCACATAATTAACACATCGCACGAACTAACAATAAAATCGGCAAATCCCTGGAACGTAATAAAGACGCCTAAATGGCACGCTAGGATTATGAAACAATACCACGCCGTAAATAACCTGTTTCATTACAGCATCGATAGAAACAGTAACAATAGCTAATAACCCAAGGGAATGACAATAGCCTAGGGCAAGTCAAGGGATTGACTTGATAATCAAATTCCCTGCACATCTGCGAATGCAACGGAGAAGGAAGTGTGATATACAGACAATACGCACGGATGCCCATGATAATAGGTTCGATACGGGAGAATGGCAGGCAGAGTCGTAACCGGTGTCTTTGGGTTAGGAGCAGCTTTAATAATGGAAGTAAAATTGTGCCCTAGATGTTCTGGGCATCAAGTAGGATTTGAGCGTAGTCGGTAACGCATTTGTGATCGCAGCGAAGACAATTAAATATAGATAGATAAATAACACTATTGATTACCTCACAGAAATAATACAGATATAATATAACAATTACAAGGCAATACAATGGGCGGCCTTATCGCTAAGAGCGATCTCTACCAGGCAACCTATGGATAGACTGGAATGAAAAGATAAGAGAATGGCATGTTGGTGTGGCTTTAAATATAATTAAACTATATTCTAGGTAATATACATAAAGGACATGGGAAATCGTGGGCTAATAACAACATAGAATTGAAAATAAATATTGTAATGTTCAAAATAATAACATTTCGTACACTGTCAACCAGGTATTTTAAAAAACTTTAACGACCTATATCTCTTTACTCCGGCTGCTTTACAATAAAAGCCGCATATATTTGAAATCTACACTATTAGCACAGTGTAAAATTGAAAGTTTCATTATTGCAGGATTAAAAAAAATCGGGGCCCTGGCTCCATACAAATTTGCCCAATCTCCTTTAGAATAATGTATACCTAAGAATAAAACAAGATATAGATAAAGGTATAAATAGGAATAAATGAAAAAAGATTACGATAGAGATAAATAAATATTCTCTACAAAGGAAGATTTTTTTTTTCTTTGTATCTTCCTACCTACCTACCTACTTACTGCGTTGTGGGTCAAATAAATACATTTTCTTTCTTTCTTTCTTTTCTAAATTTATGATGATGCTTCGTAGAGTAGCTAAACACGTGTCGAATTCTTACTGAATTTGCTTGCGTGGAATGATGTTATGCACGTAAGTAGTACGCTTTTCATGGCTTTTGGTGCGGGATGTTTTCGCGTCTGCGTTGAGCTTATGACGAATAGATTAGCGGAATAGTACTAGATATTTGTTTGTCTATTTTATAGACAAACGCAAAGTCGCTCCTAAATCAACTAACTTAATAATCTTTGGTCAATTTAGTAGACAAAAAAGTCCCATTGTTTTCCCACCCCTTTACGGTGGCTATTCTCTAGATAACATTATGTAATTGATTTCTTGTAACTTTATCTCTAGATAAAATAAATCATCATCATCATCATTATCAGCCTGTAGAAGTCCACTGCTGGACATAGGCCTCCCCCAGAGTTCCATGACGAACGGTCTTGAGCCTTCTCCATCCACCGACTTCCCGCCACCGAATGTCGTCGGTCCTTCCAACACTGCGTCGCTCGGTTCGTGGTCGCTTGTTCTAATCATTTGAGGTATGGAATCCTAAATTAGATTTATAGCCCCCAGGGCTCAAAGCGAAAGTACGGCCCTGGTGCCACAGAGGCCCAGGGGCGCTAGAGGTGATTTATTACTCTCTAAACGGATTGACTGTTGAACTGCAGATTCGCTATATCAATTCTCTAATGGCTCCCCTTCTAGTTTGCGATTGTTGCTGTGTATTATTATTGTTGTTTCCAAATGATTTTATACACTTCGCCATTTATAACTAGCTGTACTCGCGCAGTTCCACTCGCGTGAAGTCTCAGTATAGAGAAAGGAGATACACGCCTTTAACTTTTATTTTAGTTTGAGTTATAACTCAAACTTCAATATTACGTGGGTTACTCACTTGTCATCGTGAGACGTCGAATGGTGTCACTAAAATTGCCCTTACAAAATCCGGTAAGCTATTCACTTTTCACGTCTCACGGTGAAGTGAGACGTGAACAAACATTACCCGACTTCTGGTCAGCTGGAGTGGTCTACCGTCGCTACAGGGAGGCGCACACGATCAAGAAAGTCCCTGACTCTAGATGTGGTGTAGTTATTTAAGTTTAATATTATATTATGTATGTTAGTCTGTAAGGTATTTATAAATATGGGTCATGGCATGTTACACAATTTTGTGTAATGTGTCAAGTACCCTGAAATAAAGATATTATTATTATTATTATTACGGGTTCGGGCCTCTGGTCGTCGCGGCCAAACTATGCACTTACTCGTATGTATAGTTTTGTATGAGCTCTCACGCACTCTTCGGTCGCACAGATTGACTGGCCAGCCGCCATAATGATGCAAATTGCGAATAGTGCTATAAGCAAACACTCATCCACGGCCAGTCGCGGATCGCGTAGTATGCGGGGTGCCCTTTAGATATTATCTTTCTTTGATGATAGTAATAAAGAAACAGATTTCAAAAAGACTAAGCAAGAGCGGTTAGCGAAACCAGAATATATTTTACACAAGTACTCACTTAGATAATGCCTGAATCTTTTTATCATGCCGTAAATATCCCTCGCGAAATCACAAAGAACGTTACGGCCAAGTAAGTAACAAAGTATGTCGAACTTTTTTCAGTCTTGAGAAAAAGTTACAACCTAAAGAAAATTATTACGCACCTTACTTTGTAATATTTTGTGCCGTTTATTATCGTGGCTTAGAAAAGGCTAAATGTTGGAGTGAGTAATTCTAGAAACTTGTAAGTACTTCGTATTGGTAAACTTTTCTTTAGCTCCTTTGCGGTTCTGTTTCACCTGCGCAAGTACTTTATAAATTTCCATAATTATTGATTTTTTAGCTGCAAGTTTGGTATATTATTTTCTAACGAAGACGGGTGAGTGCCCATCTGAGTGGTGCGGGTTCGATTCCCGCTGTGGGTCCCCATTTGTTCCATGTCTGGGTATTGTGGTACCATGTTACTCGTAGTTTCTGATACTCACGACACAGGGATTCCTAGTACACTTATTTGTACAAATAAGAGTATAAATAATATAGCGTGGCAAACTAAGATTACATCTACTGGAGTTAACGCAAACGCAAAGCACATATTATAGCTTTAGAGATTTCACTATAGCTCCGAGAAATTATCATCATGTAAATCTTATACCAGGGTTTATTATTAGCTCACAATACACCAGTAACGTGAGCTAACCCGACTAACCCAAAAAGCTTTAACGATAAGTAGCTGGCTTATAAATGAATGTTTTTAAACAGTCGTTATGTTCATTTGGCCTTTACAAACAGCTATTTAAACATCAATTACCACGGCCCTCGCTAAAGCCACATGTAAAAATAGTCCAGAAATAGGCACTTGCGATAGCGAACACAATTCTACAAGGGTACTGACGATGCACATGTGCACATTTTCAAATAGGGATGTAACTTCACACATTTATATCGATAACATAATATGTTGAGAATGACTATACAAAAAGTTACTACCGTTGTAAACTTCCATTTTTTTTAAACATAAAAAAAAACAAAATATCATGATTAATCATTTTTTTGATTCATTAAATAACATGATTATTTTGAAAAGCAGTCATTATAATGGTACCTATCATCCGGATAATTATGATTACCTAAGCAGTTTCCCAATTGGAACGGTGATGTACCTATTGTATTTTAACTCTTTTTCTAAGTGGTATTCCTCGATGATGAGGGACGTGACTTTTCAATGGATCATTTTATCCTTGTTGGTGTTGTGCCATTGGTATCTGTTGCCGGATAGATGTACCGATAGCTTTGTGAAACTTAGAATCTAGAGTGGTGCGGTTTTGGCCTGACTACGTATCGACTTCGGCTTTGTGGTCTCTCTTTTAGTCTCCCATCATGTTTGTTCTACCTATCTGAAAATATGTAGCATCGTAGCAGATATTTAAATAAAACTCGATAAAAGTGCAAGCTGAAATCTCATCACTTTGAATATACAGGGCTGTCGCGTGCCACCCGGAGGGAGACGCGAAATGTGCAAACAATTAGAAGGAGCTCTTTTTTGCGCTGCCAAGGGGTGGCCCACAATGGCACTTTATGTCAACGACAGCTCGCCTCTATTTAAACACGGCAATTTCTACACTCCACACATCTGTTACTTTCACACCGTCTATAAATTATAGTTTAATCATCGAACACTCGAGAGAGCGGACACAAAATTTACTTTTTCAGACAATATTGTTACAGGATTTACGCAAATAAAGGGTGACGCCCGTAAATCTACTTGAAAGATTCTTTTGATAACACTCCTTTGTAAACGTTGTACGATCTGAAGATCCATTTTTCCTTAATACATAAGCACTGGCAATCGGAAAACTCCGCGCGGATCCACTGCGTGAACCTATTCGATCTCATGCATTTAAATTCGGAATTAGTGAAAAGCCCGCAGACCGACTTTTTGCGAAGGTAAGCAAACTCCTCGGATTTCTCTTTAATGCCGCTTTCATTGAAAACGTGATTGATTTAATGGTATTTTGCATGCGATAAAGTAACATTTTTAAAGGCAAAAGTCACTCCGATAAAGCCGGGATAAAGTATCGCGAGGCCGGAGTTGTTTGTAGGTAATTTTTGTTTTATTTTTTTCTTTGTTCGAGGGCGGTCTCAGGTAACAATCAGCACACCTTTCCGGTTCACAAAGGGCGCGGGCGCGACCACATAAATAATCTATCCAAAGACAAGTCTCCCCATCTCTTGCTGGCGGCAGAAAAATGTATCTGGGACATAAAAGAATGGAGGGAGTTCGGTTCGTTACGTTTTGTCGGTCCCCAGGGTGCCGCTCGCCGTGCGGCTAGTCGCCTCTGCTTGAACATTCATGTTTTATGTTTGCGTCACAATTCAGATTTGTATCCACTACTCGCGTCAGTTTACGGCCGACTGTTGTCCCACGTTGGCCAATAAAGGGGTGTGTTTATTGTTTCTCGTATTCCGGTTTCAAGGTTCCGCGCACTTTGCTATGATAGTTACGATCTCAAATTATTCCACTCGTGCCATACAAAGACTACATTTCCACCGCGTATACCAACAACTTTGGATACATTCTCGCCATTTTGTGTCACTTAGGTATTCTGTGGCATTATGTACCTACATATGCGATATGTTGTTATATTTTAAAACGATCCTTATCTCTTATTAATAAAGTAAGTTTTGAGTTTGACTTTAAGGGGCTTGCGATATCGTTGAGGTGAGGAGAGATTATCTGAGGATTTCCGGAGAAACATTTAGTTTTTCTGGAAATCCATTCGTTTAGCCAGAGGAAAAACTCCGATCTCAGAGCTGAAATCAATCAGAGAACAGAACGGAAGTTTAGTGAAAGGTGAAGAATGCATTTTAAAAAGATGGAGACAGTATTTTGAAAGTTTGTTTGAAAGAGAGGGAGCATTCACAGCGACCTCAGTTATGAATGAAAATGACGAATATAAAAGTGGTATAAGCATGAATGAAGTTGTGAATGTGAAAACGAACAAATGAAACGAAAGAAATCAGGTATGGCTGCAGGGTATGACAGGATTACAGTCGAGATGCTGAAGGCTGGACATGGCACAGTAGCGAGTCAGTTGTGCCGCCTTTTCAATTAGTGCTGGAGTGCCGGCCAAGTACTTAGTGATTGGTGCAAGGCCGTCATAGTACCGCTCTACAAGGGAAAAGGCTCACGTCAGGACTGCAAAAACTACCGAGGCATTAGCCTACTCAGCATCGTTGGCAAGCTGTATGCGAAAGTGTTGATTGAAAGAGTTGTGAAAGAAACCGATGATAAAATATGGGACGCTCAAGCGGGATTTCGAAAGGGAATGGGATTTGCGATGCATAGCCGAGAAAATTTTGGCCACGGGACAAAAGGTCTATTGCACGTTCGTGGATTTGGAAAAGGCCTATGACAAAGTGATGAGGAATGAAATTTGGTCGGTACTGTCGTTGTATGGAGTAAACAGCAACCTTGTTCGAGCTCTGAAATCTCTCTATGAGAGTTCCAGTGTTTGCGTAAGGATACATGGGTCATACACTGAATGGTTTAGCATCGAAAAAGGTGTTAGACAGGGATGCGTAGAGTCACCATTGCTGTTTAATCTATTCATGGACTCTGTCGTCAAACCTGCTACGTTTGCGATGTAGGGAAAACGTCTGCCTTTTATTTTACTGGTTACACGTAGCTTGGCTCGTAAAACAATGTTCGAAGTTATAAGGTTTCTATTATGGTATGTATACCTACACAGTTCCAGTTCATTAATATTAAAGACAACTAAATCAAAGTACGACAGTGAAAAAAAATCCTTATCTAAAAATCCACTCCGACCGAGATTCCTATCCTGGATAATAAGATTTCACTACCACCACATGTTTCCATTGAAATTTATAATTAACTTTATTTTAGAAGTAACTATAATAAAAACATACTACAGCTATTGCGGTGAAAATTGCGTCAATTCTGTCGGAGGAAAAATAATTGTTTCTCAGAATAGTGACGTTTCTTAAGTAATAAATAGGGAGGTTCGGCGTGGAAAACAATGGCTCTGAAATCTTATTGCATAACTATATTGCCCCGCGGCTTCACCCGCGTGGGACTCGTATAGGTAAATAAAAAGTAACCGAGGTATATGTTATTCCAGGTATTATTATGGACTATGGACATCGATTACAACTTAAAATTGGTTCCTTATATTTTATAACCGGGTAGGTTTTATTATCTTTTATTATATTTTTCTGTTTTTTTTTTATTAAATACCTATGCATTCTACTATTTAATCAAAACGGGTACAGTTTTATTTTTGTACCCTAAAAACCACGTAGATACTTTTCTGTGTTTCCTCTTACCAAACTTGATACGACAGACGGAAAAGTGACTTCATTTTTAGACCACTTCACAAGAGAGTTTTTAACGAAAATTCATAACTTTCTTACACGAAATTTTGCAACTTTACAATTTCATCCAAGCTCCAATCTTGTACTGGCAAACTTACATTTTTCGCATACCTAGACTAGTATGTATTTTTACTTTAACAAGCAATATCACCACTTCGTGTGAACATTCGGCTCAGAGATGCTAAGAGTTTTCTATCTAAGGACTTTTCTAGACATAATATGATGATGGATGGAATGATGGCGATGACTTCGGTGGCGTAGCGGATGAGTGCCCGTTTGAGACGTAAGGGGTGCGGGCTCGATTCCCACTATGGGAAAAGGTTTACATGATCTGCAAATATTTATTACGAGTCTGGGTATTGTGGTACCATAGTACTCGTAGTTTCTGACAGGGAGTCCTAGTGTGGGCTCAGAACTATGTATGTACTATGTTGGGTGTTACTTATTTATTTATATAGGTCTATTTGTAGCAGACCGTCATAGTTGCTTATAGTCTGCAACAAAAGTTTGATATGCGCTACCTTGTGACACGGTATGATAACGCTGGTGGTTATGACTGAATTTAACGCGGTTACCTCTAGAGTTGCCTTTAGATCACGTTTATATGATAGCCATCAGCATAAACTTCACGGACTATGTACCTACATTTCTACAAGTAAACCAACATAATACTTGAACTGGCGTATAAAAAGGAATAAACGATAATATCAGACTTTTGCTTAGGGGTCAAAGGAATTGGTCAAAGCTAAGTACCTAGGCTTTACTAGTTTATAAGTAGTAGTCGGTCATCGGGTAACGACAACCGTTGGGGAATAAAGGTTCTCGAATGGCGGCCTTGAACCGGACGGCGCAGTGTTGGAAGGCCCCCCACCCGATGATGATGATGATTCGGGTTTTTAATCTGTTCATAAAAGCTTCATACTGAATTGATTCGTTCTTGCATTCATAACTAGATGTCGTGATATATTTTACTTTACTAAAATGTTAGACCCTGCGCTTTTTTGTTCCTGGTTTAAAAAGTGATGCCTAGCGGGGCCCTTAGAGTATTCTGTCTTAGAATCCAAGTAATTTTGTCTGAGAGCAGACGATTCTCATGAAAGATATTATTTGTTTTGAGACAGCTTGATACAACGTCTCGTGAACTTTTCAGTCTGAATTTACCGTTCACAACATACATTGCACTGGCATTTCATTTAGGTTGAATCATGATTTTATACTTTATACCTACGAGTTTATTTGTTCGAATATTCTTCTACTCATAAAGTAATAAGTAGGTAGATAAGGAAGTATACCACCGCACGAGTGTCTGCATAGAGCGTTCAATTTACTTCAGGATACTTATCGCAGTTCTGTTCTCTAAACTTTCCAGGAGGCTTTTATCGCGTTAGAGCACTATCGACTCCCACGAGCCGTAAATCCAAGTCAATGTAACATAAAGTGGTGTGACACGTACGAACATTGAAAACACGCGGAATTACCTTTCGTGCTCTCGACGACGCAGTCTATCCTCCAGAGAAGCACAGCCGCGTACAGTGTAAGCAACATCTTGCTGCCGCGGGAGCCGAATAACTCACATTTATGGGCCATACTCATTTCTACCCGAATTGTCGGCAATGCCGTCTTTTATAAGCGGAACTGGCAACATCACAACACTTTGTTGTTCCAGACGGCTGCTCCCGACACTAAGCGATATGCGACATTATCGCGCCAATTTTTTTATTGCGATTTTATTCTGCACAATAAAAGCGGCGGTGGTAATTCATTGACACGGCTGTTTGTTTTACCTGGAACAAAAAGAATAATTTTTGTTGAACAATTCTTGTTACTTTTACTGGCAATATCGGGACCTTGCATTTATTTACTGATTTCCAATAATTTATTTAAAATAAACCTATTCACATTTCGAGCGTGAGAATTTAACAAAACCCTAATAACTATAATAAATTCTGCCATACAACAATACTTACCTTTAAAATTTTGAAAAGCTAAAATTATTTGTACTTTATAATAATAATTCTGTGAAAATATTTAATGTAAATAACAACACTACCTAAGAGAGAGACCTAAAGACGAACTTATTGACTCTATGAAAACATTTTCTTTTACTTCTTCGTTGATCTGTAGTCCTAGGAATCTCGGCTTTCAGCCGTCATTTAAGGTGGAATCCCATTACGAGAATGGTAATGCTACTTGCGTGAACAATTTCATTTTATTCCTACTGTAACCATGTATTGTGGATGCCTATTTCCCTGGGGATGGAATTAGACCAATTACTTAGTGGGTATGTGCAATATAATTTCAGGAAGCATTTTTAAAATGGTCTAGCGTTCAAACGAGATTGTAAAACCATTATACGATAATTGCAAATTTCAGTTGAATAACATGGTGTAATCAGGGCTACTTCCGAAAATTTAAATTTAATTCTTCTTGTCGTGTTACTGATTCTTTCATGATCATCCTGTAATAGGTCAGTGACCAGGTTGAGGTATGATGGCCCTGAAAAGGGCCTATGACCGTCGATGAAAGAATCAGTGTAGTGAAAGGATTAAAGTGCGCCTCTAGAGGCTCCTTTCATGCACAGTGCATTCAGACCATGATTCGAAATTGTAAAGGCTGAAGAAACAAAAAATATTAAAAATAAAAAAATAAAGGACAAAAGTCGAAAAAAAAATCCTTGCTTTTAAAGTCTTAAAAGTACGACTGATGCCTTCGGGTTGCTTAAACACCGTCACCAGAGTTGACCATTAGCTCAAACGAACTTACTTTCGCTAAGGCGCGGAATGTCCATTTCGCAAAATGACCAGCTGTTGCAAAGCGTTCAATTCTCTTACAGAAGCTTCTCTCATGAATCTCGAATGTAAACTATAAAAACAAAACATCCTAAAAAAATACTGATACTGGAATAATCTCTAGCGGGATTATCTCGGTCCATCATGTTTTATTCAAAGATCTCTATTTGGATTTCTGAAAACTTTCCTTCATTATAATTCTTGTGGAAGTAGGGCACATAATTCAGTGATCGAATGTTCAATGGTAGACCGGAGTCGTAAGTGGCAATCGTTTGCGGCCTCACCCTGAATGGAATTGGCAAGGAAAATAGCGATGTTATGGCAAAAGTACTGACCACTGCTGTCGAGGAATTTTCCTGCATTGATTAGATTTAGAATATTTATAAATTTTATTTACAGAAAGAAACTTAAAACTAATACAAGTTAATACTTACAAAATACACAGGAAACAGTTGAGCTATCTATAGATCGTTTGTAACGGTCTTTAGATGAATATTTATGAGAATTATTTATTTCAGTTAAAACAGCAAGCTTACAGTATATACCAAAGTGCCGACTGTCTAAAATTAAAACTTAAATATACTCTTAGCGAATTAAATATTATACAAATGTTATCATTAAAGATGTCGACATGTTGAACCTCGTGTAGGTATATAGGCATTTAAAAGAGTGAGAGCTCTTAGCGTTGGCGCATTATGAGCGTGACAAGTTCGCGGTGTGTGGCAGGCGAACAGTTGATGTCGACGGCGGCCACAGCGCACGTAATTGTGAGGCACACATAGTGGCAATGTGCTCAAAGCGGTCGGATTATTCACTTTGTTTCGCAGAATAAGACAATAGTGTATAGCTAGCTGTAATTTTCTCCTTAGTTCCAGTGTATCCAGGCCGATCATACCCGTTACAAATAGAGAAGGGAAAAGGTACGGGTAGTATCCGTACATTCTCTTGATATACCATTACGGTAAGAACCTATATAATTGAGCGTTATACTGACTTTATCTTTATCGCTGAAATTATACATTCTCTCCCACATTGGTACCACAGCTCTCCGCTTACAACTTTTTCTTACAGAAATCTTGTTTTGAATTACCTATCCTTAAAAAGTCTATCATATAAAACCCGAGATCAGTGCTAGCCTCTTCAATTTAATTTATCGCTTTGAGAACTTACCTAAGGACGAGAAGTCGTAGTAAGTTTAATAATTAGTAGCACTTTAGTAGGGATTCATAATAATCATCATCAGCCTGATGAAGTCCACTGCTGAACATAGGCCTCCCCCAAAGAGTGCCATGAACGGTCTTGAGCCTTCTCCATCGACCAACTTCCCGCAATCTTCACAATGTCGTCGGTCCATCGGCTCAGTTAGTAGAGATTTCAATCAATACTTGCTTATATCTCTCACCGAAATCTTTTTTGTCTTATGTTATTAATATTTACTTGTATCATGTAATGAGTGCTAACGTTTTGCGTTCAAATTGCAAACACTTCCTCCGAAGTGTCCTGTCGCACACTTGAGTATTTCAGTGAATAGCCTGTCGAACAGATGACCCATCGCTGAAATTGACTTTCGATCACTTGGCGCTGAACTAATTGGGTGCCTATCAGCAAAATGTCTTTGCAACACAAGTCCTCAGTGGGGCTGAATGTAGGATTGTAACGGCAAAACTGTACATCGAAAGGTGTAGTGTATTATTCCTTGTATACAAGGTAACATCAATTACCATTGTAACTACAACACTCATGGTAATTACACTTCTTGATATACGATTTTGGTGTTACGATCCTACACTTGCCAAGAAAGTATCGTTTGAGACGTAAATTATATTCGAAGCGAAAGAACTCTTCTGAGTTAGTTCTTAGATACATCATACTAAAATGTACCTCACGTGGTGAAATCACGCCAAATATCTACACTTCAGAGGTGAATAGAATTAATCACTTCGAAGAACGTAGTGGCGTGGTTGGCAAGTGCCAGCTTAGATCCAAGAAGTGCGGATTGGATCCCTGCTGCGAAAAATGTTTGCAGGATCCATA
Source organism: Anticlea derivata (assembly GCA_947579855.1). Classification (NCBI taxonomy): domain Eukaryota; kingdom Metazoa; phylum Arthropoda; class Insecta; order Lepidoptera; family Geometridae; genus Anticlea; species Anticlea derivata. Next base: position 4,283,303 of record OX388271.1, on the reverse strand, counting down.
ACCGAATGCTAAAGTGCCTGGCACACGTTAAGATTGAGTAGGCTTGCCTGGCAACAATAGTTCATAATACGTATGCTATCCCGAAAGGGGCTTATTCTAGACGCGAGCGGCAATAAAGTTTGTTCTTCAACATTTTGTCATTAAAATATATTCCGGACATATTCACACGGTCAACTGCTCCCAAACTAGGCATAACCTGTACTATGAGTACCAGAGACTGATATACATAATAGATATATATTTAACACCATGTCATTGAAAAAAGTATATACAAAAATCAGCTCGAACTCAATTATTCAGCTGTTTTAGGTAACAATCTTGATGTTGAACTTATTTGACTTACATACAAGACCAAAAACTGCTAGTTTGGAAAAAATCTGTAAACATAGTATGCACATACTGTTTCTGCTAATATTCTTTCTTTTTGTTGATAGAATAAGCCCTTTCGGGATGGTATACATATTATGAATAACCTTGTATGTACCACCCTCTCATCCGAGTTGGCCTTATCCATAGAAAAGACAACTGTGGGTTTCCCGTGAGGAAGTATTCTAGTAGGTACCTATGATATTATGGTGCTAAAATAGATGCTGATTCTCACGACACATCGGAACATAGTGTGGGGTAGGGAATATGTATGTGAATGTCTTATATATATATATATATATATAGCCAAAAGTAAAATTTCTATTCTCAGCTCAATCGTCGCGGCCCTGCGCAAACTTACGCCACCCTAAACGAAACTGCAGCTGTCCGCATCCCTCGCACCCCAGCTGACAGGTTCTTAATAGATGATTCTTTATTTATAGCTCCTTTTTGATCGACCAGCTTTCTAAGGATTCCTTCATTCTTTTTTATCTTACTTGTATCATGGTTTGCAGTGTATTAGGCTTTATCGATTTTATTGATAAAAAAACACACTATGATAATATGCAGCAGCGCTGGTTTTCAGACCTAACCTTACGGGTGACCTCACGAACTTACCAATAGATACGTCATATACATAATAAATATTTCTTGTAATTTATTTACCTAAGTAAATTTAAATAATAAATTGAGTGTTATAAAATAGTTTCGGGTGGCGACCCGAAATCTAGCCTCTGACGAAAGACTAGAAGTTATGTCACACACACACAAACTTTCTCCAGGATACAGATAGATAGATGGATATTATCACTATATCTCATTGCGATAATATCGAGCGCTAAACTGTTTTCAAACGGCGCAAGATATGTCATCTAAAATTTTATTTTAAAATGATCCCTACGTCTTCTAAATAAAGTTAATTTTGGGTTTCACTTTTAGGAGCTTGCGATATCGTTGTGCTTTATCACACACCCTGTAATATAAAACTCAGTTGATTTTCTTCAGTAGGGGGAAAGGATCATTTTGAACCGAATTTTATATGACATATCAAGGACATATAGCATGCCGTCTGAACATGGCTTTATAACGCGAAGAATTTGTATTGCTTAACTCAATAAAAATTCTGCAGAGTGTGAATGATGATCAATTCAATAGGGTAACGACCTGAAATGTAACATGAGAAATTCAAAGAGCACCGGATCCCAATAGAAGAAAAGGGATATTTGTGTCATCACATCATTTTAATCCTAACAAAACAAATATGATGAATGCGCACATGTTAAGGGATAAATATTTATGCTCACTAATTGTTTCGTTTCGTGGGATATTGTACAAGGGTATAAAACACCCGTTTGAAAGTTTTGGGCTTCTGGATTAGTTGTAAATTTTGTGTAACAATCTATTTCCTACAACAAATAAAATAATACCTAACAAAAACTATTATTATTTGCAAGCCGTATTAACGGTGAAGTAATGTGAAACAACTCATTTTCAATTTTTAAGACCTATGTACAACTACTATCAAATATGATGCTACTAGCAAAATAAATAATTTTATTTCATTTCGACACTATCGGTACTGTAACTTTTTAGAGCCATGGATAATTAATGTCTATAAACGGACTAGCGGACTACTAACTACGAGTACTAGCTTATGCCCGCGGCTTCGTTCGCAAGGTAAGATATAAAGTAGCCTAATAAATAAGGCTGTCGCATGTAGGTAGAGTTATTCCATTTCACGAAGGCGGCTGAATCATTGCAATTTGAATCTCATATCAATGACTTAAAGGTCACCAGACATCTCATCATGAAATGGAAAAACTATAGGTACCTATGTACAGTTCATCGCAATCGGTTTTTGTTTATTTATAATTATAAACAGGTTGTCTACAAATAAAGCAGTGATGACCAATGAATCAGCAATATCATGGAAATAAAAAGAAACGCGGCTCGACGTTCCCAAGGGAGCTATTCTGGGTCAGCTGGATATTCTTAGTTAATTAACTCTTTATGTCTAGGGACATCTGTTTACAGCGAGCTACTAAATTTAAGCCGGCTGCATGGCTCGGATACTTTTGTGATGGATAAAGGTATGCGTTACCGAGACGTCGTTTGAAAATAGTTGTTACATCGAGATCTCATAAAGGGGATATGTGAATGTTTCTTTATAGGAGTTCGTGTCCATTGGATCGGCGAACGTACGTACGGATTTTTTACTTTTTAATGTTTTCTAGGTATATAACTACGTTCACGTATCCTTACCGGACGTTGGCATTATGACCAAGATATGCCGCTGACGTCATCCGCAGTGAACTGTGTTAGCAGCGTTGCAATACTCACACTACACACAATTTTTTTGTTAAATGCCGATGTAACCTCTGAAAGCAGTGGACGTACAGTCAACCAGTTCGATTTGTAGACCACTGTAAAAACGTTTACACCCTAAATCTACGGGAGCAACGCGTCATCACTGGATCTGCCAGATAAATAATTAATTGACATTTAATATGAGTTAGAGCATTTACAGAACTTTCATAGTAGGTACCTAGGTAGGTACCACCTACAATTTAATGACTGATCAACAAGTAAACGCTTTCTCAACAAAAGGGAATGACGTCAATGATCGATTTCATTTGGAAAGGTTCTATAGTGGCCTACATATCAAACTTGTTGACTGTACACTAAGCTCAAATGCCGATCTTAAGTACGCGAACCATTATAATTCTTAAACAGAAAAATAGCAAGATATAAAATAGACAAACAAAATGTTCTAATATTCCGCTAATCTATTCCTCATAAACTCAACAAATGCAGACGCGTGCACCACCGCAATAAAAAGCCATACAAAGCGTACTTACATGCAGTAGGCAGCAAACATTACAAATAACACTAACCAGAAACGAGCTTTTGCAAAAACAAAACCCACCTAAAATACTACGTTACATAAACAGCATAATATTTTGCAATCTGTTGCAAAAAGCGTACCGTTATAGACGTAATTAGTACGGAGGGCATATCCCTCGCTAATAAATATTGCAGGACTTGATTCGTGAGGATAATGGACTTCTGTCCCTTCACCGACCGTTATAAAAGTACCTATACTCACTTATTTACAGGGCTATTTTGGGTTCCGTGGGTAAAAGGTAGTATCCCTTTGATTAAACTTCGGCCTCAATCGGTTTTACTATAAATCAACTTCTAAACACACGTCTCAACCATACATTGCTTAGGCATTGAACGTTTTGTTCTTTGCTTTCATGTCATTTTGCATCATCATCATCATCATCAGCCTGTAGAGGTCCACTGTAAGTAGGTTTCTTCCAAAAAGCTTCATGACGAATGACCTTAAGCCTTTTCCATACACCGACTTCCCGCAACTTTAACAATTTCGTCATTTTCATTGGATTCATGTCATTAAAAAAGGAAATTTATCTGTGCATCATCATCTCCCTGTCCTTATCCCACTTCATGTGAGGTTGGCACAATTTGTTTGTGCATATTGGTATCTTAATAAGAACCATTTCGGGACAGCAGGCAGGCTAATTTCATGTCAATGATTTTGAACGTTTAGTTGTATGTATGATATATTTCTGTTGTTCTTCTTTGGTTTACGTTTGAAGCCGCGTGGGTGTCCGCTGGTATTTACTTTATTGAAAATTGCAGCTTGATAAAGAACCCTGACATCTTGCATTGTACTCACACTTGACGGGTTATTATATTTTATCGTAGGACAAAATATATTCTGATCATGAACTTAATTCTGGTTTCATAGAGCAAAAAATCCCCTGGAAACTAAAATAATATTTGGGAACAAAATACAGGACGTGGAGTTAATTGACAGACAGCAGCTGATTTTTTTGAAGCTGCCTATTTTTATTAGGTTTCACAGTGCCTACCTCCACGAAATAAAGGGTTATTTTACCAGGTAGACGAATCGTACGTATGTCAGTGGTGATACGAAAGCGATAGCTATCTAAACATAGTATTTACCTATCGGCAAACAAGTCGATTGTTTCCTTTTCTTTTCTGAGCTTCAACACGAGTAAGGCTTCACCTTGTTCTACCGGCAGCACCACATGACGCTTTACATTCCGTTTGTGAAAATATATATTTGATAATCTTTTTGCACATTTGGGACAGTTTTCCATACGGTTTTGCGCACAGTTCAGCCGTTTTCTGAAGAATATTCTGAACGGCCGCGGACTGCCGGACTTTTTGTAAACCCATAAGGTCCACCGTGGTGTCAAAAGGCTAGCTTCAGACTACTCTTCAGAAGGCTCAACTGTAAGCTACCCTATTTATATAATTATTCACCTATATCAAGCCGTATTTTTTGTCTGATTCTTCTAGGCTTGGTCCCGAGGAACAGGCGTAGCTTCATCTAGTTTCTAAGATATTTCAAAGCAATCCTTGTAATTTTATAGATATTAGCACATTTCCGTCCCTATAAGTGCCTACTATTATTATGGTTATCGTTTTTTGAGTACGCTAACCGATCGCATGATCAAATATATACGTGCGCAAAAGTTTGATAATGTCGTCAGTGAGCCTACCAGTTGTTTTGAATTAAATTTGCCCCTAGCGCTAAATATCTGATCTCAATTTATTCATCAAGTTTCCTTCGTTTAATTTATCAGTTTTATTTACAAATACAACAAACAATCTTCAAGGCTTCTTCAACAAAGATATTCCACTCTATTTAAATTCCGGATAGTTGGGCTTGACTACAAAATAAATAATTAAATTGATGATCCTAAAATCATTATTCCTCTCTCTAGGGCAACCTCTCTCTAGGGAGGCTTCTAGGGAGGCTTATATAGAGCGATGGACTTCCTACGACTGATGATGATGAGGCATAAACTTGTGACCCTTGGCCAGACCTTTAAGACTAAAAGTATTCCTCAGCTCCACAACTATCAGGACAAAAATAAAACTGAATTAGCGTAGGTAAGTATATCCGAGAGCAAAAGATTTTTGCTCCACATAAAAATCTAAACACAATTTGCCCGACAAGAAGATAAAACCCAGTTTATTTTTTCTATGAATGTATTAGATTTTGTTGTTTATTCAATTTTTGCGAAGGGTACCTTTTATATTGCTTTGTCGATATTTTTTGTTCCTCCTTTTCAAACCAAGTACCCAGTCTTTGCAACATTAGGAAATTATTATGAAGAGAGATATAAGCAAAAAGAGTTTTTATTCGAACGTATTATTCAATTTTTCTATTAACTTTGTGTTGTAATCAGAAAGCTCATAATCCTCTGACTCGTATTAAACGTTGTTATAATAAATCTGGCAGATCTAGTGGCAGATTCATCGATGACGCGTTTCGCCGTAGATTAAGTTTAAAAATGTTCTACAGGTTGCCTGGCAGAGATCGCTCTTAGCGATAAGGCCGCCCATTGTATTGCCGTGAAAATTTTTAATTATGATCTTATGTATTATTTCCGTGTGGTGATCAATAAAGTGTTATCTATCTATCTATCTACAGTGGCCTACAAGTCAAATTGGTTGACTGTACCTACATAGCCTCGGTTTGGCAGGCTACCTGATTTAGCTAGGTACTCTTCTACCTAGCACAAAAATGAACATTATGAAAATGTTACCAAGAAAATCAAAGGTAAAAAAAATATTACGTCGATATTCCAATTTCGATGACGTGAGGCGGATAATTTCTTGTACAATGATCAACGAAACCGTAATTGCAATAAGGGTGTAACAAAAGCTGACAATAAGTATTACTACAAAAATCAATGTCCGTACCTAATTAAAATTAAACGAGTTCGGGATTCAATTACCGTGTATTTACCATCCAGACTCGGAGCCTGGGGATTGGTGCAATACAGAGCTCTGTTATTGGTTATTGCCGTCTCTTGTGACCGCATTCAAAAATTGATATTTATTTTATCATCGGTATCATTATCACGCTATGGTACGAATCGAAAGAATTGCCTGAATAACCTGGATCAAAAACGTAATTATGAGAAAGAAGGTTTATATACTCAGAACACCGGGCTGAAATGATCATGATGGTGTTTACTTCAGTTAATAGTTCAGAAACTTAGTCTCTCACTGTGTGCCTCTTAGGAAAGCTCAAGGTCGTTCAGCGTGCAATGAGAGGGCTATACTTGGTGTTTCTCTACGAGATCACAATTCTGTGTTTATTGCCATATTGAGCTGAAACTTGTTATAAGGCACTATAAGCTTACGAACCCTAATGGTTCGTATTTTCAAGTTGATACCTTTAGCCGTTTCTATGAAAAAGGGCCTTGACAGACAGACAGACGGACGGACAACAAAGTGATCCTATAAGCCGGAAAACGGAACCCTTACAGTATAAATAAGGGTTCCTTTTTTCCAAATGGGTTACGGAACCCTAAAAAAAAGAATTAGGAATTACTATGAATATATAGAAATCGCAAAGTGTGACAAGGTTATTTGATTTGAGCGTGTTGTGCAAATAATGATGATGAACGGGCACAGGTAAAAGATTTGATTTGAACTTATATAGGTATATATAGTCAATGCTTCTTTGACTCAAAGAAGCATTGACTATACATCTGTATTCGTAGTCACGCTCAACTTTCCGGAGTTTTAAGGAGAGCGGAATATATTTGTCGTTTGTTCCATAAAGGTACATTGTTTTTTGTTGTTTTGTAAATAAAACCATTATTCGATAGAACGAAGGAAACTTAATGAATAAATTAATGTCGGACTTTTGGTGCGGGGCTTTGGCCTCGCACTGAATCTTATCTACTAAACTAACATTGATAGCTATTCGACCACGAAACGAACAGTCAAACACCCAACTTCACACTGTTTTTGGAATCAAAAGAGTGTTCAAACAAAATTTTAATGCGATATGTCATTTAAAATTTATTTCTTGATCCTTTTGTCATATAATGTATGAAATGTATGGAAAGGGTTCTTCATAATAATGAAAGGGGATTATTCTCTTATAATCAATCTTCTTATAATCAACAAAAAGAAAGAATTCACAAAAACAAAAACACAAAATATTAGGTTGTTTTTGGTCTTTTTATCATCCTTACAAGTTATTATCAAACGTACCTAGTAGACGTTCAACTAAAAGATTACTACAAATCATTTAATTTGAACTTATTGAACCCAAAACAGCAGATTTTTGCATATAAATTTTTCAATGAAAAATGTTGATTTTCCAGAAGCAGTAGAACAAACTTTAGTGCCTATTGGGTGTATAATAAGCTTCTTTCGGGATAGAAAACATATTATAAATCACTATGTACTTGTAAAGCTTACGGTACCCACGTCTTAGGAATCGAAAGCTATCCAAAGGTACCAGAGGTACCTGTGCTCCCTGCTTCATAAGTGTATCTAATATCTCATATCGCTGAGGCTCTTCCCAGACACTTGGAAACTTCCCTTACCCAAGTTTCATACAATAAATATATTTTGGAGTATTTAGGTAGGTACATACGTTATCGCGCCGACATAATTGAAAAACTTCTGACAGGGGTTAAGCCGTACCGCAAAGTGTTAAGGCCCATGATACACAATACCTGTAAATCGCACAAAAGCATGCCAGATACTGGCAAGTGCGAGCTGCTAGGATGTGTAACGAGGTTCTGCTAGTAACTTGTAAGCTAGTAATTAGAATGCTAGGTGACCGCTAGCCGTTCAACTACCCCATGTGAAGAAGCAGGGAAGACGATTCTCATGTCAGATACGTGAAAACACGTCGTAACGTGTTTGCTAGTAGGTACGATATTGTCTGTGATCTTTTGTTGAATATTTGCTATAGTTTTTGTTCGAAGATAGGTTACTCAATGGCTTTTTATATTATCGCAGTTTAGATTGTATTTAATTCTCTATAAACATCCGTTTTGTGGTCTTCAACTGGCACAGATTGACTTTATAGTACTTCGCAAGGCATTTCTAGAGTCTGGCATGCCAGTATCACTTTTACACAGAATGCCAGTAGGTATTTAACGTACAGTAGTTAGGTTCTTACTGCGGTTAAAGTGCCTCGGAAATCTTTGTTTTAAGCATTTCTAGAGACTGGCATGCTAGTTAGTATCACTATGACGCAGAATGCCAGTAGTAGCTACAGTACCTACTATGATTAAAGTTATGTATATTTCGTTTCATCCTTTATCTTTATGCACTTGTGATAACCTGCCTGACGCAGCGTACTATTCCAATGTGTCAGTTCATTTCATAGGTAATCTCTGAAATTGCGTATGTACCTACAGTCGCCTGCATTATGTGTAAACATTTCATATTTTCAAAATAATGTCACAATTCAGATGAACGATGAAAGAAAGAGAAGGTACCTACAAGTTGATGGTTAGGTAGATTATTTTTGAGGATTTGCTATGTTTACCTTTATTTTTAATACAGTAGCATAATTTTGAAAATAATGTATCTTTGTGTAGGCGACTGTACGAGCACGTCTGGTCTCGTATGTTTACGACTCTAGTTTTTTTTACATCTGAAAGTTGTATCAAGTCAGCACATTTAGTACTACTTAAATAATGTGACTGGCCTCATAGCTCAGTTGGTAGTAAATCTGCCTTTTGCGCTAGAGGTCGCGGGTTCGATCCCCGCTCTGGACAAACATTTGTGTGATGAACACAGATGTTTGTTCTGTGACTGGGTGTTAAATATATATCTATTATGTTTATCAGTCTCTGGTACTCATAGTACAGGTTATGCCTAGTTTGGGATCAGTTGACCGTGTGAATGTGTCCGGAATATTTATATTTTATTTTATATTTATTTATAATAATGGACACTTCACTCAATTTGAGGTTTAATAAGACTGCTGGTAAAATCAAAGAGTAGACAGTTCTGTTTGCAGTTATTAATAGGAATATTTATTACAAACAAACAAAATTAAAACGAATAGTAGAAAATATTAATATAATTTTTACGTGATACACAAGAAACAGTTGAGCTATCTAAAGACCGATCTATAGATAGCTCAAATCATCCAGATCACTACCAATCAGAATTACCAAGATGGATGGCAATGCTGATCCGTTGGGTCAGATGAGCCAGTACTCGTGTCACGTGCCGATGCCGCTTTGATCAGATGCCCTGATATTGTTTTGAAAACCTACAGGGCCTCGCCATAGTAAATTGATTGTGTTTCTGTAGGTACATTTATTACCGTTTTCCTTATAAATAATAACAATGTATTACCGATTTCACCTCTTTCTGTTAGATTTGGAATGACACAATCCTCGCGACGCGACAAGACCGACGACGCGACGTGCCAAACACAGTTCCGAGTCAAGAACTTTCCAGTCAGCAAAACAGAAAGATTGTTCAGGAAAATTGGATTCTTCGAACTACGTAGGTATTTGTACTGAAACCGAACAATATTCAGGTGTCTGTTAATACCACTCGACCGTTCTGTAATGACGTACTTATTGTGTTACCATACGTATTTGTCGAGAGCTCATTGTGTTGTAAATTAATGAAGGATAGGCCGCTCGATAAAGAAAATATCAATAGGCCTTACAATGGAACCATATTCTTAATGAGAATCTATGGGCTGCGGTTTATTTATTACCTACCTTTTAATTTATCAAGTGCACACACGCCCTCCTCGATCCTCCTCGATGTTCGATATTTGTATATTTAGGTATAAAATTATTTAATACTACTATAATAATACCTACTTATGAAAAATCTAAAAAAATGATGATGCGATGTTTTCTCGCCGCTATCCATTTTTTTTAGATTTACTCAGTGCTTCAAAAGAAGTGGTGTAATGTCAGTGTTGAAGGGGTGTAAGGGGTTCCAAATAACAACCCTCGGTACCCAAGCCAACCTCACCGGCACGTGGTACACCCTGCCGATCAGCTGACGAGTCTCTGGCGCTCCACCCACCAATCCGCACTGGACCAGCGTGGTGGGTTATGGTCCAATCCCCCCCTTATGATGGAACTCTTTGGGGGAGGCCTATGTCCAGCAGTGGACTTCGACAGGCTGATGATGATGATGATGATGAATGTCATTGAAATTAAAACGGATATAATATGTGTTCTGTGATGAAAACTTTCAAGTAGGTAAGGACTATCCACTTTTAAAATCTAGATGTGCCCGACGCATAAAAAGCGCTGGTAAAAAAATCTGCTAGTGACAAAAAGCCGGTGGATAGAAGTGGCGATATTTCCTCGCCGCTAGTTCACAGTGCTTCAAAAAAAGTTCCGTGTGACCGACGACTTATTAGATCACCAGAAGCGTTGGTTGGCTGCGCAATAGATTTTTTGAACAAACTGATTTTGAAGCTTCACAATAATTCCTATCGTTCAGTATTGGGAAAAGTTCTCCAACTTTATTCCCGGTTTCTTTGAAACATGGGAAGAAATTCCGAAGTAATCAGCCAATTGAAGCGTTTTGTAAAGGAAGTAAAACTCCTTGTGAATAACCGTTGAATTGATTTCTTTTGATAATAAATACCTACCTGCGACAGCTGTTTCCATAATAAGTTTTTAAGTTCAAAAACAAACAATTTTTGTTTTCAGACAAGCAATGTTGGGCTTCTGTTGATTAACATAATTATTTTGGTCCTAATATCACAAGAGGTAACTTTATAGTCCTAAAATACTGTAGCAATAATGTTATATTCCCATAGGTATTCCTAAACTGACATGAGCTAGATACCAAGAAAATGTTCCTTGCTTGCTTGTCGTGCCACTGACTATTTCTTGGTCATCCTGTATCAGGTCAGTAACCGGGTTGAGGTATGGTGGCCCTGAACGGTGGACTCTGAAGAAGACCTGTTTTTATTTCTATAAGGCCTAAATAAAATTATAAATCTAAATATATTTCTAATATATTTATATAATATATAGGCCTAATCCTAGCCAATTTTAATTTAACCTAAGTGCAAAAAAACTACATTAATGGCCAAGATCAAAACTAAATAATAGAACTTGTGCGTCTCCATTTCTTTTGTAAATCTTTTAATATTTTATTCTTGTAATATTTAGTACCTAGTATCGTCTCATTAAATTTGATTATTATTTATCTATTTATTAGCGGATGAGTTTATGGATGAGACGCACGATGTGCGGGTTTGATTCCCGCGGCGGCGTGACAAATGCTTGCATACTCTGCAAATATTTTTTACGACGTTGTGTTATTACTAGCAGTTTCTAAAACCTACTCACGACCTCTGTTGGATCTGGATATGTAGTGGTAGGATATATAAATCATTCAATCAGAGTTTTATTCATTTTCTAATAATAAAGAACCAACTTCATGAAATCATTTTCACGCCTATATTACAAATGCAGAGTAGATCTTTGTCTGTTTGTTACTTTTTTATAACTAAATGGCTACACCCATTTTGATGGCCCTGTGGAATTACATATACAACTTTTTCCGGGGTAGGTACCGCGCGGGCGTAGCCGAAGAAAGCCGCTAGTATTCCAATCATGAACCCAATTGTTATACCCAGTCCACAAATCCCATTTAATAGCCAAAAATAAATCATTATTTCTTTTGAAGTTTAATTTCATATTTCGCCTGAACTTTCATTTACAACTTCCGTCAATTTGTAAACAAAAAAAACATAAACGAATGGTGGCACTGCTTTACAAAGATGTTAGACGTAATTTGACTAAAAAATCCACAAAGCGACGATTTGGGTTTATTTCATTCAGTAAATTAATTACTCAGCAGTTAACATTTTATTTTATAGTTACCGTTTACTATGTTTTTTACGAAAACCTATTTGTATTTCTAAAGGTTGATTTTAAAATATTTTATATCTGTAGAAACCTTATGACCCACGAGTATCCAATTTATCGAAGTGGTTAAATACACAGCTATTATTATGTAATGAGGTTTCGTAACAAACCTTATTTTGAAAGGGATTCCAGGCAGCCTAAACCTAAGTTTAATTAAAACGTAACAGCAATCCTCATTTTAAACAACGACATCGTAAACTTCAATCAAATGTTTACCTGAGCTTAGTGTACCTCACCTACATAAAACAACAAACTTGCTCTAATGAAAAACAATAAATAAACTCGCTACTTACTTCAACACTGTCCTCCAAGCTTTAACCGAACTTTATTTCACTGTAAAGTATCCAACACAACCACCAAACAACACTTTCATATATATTTTATCATAACACTTTCAGGAATGAAGAGTTTCAATTTCGGATCACGCGTCGTAGTTTGCCCGAATGGCGCCGCGACACGTCCCAGCATCCACGCGATCTGGATACATCTAAAAAATCAGAGTCCTGGAAGCTCAAGCTATACCGTCTAACGTCAAAGTTGGTCGTTGGACTCGAGCCTTGTAACACCAACGGAAATAAGACCTTAGTTACAGGAGATAAAGTTGAGATCAACTTTTAGGTATGCGTCGTTTGTGTGTTAGAGCGTTGGGAGATAGGGGAAGAGGCACAGATGCTGCGCGCATGCGATTCAGACACTCACAGCTCAAATCTATTTGGCTGTGTTGGTGTATGAAAGGCCAACGTTACATTGTTTGAGTAGGTGGCGGACACTTTTGTTGTGGACACTGTAGCCGGGCGCGATAACCGCCGGCTTACAATCGCCCGTGATTAATACATGGTGTGAACCCACTATTTGCTGTACCGAATTGAAAATATATGGGTTAAGCGTACTGCATTGTTACAACTGTCTGGCTTTTGGATATTATGCACTCCATCCATAAAATAGAGACAGTTTCTTTTTTTAACCAAACGGTAGAGATCGCTTTTTTACAAAGGTTTGTATGTAGTTTAGACTCCGTAACGGTCAGTGTAATGTTAGAGATGGTGTGTTTTTTTATTTTGCTTCTAACTAAAATTTTTGCTGAAACTCAGAGCCAAAATAGGTATTTTACAGAATAAAACCTCCTCTGGAGTTTCTCGCTTCGAAGATGCGATTTTGTTTAAACGTTAGAAAAGTCAAATCGTGTAATCTACACGTACGTTTTAATTAATAGCTTGAGTAAACAATTTCCTGAATAAAAAACACTGAATATGAAATTGGTATGAGACAAATCAATTGGCCAATTAAACCACGTACCGGTGTCGAAATATCAACAACTTTATGTATTTTTATTTATGCCTTCTCTTTGCTATACCTCTGCAGTTAATTATTTATTTTTTATTTTCTGATTGACACTATCGATTCGTAACGAAATAGTTACTTATAACTCGTATTCACCGAGAGGGGAATTTTGTGGGGTAATTTCAAAACAAGAATCTTACGATGAAAATTATGTCAATCTGATGTCTGAGTGGTAAAAACCCCTGGCAGGGTTTATCTAGGAAGGAAATATACGAAAAGTTGATTCATGTTTACAAGGTGATTCATAATATGAATACCATCCCGATAGGGGGTTATTCTGTCAACAAAAAGAAAGAACATTAGCGGAAAAAACATCAATATAAATTTTTTTGCTTCTTTTTTTTCCCAAACTTTCTTAGCTTAGCTGTTTTTGGTATTTTATCATTGTAACTAATAACTAAACGAACGAGAAGTCTGACTGCTGCAGAAAACAGCTGATTTATTGAGTTTGAAATGATTTGACCCCATAGCTGATTTTGGCTTGGAGTTTTTTTATGAAAAATTGTGTAACTCTGTTCCCCATGCATCCGCGCTAACCCTTCACTTGAAGTTTTCAAGGCAAACGTTAAAGAGCACTATCTATCTCTGTAAATATTGGTATTGTAGGTATATATATTTAATATTGTATAAGTAGGTTAATATTGTATATGTATGTATGTATGTATAAGTAGGTATGAGGTTGAGGGGATGAGACCCTGGGTCCGTGGGGAAACGGGGCCCTCCGGGTTTTAAAAAGATATCAGGACGTCTGATCGAAGCGACGCGAGACCCGAGAGCTGGCTCTTATTTGGCCCAGCGTATTAGCATTGCCATCCAGCGTGGCAATTCCGCCAGCGTCTTGGGGACGCTTCCGACTGGTAGTGATCTGGATCAGTTGAGCTATCTATAGATCGTTTGTAACGGTCTTTAGATGGCTCAACTGTTTCTTGTGTATTTTGTAAATATTAACTTGTATTACTTTTAAGTTTCTTTCTGTAAATAAAGTATTACGCTTAAAAAAAAAAAAAGTAGTTATGTATTGTTTAAGTAAGTATGTATTCGTTATGCAGGCATATATTGTTTATGTAGGTATGTTCTTGTGTCGTTTGTTTATGGTAGTTTATTTTAGTTAATTTACAGTTGTATTTTTCACTTCATTTATTATTATTTTTTTTCTCTTAAATTGTTGTACACGTTGCATCTCCCTATATTATCAAATCTCTCTAGCCCCAATGGTTTGCAGGAAGAAAACTCTTGTTAGGGTTAAGCTCGCCTATGTACATGACTTTCGAAATAACCATTTCTGTAGGTCTCATTTTTCTGTGTGCAATAAAGAATTACAGAAAAATGACGAATTTCGAAAAGTTTTAGAACAAACTTTATTGCCAATTGGGTATTGTATAAGCTCCTTTCGGGAGAGGATACATATTAAAAATCACCTAGCATGAGCAAAAAAGTTAACACAAATCATCAGTTTTATCTTTTAGAATACGGCAGTTTATTTAGGCAAGCGAAGGTTAACTGAATATTGCACAAAAAAACCTATGCAACGGCCCAACGTCAAGTTTTGTGCACACGCGCTCACTTTATGATGGCAGTTGATTTGAACGGAGCTTTGAACCACACTGAGCTTTACTACGAATCCAACGATTTTGTTCAATCAAGTTTAACTTTTCCAAACCGGATTTGGTCGTTTAATTCTTTTCTATTTGAGCTTCTGTCGTTTCAACAAACAGTTATTAGAATAACTACTCTATGATGTCAACATTATTCATAATATGTATGCGATCCCTGAAGAAGGAAGAGGCCGATTCAATTAATAAAAAGATAGAATAGAAATTACGAAAATCCATATTTTTTTTTAAACAGCTGAGTTTTTATTCATTAAAAAATAACGAACAAACTTTATTGCCAGTTGGGTGTAGAATAAACCCTTTTTGGGATGGTATACATATTGTGAATCACGTAGATATAGATATTGCACCATTATACCGACAAGAGCTAAGCTCTTAATTCAAAGTAGATATAGATAGACCTGGTTATAAAATATAGAGATCCTTATTATGCCATGTGTAATATTAGGCCAGCCGGAGAGATAAAGAGCCAACGGCATACTGCAAAGCGATTCTCATGACTATACACTCCCGCATACGGCTGGCACTCCAAACAAAATCTGTTACTTTTATGCGATACGACACGTCGTTCGACAGGGCCAATATTCATGGATTGCGACTCGCCATGCCAGTCCACCTTTTGTTGGGATTAACATTATTGAAAACCAATCTGAAACATGCATACAATTTGCAAAAATAAATATTAAGCAATAAGAATCGAGGTTCTGAACATAGATGTTTTCGGTTTATTGGGAAGAACTTATTGTATGCAATGTCGGGTAAGTAAGCTAAGGACACGTTTTTGAAGTCTGCTACATTATGACGATCGACAATACTGCATCATGCGCAAAATTGGCCGCGCGATTGCCAAAAGACACACATCTAATCAAATAATTTTGTAACTTTTTCTTCAATTAAGGGTAAAGCCTTTTTTTCACAACAATGGTAGACATCCTCTCAGATCTCTAGGTGGTGTGGTCAGATCCTTGAAGATGTCTTAAGTGGTAGTCAGAGACATGATAGAATCAAATAGACCAGATAGAATCGTTTTGTCAAGAATCCCTAGAAAAGCGCTTTATAAAAAATGTTGCTATGTAATGTGTGGAAAAATATTTAACAAAGTTCCAACCAGTTTTAGAGAACAACCAAGAAAAGTTTTTGTTAAAAAGTTAAAGAAATGGCTAATTGAAAAATCTGAAGTTTTATACTGCGTCAAACTTCTTGAGCCATACATGACCAAAGCCAATAGTAATTATGACATTAAAGAAATTGAATGACTTTATTTTAATCATAATTTTGAAATTTTTATTTGATTATATTAATAAAAACTATTATTATTTGCACGCCATACTAACGGTGAAGTAATGTGAAATAACTTATATTCAATTTTTAAGACCTATGTACAAACATGCTTCTAGCAAAATAAATCATTTCATTTCATTTCATTTCATGACCGAACTTCTGGCGTATGCCCACATTCTGCAGTAGTACCTAGGTATTCCATACGTGACACGTTATACTTACTGGTTTTCTTACGATGCTTTCCTTCACCGTTTTAAGCACGTGATAATGCGCACTTTAATTTTTCGAACAGAAAACTCATTAGTACACGACTGGGTTCGAACCCACGATAAAAGTTGGAGAACCTCCCACTAGCGCTGGGTGCACACATCAGTGTGTATCCAGCACAATGCTGAGCGGAGGCCATGTTTTCCAAGAGCTCTGCTGCGCACAATATCTTCTATCATTTAGCATTTAATTTCTTCTATTTTATTTTATTTTATGTGTAGTAGTTCTTAAGGAAAATAAAAATCTTTCTTTCTTTCTTTCTTTCACTAGGCCATTCAATTCTATTGAGAATTAATGGTGTTCCGAAAAGAAAAAACGAAGGCATTTGGCTAATACTTACAAAAACAGACAATCCAATACAAGAGTTCGAAAATACAATACATTTGCATCTTACTTGTCATCGCACTCGCATTAGATTCGTATAGCTAGATCTCAAAATACAAGTAGAGCACAACTCATTCAACACTCCTGGTATTGTTTACAAATTGTGAAAACACATAATCGTTATGAGGAACGGCAGTGGAGGATTTACACATTTCCCGATTACAGGCTGTTAAATTTTTACCGCCCCTATTATACCATACTACTAATATTTTAAAGTTTGTGAGGATGTTTGGATGTGTTCAATCACGCCGTAACGGCTCAACCGATTTAGTTGAAACTTGGAATATAAAGAGTTCTTTACCTAGAATAGCATATAGGCTAGTTTTTATGTAGGCACCACGCGAGCGAAGCCGCGGGCGGAAGAGTAGAATATAGATGTTTGCGGTACCGTTAAATGTACAATAAAAGGGATGAGGGGAAAATCATCGGAAAAATGTCTTGCTGATTAGGCAAAAAGTGCTCTTAAACTATTTAAACCACGAGAAGTTCCCAGTTAACCCAGAGCTCAAATTAGCATTAGCTCGTTTGGTGTGAATCGAGCTTTTAAGATAACCAGTATATTTATTAGTAAACTTTGACCCTGTCAACCCCATTCGGTGCGATCCGTCCTCAGGTGGATTCAACGGCTTCGATTATCCGTTTACAAAAGTCCCAAGCTCAATTCTCACCAAACTTGTTTAATTAAAGTTTTCGCACTCTTTTTCCCTTTAGGCGGGGAAATAATCCCTTGTTTGGAACATGGGAGTGTGTGGAGTAGTCATTTTTAGATATGTAATTTTATTTTCCATAAGATAACCAGGAAAGTCATGGTTTTGTTTGGTAATTTTGGTGTCAATAGCTTTGTATTTAACATTTCTATATTTATCGCTCTCTAACATACCCCATTTTGCTATGTTGCTTCTGCATCGACCAACTTGGGTCTTTATGCGAGTTTCAAATTGGCCAGTTTTGTAGTCGCATGATATCACATTTAGCACTAGCTCGCAGAACCGTCAACCGTTTTTCGAAAATTAAAGGATGGCAGAAAAAAATTGCAACTAGAACCGGGCGACGCAATGTCGAACAGCCCGATGGATCGATGACATTGTTAAAGTTGCGAGAAGTCGGTGAATGGAAAAGGCTCAACAACGCAAATGCAAAAGTAACTCTGTGCCACTAGTTTTATTGATGGCTAGGAAACATATCTTAACGCGAGGGTCCTATCGCTTCCTGTTATTTGAGATATCCAGTGATAAAGTAATTGCAAAACTATGTTCATCATCAATCACCTGAAAATGTAAAGTAAAGGTTCTTTTACACAATGTCCACAATAGTTAAAAGTCATTGAGTATTTTTCATAGTGTATGACGGGGCTTATTTCCCTTGGCCTTTCTACCAAATAGCATCGTTGTCGTTGTGTTGTTGATCGGGCACGTTAAAATGGTCAAGTGTATTTATTATAGGTATTTATTTGCAAGGCCCCTAAGATATTATCAAATACTATAATAAAACAAATTTGCTACTTCCATTATATAGATAAACCCCTGAACAGAAAAATATTACAGATTAAATCAAAACAAACGTAATTATCTGCCTATGTTGTAGATATTTTATACTAAGTAGTAGCAAGCAACCATTTGGAATAATAACAAGAAATCTTGATAATTTTGTATAGGTAGGATAAAACTCTTTACCCTAAAAATAAAATAATGACGGAATAGTACCTAACAATCTCTGCGTCTTTCTGGATAACTTTTTAAAGACTCAACAGCTGAACCGATTTTGATGACATTTACGGACAGGTACGGATATGGACATACATCCTAAAGGACATAGGATACCTATACATTTCATCTGAGAACTAAGTGAGTGTAGCTGCGGGCAGCCGCTAGTGAACAAATATTTTGTATGTTTCCGCCGCTCCACAGCCTTTGATATCCGCAACACGTTAGTCCAAGTTTTTGTAGGCACTCAGTATTTGCTTTCGGGATTCGAGTTGAAGTTCCAATATGGTGGAAAGTATACTTGCATTCGCATGGTCCTGGAACATCCTGGAATAAGTTTCACTACGATCAGATTGTAAACTTCATCATTGGAACTGTTTAAGAGATCGGTTTGTTTTAGTACTAAACGCTGATTTTATTTGCGCCCGTCCACTGAGGTCAGACTCAGCTGTCATACATTGTATCATTTTGAGGGTTTCTGCCTCCTTTTGGTATGAAATCTATTCTGATGTTTACGAAACGTTCAATGACCGAATTCTTCTTTAAACCTCCTCGGTAAGGAAAACGGTACCTATATTAATATGTAGGTACAGGAAGTGACTCATCATAGAGGTAACGTTATATACACCTACAGCTATTGCCAGTTTTATAGCACGTTGATTCTCCATGCAACTGTAATTTGTTTGTAGCACGAGGTTGGCTTGAATACTTCATAGAATCATTCAATAAAAAGTAATGTTGAAACTTATAGCTTAATTACTAAGTTCGTCTAATGAAGACGATAAATAGTTATGTACCTACCATCTGACAAAATGTGTAAAAAGATTTAATTTAATAATCCCTAACATTTATAGGCTAATATATTTACCACTAAAATTAAAACGCATTTCTTGAACTTTCCAGGTAAACATTATATTACCTTTTTGTTGTTTCCTACGTATAATTAAGTTCCAATTACTCAACAAGATGCTGTATCTTATCTCCGTAATTATCTCCGTAATTTATTGAATACGGAATACATCGCGCGTCGGTTTAAGACGCACGTAACGAAATTATTACATTGGAAAAGCTGGTCCTAAAAAACAACAAAAACAGCATGAGTTAAAATCTTGTAATGAAAAATTTCCGCTTGCGCTTGTACCTACTAGGTAGGTTATTTTAGCTTCTAACTTCCTTACGCTGTATGTTTTCGATTACAAGTTCTGATAAGGGATTGTCGAGTTATCGAACTTTCTGAGCGCTTTTGGTGTCACTGAACTAACTTGGTAATCAGAGTCGTCTTCAGGCATTGCTTGGGGGAGCTTGAGTGGATACCCTCTAGACAAACTTCAATCATCAGTTTCACAAGGCGCTGAGTATGCCGTTAGTATGCCTCAGTATGTAGCGTGTTTTTTTTACGTTGCATATCCTGTTTGTAACAAAAAGCAAGTAAAAAAAGCTAGAAATGAATCTTGATATTGCAGTACTTTTGCCGGATCTAGGCAAACCTGGAGTTAGCAGTTTAGATGCGCAATCCGTAGAAACAAAGGTCACCGACGAACCGGGCGACGCAAAGTAGGAAGATCCCGACAATAGACCGACGACATTGTTAAAGTTGCGGAAAGTCGGTGGATGGAAAAGGCTCACGTTTGCCAAGACCGTACACTATATGCCCCTCTCCTAGCCCCAGCTACGACCCTTGTTACACGCCAAATAATATGCTCTAAAATACTCCGTCTAACTTTAATAACGCTTGGCTCACTTTCTGTGGGCCTGGTTAACATAGAAATAAGTACTGTCAGTCACCACCAAGAGTTAAATGGGGATTTGCAGTTGATCTGAAGGGTTCTAGTTAGAGCGTTATAGAATCGCTTGCCAGTTCATTGCAAACGCCGCACCGCTGCGCCTAGCTGGTTTTTGCGTGTTTTACGGATTGCCAAAATGTATTGGACCAATTGCCTCCTCTGTGAAAATTTTTGGGACTGCGCGATTAATCGAGAAAACGGAGACTTCTTTTTGCGTAAATGAGTAATGTAAACCGCTTTCAAAAGAAAACGAAAACAATCCCTTGCTACTAAGCTGGCCAGAAAAACGCATTTCAGTATTATTATACCGATAAAATGTTTTTGTCTTTGTTCCGGTGATGTCGTTGTCGCAAAAAACACACGAAAATAGAAATTGGGAAATAAAAGAAGCTAATCTAGCATGAGATACAAAATTGCTGCTCTATGATGTGCAGTAAACAAACAAAGACCTGATTGGTTTTCGACTTTATGTCCATTGAATACGGGTCGAAGTTCGCGAGCTTGTTAGCTTTACTGTACCATAGTAATAATATTTTACGCTTCATTTGTCATAAGGGAAAAATAAAACGGTTAACGCACCATCAATGAAATGCGAACGGTTGTCCCTTTGTGTCTGTAATTGCTCATCCACAAAATTGTCAGTAAAACGAATAAAATGTGTACCTACCGATGTACATGTAATATAGGTCAATAAATAGATCAAACGGTCATTCTATTTATTTCGTGCATCAAACAAAGGGTCCATCCTATCTCTATTGACTCTTCTCTTTTTCTAAATAACTAAGGGATTCTTATTGTTTGTTACATCCTCTGTAGCGAGGCAGGCAAGTGAGCTGCTGGCTGGTGCGTTTGTTATTGCTTTGTGGCGGTAAGTGCTTGAAAACCAATGAGTTTGTAACTTAGCAGTCTATCTATATCGGCGTCGGTATTATCAGAAGTACCTACAAACTGTTGCAACACTAATTGAAATCCGTTGTACTACATCGTTGCATCGATATGTATCAGTCAATGATAGCTTTGAGGTGAGGCGGCAGATTCGGCGCAAATATTCAAGTCTCCGTAGGAATTACATTATCTGAGCCTTTTGAGGTCGAAACCCTGGGGGAAGCGTGGCATTTAGGTTTTCAAAACTATATTCGTCTGGCTTAAGTTAATTAATAATTAATTAATTAATACTACTATAATTTAAGCAACGTCTGACTCGAAAGCTGGCTCCTATATGTCCCAACTAATAAGCATTGCCATCCAGCGTAGCTATGCCACCAGTGTCTTGGGTACGCTTAGGATTAGTTCACTTTGATACTTTCACTGACGGTCATAGGCCCTTTTCAGGCCACCATTCCTCAACCTGGTCACCGACCTAATTCAGGATGACCAGTAAAGGATCAGTGACACGACAAGTAAGCAAGCAAGCAAGTTCAGTTAAGCTGTCTATAGATTTTTTGATAGTTCAACTGTTTCTTGAATATTTTGTGAAATATTTATAAAAAGATACATCATTATGTATTGTAGCCCGAAAAGAGCTTATTTCTACATAAATTTATTCATATTTTCCACATAATTTTATATTAATGCAATTCAAAATTTTTCCTTGAAATAACTCTATGCAAACTTCAGCTGTTTTGGGGACAAATCAGTTCAAACTCAAAAATATTATACGTTAAGTTGTAATTTTCTTTCTGTAAATAACCAGCTCGTTGATCTGAGGATAACATTCACAATATTGTCGGCCGTCGGTCCATCGGATGTGGGGCCTTCCTATAGTATAGTAAAATGAAAAATATTATGCTACTAAACTAAAAGCTAATTAACTTATTAATTTTGATAAGAAATGTAGACGTAAAGTTTTTTACTTCAAAAGTTAAGAGGATGACACATCAAAGTTGCACCAGCGCGGTCGTTAAATAATATGATGGCATGAGCTTTGGCAATTTACGTTACATTTTGATCCATTTTAGATTTGATTTTTTGAACCGCTCATCCTGTTATTGTAAACATTATGTTCTTATCTTATATTCTGCCTGAAGACCCGAAAGGAAGACCGAGGGAAGCTTCCTTTTGTAGTCTAAGGGACACTCACTAATACCAATTAGATTTTTGTCGAAATTCTGAAAAATAATCAACTTTGACTGCAATTGTGATAATAATAAATTGACATTCTGATGGCACTACG
Organism: Anticlea derivata; assembly: GCA_947579855.1. Lineage (NCBI taxonomy): Eukaryota > Metazoa > Arthropoda > Insecta > Lepidoptera > Geometridae > Anticlea > Anticlea derivata. The sequence goes on along the minus strand of OX388271.1, from coordinate 4,260,644 downwards.
CAAAACGACTCTTAAATGTTTGCCTTTGTTATAATAAACCCATAATTAGATCCATCAAACATAAATAGAATCTACATGTGTAATGACTCAAAACTCCCTCACTATAGCTTTAAGAGCTAGTTTTACTAGTGTTGCATACTAACTTTAGTGTAGCCGGGGCTGAATGGTTCCCTTATCGGGACAAATTTACATAATACTTACATGCCAGCATAGAACGTTAATGTTAATACCGTATAGAAACGTAACTATCAAAATAATCCTCAAGCGAATAAATGCTTTATTTAGGCACCTATATGTCGCCTGTCCCTCATATGATGTTCACTTCCGATTTTTTCAGTTTCAGTATAACGTGGGGAAACCAGAGGCTAAGCTCCGCATGTTAACCATAGGCCCTACCATGACGGCTTATTGCCATTCAAATACAAGCGAACACGAATTCGAACCATAAATCTTTGAGATGGATTGCATCTGCAGAGGCCTAATTTGTACTCTAAATACCATTGATAAAATACCATTGTTTTCCCAGATAGGTACAATAATCAGGTAGGTATATTGAATGACTACCGATTTTTATGCCATTAGTTTCTCTGCAATTCCCTGTGCTAAATGGGCGCTTTTTGTACTTTGAACAAAGTTTGTGACTGGAGATTCACTTCTAGTAAATAAATTGTTTTGCTAGCGAGCGCTCTTGATATTGCGGCAGATTATCGCGGTATGAACCGACGTCTTTTCCAGACTCAATGAGATTCTACGTGACACGGACAAGAGGTATTGGCAGAATAGACAGGCATACATAGTCAAAGAGTTTGATTCGTAGGCCACTATAGAACCTTTTCAGACCATACCAATTTTAGATCATTGACATTATTCCCTTTTGTTGAGAAATTGTTTACGTAACGTAGTGGTTTTATTCTCTTTTGTTTACGTTGCCTAATGTCACTCTCCGACACTTAACCGTGTCCGTCCTAAAAATCACGTCCAACCAATCCATAACTTCTTCTCTTGGCTAGCTGTCCAATGTCTGCTGTCGCGAAGAAAGGTGTAGATTTCAACCAGTATGTAAAAAAGTACTCTGTGATTTCAACTTAGGTGAGAGTCATGGACAGAATACAGGACTGGCCAAGTGCATTGTGGAAACCGATAACGCGTATTTTCTTCTCTGTGACAAAAACCGTGTCCTAAATGTGATACGTAGGTATGTAGATTGAAAGACTTATTAGTTTGCTTTGTCTTTTCTAGCTTCTGTATAGTCTGCATTGGGGAATCCCAACGATCCTTACGAGTGCCGCATGCAATTTCAGTGAAAATTTGCTTGCCAAGGATATAATGGAACGAGATGTGTATTGTATAGGCATTCATGTTTTATAGTTGAAGTGGCAGTGGGCCGGCCATATAGCTCGCAGATCCGACAACCGTTAGGGAATAATGGTTCTCGAATGGCGACTACGATTCGGACGCAGTGTTAGAAACCGGTAGATGGATTATATAATATATTCATATATAAATATAATGTTATTATAGTATAAATTTTTAGTTTAGTTAAACAATCTGTCGCACGCCAACCTCCTGTTTCTACCCAATCAGGCTGGCTGGTAGATAATGCCTTGGCATTAAGCCCACCTTTTGTACATTATTTTTTTTATGTGCAATAAAGATTAAATAAATAAATGGAGAAGGCACAAGACCGTTCGTTATGATACTCTTTGAGGAAGGCCTATGGTCAGCAGTAAACTTTATAAGGCTGATGATGATGATTTCACGTGTCCGTAACAAGAATTATCTACAGTTGCGCAGCATCGTAGATTGGTAGAAGCCGTAGAGCACCAGATTAAATCGTCCAACAATGTACATAAACGGATGCAGATCCGCCATCTTTCTGATTTATGAGGCGCGATTCTTCAAAACCCTCACGCCTCCAGTAAAGTTATTCCGAGTGGAAATGCGAAAAGTTTATTTACTTGCTAACTCATGGTGGGTGTTATTTGTTTTGTGCCAAATAGCTGCGTAGTCAAGTAAGAGAACGGTTGCGGATCCCCTTATGAGGGGTTAAGATACAGCTCTTGTACTTGAAACTGTTTTTTCAAGTGTTGTTAAGCGTTTTAGGAAATACAAGACGCTAACCAAAAAAAAACAATATTTTACTGATTTTTTCACATTTCCTATGACTAAGCACTAATTATAAAACGAACGAAGCGTGCATATACATTTTCTATCAAGATTGCTACCTAAAACAGCTGAAAAATTGAGTTTGAGCTGATTTGACCCAACAGCAGCTGAGTTTTTAGGTTAATGAAATAAGTTATAAAACAAACATTATTACCAATTGGATATAGAATAATCTTCTTTTGTGATAGTATATTTATTTATTTATAATTATACCAATTTTGGTCGACGCCGCCGGTGATAAGAGAGCTGGCCCATTCCTTGCACAAAGAATTTCTTTGGCAATTCAACGCGGGAATGCAGCCAGTGCTCTTGGCACCTTGCCGCATGACCAAAATTATTTGTTTATTTTAGTTTCTATTTTATTTTGTAATTATTTGATTTTATATTTTATAGTATGTATAAAGTATGTATAAGTGTATATTTTTAAAACTTAATATATTTATAATTATGAATCACCTTTTATGTAGGTATAGGTAGAAGATATAAAGATCGGCATCGTCGACGCATCAAAAAGAAATTCTCGCTAATCTGTTTTAAATCAGTACCTATAAGCTGTTATCAAGTAGATAATGATCAAGGTAACGAGAATAGTGCAAGGGATACCTATAAAACAAAGGACTGCATTGTGGGTTCTCAGTTTCAGTGAAGCATTTGAGTTTTCATACAAAGCCGATTAGACAATCATGAAAGGTGAGTAGAAAACTTTATACGGTGGAATATTGAAAAAAATGTCTTCATGTTTCGTACTCGCTAATTCCGTACAACCTAAGGTTACCTGGGTGTGATCACTTTTGAGCGATTTAACACATAACTATTGTTATCTAACCAGTAGGTAAATTTTGATTACTAAATTCCATGCAGATCGGTTACGGATCGAAAATTATGCTCGAACAAATAAAAATACAAACATACAGCGCCGATTCGTCAAAGTTGTTTGACAGACACTCGCTTCGCTCACTCGATCAATTACCCTTTTTTATACAGAATTGTTGATTTATTCTTAGGATATCAGTAGTTTAATTAATAATTTCATATTTACAGGTCTATCACTTATTCTTTTCTACGTGGCACTAGCAGCAGCCAAGCCAAGGGAACATGTAGAGTTCAACTCGGCGGGATGCCCCTTCGACTCAGAAATCACCAAATTCCTGCCACACGAATACTGCCACCAGTTCTACCAATGCGTGGGCGGAACCCCCATTACCCAAACATGCCCCGCTGACCTGCTCTACAACGTTGAACTTAGCATTTGTGACTGGCCGATCGATGTCAACTGCGATGGCAGAGCTATCCCCGAACATAGGCCTGACGGTAATGCCCCGGAAGAAAAACCTAGCGGCAATGGATACAGCGACCCCAGCTTGGCCCCTGAAATCTGCGCCGCCGAAGACTCAGATGGAGTTCTCGTTGCCCACGAACGCTGCAATGAATTCTACGTGTGCCAGGAAGGACGCCCCGTAGCACTACAGTGCCCGCAAAATCTGTTCTACAACCCCGAGAAGGATCAATGCGATTGGTCATTCAACGTGAACTGCGGAGAGAGAGTCACCGTATCTCCAGTCATAGTTGCTGAACTCTCGGTCCCAAGTATCGCGGAGACCTCCTGCGCTCAAGTTGACTATGATGGAGCACTTTTTGCTCACGAGAACTGCAACCGCTTCTACAAATGCAACGGAGGTAAGCCAGTAGCCCTCAACTGCCCTACAGGGCTCGTGTACAACATTGAAGGTCATTACTGCGATTGGTCTTCTAACGTCGAATGCGGTGAAAGGACCATCGCCGATCTCGAGGAGGTAGACCAAGAAAACGGTGCTTGGATACCGGAACATGGGCACAGTGACCCCAGCAAGGCTCTTGAAATCTGCGCTGCAGAGGATTCCGACGGTGTGCTGGTCGCCCACGAGAATTGCAGTCAGTTCTACAAGTGTGACAGGAGAGTGCCCGTGACCGTTGACTGCCCAGTCTCCCTTTTCTACCATTCCGAGCTCGAGATCTGCGACTGGCCCAAGAACGTTGACTGCGCTGGCAGGAACCACTAAGAATGAAAACGCCTACAAGTTATCCCTTAGCATCAGATATTTCATAATTTTATACTAATTTCACCGACAATGTACCTGGAAAGATTTAGCGACTTTTTTGAAGTTCCGTTTAGTAAATACATTATAATAATAATTTCCTTAAATAATTCACCTATTATTTTGGAAAGCAATTAGAATTTCTATGTTACATAAGTAGAATGATGAACAGAAATCTTTTGTAATTTCATAAAGTTTCAATAAAAGCCCTAAATAGAACTAGCATTAAATTTCCAATATGTGAGAGCGATAGTTAGGGGCTGGTTTCTTTATTATCCCATTACTCAGGTTCCCGGAGGTGGCCACCTGAGCTCCTTTACGGAATCTTTTCTGCATTGCAGACTTACATACTCGCCATACATTTGAATCTGCGAATACCTTTCGTACCTACCTTTCTACCCTGGTATTCTTAGTCGTTGTTTTCACTCAACACACAACACCTGAAACTAAAAATAATTAATAGGGTCTCTTTGGGTTAGTAACGGGCCGAGCGTGAGCAAGCCTCGAATTTCGACGTAATAGTTGACAATCAAGCCGTGTTCAAACGGCGTGCGATATGTAATCTAATATATGTTTTTAAATTAACTTAAAATGATCCTTACGTCTACTGATGAAAGTCTATTTTGAATTTGACAATTGAGGGCGGTTGAGGGATGACATAGCTCAACGATATCACAACTCAAAATTGACTTCATTCGGTAGGCGTAAGGATCCTTTTGAAATTTATTTCAGATGACATATCGCACGCACACCGTCTGAACACGGCTTTTGAGTAAAATCTTATTTTTTTTCTCCAGCAAAAATTATCTGCCAAAACCTACTTTATTACTATAACATTGATTGAAGCTTGTACCTACCTTAATTATTCGGGAGCTGTCTTATTACACCCGATATTGTTGAGAGCATATGATAAATTGGGCATTGCTGAGATGTGGCGTGATATGAGATAATTTGCTCGTCAGCGTTGAGTTGATTGCGCTGTCTTTTTCAGGTCGGTCGAGTGTTATTCAATACACGAATATATTCCAAGTGCCTTATTTCTTCCTTCAATAACTCCCTCCATCAACATGCTATTTTAGCCTGCGAATATGTGTCGGATATTGCCTGTTAATATTAAAAGGTTTTTAAAGACGGTCAAGTGCGAGAATTCGTGCCCTGAGGGTTCCGTACCATTGTTCGTAGGTTCAAATCCCGGTCGTGCACCAGTAGTGATGGTCAGAAAATAAAAATTCTAAGTGTAGGAATTGACAAACACTACTACTAAAGATGTGCGTCATTTTAAAACAACATGCGCATTCCTAGGACAATAAAAAAATCGTGAAGTGCAAGCCGTTCTAAGCGAATTAAGTGTCGCGTAGCATTTACTCACAAAAACATTCATCCATCACCTGCTTGAGACACCTTTTGCAATACAAAGTTATTTAATTTTATAAGCTTATGCGGAACCCAAATCTTTGATTGAACTACGACTTTTTTTTAAATTGTTCGTGTTAAATCTCCCTGCTGTGCCACCAAAATGTTTGACAACTACAAACCGATCCACATTTTTTTAACAAAACTATGTTTTTGTTTGTACGCCAACACTGGCGACGGGGTTTTTATTTCCGCCCAAAAGTCTCTCCGTTAAATCCTTAACCATCCAAAACCTTGTAACCAAGTGCTAAATTGGTGTAAAATTAACCTCTAACATGAACCAAATATTTGATACCCAATAAAATATTAATATAGATATAGTTAAGCCAAATTAAAGGTTAAAGCGACGAAATCTACTTCAAAAGGAATTTAGTATCGTAAATACGATTTGAAGAGTACTTACCACCTATTTTCTCCTTGTCACATTAAAGATACAAAAGTGAATAGTGGATTTGATTCTTAAGACTAGGGTTGTCACGAATTTGAAGTATTTTTATAAGCTTAAATAATCATCGTTGTCATCATCAGCCTGAAGAAGTCCACTACTGGACATTGGCCTCCCTCAAAGATTGCCACGATGAACGGTCTTGAATCTTCCCCATTCACCGACGCGTCGTCTGGTTTGTGGTCACCATTTGAGAACTATAATCTTCAAGAATACGCTTAAATGCTAATTCAATAATATAATTGTTAAATTATAGCTTATTTTACAAGGTATTTAAAAAAACTGTAAATCTTTAATAGGTGATAATATATATTTTGGCAAGCCGAACCATTTAATATGTTTACGCTCCAAACTAGTGTTACACGACTATAAATAGTGAACTTCAAAACTAGTAACAATATCGATATAGACCAAAGAATAACTTCTTACAACTTGAAAACTGACAACCCTATAATACCACCCTTTCAAGTGGCACGCTAAATTCAAACGGCAATAATACTCGTAGTTCAATTTGCTTTCCACACTTCAGACGAAAAACACTCGTGTCTCTGCAGCAGAAAATTAAACTTACTCATGGATATTCCAGCCTTTGAAGAGCTTTTCGAGCAAATTAAACTAAACCTATGGCTGATAGGAATCCCATACGATGATTTCAAATTCAAATTTAGATATCTCTTATTTTTATTTTCTTTGTGCGTGATCATAGTTGCAGAGTTTCTTTTCCTCGTTTCGAAGATATCTGCTGAGAACCTACTGGAGCTGACTCAGTTAGCCCCCTGTACATGCATTGGAATATTATCAGTGCTAAAAATTGTCGCGATTTCAAATAAAAGGCATAAAATATTCCACCTTACGGAATGTCTAAAACAGATGTACTATGTGACGGAGAATGACGCAGAAAAGGCAGCTCTAATTCGGTCTGATGTTGTTTTCTTAAAGTTATTGGCTAAGTATTTCTTCATTCTTAACTGGATCCTCATCGCAGTTTACAACTTTTCTTCGCCAATCTTAATTTTGTTTGTTTATTTGAAATACGAAACTATACAGTTCATTTTACCATACGCGATGCTTCTACCTTTCGAAATTGACGGCTGGATACGATGGACTTGTGTATATTTCCCTACTTGTTTCTGCGGTAAGTAGTAAAGGTTCTGTTAAACGTACGAGTATCTTTTAAAATCTGCTACTAACACTGGTATTCTTAGTGTTAATATGTCTTCACTCCATTGAACTACTGACAGCTGCCTGATATTAACTTCATAGAAGGTGCTGTCAAATTTGATGGATATTCCAGCCGCTTAGCATACATATTATGAATAACCTGGTATAAAATGTACCTTTATATCTTATACCTTATATATACATCCTGTATTACTATGATTTTTTATGATATCCTAAAAATTAGACTCCGACGGGATTTGAACCCGCAACCTTCTTCTAGATACGGAGATGGTTTAACCAACTAAGCTACGGAGACACTTGCAGACCACTTGCACTTGTAGCGCCAGCTACAGAAGGAACAATTGTTTTCAATCTGTTCAATGACTAAAGCTACTTTTAGTTCATTGAATTTATATTTTATTTTAGTGTGGGTCATCACATTTTATAGTGATGACCCCACTATAAAATATGATGAGTAACATCACACTACATTGTGATGTTACTCAAAGCTGCTGTTCTTACTAATTTATTTTTCTCAGGTTTTACTTGCACGATGTATTTCACTACGGTCGACGTCCTATACTATGTGTTGACCAGTCTGATCTGTGGCAACCTCACCATCATCAGCAATAAGTTCAAAAAAATTAATATCGCCAACGTGGCCGTCCTTCAGGAAATCGTGAAAGAACATCAATACATTTTGAAGTAACTGCTTAGATTATTTATACTAGTGACAAAAAACAACATACAAGCTAATTCATTATCATCATCATCATCATTTCAGCCGTACGACGTCCACTTCTGAACATGGCCTCCCCCACAGACAGGGCGAATTCCTATCGTATGGGGGGATTTGCCCATACCACGCTGGTCATGCGGGTTGGCGAGCGCAGTTAGAGCTATCGTTTTTAAATTCACTATATTAGTATGCTATCCCAAAAGGTCCAGTAAAGCAATTTTTTCGCACAATAAAAAAAATTCTACAACTTTTGGAAATTCGACATTTCATTGATAAATATTGCCTACTCAAAACTCAGGTGTGGCAATATTGATGTTGAACTTCTCCAACCTTTAAAAATTAGTTATTAAGATGATAAAAGTAAATAAAACGAAAAATACTTTAAAATTCTGTAATCTTTTTCGCTAACATACTTATGAATGACCTCAGGTTTCTATTGCTTTTTCTATTTAAACCTTTTTGATATGTAAGAGACGACCAGGAAGCTTCAGTACAACAGTATAGAAGGTGATTCATAATAAGTATTTCATCACGAAAGGGGCTTATTCTACAACCAATTGGCAATAAAGTTGGTTCTACGACTTCTGGAAATTCGTCATTTTTCATTGAAAAAACTCTATGCGAAAGTCAGCTGTTTTGGAGTCAAATCAGGACAAACTCAATGAATCAGCTGTTTTAGGTAGAAATCTCGATTCCAATCTTCTTGTACGTTTAGTTATTAGTTCTAAAGATGATAAAAATACCAAAAACAGCTAATTTGAGAAAGTTTGTGAAAAAAAAATGTTTTTTTTTGTTGGCTAATATTCTTTCTTATTGTTAAAAATCCCTATCCCTTATATCCCTTTCGGGATGGTATACATGTTATGAATCACCTTGTATAATGTTCCTACTATTCCTTCTTATTTGCACAAACTGACCTTTTCAGGTTAGCAGATGATTTAGAAGACATTTTTACGGCGCCAAATCTGTTCAATGTTTTAGTTGGATCCGTTGAAATATGCGCTCTTGGATTTAATTTAACGGTAGGTACGTTAAACTACTACGATCTTCAGTCACATACATCGTTCTGACCCCCACACTAGTATTCCCTGTGTCGTGGGTATCAGAAACTAAGAGAACCATGGTACCACAACACCCAAACAAATATTTGCAGATCATGCATTTGTCCCGCAGCGGGAATCGAACACGCACCCCTTGCGTCTCAGCCGGGAACTCGCCCGCTGCACCACCGAGGTAGTCAAAATGCTAGTAAATAATGGTTGCTTGCTTGTCGTGTCACTGATTCTTTCTTGGCCTTCCTGTATTAGGTCCCCACCTCAGTTTAAGTTTTAGTTTTTCAAAGAATTAAAGTGCGACTCTTAGAGGCTCCTTTCGTGCACAATGTGCACAATGTGCGCACATGTCACATGTCTTCGAATTTTTAGGTTCTAGGACATGCCGGTTTCCTCACGATGTTTTCCTTCACCGTTTGAGAGCATAGCGCACATGATTTTTCCGAATGGTAAATTCATTGGTGCACGACAAGGATTCTAAATCACGCCCTGTAGATCGGAAGGCTCACTACCACCAGTGCTCTAAAATGATAAAAGTGAACAGTTTCAAAGTTTCAAAAAAAAAAGTTTCAAAAAAGTTTATTGGAACATTTACAAAGATGCAGTAAAATATTGGGAAAAACGATGATGACTGCAGTAGTTGTAAAAACTGTGTCGCAGCCACCAACGCCCACCTCCTTAGACTAAGAACAGTTTGTTCCTAACAGAATACAGGTAGGTACTATAGATAAGAAAAAATGAAAACAATGAACACAATAATCAAAGCAGAAACCTTAGCAAAGTTTACATGATAGATTGCAAGAATCTTTGAGTGTAATCATGCTTCGAAAATGACATAAAAAGTTCTCACCGAGTTTTCGGTAAATGCCAAGCTGGTTTCAAGTTTTAACTCTCTATTCTCTAAGACATTCGACATTGCGATGGTTGCTGGAAGTCGGTGGATGGAGAAGGCTCAAGACCGTTCGTCATGGCACTCTTTGGGGGAGGCCTATGTTCAGCAGTGGACTTCATCCGGCTGATGATTCTTTAAGAGCCTCTGAAAGGCTCTTTTTCGGTCGTCAAACTGAGAACACAGGCGACTGTAACATTTCGAGGAGCAACAAATTGAAAATAATGTTTCAGTCTGATATTAGTGTGAGTTATACCTAGTCAAAAATATTCTCCACTACCAGGGGTCTCCTTTCAATCTTCTTAAGGACCTTTTGTAATTTAAATTGATGGAAATAGAATTAATAATAAAGCTTTGTGTTAATTAATTTCAGACAGGAGATTTGAAACAAATACCGGGGTGTATTCTGTTTCTCGTTTCAGTTCTTTTGCAAATATTAATGATGAGCGTCTTCGGTGAAAACATTATTAGAGAGGTAAAATAAACTTGCGAAACCTTTGAACTTTACAGGATGTTTCTAGCTAGATAGTACCTAATTATTATTATTATTATAATTCTCGGCTCACCAATAGATACTTCACCGTACACACAACTACGCCTCTTATCGCTGTGTTCCCTGCCCTCGCGTCACGACTGTGTTGAGGTCCGAGCTACGATGACAGCTGTGTTAATTATACCAAAGATAATATAGTAGAAAATAGTTCTCCCCGAACTGAGATCTCGCGATGTCTAGTCAGAATTGATCCTACGATGATCGTTGAGGCCTAATTAAGATAAACTTTGTAAATCGCATCTGTAGCATGTTTGAAGTAATATCAGTCTTACCAATTTTACTACGAAGTCTATAAACTTCATCAAATGGGTTATACTAATTGGGTTTTAAATGTTACTATTTTCGGTGGAGTACATTTAAAATCATATGGCCTAAAATAAAAATAAATATCGTTTTGGAATATATGCACAAAGCTCTAGATGGCACCCCACTTCATGTATTTGTATAACTTTATTTTAAACTAGCTTATATCTTATTAACCCCTTAGCCGATTTAACTCATATTCCTACTAGTAAATTTTGATAGAACAAACTTTAGACCTAATTAATTATATGCAGATTGGATTGCCGGTTCGAAAGTTGTGCTCTAACAAATAAACATACAACGCCGATTCGTCCAAGCTGTTTGAGAGATATTCGCTCCCTCGAACAACGAATAGAAGAAGATCCACAAATTAAATAATAAATTAAAATTAAAGCCCTATATCATGCATGATACACAAACCATAGAACTTTTGCAAATCCCAAAAATCATCATCATCATCATCATCATCATCATCATTTCAACCGTAAGACGTCCACTGCTGAACATGGCCTCCCCCACAGACAGAGCAAATTCCTTATCATGTGGGGGGATTTGCCCATACTCACCACGCTGGGCATGCGGGTTGGCGAGCGCAGTTAGAGCTATCGTTGTTAAAATGAGGGACGCTGCTGCCCATCCCCTAGCTTTTTTCCCTTAGTCGCCTCTTACGACATCCGCGGATAAGAGATATGGAGGGGCCTATTCTTTAGCCGGGGCCACCACGGCCCAGAAATCAGTTTGTGTCAATTACTTTAACATCACAGTATCAGCCTCATTAGTAGAAATTTCAATACTGAACAGAACAGTAATCTGCTTACAGAACTCAAAAGCGAAAACACAGAATGATACAACATAATACCGACAAGTCTCATCAAACGCCGAATTAATTTCCAAATAACAAAAACAAAAGTTATTCAGCTGTGTGTATTGATCATAACATCCTGTATTCAAAGAGCCTCGTACCAATGATGAAAATAATAATACTTGAATATTTGGTTCTGTAAAATCAGCTTAATTTCCGTACATTTAATTCTATTCCAGAGCACGAACATCGGAGAAGCTGCCTATACTTCTAAATGGTACGAAATGGATGAAAGGTCCAAGAAAACTATCCTGACAATATTGACGAGGTAAAAAAAATTATAATTATAATACACATTTGTTTCAAAAACTAAAACAAACTGACACCAAGTTACGGAGTAATCATACAATGTACACAAACATAATAACTTTTTTATGTATACAAACATAAAAAAGTCAAGTTAATAATCGTAATAATGGATTGATATTAATGTTAATATTTTAAGCTCTGCCAAACCTCAAAGACTAACGGCCTACAAGTTTTCCGTGATCAGCTATGGAAGTTTCAGCAAAGTACGTAACATAACTTTATTTTCACTTGATAATCCCACAAATTTTTAAAACCTCTAATAACATGTATACCTTTCATAAATTTCACAATAATGCTACAGGACTAAACGTAAAGCTGTAAACAGCATAATCTCATCCTACTAATATTATAAATGCGAAAGTTTGTGCAGATGTTTGGATGTTTGTTGTTCAATCACGCCGTAACGCCTCGGCCGATTTCGTTGAAACTTGGAATATATAGAGTTCTTCTTTCTCTTCTTCTTCGTTCTTCTTATGTAGGTACCACGCGAGCGAAGCCGCGGGTGGAAGCTATTAAACTATATACCTAACCATCAACTCGAGCCATTTTGAACTTTAATGTTTACCTATCATTTTTTAAAAAATGGTTGCTTGCTTGTCGTGTCAAAGTATTTTGGCCTCATAGCTCAGTTGGTAGTAACTCTGCCTTCTGCGCTAGAGGTCGCGGGTTCGATTCCCGTACTGGACAAACATTTGTGACTAACACAGATGTTTGTTCTGTGTCTGGGTGTTAAATATATATCTATTATGTATATCAGTCTCTGGTACCCATAGTACAGGCTATGCCTAGTTTGTGATCAGTTGACCGTGTGTGATATGTCCGGAATATATATATTTTTTTATATTTTTAATTTGTATGTTATACTTCGTTTTCAGATAATAAGTACATCGTGGTCCTATTTTACCATTTTGCGAACTGTCTACACTCCACCATCAGCAAAAAATTAAATATGCTAGCCAACAAGTAGCTAAAACTTATACATAGGTAAGTAGAGCAGTCCATTTCATCAGCTGAGAATGAGACCTTAGCATGTGTTTGTAAATAAATGTTTATTGCTAAAATTATTTTCTATTTAGACCTTGTAGTCGTTTTATATAAAAGTTTCATACCTATACGTATAGCAAACTAGCAAACTATTGAATTTTTACTTCAAAAAGTAAAAATTCTTAAGTATAGCAAAGTGGTATGCATAACGAAGGTACGATGCGCGAAGAATGTATGCCGTAACAAATTTCGTAGCTGACCTACGTAACTTGAAGTATATAGAATAAAAAATACATATGCATATAATGGCCGTGGTGGCCCCGGCTGAAGAATAGGCCCCTCCATATCTACCTATCCGCGGATGTCGTAAGACGTGACTAAGGGAAAAAGCTAGGGGATGGGCAGCAACGTCTCTAATTTTTTAACAACGATAGCTCTAACTGCGCTCGCCAACCCGCATGCCCAGCGTGGTGAGTATGGGCAAATCCCCCATGATAAGGAATTTACTCTGTCTGTGGGGGAGGCCATGTTCAGTAGTGGACGTCGTACGGCTGAAATGATGATGATGATGATGCATATAATTTCCTACAAGCTTGGTGTATTAGTATAGATTGCTAGTACTTCTATTCAATATAATTCTAATCATCATCAAATTTCAGCAGTAAAACGTCAACTGCTAACATGGCCCAATAGCGATGGCCCTTATAAGATGTGTAAATAATTACATAGCGATTTTTATTTATACATCTTATAAGGTCTAGCTCAGCAACCTCTATTTCTTTCCATTGGGAAATGTCGTGGGTTCCCGTCTGAGACGAATATTTTTGGAATATGATAAAAATCATAGTATTGGTGTAGGGTAACACTATAAAGTAAACAATCACCATTCATTATACATGGTTCAACCTACGCCAGAACTGAACCCAGGTATATTTAATTAGTAGTTATTACCTTATTTCAATAATACCTTTATTGCGTTATAACTGATAATCGTAATCTTAATCGTTGAAGCCGATTACATCTATTATGACTTATGCAGCACCTAGTAGTAGAAAAAATATACTACTTATATTATCTTTGCTAGTAGGTATCGGGTCTTAGTGGCCTACAGCTACAAGAATTTTAAAACATTTGGTAGAGAGCAAAGAAATTAAATTTTCTTTTTCGAAGTTTTATTAAGTACATATATTATTTTGCTTTTATGTCGTTAAATATCCATTAAGATTGCTTAGTATGGGTATCTCCTGTTGGTGTCCAATCGGTACATTCCAGTTCTGAAATAAAAAAACACAAAATAAAAATTAGTTCACAACACTTTTATGAAAAGCACTTTATTAGAATGCCGCGCGCTGTATAAATAAATGCTGCATTTTTCCGAACTTTTTTGGCCTTTTTATAATCTTTGTTAATAATATAGTCTGTGCACGAAAGGAGCCTCTAAGAGGCGCACTTTAATCCTTTCACTACACTGATTCTTTCATCGACGGTCATAGGCCCTTTGTAGGGCCACCATACCTCAACCTGGTCACTGACCCAATACAGGATGACCAAGAAAGAATTAGTGACACGACAAAACAAACAAACAAAATATAGTCTTTGGTTTGAACTAATAATTTGAATCGAAAACGGATAATTTTTGCAGTGTTATTTCAATGAAAAAATGTGTATTTCCAAAGGTCGTTAAACAAACGTTATTGCCAATTGTGTGTCAAATAAGAAGGTATTTATATTAATAAATTACCTTGCATAATCATATTTCTATAAACGTACCCGTATTTCCTCAAATCGTCATTGCCCATGTTGAATCGCGCTCCACGGCAAGTGTTCCATGTAATCTGGAGGTTGTTGGCGCAACCAACTCCGACCAAGTGGTTGTAGGTGACAGTGGCGGCGAACAGTTCCCACGCACGGTTGTGGTTGCAAAGGTTGGTGATGCAGCCAGGCTGAGAGATCCCACCGTTGGGGAAAAAGTCTGCTCTGGCTACAGCGGAGCCGATGCCAAGTCCACCAAAAGCATAGCCACCGTCGGTGTGGATAGCTTCTACATAAACTCCGTCATTGGGGTTGACACGGTTGGAGTTGTAGTTCCACAAGGGGCCAGCAGGATCCAGAGCTGGAATAAAAGGATAAATAATATTATTTTTATGGCTTCTATATACATTTAAGCATACTATATACATTAAACTATAAAATCAAATAATTAAAAAATAAAGTAGAACCTAATGAAACAAATAATTTTGGTCATAATATTCTTAAATAAGTGCTCGTGCTCTAAGGCTTCAGCACCAGGAACACAGGGCCGGAAAATAAAACCAAAACTTTATTTTTTCACGGAAGTATAAAGGTCATAGACCTTAGTATTAAATATCAAACAATGTGATCCTGTAGGCGGTTCCGTTTTTCCAAATGAGCTACAGGACCCTAAAATACAAAGTAGAGCACAAGATGATGATATATTTACCAGACACACGAGCAACTCTTCCACCGACCGCACGCCCAGCGTTTCCAACCAAGTGAGCGCCCAGACTGAAGCCAACCAAGTGCATGTTGCTGAAAGCAGCACCGGTTACGGAGTTCAGGAAGACCAGGAACTGACCGACACCACGGCCGACGGCGGGAACTCCTAGAGCAGCTGTCGCGTAGTCAGATAGGGCAAGACGCGACCAGTCCACGACAATAACGTTGACATCGCTCTTAGCCAAGTAAGCTGTAAACAAAACAACCGTTATACGTATCCACTTTCATAGATTGGTAAAACAGCCAGTAAATTAATCAGTATAGTACCAGGATTCCCTGTGATGTGGTTATAAGAAACTGGGAGTACAGTAAGAGCACCAGAAGATAAAGATAAAGATAAAGATAAAAGAGACGTTTCATCAATATATGGAGCCTGGGCCTGCACTGTGTACACTACTTTGAAACATGGCTAAGCAATAAAGTAAACGTATTTAATTGGTTATTTTATTTAAATTGACTTCGTTCTAAGGTACATTAAGATTTCCTTCGACAAAGAGAGTAACACACAGCGCTACAAAAATATGGCGGATGGACGTGCGTGAAATGTCATTTTGACAACCTACATTTATCTGACAAAACAAAAACATCAAATCAATCAACATGACATGAAAAATATGTCAATGTCATGTCATACGCCAATATTAACCAACATGGCGGCCTTCAAATAGTGTTCTTATAGTAAAAAACTTACTAGAAGAACTATTCTTGTACCATCGCATTTGTCTTCAAATTAATGAAATTGTATTTTTCTTGTAATCTCCTATTTTTCCTAATTTTTCTATGTAGTGTACATGGACCAGGCCCAGAATGAAATGGCTCCTTTATTTACTTGAACATAATGTAGGTTGAATGAAGATGGTGAATTTTTGGGTTTTTTTTTTGTTAATTTTAGTTTTGCATCTACGTCAATGCTTATCATGTAAGACTCAACAGGACACTCGCCTTCCACCAAAGTCGTTGCGGTATATGGCTTTATGCAGCTTCAATCTTACCATTACGAACGGTAGGGTTAGGTTCTGTGTATTGGTTGCTAAGCCAGCCGTGGACGACCACAATAGTTGGGACGTTAGCGTTGAAGTTGGAAGATGTGATCGAACCAGCATTGTTCATAGTCAGGGTCTGGGATAACCTGGGGTTGCGTCTGCGAATAGTAAACAATGTTATTAGTATGTTAAGTAAGTTATTCAACTGTTTTATCATATACGTTAAATTAAAAGTTCTTATCTACCTTGTGAACAAGAAATAGCGGTTGTTTGCAGGATTTCTGTTGATTTCATCTAAGAGTTCCTTGTCAGGCTCAGCCTCAAGGTCCACATCGTGCAGTACGCCTTCGGCATCGGGGAACTTGATGAAGCGAGGGTAATCGTGATTCAGGTTGTACTCGCTAGGAGCCTCGACCGGCACGGCTGACGCCAAGTAGGCTGTGGAAATATCAGGCATGAAATTGACTGCATATTTATTTTCACCTCTTTCAATCATGTCGGAATATTACTTACCTTAAATTTGTATATATATCATATATTCATATCCACTATACATGCCATATTGATTATAATCAATATGTATAGTGGATATGTGTATAGTGGAGTGGATCACCAATGGATTTTTCTAGATATTCGACATATTTATTTGCAGCAGACAGCGGACAGCATTTGCACTGAATTTTGTTATGTTAATAAATTCTATTTAATTTCTTACCGATTCCAAGCAGTAGAAATACCAGAGCTCCCTTCATGTTGCTTGACTTCCGAGGATAAGCCGTGGACACAGTGATTTTGCTTTGCATTTATAATTTTTTTTATCGCAACAATCTTTGCTAATAATTATCTTAATGAAAATTGATTGTAATTTTTTATCAAAATTAGGTAGCGGTACGTGTGGCCATACGTAAAAAACATGCGAAAAAGAAAATAATAAACTAATGCGATAATCAATATAGATATTAATATAATTCGTCATCCTATAAAAAACAATAGCAACTTGCTTTTTAGGCTCTATGTCAACCGTCCTAAAATTTGAGGGGAAATCACAAAAAAACTATATCAGTCTGAAGTCAGTGTCAGAGGAAAATTATGAACGCACAATAAAATATCAATTAATATGAAAATTTACGGATGTTAATATTAATTTTACATTACTCAAATATCATCTAGCTAGACCGTTATGACACGGACGTACTCGTAGTTAATCCTACCAATATTATAAATGCGAAAGTTTGTGAGGATGTTTGGATGTTTGTTGTACAATCACGCCGTAACGGCTTAACCGATTTCGTTGAAACTTGGAATAGATAACGTTCTTTACCTAGAATAGTATATTGGCTACTTTTAATAATAAAAGATAGATAGATAAAAAATATATTTGGCACTACAGACACACACAATTAACATAGATAAACAATTTTAAACTAAAGTACATACAATAGGTAGGTATAAATAATCAAAAAAGAAATTTTATTTTATTTAAAAAGTAGGTATCTTAGAGTAGGCAAGTTTGCGTGTGCTGCAGTACGACAAATAAGCTATGGCTCAGTGAAATATTTTTCTTAAAAGCAAAAACACAGATTTTCAGCCAAAAAATAATAACCATTTATTTCAGGCAACATTAGTCTAGTACAGGATGTTAAATACTTAAAAACTACGGCCCATATAAAATATATACCTTAGTCTAACATACATAAAATAAACCTATTTACTAGCAAGTAGCGTCGGCGACGTGTGACACATCATATGAGCTGCGACCGGTAATTTTCCGCGAAAACGTCAACGTTAATGTAGGAACCACGCAAACGAAGCCGCAGGCGGAACCTAACCTTTGGTTGGGTTCGCGGTACTGTGCCCCTCATCAGTACAGGTGGTCGTTCAGCTAGGTCACCAAGAATTTTTATGCACTACGGCTGCTGGAAGAATCTCCCGCCACGGTAGCCTTAACGACATCATCTGTCGGGCTCTTACCAGCCCTTGAGAGAAGTAGCGCGCACAGATCTTCTTGGGACATCAGTTGGGCTAAATGTGGAGGAAGATTAAACCGAGGATCTCAAAATTCGCAAATATGTTAGCTTCCTCGTTAGGGCTTGAGACCCTGGGTCCGCGGGAGAGCAGGGTTAACCGGGTTTTCAAAACAATTTCAGAGTGTACGGTCGAAGCGAAGCGTAACTCGTGAGCTGGCTCCTATTTGACCAGATCAGCATTGCCATCCAGCGTGGCAATTCCTCCAGCGTCTTGGGAACGCTTCCGACTGGTAGTTATCTGGATCAATTTATATCTATAGATCGTTTGCAATTTATCGTCTTTAAATTAGTAGCTGAACTGCATCTTTTGTATTTTTAAAATAATTGTAAATACCTATTTAATTGTGTTTTTTCTTTCTATTAATGAATGTATAGTTTTAGTTTCAAGTTATTTCATATTTTAACACAAAAGCCTCGTTAGCCTAGCCAAGGCTAACGGCCTACAAGTTTTCCGCCATCAGCTATGGAAGATTCAGAAATGTATGTTACACAACTTTTTAACCCTTACTTTTTCACGCCACAAACTTTGAAAGGGATTGGAATGAAATTTGGCGTGTATGTAGTAAAAAGCCTGAAATAACATTAGTCTACTTTTTTATCCGAGTACTACGCGAGCGTAGCCGCCGGCGGTAGCCAGTATATTATTCTTCTTTTTCATAAGCACATTTTGGTACTATTTTACAATTTTGTGAACTGTCTGCGATCTTCCATCAACCAAAAGTAAAATATACAAACCAACGAGTAGTAAATATACCTATGTATAGTACCTATGTACGCAGAGGAGTCAATTTCGTCATCTGAGAATAAGAAAAGCACCCTAACATGTGTTTTGAAATAAATATTTATTGCTTTAGACTTAGAACTTTAAGTAGTTTTAGATAATAGTACCTAATACCTACCTATACTTAGAGTATAGTTTGAAGTAAAAATTCAAAACTAATGCTAAGTATAGCAAAGTGGTATGCATAGAGAAGGCAGGTATTGATTGGCAGGGTGCGCGAGTAATATAATAATATGAATTTCGTAGCAGATCTACGTAACTTGTAGCATACAGAATCAAAAAAACATTTGAATTTAATATCTACAGGTAAAGTAAAGAAGCCCGTTGGTGCGCAAAAGGTTGACCAGGACGGCTTCATCTTGGTCGAGAAGAAGCGTCGACCAAATTCATCGCGCAACCAACGTGGGACCGCCCCCCGATCTCAGCTGTCACTGGAGGTCGTAGAACCGACCATCGGGATCTACATCTCCCGATTGGATCCGAATACTGCTGGGGAGAGTGTTCTCCGGTATGTGGAAGAAAGAGCCCGTCGTCGGATCAGTCCAGCTCCAGAGGTTCTTGTACATGGCCTGAAACGCCTGGAGTCCAGTAGGGCGACTAACTTCAAGTCCTACGTGCTCCAGGTAGCTGCCACGTACAAAGAGGTGTTCCTCGCGCCCGAATTTTGGTCAGCTGGAGTTGTCTACCGTCGCTACAGGGAGGCGCTCACGATCAAGAAAGTCCCTGACTCTAGATGTGGTGTAGTTATTTAAGTTTAATATTATATGTATGTTAGTCTGTAAGGTATTTATTAATATGGGCCATGGCATATTACACATGTTTGTGTAATATGTCAAGTAGCCTGAAATAAAGATATTAATAATAAAATAATAATTAATAATAATATTAATAATGATAAAAAAGTGTATTAGTTATTAGTACAGATTGCTGGTATACCTATTCCTTTAAAATAATAAATAAGTAACAAACATAGTCCTGACCCCACATTATGATTCGGTGTCGTGTGTATCAGAAACAATGAGAACCATGGTACCACAACACCCAGACCCGGAACAAATATTGGCAGATCATGCAAACATTTGTCCCGCAGCGGGAATTGAACGCACCCCTTGCGTCTGAGATGGGCCTGCAACGCCACCGAGGTCGTCAAAAAGGTTCATGATTAAACCTGCGTCTGAATGACTGAACCCAGGTAAATTTAATTAGTAGCTAATTAGTACATTATAGCATAAATATATATATATATATATATATATATATTTCTGTATGACTGGCCTCATAGCTCAGTTGGTAGTAACTCTGCCTTCTGCGCTAGAGGTCGCGGGTTCGATCCCCGCACTGGACAAACATTTGTGATAAACACAGATGTTTGTTCTGTGCCTGGGTGTTAAATATTTATATTTATCTATTATATATAGCAGTCTCTGGTAACCATATTAAAGGCTATGCCTAATTTGGGATCAGTTGACCATGTGTGATATGTCCGGAATATTTATTTATTTATTTATTATTTATTTATATCAGTCTCTGGTACCCATAGTACAGGCTATGCCTAGTTTGGAATCAGTTGACCGTGTGAATATGTCCGGAATATATAAATCTTAACCGTAATCATTGAAACCGATTACGTAACATGACTCACGCGGTTTTGTAAATACGCAAATTAAAGATTAGCAATGAACAGGGACTGAATAACCGGAATATAAAGGTACCTTTAAATAAAGATATGACGTCATACCGATAAATTCCGGTTACCCGAATATTTCTCTACCAATAAATATAACGGTTCCGGAAAATCTGGCTTCGCAGTTCATTTCGGTTTATTTCGCTACCGGTACCTATAACCGAAATAAATAAAGGTTTTCTTGGATGAAACGCCGCCACCCCGCCACCGCGGCGCGATTGTCCTAGCGAACTAGCCGTGGCTCAAAATTTCGGTACCGAAATCTACCGGTATGAAATAACGGTACCGTAATGCCCTACCGGTATAGCATAATGTTACCAAAATGTTTTAACGATACCAGTACCTATAACCTCGACCGCTTTCAGTCCCTGAATGAAAGACTACCACATTATGTATACCTAATAGCTTCAATAGGTATACGTTTTCAGAGGCCTACAGCTTCAAGAATTTTAAAACATTCAGTAGGAAGCAAAAAAAAAACAGTTTACTTTTATAAAGTATTCTCATTATTATGTATACACATATTTTTTAAATTTTATGACGTTCATAATCCAGTTTTGCTCAAGAATTGCTTAGTATGGGTATCTCCTGTTGGTGTCCAATCGGTACATTCCAGTTCTGAAATGAAAGAAAAGCACAATATAAGAACTAGTCCCCAATATTTTATGACAAATATCCAAAATTCTACATACAATAAAAATTGGAATTTTTGTACTACGAATTATGAAATTCAAAACTTTTCATTGAAAAAAAAAACTGTTTTGGGCAAAAACCAGTTCAAACTCAGTTATTCTACTATTTTAGGTAGCAATCTTGTTGTCGAGCTTATCGTAAGTTTAAGATTAGTTATAAAGATTATAAAAATAGTAAAACAAGCCGATTTGAAAAAGTTCTTAAAAATCAGTTAAAAATATTAAACATTTCGATGGTTTTTTTTTCCCTTTTCGGAATAGTGTACCAGTTGTAAAGCCAGTGTAAAAGTTTTAGAATGCAACTACCGACAGACACTACCAAAAGCATATATCCATGTCCACTATAGGTAATTTCTATAAACATACCCATATTTCCTCAAATCGTCATTGCCCATGTTGAATCTCGCTCCACGGCAAGTGTTCCATGTAATCTGGAGGTTGTTGGCGCAACCAACTCCGACCAAGTGGTTGTAGGTGACAGTGGCGGCAAACAGTTCCCACGCACGGTTGTGGTTGCAAAGGTTGGTGAGGCAGCCAGGCTGAGAGATCCCACCGTTGGGGAAAAAGTCAGCTCTGGCTACAGCGGAGCCGATGCCAAGTCCACCAAAAGCATAGCCACCGTCGGTGTGGATAGCTTCTACATAAACTCCGTCATTGGGGTTGACACGATTGGAGTTGTAGCTCCACAAGGGGCCAGCAGGATCCAGAGCTCCAAGACAAAGAAAAAAATCATTATAATCTAAAATAAGGACGGTCAAGTGCGAGGACTCGTGCTCTAAGGCTTCTGTGCCAATACACGGGGCCGGAAAATAGAAGCGACGCGGTTTACGATTATCAGTCATTCGGTAGATATCAATATTAAATTAATACCTCAAGCCATTTTTCAGAAAAGAAAGCCTTGATACACGGACAGACATATAGACGGACAAAAAAGTGATCCTGTAGGTGGTTTCATTTTTTCAAATGAACTACAGGACCCTAAAATACAATGTAGAACATAGATGATGAATATTTACCAGATACACGAGCAACTCTTCCACCGAGCTCACGCCCAGCGTTTCCGACCAAGTGAGCGCCCAGACTGAAGCCGACCAAGTGCATGTTGCTGAAAGCAGCACCAGTCACGGAGTTCAGGAAGGCCAGGAACTGACCGACACCACGGCCGACGGCGGGGACTCCAAAAGCAGCTGTCGCGTAGTCAGATAGGGCAAGACGCGCCCAGTCCACGACAATAATGTTGACATCGCTCTTATCCAAGTAAGCTGGAAACAAAATAACCGTTATACATTCACCTTCATAGATTGATTCAACAGCCCTGTCAGTAATATTCATGATAATAGAATTCAATTTCGTGGATATGAGAAATGAGTAAGTACAGTCAAAACATAGAAGATGTTGAATTTTTCGGAGAATTTTTGATTGCTTTAAATTTTGTATTCGCGTCAGTGCTAACCATTTAAATATTCACTAGGAACTCTATGTTTTGTGATTACAAGAAAAAAATATAAATATACAATTACTAGGGTATACGAAGCAATAAAAATGTCCCGTGGTAACAAAAAAGACCCGGACCAAATAACTTGGTACTGCGGGAATCGAACACACTGTAGCGTCTCAGCAAGAAATTCGCTTTCCACGTCACAACCAAGGTTGTTGAGGTGCAGTTTTAATCTTACCATTACGGACGGTGGGGTTAGGTTCGGTGTTTTGGTTGCTAAGCCAGCCGTGGACGACCACGATAGTAGGGACGTTAGCGTTGAAGTTAGAAGATGTGATCGAACCAGCATTGTTCATAGTCAGAGTCTGTGATACCCTGGGGTTGCGTCTGCGAATAGAAAACAATGTTATATGGAAGTTTTTTAACATTTTAATGAACTTCGTTTAATTTAAAAGTTTGTATATACCTTGTGAACAAGAAATAGCGGTTGTTTGCAGGATTTCTGTTGATTTCTTCTAAGAGTTCCTTGTCAGGCTCAGCCTCAAGGTCCACATCGTGCAGTACGCCTTCGGCATCGGGGAACTTGATGAAGCGAGGGTAATCGTGATTCAGGTTGTACTCGCTAGGAGTCTCGACCGGCACGGCTGACGCCAAGTAGGCTGTGGAAATATCAGGCATGAAATTGACTGTACTACCTATCATTATTGTCACCTCTTTTACTGATATTTTGGAATATTACCTACCTGGATTTCGAAAAATCTTTCACATATTATAAATAAAATAATTATTCCGGACATATCACACACGGTCAACTGACCCCAAAGGCAGGCATAGGCCTGTACTATGGGTACCAGAGACTGATGTACATAATAGATACATATTTAACAATGGTACTACTGACACAATATCGATGTCTTTTATATATTACGGTTGGCCGTGTTGAACAGTTGGAAGGTGCAACAATGGATTTTTCTATTCAACTGTATGTACGCCTTAACGGATAGCTCTAACTGAGCTCGCCAACCCGCGTGCCCAGTGTAGTGAGTATGGGCAAATTCCCCCCAAAATATAGGAAATCACTCAGGAAATGAGGGGGATCACTGAGGGGGAAGCCGATTTTGAGCAGTGGACTTCAAACGGCTGGAATGATGATGAAACGAAATCACAAAGTTCACGGTACGAGCCCCGTACCGTATCAATTTAGTTGAGAATAGAATAATAAGACAACATATATGCACTGTTTTTATTCTATTTAATTTCTTACCGGTTCCTATTAGTAGAAATACCAGAGCTCCTTTCATGTTGGTTGTGTTAGGAGGATATGCCGTGGACTCACTGATTTTGCTTTGCATTTATATATATTTTGTAATCGCAATTAATCTTTTGCAAATAATTATCTTAATTAAGTTGATTGTCATTTTTTATCAAATTTTATAAGTAGTAGCGATACGTGTGGCCACACGTATCTAGGTATATAATAAACCGACGCGATGATCAATATAAATCAAGACGGTCAAGTGCGAGAACTCGCGCCCTGAGGGTTCCGTACCATTGGATGTGGGTTTGTATCCCGGTCGTGCACCAGTGTTCATGGTCAGAAAATAAAAATTCTAAGTGTAGGAATCGACAAACTTATATTTGCGGGCGCCCACGAAGTCATTGTATGACATTGACCGCAAATATAACTTTGTTTCCTAATAAACTTCCTCAATTTCAGACTTTTCCCTTTAATTGTGTTACAAAAGCACCTAGCATTCTAAATTTTAGAACTGTGAGGTAACTGGAAGTACCCTAGAGGTTTTTCATTTTAGCCATTTCCATACAAAAATTATACATTCATTGCCATATCTTTTTAATGCATTAAGCTAGACCTTTGATTTTTATACGGCACCATAAGCCCACAGACCTTAATAGGTGGTATAAATTTCTAGTTGATAACTTTAGCCGTTTCTGAGAAAAAGGTTCTTGACAGACGGACAGACAGATAGACAGACAGACAGACGGACAACAAAGTGATCCTATAAGGGTTCCGTTTTTCCAAATGCGGTACGGAACCATAAAAATAAAAAAGGTATTTATTCACTCATACTTCCTACACAATTATGAAGGTACATAATGTATAGATGTTACTGTCAATCAGTATAATCAGGTATTCTTAAAAATACCTAGTCATATCTTTAAAAAAAAAACAAGCATATAATCAGATGAAAATTATAATTATGTGAGATACGCACAATACAATATCAATTAAAGTATGATTTATGGTTGGTAATATTAATTTTACATTATTAAAATATCAACTAGACCGTAATGTAAGTACCTACTCGTACGTTCATTATTAATAACCTCTGAATATCAAATATTTCAATCAAGAGCTTCAATAGACGTATTTATTAGTCTTAGTATTGCTTTATTCACTTCAAATTTCATTATTTATTGAAGTCCCACGGACCATTTTGGAAGTCCTTATACTGATATAAAAATAAATTGTCCTTGTTTTCTCAGAAAATATTTTGAGGTAAAATTAAAAAATAATGAATTAAACTATGTATAATTTCAAGTTTTACCATATTATTTAGAAAAAAAGGATTTTGAAAAAGTTTGTAGTGCTGCATACATTGCGAAATTGTACACCTGTAGATTCAATTGTTTTTTTTAATAATTTATATACAATACTGGCCTCATAGCTCAGTTGGTAGTAACTCTGCCTTCTGCGCTAGAGGTCGCGGGTTCGATCCCCGCACTGGACAAACATTTGTGTGATGAACACAGATGTTTGTTCTGTGTCTGGGTGTTAAATATATATCTATTATGTATATCAGTCTCTGGTACCCATAGTACAGGCTATGCCTAGTTTGGGATCAGTTGACCGTGTATGATATGTCCGGAATATTTATTTATTATTTATTTATTTATATTATAATAGTATGGTAAGTTTGTAGAATGTAGGATTGGTATAAATACGTCACAGATTTTTTTGGAATACTTAAATTATTTTCTAAACCATATTTTCCAACGTGGGGGAGTGGACTATATAAAATATTGGGAACTTGTACCAATATTTTATTTATTCGCTTATGCTGAATATTAAACAACTTTTATGCTTCATTGATTTAAAAACGACGCAGAACTTTGCGGAAGAGAAATTTCTTTTCAAAATTATATTCTCCAACGAATGGCGCGTGAGTTGAACTTGAGCCAATATTTCATTTAAATCGCTCAAACTTCCGCGCCCATACTCGACACGAATATGAAATAATGTCTGGATTTGAATTTGTACAAAAGTAATGCCTAGAGTATAGATTATGGAGCCGCTACGGCCTCGAGCAACCGAAATAAATAACTAATGCACCATCCAGACTCTCGTGAGGCGCCTCGTAGTGGCTCTCGGCACGAGTCATGGTGACTGGAGGCGGAAGGAGTGTTCGCCATCCACACTTTCGATTTATTCAGTTGCCCGCTACGGCTTTCTCTACGTCTTTTATCTCGCGTCCTTTGACTAGCGCCCGAAAAACCGATACGAAGCGAAGCGACAGCGAGGCGAGGGAAGACGAGGGGACACGAGCGCACCGTCCTCACTCCCGCATTCACGTTCCTTCGTGTAGCCTAGTGGAGAGTCTGGATGGGGCATAAGATAACTAAACTGGCAATTTTCATAGCTGTAGAGATTTTCAAGTTGAGTTGCAGGCAGGCGCAACTCCAATACAAGAAAAAAAATTTATGAGACGTGCACTAATTTTTATGGCGGCGCACCTACATACTCTTCATCCATTCAAGTGGCAGTTGTAGTATCTTATATATAAATAAATAAATTGGCCGTAGCCGAGAGTAGAGCCGTATTGGCCAAGTGGGAGATACCGTGACTTCGAACTCGGTCCCAATGAGTGCTCAAAAAATTAAGGAAAACAAGTTCCAAGCACTACAGCGTCCTTAAAGTGAGGAAGAATTTCACCTGATGCTATACTAGACTGAGAAGACGGTATATGTGGTGAACTGCCTACTCCATCTGAAAGTGTCCCAGGCACTACAGAGCGTCCTGTAAGTGAGTTCCACCTGACGCTGTACAAATTATACAGAATACGTTAAACAAGGCCTTACTTTATATTCCTACCTATTTTAACTCCAAAACCATTGACATTTAATGCAATCATAACGGCCGCCGTACTGGTAACTGGGGCACCGTAGAGGTGCAATATATGAAAATACATAATAGCAAATAATATTCAGCAAATAAAAACCTTAATTATTTTTTCAAAATGTTTAAGCCATCTTTTCAGCATCATCATTCCAGCCGTTGGAAATCCACTGCTGAACACCGGCCTCCTCAACAGATTTCCAGAACGACTTTCTATCGTGTGGGAGGAAATTATCCTTACTCACTACGCCACGCCGGCACGCGGGTTGGCGCAGTTGCAGTTAGAGCTATCTTTGTGATACCTACTATAATAGTAGATTATGCAACAAGGGCTTAAAGTAGTGTATGTCCCGGGCGCTATATTAAACCCCGAGAACGAGGGATTCTATGGTTCCAAGAATCCTGAGTACGAGGGGTTCAAGATCGCCCAAGACAAATACACATTTAAGCCCGCGATGCATACTCTACTTTTTATACTTTCTGCGAGGCAATTGAAAACAATGACTGTTAAGTAGTAAGAAATGATTTTTCTGGAAGTAAGTTTCCAACTATACCAGAGGCTTCAGATTGTATGCATTCTGGAGTCGAATCAAAATCACTGTCGTCGTCACTTGACATTTTTTAGAAGTTTATTAGAAAAGGTTTGCATGACACATAATATGCCATTGACGAGCAGGTAGTATAAAAAATAGATTAAAAACTGTCATCACATCTACTGAAATCAATAATTTCAACCTCTGATGTTGAATGTCCTAATAGGTATCTGATTACCCCCAAGCCCTAATGTAAATAAATCCGATTTATCGGTTGCTTTTGATAAAAAGGTAGGTATTATGGTACAAAGTTCTTATGATAATCCATCTTATCAATATAACTATTATGCGCATGCGAAATTGTGCGAAAAAACGGTAAAGCGAATGTGTTTTTTTTTATATAATACATATATAATTAACACCCAACGGTCACATACATAGTCCTGACCCCACACTAGGATTCCCTGTTTCATGGGTATCAGAAACTTCGGTATCTAGATACCGAGCCTGGGTGTTGTAGTACCATGGTAGATACTAGTATCTACCATGGTACTACAACACCCAGGCTCGGAACAAATATGTATTTGCAGACCATGCCAACATTTGTCCCGCAGCGGGAATCAAACCCTTGCGTTAGGTCGTCAAGTTATAGTGCTCTCAGCCATAATCAGTGCGTCACGCATGCAATATTCTAATTAATGTATACTATCCCGAAAGCGGCTTATTCTACACCCAATTGGCAATAAAGTTCTTTCTAGGACTTTCGACATAGGTATTTGATTGAAAAATTCTATGATATGATATGATAAAAAAACATCAATATTTAGCAAAAAAAAAATATTTTTTATCCCAAACTCTATAAAATTACCTATTCTTCGTATTTTTAAAATCATTATAACTAATTACTAAACTTACAATGAGCTCGGCATCAAGATTGTTACCTAAAACAGCTGATTCATTGAATTTGAACTGATAAGACCCCAAAACAGGTCATTTTTGCTTAAAGTTTAATAATGTTGAATTCCCAAAGTCCTAGAATAAACTTGATTGTCAATTGTATAGCACAGGATAGCATACTTGTTATGAATCACGTTGTAGATATTTTATAATAGATAGCATAACCGATAGGTATAATCAAAGGATTATTTTTGATTTTGCACAGCTTTGTATAGGTAGTTTCATTATCTATTCAACCGATAACATTTGATTTGCAAATCTTCAACCGGTTAATTTCATGTGGTTGATATTATCATCATCATTTCAGCCGTAGGTAGCCCAATGCTGAACATGGCCTCTTCGATTTTCGGAGCGAATTCCAATAATGTGGGGTGATTTGCCCAAACTGGGCAAATTGCTGGGCACGCGGGTTGGCGAGCGCAGTTAGACTAGATCTTTGTCGAAATACGATGACATCCCCTAGCTTTTTCCCTTAGTCGCCTCTTACAAATTCAATTGGTACCTAGGTTTATATGGAAGGGCCTATTCTTCAGCCGGGCCACCATGGCCTTGTTGAAATGTACAAGTGTGTTGATATGTATATATTATTTTTAACAACAACAATTCCTGCAGCATATTGGGGACGCTTCCGACTGGTAGTGATCTGGATCAATTGAGCTATCTATAGATCGTTTGTAACGGTCTTTAGATGGCTCAACTGTTTCTTGTGTATTTTGTAAATATTAACTTGTATTAGTTTTAAGTTTCTTTCTGTAAATAAAGAAAAGCTTTTTTCACTGCATAATAAAAACACAAACGAATAATATATCTGCAATGTTATTTTCTATTTGCATAGGTTCTATTTTGTTCAACAACGCAAGGTGGAGATGGGAAGCCTTTTCGTACCTGACAATTCAGAACTTGCGGGGTACCCATATAAAAGGTATGCTATTCTAGGTAAAGAACTCTATTTATTCTAAGTTTCATCGAAATCAGTTGAGCTGTTGCGGCCAACCACAAACATCCAAACATGTAGGTAGGTAAACATCCAAACATCCAAACTTTTTTTATTTTTATTTTTTTTTTATTGACAATGGTAAGGCGTTTGGCCACCAACTCTTGCATTTATAATATAAGTAGGATAGTTATCACAAGAATCATTATAAAACGTCACTATAAGTAAGAGCGGCTTTAGATGATTGTCACACACGTATTTCTGCTACCACGGTCACAATAACAACAAAGTAGTTGCTATTGTGACCGACTGACTGGCCTCATAGCTCAGTTGGTAGTAACTCTGCCTTCTGCGCTAGAGGTAGCGGGTTCGATTCCCGCACTGGACAAACATTTGTGACTAACACAGGTGTTTGTTCTGTGTCTGGGTTTTAATTATATATTATATCTATTATGTACCTATATCAGTCTCTGGTACCCATAGTACAGGCTATGCCTAGTTTGGGATCAGTTGACTGTGTGTGATATGTCCGGAATATTTATTTATTATTTATTTATTTATTATTGTGACCGTGGTAGCAGAAATACGAACATTTGAATGCCAAAACTGTAGGAGGTTACCTAATAAAACGCGAACTCCCTGTGGCTCAGGGTTGCAGCTAAAAAGTCAACACAATCTGTATTCAACATCGTCACCCCAATCACGTCGTTTCACCGAAAACAACTCGCTGGAACAAGAATGAAAAAACTTCGGTTTTAATCAGGGTCTCTTGTGACCAATAGTTTCGAGATCAAAGCTTTTGTCCGGCACCCAACTTTCCTGGCAACGTTTCATACTTCGAGTAAGTATTAGGAGACCACTGGTGGAGTAGTAGTCTTCCTTCCAATCCACAGGTCGTGAGTTCGAATCCCGGTCGGGAAACAAGAATTTTCAATTCGAAAAATGTATATGCTTTAGACCAGTCCTCTAAAAATTCTAAGACATGTGACATGTGCACGAAAGGAGCTCCTATGAGGCGCACTTTACCTAATGCTTTCATTACATTGATTCTTCTACTGACGACACGGTCCTATGACCGTCGTCAGTGGAAGCCATAAGCCATAAGCCCATCGCCGATTATAAGAATACTAACTGGTTTCCTCACGATGTTTTTCTTCACCGTTTTAAGAACGTGTTGCGCACTTACATTTTGGAATAGAAAAACTCATTGGTGTTCAACCGCGTTCCAACCCACGAATTGAAAGTCGGGGTAGATACCTTCCACTAGGCTTACGCGGCTTTAACACACAATAATCAGATATCAAAGTCAAAGTCAAAGTCAAAGTCAAAAGGCATTTATTTCAATAAAATCACTAGGATCACTTTGAAACGTCTTAGAAACTAGGTGAAGCTATGCCTGTTCCTCGCGACCAAGCCTAGAAGAATCAGGCAACAAACACGGCTTGGTGCCTATCATTTTTTTCGATGATCCTTTTTCACAAATCTCTCCCATACCTGTTTATATAAATGAAATGAAATAAATTTATTTTGACAAACACAGACAGAAGACACAAAAAACAATAGAATAAAGGTTAACGATAGGGAGATTGGTAAACGTAACACAGGTAGGTTTATTGATAGATTATATGAATAGTAGATGTTTCAGCTGATCCGTGAAAGTATCTGGGTACTAAACGAACAAGCTGAGTAGGTAGATATACAATATATTCGGCTAGGTATGCTTTACTGCTAAACGTGTCCCTTAGCCCTTGCCGACGTAGGGTACGACGTAGCTCCAAAAACGTCGCAGAATACGAATAGTCACATAATGAGACCGTGAAAAACACTCCTCACTCAGCCATCACTGAATAGGGCTGCCAGATTTCCGACTTTTAGTTCCGAATGAATTCTTGCTCGACTAATACTATAAGTCCAGCTGATACGCAAGGGCGATGTGAGCTCGATCCCTGCGGCGGGTAAATGTTTACATGATCTGCAAATCTACAACACCACAACATCTAGAAACAGATCAAATGTTCGGGTCTTGTATTGTGTCTCAAAAAAAAGGCGCTATAGTCGCGGAAGCAACATCAGCTCTATTAGAAAATCTTAAGAAAAAATATAAATAAGCGTCTAACCAGGCCCCCAATTCTACTAATTCAATGGCTTCAAAATGACAATGGTTCAATGGCAAAATGAACACTTGACACTTTTGGTATTCTACTGTCACATTCGTATTTCAATGGCAGTCATTGTGGAACCAATGGACCAATGAAATCAAAAAAACGAAGGTGGCGACAATCATAACTGAATGATAATGGTGCGATCATTATCATGCGATTATCATTTTCAAGTCTTTGAATTAGTAGAATTGGGAGCCAGTGCAAAAATCAATCGTTTGTGTAAATAAACGCGTAATAAGCCCGATATCGTTATCTACGACGAAATCCGGCCGATAAACAACAAAAACAATAGAAAGAAGTGACTGTGAAACATCAATAAAAATCCTCAAACTAGGTACCTACTCTGAAAACGATTTCGACTGAACATACCACAAATGGTACCTGGTACACCTGGTACATTTTTTCGTACCGTGTGGTAGATACTTGTCGTCCGGCACTGCTGTCAAAGTCGCTTACCGTCCTTGGGCACCAGAATAACCGGTTTTTTTTAAATCCTACTAATTTATCCGACCTTTTTGATATCCATCAACCTTTACGAAACAAATGGAGCAAACGTAAGCAAACACGATAAGGTACCCTAACCAAACAAAATAAAGGTTATTCTTGTTTGTAGCAGCGGTGTCTATCACGAATCGCTGTTTGATATTCCGATAACATTTGGGAGATGATAGGCTGCGCTCTTGTTCATAAGTGCGGAGGTACTCGTGTGTAGGTAGAGTTCAAATACTTATCTTCTATGTGTGCAAGTTTTGATGGTATTTACATTGATCGTATATAGGATTGTGATAAGACAGCTCCCTATCACTGAAGGTACTGTAAAGCTACCTAAACCAAAGTTCTATACAATAAAACTGGAAGAGGCTTCAAACAACAGAAAAAAGCTTTTAACGACAGCCAGCAATGTTAGAAATCGCTGATTCTTTCTAAATCACCTGGTCACGGACCAAGTTGAGGTATGGAGGCCTTAAAAATGACCTATGGCCGTATGGTGAAAGGATTAAAGTCTCTTAAGAGGCTCCTTTCATGGACATGTCACAAATCTTCCAATGTTTTAGTTCTATGCCATGCCAGATCCCTCACAATTTTTTCCTTAGAACCACTGATCGAGAGCATTAAATCTGTACAGTTTTATTGGATTTACTGTTTTAATACACTAGATGTTTCATAATATGTTTGATATCCCAAAAGAGGCTTATTCTACACTACTATGCAAATCTGCTACTTTCGGGTTAAATCCGTTGAAACTAAATTAATCAGCTGTAACTGTAGTAAGTAGCAATCTTGATATTGAAATACTTGTATGTAAATATAATAATTAGTTATATTGAACACTCTTGGGCCATGTATGCAGAAAACTGTTTGTTCATCCGCAAAGTTATAAAACAACGAAGCTTCCATTAAACTTATTATCCCCAATTTATATAAAATGAGGTAGTATTTAGTTTCAACGAAGCCTGAATTCCTCTAAACCATATTCTCCGGTGTAGTAAATATTCATGAGCAATCGAGGATAGTCTGAGCGCAGTGCATATAGAATGCAGCTGGTATAGGTCATCATCATCATCATCGTCACCCTGATGAAGTCTACTGCTGAACATAGGCGTCCCCCAAAGAGCGCCACGACGAACAGTCTTAAGCTTTCTCCATCCACCCGACTTCCCGCAACCTTGACAATGTCGGTTCATCAAGTGTGCAGGGGTGTTAGATTTCTTTAGTTGTCCTTTTTTATAACTAGATGGCGTTAGTCAATTTGGTCAGTTTCTAGAACGCGCTATCGATCATCGAAAATCGTTATCTTATCTTATCTTAATTATCTTATCCTTCAGTAATATATTTACACCGTGAACCTGTTGAGTGTTTTATTAGTGAAGTTCGGCACCCTTCAGCCTAGTGGTGGTTCTTTCAAGGGGAATTAGCCCATACACGCAAACCCGTGTGCCCAGCGCGCCGGGCATACGGATTGGCGAGCGCAGTTAGAGCTTTCTTTGTGAAAATAGGGGTCGCTGCTACCCTTTCGATATCCACGTGTTGGTAAATATGGAAGGGCCTATTCTACAGCCGGGGCCACCACGGCGATCTCTGCTCACAGTGAGCTAACTGTTCATTACACACTGTGATTTAGCTATAAGTAAGAAAGAAGGCTGATGCATGCAAAGTGCATCCTAGTACTATCGATCGCCTATTATACATGGTCGGATGCACAGAATAGGTCGAATGACTGCGCTTTTCATAACAATGTCTTGTTAAGACTAAAGGGTTACCTGAGATTACCCATTAAAAGCATTTCAAGATGAAATTTACATTCAGGAACTTCATAAACTAGTGGTTCACCCCGAACTGAGATCTCGCGATGTCTGATAAAAGTTGTTGTTTCGCTTTGAAAATCGCACCAGGAACGAAACCAATATTACCTGAACTACGAAGTCATTGAAACTTTAAAAAATGGGAGCCCCAATTGGTTTTAAAGTTAGTATTAGGTACTAGGAGGAGGTAGGGCACAGCGAGATTTTCTCGTTCTGAATTGGAGCAGCCTGCCTGGGGAGGTACCTCCGCCTTACAGAAGATCGCAGCCAAATAACATTATTTGTTTCAAATAGTGTTCCTGCGGTGAGTAAGGTTGCCAGAGCTCTTTAGGGGGGAAGGGGGTTCGGGGTCGGCAACGCGTGCGTGATGCCTCTGGTATTGCAAGCGCTCATAGGCTACGGTAACCGCTTACCATCAGGTGGGCCGTAAGCTTATTTGCCACCTCTGTTTGTATAAAAAAAAAACTAGGATACCTACTTACATTCCATGCAGATCGGATAACATACAAACACACAATGCCGATACGCCCAAGTTGTTTGACAGAATATTGCTCGCTCTATCAATTTTTTATATATATAATTTTCTTTTTAAGAATATGCCTTATTCTGGATAGTACCTATACCTACTAGTAACGGAGCACTATGTCCACTTTTGTGAATTCATAGTATGATTTGTGAGATTCATCGTAATAGTGTGACCCCAGCACTGAAATTAACTTTTATCTTATACCAAAAGTTCCACATCCAGAGCGTGACTTCCAAACACAACTCTGGAAACCCATTTTGTGTTTAGATACGATGATACGTGCCGTGATGGATGCTTTCCGTTTCTGTGCGACCTATTTTTATCCCATTTCGAGTGGTCTGAACTTTGTGAGCACTTTTTTCCTGCCGCAAATGCTATGGCGCGTTCACGAAATGCCATAGCGGCGAGTCTGTGACTGTTACGCGAAAGGTGAATCGTGAAGTGTAGCGTTACCATAGTGATGTGACGTTGCCAGGGTAACCCGTCGTAAAGCCGTTCTAAGGCCACGTAACCATGGTAACATCACAAACCGTGGCAACTGCACTCTATTTACGGTCTAGGAGGAGGTAGGGCACAGCGAGATTTTCTCGTTCTGAATTGGAGCAGCCCGGCTGGGGAGGTACCTCCGCCTTACAGAAGATCGCAGCCAAATAACATTATTTGTTTCAAATAGTGTTGTGTTCCTGCGATGAGTAAGGTTGCCAGAGCTCTTTAGGGGGGGAGGGGGTTGGGGTCGGCAACGCGTGCGTGATGCCTCTGGTATTGCAAGCGCTCATAGGCTACGGTAACCGCTTACCAACAGGTGGGCTGCATGCTTGTTTGCCACTTCAGTGGTATAAAAAAAAAAAAAAAAAAAAAAAAACTTCATAAGTACGACACGAGCGAATCCGCGGGCGGAAGCAAGTAATTCATATATATTTAACTGTGTCCGAGCCACGCTTCATCATCATCCAGCCGTACGACGTCCACTGCTGAACATGGCCTCCCCCACAGACAGAGCAAATTCCTTATCATGTGGGGGATTTGCCCATACTCACCACGCTGGGCATGCGGGTTGGCAAGCGCAGTTAGAGCTATCGTTGTTAAAATGAGGGACGCTGCTGCCCATCCCCCAGCTTTTTTCCCTTAGTCGCCTCTTACGACATCCGCGGATAGGTAGATATGGAGGGGCCTATTCTTCAGCCCGGGCCACCACGGCCACGTGCCACGCTTATTGACGTAACATATGAGACGAAACTTTATGATTTGAAGCATCTTAAAATGCTGAGTAAACTATTACAAAATTTAATTTGGCA
The DNA here is from genome assembly GCA_947579855.1 of Anticlea derivata. Classification (NCBI taxonomy): domain Eukaryota; kingdom Metazoa; phylum Arthropoda; class Insecta; order Lepidoptera; family Geometridae; genus Anticlea; species Anticlea derivata. The sequence continues at coordinate 4,224,726 of OX388271.1, read as the reverse complement.
TAAGAAGAGTTCCCGAATCGGAGCGCTTCCTAATTCACGTTTAAGTTGATGAGCTAATGATAAAAGTTAGCTTTCAAAATAACATTGTTCGCATTGTTCGAGATGGTATCTACGCAGTTTAACAAAGAAAGTCACCTCTTATTAAGTTACAAAGACTAGCCAAATAAACTTAGTGTTACAAACTAAGGCCGTGTTCAAATAGCATGCGATTGTCATATAAATTCGTTCCAAATTAATCCTTACCCGAGGGGTGAGTAAGGTCACCGACATAGCTCTCAGAATTAGCAAGTTGAAATGGCAGTGGGCAGGCCATATAGCTCGCAGAACCGATAACCGTTGGGGAGTAAAGGTTCTCGAATGGCGACCACGAACCGGGCGACGCAGTGTTGGAAGGCCTCCCACCCGATGGAACGACGTTGTGAAGGTTGCGGGAAGTCGGTGGATGGAGAAGGCTTAAGACCGTTCGTCGTGGAACTCTTTAGGGGAGGCCTATGTCCAGCAGTGGACTTCTACAGGCTGATGATGATGATGATGATGAGGGGTGAGTGGGAGTTAGCACCATGGTTTTTACCCTCACTTGTGAGCGTGATCCACGTATTTACGTATGAAATCCGTAACCGTGCCTCTAGCGGACCATTAGGTACTGTCACTCATTTTGTCCATACAAAAACACGAGTTACTTGCTTGTTTCCACGCACGAGTGAGAAGGAAAACCATTGTGCCAACTCCCACTCACCCCCCGTACTAAATAAAGTCAGTTTTGTGTTTGACGATTGAGGGTGTGCGATAAAGCTCAACGATATCGCAAGCTCCCTAAAGTCAAACTAAAAATTAACTTTATTCAAAAGACATAATTATGATGATTTGAAAATATTTTTCAGATGACATATTGCACGTTGTTTGAATACAGTTTAAAGCTTACATTTATTTTTTGTAGTTTTATGGGATTGTTGCTCTTTTCATGAGATTTTTGAATGAGACTTCTTATTATATTGACTGGCCTCATAGCTCAGTTGCTAGTAACTCTGCCTTCTGCGCTAGAGGTCGCGGGTTCGATTCCCGCACTGGACAAACATTTGTGTGATGAACACAGATGTTTGTTCTGTGTCTGGGTGTTAAATATATATCTATTATGTATATCAGTCTCTGGTACCCATAGTACTAGCTATGCCTAGTTTGGGATCAGTTGATGGCTAGGTTGATGGTCGGTGGCTAGGGCTGCAGAGAGAGGAACCTCCTGACTATGCGTGCCGAGTCCAGGAGTACCGCCCTCTGTATCTGGCCCTTCACCCAGCTGTCTAGCGAGAGCCTCTTAAGGTATTGATCGAGGCTCTTCGCTATCAGTCCGTTCACTGACACCACTATCGGGACGATAATCGTTGAATCCACCTCCCACATGGCGGTAATCTCGAAGTACTTGCTGAGCTTGTCCTTCCTTATTATTATTATTATTATTGCTAGAGCTTATTGTACCTCCTCGACTACGGTAAACTAAATAGAGTTTTGTTGTAGCTTATTTCTCATCATAGTCAGCTCGCCTGACGCGTCACTTCGCCTAGTTCTTGCGTCTGGGACCCGGATATCTGTTGTATTAGTAAAGCAATTTGTTGGAGTCCGCCTGCCTGCGCCCACCAACTTTTCTAATCTAAAATGTTTGCCCGCGTTCAATCTTTGTGAAAACTCGTTCACGATTGTCGCGCCCACATACTGAGACTAGCGGCCCGTGGCCGAGCTGACACTTCTAAACTACAATGGATTTGGTAGCTAGTGAGATTCATTTATTTTAGGTAACGTCTCATCAACATCAACACCGGAAGACATTCCTAATCAAAGTCAAAGGGTGTTTATTTCAATAAAATCACTACAATTTGAAACGTCTGAGAAACCAAGTGGAGCTACGCCTGTTCCTCGCGAACAAGCCTATACGAATCGGGTAATAAACACCTTGGTGCCCATAGTTTTTGATCGATGATCGACGATTTTCGATGATCCTTTTCACATAAGTATAGAATGTATCTACTTAGAGCTTCAGTGTGGTGCTGATCGACCAAGTCGAGGCTTAGAAAAGAAAATTGCTACGGTATTAAATAAAAGCTTTATTCACTAGGCATATGAAAAATCTAACTGAAATAACCTTCCTCCTACGTGTTAAATTAGTGGCCAGTGGTCGCGGCCTGGCACAGAACCGATCGTATACCTACCTGCCACCACCAATTTCAACACCTCGTTGGCCACGGGATAACGAGCGAGTACCTATCTTTAGCCATTCTCTACATTGTTCTAAAATTCTGTTGCTAAAGCAATAAGATCTCTTTGTGTTGTTTATCCACAAAATAGTCTAACCCACAATAGCGAATCTAAATTATTGAAGCGTCTAGCAACGAATACTACCTTTTATGTATGCAAATGCTTTCTTTTTAAATATTTCTTTCTTTTTCCTAAATAAATAAATAAATATTCCGGACCTATCACACGGTCAGCTGATCCCAAACTAGGCATAGCCTGTACTATGGGTACCAGAGACTGATATACATAATATATATATATTTAACACCCAGACACAGAACAAACATCTGTATTCATCACACAAATGTTTGTCCAGTGCGGGAATCGAACCCAGGACCTCTAGCGCAGAAGGCAGAGTTACTACCAACTGAGCTATGAGGCCTGTCGATACAATACAAAAACAAAAACAAATACAATACAACATCAACAAATCATCTTGGAAAAAGAAGACCTGTACAATTTTTCGTTTAATAATAAAATGCAGAGAGGACGACACAAAAAGGAACATTTTAAATAGTTACAGTCAGGATTCTAAATTTCAAAGAATTTGGTTTTCAGAAATGAGAATCAAGAAGCGAATGGAGCCAGCGAGGAGTGCTGAATGCGCCATGAAATGCATCTACCTACATATAAAAAACCAGGTGTTGGGGTAAGATTGTTTGTGCATTTTATTAACGCAAAATATTGCGTATTTTGCGTTATACAAGGTGATTCATAATATGTATACCATTTACGGCTATTCTATCAACAAAAAAAAAATTTGACGAAACATTTAAATAAGCTACTTTTGGTTTTATTAACGAATTATTAAACGTATTAGAACTTCAACATCCAACATAGAGGTTATATCATAGAGGTCCAACGTGTCGACATCTTTAATGATAACATTTGTAAAATATTCAATTCGCTAAGAGTATTTTTAAGTTTTAATTTTAGACAGTAGGCACTTTGGTATATACTGTAAGCTTGCTGTTATAGCTGAAATAAATAATTCTAATTCTAACATCAAGATTGTTACCTAAAATAGCTTTTTAATTGAGCTGATTAGACCCCAAAACAGATAATTTTTGCATAGTGTTTTCATGACGAATTTCCAAAAGCCGTAGAACAAACTTTATTGCTAATTGAGTGTAGAATAAGGAATAATAATAACCCCGTTTGAGGTAGCATACATATAATGAATCACCTTGAATAGCCTAAGCTAGCCTAAGCCTAAGCACCTAAGCTTAACTCTGACTTCTCGAAGAGTTTAGTCCCATGTGGGCCATAAACCGACTCATATTATGCCAAACGACAGTTTATGATAGACGAAGAGGGACAAAATAATCTATCAAAGGTAGGTTTCTGGCTGCCGCCGTTTGTGCGACCAATTTATTAATGACTTGGGATTTTCAAATCCACAATATTTTTGACGGTATTAAAATAAAGACAAACAATTAAGTACCATTACGCTAATCTATTACTCATGCGCTAAACAAAATGCAGACGCGTGCACCTCCCGCACCAACCGCAATAAAAAGCCATGCAAAGACAAATTTTCGTGGCAACACGTCTCAGAGTAACATTGCTCGTTATCATCGCCTCCAGTTTCCAGGCAAGTCAATTCTGCCTGATGATACCTCGCAGAGAGGCGACATTGCTTGTGTGTGTGTGCAATGGTTGTGCCTACTGCACGTAAGTAAACTTTGCGTCGCTTTTTATTGCGGGCGGTGCGGGAGGTGCTCCGCTATTTTTGACAGTCTCTCAAACAAAATCTATCAAAGCAGATTTTACTTGATTTTTGTACAAATATCCGTGCAAAGTCAGGATGGTTTACTAAACGTTTTAGACTCAAACGTCCTCTAAAAGCCATAGCCAGTCTTTACAGCATTTGAATCGTTGGATCTATTTCTGGTTCCTGGATTTTTTGCTTCAGCGACATTGCTGGAAAACTTAATTGTTCGCTTCAAATTAGTGGGTTTTCACTAACGAGCGTTTTTAGAGACTTTCTTTGCTGTCGTGTAAGGAGCTAACAAAAGTAGAGTCACACAATAAAATCCAATGGTTTTTGTTTGAAAACGCTTTTGTGTAGCTTTGATCATATGCTTTAGGTTGTTATCAAAACAAAGTTCGCCATAGATAAAATGTATCCTGCGTGTTTTACTTTAAAGATACAAAATACAAAGTAGTATGAGTATATTTATCAATTTATTATGATTAAACGTAGGTACCAGAAGATCGACGTCGAAGTTGCTACTTGAAACAGCTGAATAATTGGGTTTGATTGAACTGATTTTATCCCAAAACAGCTATTTTTGCATAGGCCTTTTGATGAAAAATGTCGAATGTCGAAAAATCATAAAACAAGCTATTGCCAATCGTGTGTAGAATAAGCCCCTTTCAGAATAGTCTAATATTATGAATCACCTTATATAAAGATGATGATGGGTAACCGGTTGGTGGCTTAGCTGTATCTACTATTTATTGGTTCTATATTTTCATAAGTCTAGTCGTAGTTTACTAAGATTTTTGTATTCACACTAGTGTAAATGCGCAAGTAACTTTCTGTCTGTTTGTAACGCTTTCACGATTATACGTCTGAACTGATTATGATTTAATTTGGTATGGAGATAGCCTAAGCATTGCTACTTTTTAACTGGGTACAGGACGAGCGAAGCCGCATACCGTCACTCTAAAATAGAAGACAATATATACGAAAATGTTAAAAATATCTTTATGAACAAAGGTTGTTGACTGTTTTCGAAGAACAACGCATTTTGTCCCAAAACTTTTACCCGTTTAATATCAATATCTTTCGAACCCCCGATCAATCCATTGTCGCCAAATGTTTGCAAACACAATAAAACTTGGAATCGCTGTCTGTCAGAACAAGAGATGATGTACGACACATCTTGTTGTTACTCGTAACTCCGATCAGGGTTCCGTTATATTTCTGAAAAGGTATATTTCTGAAGACGTAACAAAAATCGCTTATTTATCTATCCCGCGACCGTTGTGTGCGCCACAATCTAATTTCTTTTGTGTTTCTAATTGGTTTATGTATATTATGGTTTGAATGTTGGGCTACCAAAGGGACGGATGAAAGAAGAGTGCATACGGCAGAGATGCGAATGTTGAGATGGATGGGTGGAGTGACAAGAATGGACAAAATAAGAAATGAGTACATCAGAGGAAGTTTGAAAGTAGCGCCAGTGACGGAAAAGTTGAGAAGTAATAGGTTAGCATGGTATGGGCATGGCATGAGGAGGGATGAAAGTCATGTAACGAGAAGAGCGTTAGGTATGAATGTGCATGGATATAAGACTAGAGGAAGGCCGAAGAAAAGATGGATGGATTGTATTAAAGATGACATGAGTAAGAAAGACGGTTAGCCGTCATCTCCGCACTCACAGTGCGGAGATGACGGCTAACAGAAGAGAGTGGAAGAAGAAAACATGTTGTGCCGACCCCACATAATGTGGGACAAGGGCGGGAAGAAGAAGACTCGATAACAGAACCTATACCTATTCTTACCTACTGTGATCAGGTATTATTCTTTCGACTTTACCTGTCTTAAATTAAATTGAGAAAGTATTATTTTCGAAAAATAAATAAATATCAAGAGTCTGAAAAGTTGCATACTTATAATAAATACGAAATGGTTGACTGACTTAGCGTATCGATGCAAATCATCATGAAATTGGCTTAAAAAGGGAAGCCAATTTTATGATCATTCGCGTTAAAGTTCAGGTCAATCATTTGCGGATGCTAAAATCTTTGTTCCTCATCGGTTGCTGCCAGCTACGCCGTAGAGCGCGTAGCAGATGCGTAGCATGAGTTTCTATCGGTAGGTACTCTAGGCAAGCCCAGATTCGGCTGTTTGGGGCAAGCCATCTAAAATACATGGCCCTGCACAAACGCGATTTTATTTAGGCGGTGATGTAAGTTGACAGTCTGAACCAAATCGCAAAGTTGGTAGGTAAAAGTTACGTAAAAGGGTAAAACTTTCGACCGGACACTGTATAAATCATAAAGCAAGCAGATTTATATATATATTTAAAGGTCTAAAGTACGGATAAGTCCGCCTTACAGAAGATCGCAGCCAAATAACATTATTTGTTTCAAATAGTGTTGTGTTCCTGCGGTGAGTAAGGTTGTCAGAGCTCTTTAGGGGGGAAGGGGGTTCGGGGTCGGCAACGCGTGCGTGATGCCTCTGGTATTGCAAGCGCTCATAGGCTACGGTAACCGCTTACCATCAGGTGCGCCGTAATCTTGTTTGCCACCTCTGTTGTATAAAAAAAAACGGATTCGCAATAGAATTAAAAAAATATATTTTGCATCCAATCATAAAACTTTAGCTTTATCAGTAGGTACGGAGCCGAGCTCGCTAATGACTTCAAGAAACAAGAGTAAGTAAGCCTGCGCAAAGCGTGCAACTTAACATCGGCACTTGCGGCTAACGGATGACATTACACAAGGTCTTAAGATGATGGAAGGGTTCCGTACACGCCTCCACGGCATCGGCGCAGGTGTGCAAGACGACCCTCTACCTAATTGCCCCTTGTTTATGCAAACAAATTGATGTTATAAGTTCCGCCATTTGAATTAGTTGTTCGCTGAACTTGGATAAGCTTTCGGGACTCCCTTACGGAACCCTAATAGCGCCACATGTTACATGTTGTGGTAAGTTTTAACACTTAGCTTGGTAATGGGATACAATATTGGATTTTCGACCGCTGGTTATTTTCAGGGTTTTTATATGTACGTTAGCTTTTTATGTCCGGATAAGTACCTACTTAGATTAGAGGAGAATGCAATGCATGCAGCAAATGCTGAATTTACTTCCTTTGCCTTTTTTTTTGGTATCCTTTGCTCTTTTTATATCATCATCATCATCATTTCAGCCATTCGACGTCCACTGCTGAACATGGCCTCCCCCACAGACAGAAAATTCCTTATAATTTGGGGCGAATTTGCCCATACTCACCACGCTGGGCATGCGGGTTGGCGAGCGCAGTTAGAGCTATCGTTGTTAAAATGAGGGACGCTGCTGCCCATCCCCTAGCTTTTTCCCTTAGTCGCCTCTTACGACATCCGTGGATAGGTAGATATGGAGGGGCCTATTTTTCAGCCGGGGCCACCACGGCTCTTTTTAAATATTTGTACGTAATTAAAAGGCAATACATGATTTGATTATTATTATTAAAACAAGTTGAAGTGGCAGTGGCTGGGGCAGTTAGCTTAGAACGGCCGTTGGGCAAGGGTGGATCCAGCCTTCGATACAGTGGGGGGGGGGGGGGGGTTACATAGTCGAGGCCCAGTCAGAACAGGCTACAATTCGACTACAATCATTACATTTAAATAAAAAAAATAGTTTTTTATAAGTGGAGGTTGTTCCAAATAACGCTGTTTGAAACCCACACCATCACTTTTTGATTGGCTGGGTATACATACCACGGGCTGGTGGTATGTACACCCAGCCGATCAAAAAAGGAGACTCTGGCGCTCTACTCACCAACCACGCGACCAGCCCAGAGGTGGTCACGACCCTCATGACCACTTTCACCAGGTTACAGAACCCAAAAATGTTGCGCTGTGGCCGCCGTCGACATGAACTGTTCGCCTGCCACACACCACGAACTTGTTACGCTCATAATGCGCCAACGCTAAAAGCTCTCACTCTTTTTAATGCCTATGTACAATTGTACACGAGGTCCAAAATGTCGACATCTTTAATGATAGCATTTGTCAAATATTTAATTCGCTAAGAGAATATTTAAGTTTTAATTTTAGACAGTAGGGACTTTGGTATATACTGTAAGCTTGCTGTTTTAACTGAAATAAATAATTCTAATTCTAATGACCCTCTCTTCACCCTCCACGTACCGGAAAGAGCAGCGTAGACTGTTGGTTTCAGGCTACACAAGATTGATCGCAACTGTAAATCTATGGAGAGGCCTTGTACCCAGCAGTTATTTTGGCTTTTTGGCTGAAATGATAGTGACGATAAAGAAGTACTTTTTTTTTTACTTTTTGTGGCTATGGTGTATCTGCGGCCACAACTGGCCTATTGTGATCGCCACTTTATTTGTGGAGCCCCTTTACAGGGCCTTTAAAGTTCACCGCAAAGAAGTACTTAGAAAATAATTGATCACGCAAGCGAAGCGAGCGAAGATCTCTCAAGCAACTTGGACGAATCGGCGTTGTGTGTTTGTATGTTTATTTGATAGAGCATAACTTTCGAATCATCAATCTACCGTCTGTCTACCTGGAATTTAGTAGGTCAACAGGTATTAAGATAAGTTAGAGGTGCCGGTAAGAAAATAAGTTAAATCGTCCAAGAGGTTGCCGCAGTGCATATAGGGTTCAAAGTTGTTCAGGTAAGATAAGGTGCAGTTTTCAAAGTTTATCTTATTATTGTGCTCAAAGATCATTGAAGCAGTAACTTTTACAGCGAGATCTCAGTTGGAGGCGAACCGCTGTTAAACTAAGAGCAAATTATCCTTGCTAAGAGGTCAAGTTCGTGTGGGTACCCTATTTTCAGTCAACACCTGTCGAACTAATTCAGGTTTGCGGTGTCCTACGCGTCGAATGGTTGAGTCATATAATTGTAACTTTATACATATTGATATTTTGCATGCACAAAATGGAAATTTAAAAAGTTTATTTTCAATCATTTGATTCAGTCAAATGTTATTGTAATATAATCTAAATAGTAAGTATCAATTCAATTCAATTTCAGTTTCATAATTTATCAATGTTAATCACAATTTATCAATGTTATTCAATTCAATTTATTTTAATTACTTTGCATTTAATTTGATTAATGCCTCTAGTGGAGCACTTTTGTTAATTTAGTGATTTTAAATGAGGATAATGCATTGGAGTACAATAATGCCATCATTCAGTAGCTACTTACTTACCTACTTATTTACCATTACCTAAATCTAAGATTATATATTGTCGCTGTTTATTGTCCCTGAATAAATTAAATAAAAATATGTAGGTAGGTACCTATACGTTTCTGACACTATACGTGCCGGACATGATATTTTCATCCCGGTTACCTTTAGGTCAATGCCGCTGACATTTTGACAACAATACTGAGCTTCCGAGAGAAGTTAGAACCTCCAAAATTATTGGTGTTTCCCCTATCTCAAACTCAGAATGTAGTAAATTAAGGTTAAAACATTCTTATTCGATGCCAGAAGTCAGAATTTCTTCAAAAGGGTCACGTACTAAAGTTCTTTGCATGTACATTTTGGTTTCCACTGAATAAAAGTTTTCGATAAAGAGCAATAACGAGTTGGTTCTGAGTTTCTTAGTAGGTTACGTTCTCTTTCAACCATATAGGTAGGCAGTTCGGTAACTAGATGCTGTTTATTCTATGGTTCAGAGCGCCTAGTGTGAGTTTCGAGCAAGTTGGGGCCTGCGCCGTGTCTCATCTTGGAGTGGACGGCAGCGCCATAAAAACAGATTTTTGTATAAATAGCAAAATACGATGCCTCGCGGCACAAGACGAATCCAGGGCCAATACTTACACCTAGCAAAAGCTATTACGGTTTTTTTATGAAAAAAATTGTAATGAATCTGGCTGCTAGCGCTCGCTGCTTTGGTTCCCGAAATTCGTGTTACACGTATCGGGCGTGAACTCGTTGGGCACACGGTAAGAACCTCGCACTAAGCCCTCAGCTGAGAAGCTTTTTGTGTAGGTTTGGGTGCGGACGTCAAATTAACAGTTCCTAATGACTTTGATGGCGCAAAAGGAGCGCCTTTGTCGGTAACTTTGCGTTTCTTTTAACACGTCTCTTTGAGGATTTAGTTGCGAGTGAGAAATGTACTTAACATTGGGCTAATGCCCACTGCATAGAAAAGGCCTATTTTATTTTTCCATAGCGGATTGATTCCACAGTCCTGCCCTAAAATTTGTCCAATTGAGATTTAATTTATATCATCATCATTTCAGCCGTTCGACGTCCACTGCTGAACATGGCCTCCCCCACAGACAGAGCAAACTCCTTATCATGTGGGGGGATTTGCCCATACGCACCACGCTGGGCATGCGGGTTGGCGAGCGCAGTTAGAGCTATCGTTGTTAAAATGAGGGACGCTGCTGCCCATCCCCTAGCTTTTTCCCCTTAGTCGCCTCTTACGACATCCGCGGATAGGTAGATATGGAGAGGCCTATTCTTCAGCCTTGGCCACCACGGCCATTATGATCGTCATGACATTGATAATTTATATATAAAACACTGTTTTCCTATCAGGAGAATTAACATACAGCCAAAGGTATACGACTTTTAGCTAAAATCATCCTTATTTCAAGGTGACAAAGCCGAAGTTAGCGCGCAGGACGATTACATAATTTAGCCGTTTATGTACAGGTAGGTATATATACTCTCTATGTACCCTCCTTGCGAAGATCTATTGCATTAGCTGCCGTGAAATTGACTGCATTCGTGTAACGCTGCACCTATTAGGATGTGACTCCACATCAGAGGTAGGTATCTGGGAAACGTAGGAATCGATCAGTTGACTAGACCCACATATGACTGCCTGCTCCTGTGCCATGGATGAAAAAGTGTACTTATAACCTATAGCAAATAAATAGAGATTTTTTTCAACAGTAGCTTGATATTGTTTTCCAGTAACAGTTATTTAGTCATCATCAGCCTGTAGAAGTCCACTGCTGGATCTCAGCCTCCCCCAAAGAGTTCCACGGCAAACGGTCTTGAGCCTTTTCTATCCACCGACTTCCCGCAACCTTCACAATGTCGTCGGTCCATCGGGTGGGGGATGGTTATTTAGTCAATCGTTAAATTTCCATGAAAGGATTATATGTCACTGATCAGTGATCACTGATGCCCTTATGGATGAACAGGGCTTTTGTTAATAATTGCTGTATACGAGCTTTTCAAAATAACGTTTACCGATAACTTTTTGCCTAATATGGACTGGGAATCCACAAAGCAAGTGCAGTACGTGTACTATTTCATCCGAAGATCGAACCAAGCAGAAGCCCGTCGAATTCCAGGCATTAACTGATAATGCCATTCCCAAACCCAAGCTGCGTCGGTCTGATAGCGCCTCACTAATACTTCAGTAAGTCTAGCTTCAGCTTGAGCCTGGCTTTAATGTGGTATCTAGAACCGCACGCTTTGAGTAGGTAATGAAGCGGTTTAATGGAGCCGTCCGGAATACTCGTGGGACAAGGCGTTGTTATTCTATGGTAGACTAACGGTATATGGTAGAGTTTCACCTGTGGATTTTCTAAATTATAACACAGTTTCACAAGACGCGACACTATAATTTCAAAACAGACTCAAATCGACGGCTTAGCCTCGCAGCGCGTTTGTTAATGTCAATCGGTCCTGTAGTGTTTAGTATTGATTTTATGGAATTTGATTGAACCTAATCTTTGTGAACTATGCTGTTGGCTTAGTATGCCGTGGTGGTCCCACCCAGCTGAAGAATAGGCCCTTCCATTTCTACCCGCGGACATCGTAAGAGGCGAATAAGGGAAATAAAGCTGGGCAGCAGCGTTCCCTATAAAAACAAAGCTTTATCTGCGCCCGCTAACCCGCATGCCCAGCGCGGCGGGTATGGGAAAATTCTCCCAAATGATGGGTGCAGACCATACAAGGTCGGTTGCCCAGAGCAACAATCTAGGGCTCACCATAGATTTCCAGAGCGACCAACCTTGTACGGCCTATGTTCAGCAGAGAACGTCCTACGGCTGAAAAAATGAGTAAAATTCTTTTGGCAAATTAAATTGGATAAATATCTACCTAAGTTTGTGTCGGCTCCTTGTCGGCGCTAATACCCGTCTACCCAACGTACAGAATCGATAGGTCAGACAATCAGACAATGAGACCACCTAATGAATCACGGCCGATACCGCCACTTCAGTCCCACTCTAACTTTGTCAGTGGAGATTTCGTTAATACAAATAGCAACCCTACTTTCTGAAAACAATATGTTTGCCTGCCTACGCACAAGACTATGGACACAGTGCTGGGTGGTACCGTTATATATGAAGTTACTTTTGATAGTCGCGCTTATTTGACAACCTCAGTTGCGTGGTGGATAAGTCTAAATCCTATCCTAAGCGAATTTTGGCACAATTCCTATGCACTATTTGAAACAAATAATGTTATTTAGCTGCGATCTTCTGTAAGGCGGAGGTACCTCCCCAGAAGGGCTGCTTCAATTAAGAACGAGAAAATCTTGCTGTGCCCTGCCTCCTCCAAAAACTGACTGTTGGATTTTATAGTCATAGTCATAGTCATAATATTTATTCACCTTTGGAACACTGGGAACACTTGGTTTTGTTAATTACATCAAGTTTTAGCGGCTGTACATAGGCCTTGTCAATATGTTGTAATATAATAATAATAATTGCCAATAAAACATGTCATTATAAATCAGTAGGTACAATCAACAAATCAAACGAAAAATTAAAACATAAATCTAATAAAATGTCAAATAAGTATTGCCATGTCATAACTTAATGAAACTACCAAAAAAAAAAAAATACAATAAATGTAATGTTGCGGCTGTAATGGGGCCTTGTCACAAAAGATACATGGGTATACCTAAATCTATCCCATTTTTTTTTTATAAACGTTACTTAAAAAGCCTTGTATCAAATTATGTTGTCTGTTATGTCTGTCACTGTTACTTATTATGTAATAGTAAGAGATGGCTATTTTCCATAAAACGTTTTTTACCGGTCTTCTCTCTCTGCCCGTTATAAAAACGCACTTGTCAAAAGCCGCCTCGTAGCTTGCTACAGTAGAAGATAAATCGGACCAGCTAATGAATCACGCAGAGCCGATACCGACCAAAGGAATGCCACCGCATCTGTCTCGCGATTTTATCACAAGATTTCGTTACAAATAGAACCTACACAAATAAGTAATTTACAATTCCGATCCACTGAGCCCACCTATTCATCATTTAGATTTATAGTCCTTTATCTAGCCGATCTGCTTTCTTGTTTAATTAATGGAAGGAAGAAAATTTAGTCGCGCAATTTCCTCGTTTTCGGTTACAACATGATTGTTTCACGAGGAAAGCCGGTTCCTATCGCAACCATACCCCTTAGGCTGGCCGTAGACCGTTTACTGATGCCGTGCGTAGTGACTTATAACCTCATTGATTCCTTGCTGATGACGTTTTTGTAGATACCATAGGTACTATACCAAGTAGGATCAAAAGTAAACAACGATCGGACAAGTTTTCAAAAATGAACTTTACTTTTTTATGTAGAGTAGCAAAGAAATATGTTAATGACTCTTTGTCCATACGTAACACTGAAATCAATTAAATACAAGGTGATTCATAATAATGATACTATCCCAAAACGGGCTTAGACCAATGGGCAAAAAAGTAAGTAAATATTTTTTTTTTTACAGACATTCTTTATTACTTAGGTAGGTAGGCACTTAGCCGCGCGCATTGTAACAAATAATGTACATAATTATGTAGGTACATATAAAACATGGTTTGGTAAGTACCGTTTACAGCCAGTCTGCTTTATAAGTAAATGCAGCCTAAATCCGTAGGTTTGTAGGCACGTAGGTAGGTGCTAATGGTACTTATAGATTCCCTTGACAGTTCGGTGACAGTCAGACCCTTTGTTGCGTGATGTTATGTTATGATTGAGTGGATTAGCCGATTTAGGGATCGATTATATGTGTGTTATTTTAGACTTAGTATAGGAAGCAGTCTTTTATCCAGAAGTACATAGACAAAGCTGAATTAAACGGATTGTGGACTCATAACTTACTATACCTAAGCCATTTTCTAGTAAACGTATAGGTACACGGTAGGTATACGCTTGTTCGATTTTACCTTTTTGACAACCGCATTCAGTTCAAACAGCGTGCAATAAGCTATCTAAAATGTGTTTAAATTATAACTGAAAATCCTGTCATTTTTAAGTTTGACATTTGAGGACATACGATATATAGTATCAACGACCTCGCAATCCCCTAAAAGTCAAACTCAAAATTGACGTTATTCCATAGACGTGAGGATCGTTACATATCGCACGGCGTTTGAACGCGGCTAAAAAGGGTATGACCAACCCGTTTCCTTGAATGTACAATCGTTTACTAAATATATGAATAACGCTTGAAAGACAAAATGGCGGTCGCAAAGAGGAAGCCTAGACTTAGCAGTGTACTATGAAACGATTATGAATCGTTATGCAAAGACTCGAACATTCTAAACACTTATTTAGATATATAACAATAACACCCAACAGTCACATACGTAGCCCTGACCCCACACTAGAATCCCTGTCATGGGTATCAAAAACTACGAGTACCTAACGACTAACTTGTGAATGTGCATTCCAAAATTTACATTATAAAAAGTAAATAGGTCTTTTATGGGGAATATGTTAAGATTTTATAATAAACTTCCGGTAAACGCAACGAAACTTCCTATTAGAAGATTTAAAGTGTACATAAAGAATAATCTTATTAAGAAAGCGTAGTATAAACTAAATGACTATATAAATGATAAAACCGCATGGCCTGAAGTTGCTCTGCCCCTCGACAGCTAAAATACTATTTTGCAGTGTCTTTACAGTTTTTGCTTGCATCATATTTTAAGTATTATTTAATTTTTATATAAGCATTATATACATATTTCATCAGGCGTTTGCTGCCCTTAGATCATTTGTTGAAGCTCACATTTGTCTATTTTTTTCACATTTTTATAAGCTTTATTTATCTGAGATTATAATCAGATTATTTTTCTTTTGAGCCTCACCTAGTTCGATCGGCACCACACTGAAGCTTTAAATTCCATTTTGTGAAAAGGGATCATCGAAAAAAATTATAGGCACCAAATTGTGTTTGTTGCCTGATTCTTCTAGGCTTGGTCACGAGGAACAGGCATAGCTTCACCTAGTTTCTAAGACGTTTCAAAGTGATCCTAGTGATTTTATTGAAATAAAAGCCTTTTGACTTTGACTATGGTACTACAACCCCCAGACCCGGGATAAAAAATTGCAGTTCATCAGGGGGGTGAGTGGGAGTTGGCAGAATACTTTTCACTCTCACTCGTACGTGGAAACAAGCATGGTACACGTGTTTTTGTATCCATGGACAAAATGAATGATAGTAGGTAATGGTCCGCTAGAGTCCACTGTTGTTAAAAATCATGGTGCCAACTCCCACTCACCCCTCAGATATTAGAGGATTATTTAATCCATAGAAGAAAAAATTACATTGAAATCAGTTTTTCAATTTAATTATCAACAGGGACTTACGCCTGACCTAAATTCGTGGCTTTAGAAAAATAAGGTGTCTACGACCTTTGGTATAATCCACTTACAGACTTCGAACCGTTTTTCCTGTTACCTCCGCAACGAGCCCGATTGTAGGCACCTCGAGGCAGATAAGTAAAAAGACGAAAAGTTTGGAAGCGACGAAAACTTCTCGCAATTTCCATTAAATATCATTATCCGGGAAACTCCTGCTACGGAGGGTAACTCGTAAACGCGAAAACTTGTAATCACAAATAGGTGTGATGATTTGTTTTGAAGGGTCCTTTGATAGGACATTGCCTTTCAGGGATTGTTAACATATTTCGTAACACTTTACTGTCAGAAAATAGTACTACTTCTTTCTTGCTTGTCGTTTCACTGGTTCTTTCTTGACTTTGGTGAGGAAACCGGCATGTACCTACTAGAACCCAAAAATTCGAAGACTCGTAACATATGCACGAAAGGCTTGTTCTTGACCAAGAAAGAATCAGTGATATGACCAGCATTACAAAAAAATATACATAGTAGGTAGTGGATTTTTTGTATAAATGAATACCTGCGTAGAAGCAGGCTACGGCGTAGCATTAATCTAAGTAGCGCTACGCCAGTCGTAGTGTATGTCTACGCACTCTGAGGCTCGCGTCCTTATGTTCGTGAGTTACTCACTTGTCACCGTGAGAAGAAAGGGGATAGTTAACCGTTGTTGAATGGTGTCACGAAAAGCGCCCCTACACAAACCGGTAAGCTATAACTTTACACGTCTCACGATAACAAGTGAAGTAAACAACAAGATGGCCGATTCAAGACTGCTTTATTCATACTCCGCGCCTACCACATATGTATAGCTATATCGGTTATCTATAAATACAGTACATCTTTCCCATAATAAACAAATAAGCAGATTTAAACAAGATAGTTAGAATAGGGTGGTACAGAGTCACATTCAGATATTTTACATTCAGATATGGAGAACTTTTTGACAGAAGTAATATTATAGCCTATGTATATACACAAATTAGGTGGTACCTATATATAATTATTTCCTTTATCCATTATCATTATTTTTTTTTTTTTTTTTTTTTTTTTTTTTTTAATTTATAGAACTAAATGGGAACGTTCTTTGAATTTACAAAAACAGGTAGCTACGTTATTATTTTGGATAACTTTATAATGGGAAAGAAAATAAGTAGTAAAGAGTTGGCAGGCAGGCACGTTACAACAAAGTTATAGGTCTTAATCTGTAATTTTTTAGTAATTAATTTTAGAAACAATTTCTTCCAACAATTCTGCTAAGAATAAATTAGGTTAATTTTTATTTAGCCAGACTATTTTCAAACAATAATTGGTTACTGCCTAAATATAAGATAATAATACTTAAGAATTGGTAAGTTTTACGTAAGTAGTTCTGATGACATTCGTATAAATAAGTGTTTATCTACATAATAGATAAATATTATTTAACCTACATTATTCATAGTAGTAGTAATGATTAGGTATACCTAGGGACAGTTCATCCTTCAGATGCATTCTAGGTAAACAGGTATTTTAGATTTTACAGTTTGGACATAAATTAAGTAATTATAATTTTAGTAATAATTTAGAATTTTATATTTTTAAGCCTTTTTTTAGCCTCCTTTGCAGCAGCCCTGTCGGAAGGAAGCCGTGAATGATTCGAAGATTCGTCCAACGAATAGTCTGAATCCGTATCATTATCGGTGTTCACACACGAGCCATAGCTTTCAGACTGTTCTCCAAACTGACTTCCCTCACTTAAATCTTCCTCGCGCAGAGTCTCGTCTAACGCTGCTGCGGGAGATTGGGGAAGTTTGATTAGGTGCCTCCTATTTCTACGAAGTACCTTTCCTGCGTCGTCAGTGATAAAATAGGAGCGTGGTTGTGGAGCGGTGCCTTGGACGGTAGCACGTCGCCGCGAGCCGCCGGCGCCGTCCAGCGCCACCACCTCGTCACCGGGCCGCAGCGGGGGGAGGGCCCGGGCGCGCTTATCGTAATCTCGTTGGCTTCTCTCTTGATTACGCGCTATATTTTCAAGATCACTCACGTTGTCTCTGTCTGGCTTTAATTTATCGGGGTGCGATGGTAATCGCGTATTCAGCCTTCGACCCATTAGAAGTTGAGCCGGACTCGCTATGCCATCTCTCGAGGTCGACCTATAATTTAGCAAAGCCAAATAAAAATCCTCATTGGAATTGGCACATTTTTTAAAAAAATCTTTTACTGTACGTACTGCCCTTTCACTTCGCCCGTTAGACTGTGGATAGTTAGGAGAGGAAGTGGTGTGCTTAAACCCCCAGGCCTGCACGAATCCCCTAAACTCTTTAGAGGCGTACGCTGGTCCGTTGTCTGTAATCAGTTCCTCGGGTATCCCGTGCCTGGCAAACTGATCCTTCATCGCTAAGATTACTTGTTTAGATGTAATGCTCTTGAGCGGACATATTTCTACAAAGTTTGTAGAATAATCAACTATGATTAAATAATACGCTTTGGCATATTCGAATATATCGGAGCCCAGTTTTGTCCAAGGTAGATGCGGGATGTGGTGCGGAACCATGGGCTCGCGCGCGGGCCTTGGCGCATGTTCGGCGCATACGCGGCAGCGGCGCACCGCGGCCTCGACGTCGCGCGCCATGCCCGCCCAGAACATGACGTCGCGCGCCCGCCGCTTGCACCGGTCGATGCCCAGGTGTCCCTCGTGTACGCGCGATAGCATTTCACTCCGCAGCGCATGAGGAATATAGACCAAATTATTATAAAATATTACGCCATCCGCGTATTCAAAACCTTCTCGGTAGCTCCAGTATTGCCGTACGCGTTCATCCGTCTGATGTTTGCTTGTGGGCCAGCCTTGTAAAATGTAATCTATTAGCATTTTGGACTCTCCATCCTTACCGGTATTTTCTCTTATGCACTTAAATCGTTCGTCACTAAATCTAACGTTCTGTAGCATAAAACATGTTTGTTCGGTTATTTCTTCGGACAAGTTGGTCTGTAGGCGATCCGGGAGCGGCGCCCGAGACAGTGTGTCCGCAACGTACATATATTTACCAGGCTTGTAGACTACTTGAAAATCATATCGCTGGACGCGGAGCATCATGCGCTGAAGTCTGGCCGGCACGGAGTCGAGCGACTTTTTGAAAAGTGCTTCGAGCGGCTTATGGTCTGTTTCCACGATAATGTTACTCTTACCGAAAACATACTGGTGAAATCTCTCCACTGCAAAAACAATAGCGAGCATCTCTTTTTCTATCTGGGCATAGCGCTGTTGCGTGTCGGTGAGCGTGAGCGACGCAAACTCGACCGGACGGCCGCCTTGCAGCAGAACGGCGCCGAGCGCGCGCGCGCTGGCGTCCACCGACAACAGCGCCGGCTCGCGCGCCGCGTACAGTGCCAGCACCGGCGCCGCGCACAGCGCGCTCTTCAGGTCATTCACCACGCGTTCCTCGACGGCACCCCAGCTCCACGAGCTGTCTTTCTTGAGCAGGTTACGCAATGGACTTACGCGCTCTGAATAATTTGGGATGAATTTACTCACGTAGTTTACCATACCAAGAAACCTCTCAAGCGCTTGCCGATCGCTCGGACTGGGCATCTCGGCGATGGCCCTCAACTTCGTGCGATCTATTTTCATGCCTTCGACGCTGAAAGTGTGACCCAAGTAAGTAATTTCATTCACGCAAAATTCACACTTTTCGCGGTTGAACCTTATACCTACCAACCTCGCCCTTTCAAGGAGACACGCGAGACGTCTATCGTGTTCCTCCTTTGAGGATGCCCACACAATAATGTCGTCGATAAAGGAATCGACACCATCCAGGTTTTCAAGTAGCTGCCGAACCTTAGCATGAAAAACCTCCGATGCCGAATTTATACCATACGGTAAACGCAAATACTGGTATCTGCCGAACGGCGTCCCGAAAGTGCACAGGTCGGCACTTGCATCGTCCAGCTGAACCATCCAGAACCCAGATTTGGCGTCTAGCTTACTAAAATACCGCGCACCTTTTAGTTTGGTGGCTATTTCCGTTATTGTAGGTAGCGGAAAATGCTGTCGCCTAATTACCTTGTTGAGTGGTCGCGGATCCAGGCAGACTCTCAAGGTAGAATCCTTTTTCGCAACTATGACGATGCCGTTTACCCAGGAGGTGGGGTGCGTCACCTTTCTTATCACCCCCAGGTCCACCATCCGGGCCAATTCTTTCTGCAATTGATCTCTTACTCCGACAGGTATCTTTCTCACAGGGCATATGCAAGGGCTAGCATCGGCTTGCAGAGGTATAGTATATCGTCCCGGTAACTTTCCTAGACCTTTGAACAAATCATCATATGTATCCATGTTAATCGAGTAGATTCTTTGAATCAATCCTAATTGCTCTAACCCGTGTTTTCCTAGAATGCTCTGACAGGCCTCACCAGATATTACAAACTTTAACGCATATTCACATTGCTTATGCTGTAACTTAATCATAGTTGAACCTATAACCGAAAGGTAATTACCACAAAACGACTTTGCCCGCACGTTATCAATATCTAGCTGAGATAAGGAAAACCCTAGCTTGACAAAGTTATCTCGCGATAAAACATTTAGATCTGAACCTGTGTCCAATTTAAACCTATGCTGAAAAGCACACTCGGGTAGGTAAAAGGTTTCATGCCACTTATCGTTATTGAGCTCAGAGACTGAATCAACACACTCGATAGTAGATATATAGTATAACTCACTGTTGTCCTCGATGTCTTCATTTACCTCGTACACTTTATTGTATCTTTTCGCTGGGCACAACGCTTTATAGTGTCCTTTATTTCCGCAAATAAAACACTTCACTTTTCTAGCCGCACACCGTTCACCTCCGTCGCAGTAGGTACTGGCGCAGGCGCCGCACGCCCCATCACGCGCTGCCTGCGCGCTCGCGCCGCTCGCGCCGCCGCTGGCGCCGCCCGTGCCGCCGCCTCGGACCACCCGCGGCCAACTCGAGCCTGCGCGCGCGGCCCGCTCGCCGCCGCTGCCGTGCGCCCTGCTCGTCCCGCTGCCGCCGCCTCCGCGTCCACCCGCGAACGACTTCCCGCTGCGCTGGATAGTTCTCAACTTCCATAACGCATCCACCGACGTGGACTTTGCTTCGCTTTTAATGCCTTCGATCTGACGGCCCCCATCGGCAGAACTTTCGTTGGCCTGACAAATTTTCATGGCTTTCTCTAGCGTTAGATCGTCGGCTCTGAGCAAGCGGTCGCGCACTGCACTGTCGCCGACACCGCAAACGATCCTGTCCCGAATCAAACTATCTTCCAATTGTTCAAACTCACACCTTTGGCTGAGGAGTTTCAAGGCCGTGGCGTACTCATCTACACTCTCACCAGTTTCTTGATTACGTGTGAAAAATTTGAATCGAATCATTATTACATTGGTTTTTGTCCCAAAGTACACGTTGAAGGCTTCGATCACTTTTTGAATATCATCACGATCCGCTTCAACCTTGAACTTCAATGTAAGGTAGATATCATATCCCTCTGGGCCTATGAGGTTTATCAGCAAGCTGGCTTGTACGTCACTCGGTTCTTTGTGCACTCCCGACGCTTTAACAAATACTTGGAACTGCCGTAACCACCGCCGCCACGCGTCGGCGCGGGATGCCGGTCCTCCTTCCAAGTTCAATTGCGCAGGAGGTCGTGCATGCTCCATTATTTAGCGACACAACTAACTAATAACATGAATTTTACACTTCCCGTTATGTTTGGTACAGTTTAGCAGCAAAAAAACTAATTTATTTCGATTTACCGCTGTCACCATGAAGTAAACAACAAGATGGCCGATTCAAGACTGCTTTATTCATACTCCGCGCCTACCACATATGTATAGCTATATCGGTTATCCATAAATACAGTACAACAAGTACAAGTTTCTAACTTAGTTTGGAGGTCCATAAACCATAATGTCATTTTTCTTTCAAATGTACCTACCACCTTAGACTAATAGCACAAATCAAAATTAAAAAAAAAACAAAAAAAAAATGTGAATACCTCATCGCCGCTAGTGCGCTATTGCTCTAACTTAGGAAGAACTATTACTGGCCTGTATACAGCTTAACATTATAACCTACCTATTATTTAACTTTGTAACCGCTGTTGTTCTAATAAATAAAAATAAAAAAAAAAAACATTTATTTAAAGAAAAGCTACCTATTATTTAACTTTGTAACCGCTGTTGTTCTAATAAATAAAAAATAAATAAATGTATTCATTTATTTAAAGAAAAGCGCCAAAAAACCCCACTTTATAGTGTTAAACTTTGAAGGCACCTATCTAGTTTTTTTGTAGTAAGTACTTTTTGAGTTGTATTATGAGATTGGAATCAAATAGCGTTGAAGAAAACGACAAGAGTAATGTTCAGTATAATTTAATATACTTTGTTTTTTCACAAAAATGCACGTAAATGCATGCACATACTTTTATAAATTACATAAACTCAAAAATATACTAAACATTTTTATAACATTTAGTACGTAACAACATCAAAAAACAATATCAATGTAGATACAAAACAAATACTAAACTGCACCGAATCAGCCAGTCCCTTATTCATAACTAGCGGCTACCGGCGACTTCGCTCGCGCGGATAAAAAGTAACCTATATCTTCAAGGTTTAAGCTATCTCCATACTAATATTCATCGAAATCGGTTCAGTCGTTTTGGCGTGAACAAGTGACAGACTGAGTTACTTTCCCATTTATAATATAAAATATTATCACTCACTACATCGGCTCGATATGTCCGCCTCTTCGTTTGTGTTAGAACTATGATAGACTGTTACAAAAGGGCAGGGTGAATGTTATCGAGCCAATAAAGTTAGTCACTGATTACAAATAAGAGGTAAGGACTATAAAGTCTTAAAATGTTAATAGAACAAAATTATAAATGACTATCTTCCGCCCGGCTTCGCTCGCGTGGTACCTTCATAAAAAGTAAAGTATATGCTATTCTAGGTAAATAACTCTTTATATTCCAGATTTCATCGAAATCGGTTAAGCCGTTATGGCGTGATTGGATAACAAACATCCAAACATCTAAGCATCCAAACATCCTCACAAACTTTCGCATTTATAATATTAGTAGGATTTCTTTATACCGTGAACTAACTACATTATATTTGTTACTTTATAAGAGACAATTCATTCATTCTATTAGAACTATTGCGTTGTATTAAGCACCCTGAAATTAAGTTTTATAGTCAAGCATACAGAACATTTTACAATAGTTTACGGCCCGTATTGTGAAATTATGCTCAGAGTGAACCTCTCAATTATAGATTTCATTGCATATTCAAAGGAAATCTGTACAAAAATCAGCGATTGCGACTGGAATCAATTTGAATAGGCTTGAGCCTCTTTTAGTTGAAATCGCGTGAAATAAGCGATTCTCGAAATGAAATAATAAGTTTAATCGTGTAACATCAACATACAATTATCGCAAGTTTTTGTTTCTAGCGTATGAATGCGAGTATCGGCGATTATCGCCACAAACCATGCAATAAACTCTCTCCGAGTTAATCGGTCTTAAGAGCTTTATTATATCCAGCCTATTTACCCTAGCCATGTTAGAATCTCTCCCTTTGAATCTCTTTACTCCCGTTTTGGGTCCTATTTTTAATAGAACCAATTTTTTCAAATATAATAAACGTCACTTGGGCTAGCAAGTTCTACAACTGTGTTGAATTTCAAGTAAACATCATACCACTATAGCATAAGGTTCAAATTCAGTACACATCAAGGTTTATAAACCCTGATAAAAGTTTCTGCAGGCTGTATCGTTCCAAACTATTATAAACACACCAAAGTTATAGAAATAAAAAGAAAATTATACACATACATACATAGTCAAAGGAAAAATATTTTTTTGTCATTTTCCTCGAATCTTCATTCTCTGCTCTACGAGTTTATCAAAACGTGAACATTGCTGACCACCACTGTAAACAGAGCGTGAGTGGAGTGGTGGTAGTGGCCTTCCGATCCACAGGTCGTGGGTTCGAATCCCGGTCGTGCACCAATGGATTCCATACTTTTATCGAGCCGATAAAGTGAATGATTATGAATAAGGAGGTAAGAATGGAACGATGCAACCCGGAAAAAAACAAGGGTGATACTTTTATAAGAAAGGTTCAAGAATAAGACTATAAAATCTTGAAGGAATACGTTCAGATAACCTAATTAGCACTTAGAATTATTTTTTACAATACTTAAAAAAGCAGTCACAATTATATTAAATACAATTTATATTTGTGCAATTTCTTTAGAAAATATAACAACGCTCATGGCACTATTTAAGTTTAAAATACAATAGTATTGTACTATTTGTAACCATAACTAAGAAATTCGAATTTAATACCTGAAGTTCATGAAAATAAGATATTTAATTTAGGTAAGTGATAAAAACAAGAATTTTAGACCATACTTTAAAATAGCTAAGCAGTGGTGTCGACTCTGTTGTTCCATCATCCTAAACTTACTTTATTTCAAAAATGTTACTGTCCCTTTCGCTATCGCTTTCAAATTAATTGGGTTTAAGGTAACGCAACAACATAATTGACATCAATACTTCCTGCAATACAATTGACTGGGTTATACAAGGTGATTAATAATATTATGCTATCCCGAAAGGGGCTTATTCTACAACCAATTGGCAATAACGTTTGTTCTATGACTTTTTGAAATTCGTCATTTTTCATTGAAAAAACTCTATGCAAAAATCAGCTGTTTTAGGTCAAATCAGTTGAAACTCAATGAATCAACTGTTTTAGGTAGCAATTTTGATACCGAACTTCTTGTACGTTTAGTAAATAGTTAAAAAGATGATAAAAACAAAAGCAGATAATAAAAAAAAAAACTGATGTTTATTTCGCTAACCTTTTTTTTGCAGAATAACCCGCTTTGGTGATGGTATACATGTTATGAATCAACTTGTGTATACTTAAATTACATAATTCTGTATATAGTTATAAGTAGGGCCAGTATTTTTTGACGATAAGTTACGTAAAGTCATTTAGTTTCTAAAAAACCGATTGCGCAACCAAACATATCAAGCGGCCGATTTGTAAATTATTAAATAATGTCATTACAAGATAGGGTATAACCAAAGAACTGATATTGGAATCAATTAATTGGAATATGTTTCATTTTTTAAACTATTTTGACACTACTGTATCTTATCCTGTTTCAAAGCCCCAGTTACACAGTCCATAGTGAAACAACGCACTTCACGTGGCGAATTTAAACAATAACCCCGTTATTCATAAAGGCTAGTTAAATGCTAACATTGTTTATTGTTTAAAATTATCACTGCCACTGTTTCTCATGTAATAAGAGATGGCAATGGTTTAACAATCTTTTGACAGATTTTTATAAAAAAACCATTTGTGCGTATCAAAAAATCTGCGTAACATTTGAAACTGTTTTGTCGATGTTCGAGGGTGAACCATTCATTTTATGACTTTGATTCCCAGTCTGTTGTTCAGTTGCAACCAAAAACACTAGAATTATTGGACAAAAAATATACTCATTTCGCAAGCAAGGCAAGATGTAACAGATAACTTCACGCAAAATACACCCTTAGGGTGGTAATGTGAAACTTTTGATGATAGTACCAATCAAGGTATCGTATTATTTTACACTGTGCACCATTTTACAATAACCGTAATTTAGTTGTAAAAAGGAGCTCGCATTGGAAAGATCAGAATGTAGGAAATTGCATCATTACACCGACAAGAGCTAAGATCTTAAATCATAGTAGTAGTTGTTAGTAAAATGAGGAAATCCGTAGAAGAACTAAGGTCACCGACATAGCTCTCAGAATTAGTAAGTTGAAGTGGCAGTGGGCAGGCCATATAGCTCGCAGAACCGACAACCGTTGGGGAGTAAAGGTTCTCGAATGGCGACCACGAACCGGGCGACGCAGTGTTGGAAGGCCCCCCACCCGATGGACCGACGGCATTGTGAAGGTTGCGGGAAGTCGGTGGATGGAGAAGGCTCAAGACCGTTCGTCATGGAACTCTTTGGGGGAGGCCTATGTCCAGCAATGGACTTCTACAGGCTGATGATGATGAGTAGTAGTTGTAAAATAGGGAAACTCGAAGACGAGAATATTGCCAATATTGCTGGAGTGAGGAGTTGCGTATTTTTATCGGAACTTGAAAGGTATGCAAAAGTTTAAGCACAATCGGACAATTTAGACTGACCTCATAGCTCAGTTGGTAGTAACTTTTTTTTTTTTTTATACTACTGAAGTGGCAAACAAGCATACGGCCCTCCAGTTGGTAAGCGGTTACCGTAGCCTATGAGCGCTTGCAATACCAGAGGCATCACACACGCGTTGCCGACCCCGAACCCCCTCCCCCCCTAAAGAGCTCTGGCAACCTTACTCATCGCAGGAACACAACACTATTTGACTCTGCCTTCTGCGCTAGAGGTTGCGGGTTCGATTCCCGCACAGGACAAACATTTGTGTGATGAATACAGATGTTTGTTCTGTGTCTGGGTGTTAAATATTTATCTATTATTATCTATATCAGTCTCTGGTACCCATAGTACAGGCTATGCCTAGTTTGGGATCAGTAGACCATGAGTATAAAAAAAAAATTAAAAAAAAAATATTGATGAGGAGTTCCGTGGGACAACTTCTGACTCCACCATAATATTGCAAAGATTAAAATGGATACGACCATTAAGCGGATGTAAGTTAGGTATCTTGCTCATTTTAATAAATCACTCATTAACTTTATCGGCTGGATAAAATCATATAGAAAGAAAGAAAGAGCATTTATTTCATATATGCTTCTTTCTTTTGTTTACTGTTAGAAAAAGACAGGGCATGTCCGTTTCCGAGTTGGCCGATAAAGTTAGTGAGTTACTATGAACTGGGTTTATTTTTTATACAAAAAGCATAGAATCAAATAACCGTTTTAAAATTATTCAAACACGCCACGTGAAGTGTACACATAAATTCTAAAACTATTACTGCGCCCACCCTTGATGCAACGTTTTGAGGTGTTCGTACGCCCGTTTCGTTATATTCAGCCTAGGTTCAATTTCAAGCAGACCATTCTCCCCTATCAAACTCAACCCAGCCAGCCCCAAGTAGGTATGCATTGGATCCGTACATGTGTCGGGCCATTTCGAAAACCCACCCACTACTATATCCTGGGTATCGTAAACGTACCTCCTATTGCTTCCGTAATTTGTGAACTTCAACGTGTCTAGTATTTTAAGGGACGCGCCGACCCAGAAGCTGTAGCATGTGTCGACGGGTTTGTTCGGGCGGCCCTGGAAGCCGTCGACTTGTCTGAAGATGAGCCATCGCTTCAGGCCCTCGATTTGAGTTTCTGTGAGTTTGTCCATCTGCCCCATGAGGCTGAGGGAGGCGAGAGCGCAGAATGTGGTGCCCCCGTGCGATTCTAGTTCGGGGCCCTGGGATATGCCGTAGTCGTAACCCTGAAATTCAATGTTGCAAGTTAATATTGAAGTGGCAGTCATCATTTCAGCCGTACGACGTTCACTGCTGAACATGGCCTCCCCCACAGACAGAGCATATTCCCTATCATGTGGAGGGTTTTGCCCATACTCACCACGCTGGGCATGCGGGTTGGCGAGCGCAGTTAGAGCTATCGTTGTTAAAATGAGGGACGCTGCTGCCCATCCCCTAGCTTTTTTCCCTTAGTCGCCTCTTACGACATCTGCGGATAGAGATATGGAGGGGCCTATTCTTTAGCCGGGGCCACCACGGCCATATAGCTCGCAGAACCGATAACCGTTGGGGAACAAAGGTTCTCTAGTGGCGACAACGATCCGGACGACGCAGTGTTGGAAGGCCCCCCACCCGATGGACCGACGACATTGTGAGGGTTGCGGGAAGTCGGTGGATGGAGAAGGCTCAAGACCGTTCGTCGTGGCACTCTTTGGGGGAGGCCTATGTTCAGCAGTGGACTTCATCAGGCTGATGATGATGATGATGATGATGAAGTTAATATTTAACTGATCCTACTCCTACTAATATTATTAATGCGAAAGTTTGTGAGGATGTTTGGATGTTTGTGGTTAAATCGCGCCCAAACGGCCGAACGGATTTGGACTAAATTTGGTATACAGCTAGATTATAGTCTGGAATAGCATATAGGCTTTTTATCCAGGTACCACGCGAGCGAGCGAAGCGGAAGCTAGTATGTAATAAATTGCAAATTAATTTGCCGCGGTGGCCCCAGCTGAAGACCAGGCCCATCCAAAGCAAATTAGGCGGAAGGTTTTTTTTATATACAACTAAGGTGGAAAACCAGCATACAGCATACATGTTGGTAAGTGGTTACCGTAGCCTATAAACGCTTACAATACCAGAGGAATCAAGCACGCGTTACCGACCCCGAACCCCACCTAGAGAGCTCTGGCAACCTTACCGCAGGAACACAACACTATTTGGAACAAATATTTGGCTGCGATGTTCTGTAAGGCAGAGGAGCTACCAGGCGGGCTGCTCCAATTTAGAGCAAGAAAATCTCACTTTACCCTACCTTTTATATATAGGTGTAGGGTCATTGTTTATAAGTAGGTACATATGGTGTAGACCATACAATAGGTAGCGATATAAGCGGGCTGGAGCGTAGCTATTAATAGACGCGAAGCCAGTCGCCCATAACAACTCATACGGTTTACACATTATTAATAGAATAATTTAATCAAGTAATAAATTCAGTGTTTCGGTATTTCCGCGTTTTCATTTATACACCTAATAGACTATAGACTTTGAGAACTGATAGTGATCTAACAATAGGTAAAACTTACTATGGAATTAATAATAAAGTTAGTAGTCCTCTCGATGTCAAACCCGGACCAGTCGTCCAGTATATAGCTGATGCAGGCGGCGCAGTACACGAAGCGCATGTCAGACTCACACCCCGACAGAGTGGCGGCGAAGTTACCTTCTATTCGTTGTAGCGCTCGAATTCCTGAAAAATAGGTTCGTTTTAAGGTAGTTTCATTTTTTTCATTGGTTAATACTAATAACTTTTCTTTTGAGCCTCACCTAGTTCGATCGGCACCACACTGAAGCTTTAAATTCCATTTTGTGAAAAAGGATCATCGAAAAAAATGATAGGCACCAAGCCGTGTTTGTTGCCTGATTCTTCTAGGCTTGGTCGCGAGGAACAGGCATAGCTTCACCTAGTTTCTCAGACGTTTCAAAGTGATCCTAGTGATTTTATTGAAATAAATGCCTTTTGACATTTTTCATTTTTTTTTCATTTTTGAACTAGTGGAAAGCCGTGGTCTCTGCCTACCCCTCTGGGAAATAGGCGTGATTTTACGTATGTTTGTAGATTTATTTTAAGAAATTCCCAATATGGACACACATTAGTCCTGACATCAGAACAGCCGAACTTATTTAATGGAGCGAGCGAAGTCTTTCAAGTATCTTGAACGAACCGGCGTTGTTTTTTAGAGCATTATTATTTGTCAGAGAGCATATTTATTTGTTAGAGCATAGCATTCGAATCACCAATCCGGAGTGCTATTGAGTAAGCGAAATGGTAATGAAGTTCGCAATTATAAGGATGATATTATCAATTTTAGCGACATCTGAAGTTTTTCAGATATTCAACCACCAGATATCCGCATTTTATACCATGAGTATATTTGTGGAAGAATTACCTTCAACCATTGCTTTCCTATTGATCCTAGCCAAGTCGTCACCCATCGCTACCAGCATGCAGAGTCCTGTGTAAGTCATCGCAAGATGTCCGCATCGGTAGTGCTCTGATTCGGGGCTTAAATCGATATTTATCGTAGAGGATCCTTGGAAACCGCACATTGACATATCTCCCGCTGAAAATAAAGAAGGAATATTATATTTTATAACGTGGTTTCATTGTGGTATCGTTGTTAAAGAAAACCGCCATCTGGCCCAAGACCCAAGTTGGAGTTGAAGTCCTCAAAACCTCTGGAGTTGAAGTCAGGGCAAAGTTCTCAATGGCCCTTTCCTATCTCCCCTGTAAGGGGAGGAACGAAGACCCGTTATCATCTTCATCAACAGCGGACGAGTGTTCGCCGCTAGAGGTATGAATGAGGAATGGTGGCCCTGAAAAGGGCCTTTATCGTTAAAACAATCAGTGTCGTGAAAGGAGTGCGCCTCTTAGAAGCTACTTTCGTGCAAAAGCCGCTAATTTAGTATTAAGTTGTGTCTTACCACATATTACGGGCATAAACAAGTTGTAATCCACATAAACTGATAAAATAAACCATAAATACTACCTCAGTAGACATTACACGCAGCACGTACCGATAACCGTAAGTAATTAACAATTGAAATAAGGCAAATAAGAAATTCTTATCTCTTGCCACTTTATTGAGAGCACTGGAACCCTCCTTTCGGCCCCAAGATAGTGGGATTGTATCCTGATCGTGCACCGATGGTGGATGCATACCTAAAAATTATGTGCAAAGAGAATATAACCACTGATTATGTGCGAGTAGGTACTAGTGCTCTCAAAAGGTGCCACGTACTCGCAGATGAGTTTTATCGGATAAGTGTGACAAAATTGTATTTTTATACTACCTGCTCGTCAATGGCATATTATGTGTCATGCAAACCTTTCCTAAAGTAAGCCATTACAGCCCTACGGTCTAGCCGGGTCATAATGTTGTACTGAATTTCATTATTTCCCATGGGACATAATGTGATTTGAATCTTGAATGCAACCCATGTAGTTGTGCTTGATCGAGGTTGGTTTCAAAAATGTTTGGGTGCAATGAGATTTTATTCTAATTAGGCTGTATGTTATCATTTTCTTTGCACTGCCTACAAATTAAAAAAAAGAAAAACATGTAAACTTTTTACGAAATTCATTTTCACCCGCGCACGAAGACACTACAGAATGGCTACAAAAAAAAAAAAAAAGGCGCCAAGCGCTCAAACTGCTGTGCTGTTATCTACACCGAAATTCAGTTTCGATTCGAATAAACTTCTAAAAAATGTCAAGTGACGACGACAGTGATTTTGATTCGAATCCAGAATGCATACAATCTGAAGCCTCTGGTATAGTTGGAAACTTACTTCCAGAAAAATCATTTCTTTCTACTTAACAGTCATTGTTTTCAATTGCCTCGCAGAAAGTATAAAAAGTAGAGTATGCATCGCGGGCTTAAATGTGTATTTGTCTTGGGCGATCTTGAACCCCTCTTACTCAGGATTCTTGCCTTAACTCCCTCGCTCCGCTCGGGAGCTAACCATAGAATCCCTCGTTCTCGGGGTTCAATATAGCGCCCGCGACATAATACACTACTAGACCGATTAAGACCGATAAGCCGAGCTCCAACTGCATGATTATATCATCTGAAATACGTTTGTTAAAACGGTCCTTCTGTCTACTAATTTAAGTAAATTTTGAGTTTGACATTTGAGTGCGATATAGCTCAACGATATTCGCAACCCATAAAAGTCAAACTCTAAATTGAAATTTGTTCAGTACCTACATTTAGGGATAATTCTACTATCCTACTTCCTACTATCCTACTTCCTACTATCCTACTATAATATTATAAATGCGAAATAAAGACGCTGCTGCTGAAAGGTAGGATGTTTACGTTCTTGCTCTAATAACGCAGTAGGATGATAAAAACGCAGCGATGAGGTAAGGATGCGGGATGCATAATAGTAGATTATGCAACAAGGTTAAGCCCTTGTTGCATAATCTACTAGGAAGTAGGATAGTAGAATTATCCCTAAATGTAGGTACTGAACAAATTTCAATTTAGAGTTTGACTTTTATGGGTTGCGAATATCGTTGAGCTATATCGCACTCAAATGTCAAACTCAAAATTTACTTAAATTAGTAGACAGAAGGACCGTTTTAACAAACGTATTTCAGATGATATAATCATGCAGTTGGAGCTCGGCTTATCGGTCTTTAAACAGACAGATGTTGTCTTAAATAAGAAAGATAAATTAGGTGTTTGTTTTTTAACCTTGCCATCATATTTACATACAACATTAATTATTCTGTCGCTGTCGTCACAATTATTTGTAAACAGCAGACACTAGTCTACTGTTTACACATAATTTTTGTGGTTTTTTTTTTATTTTATGGCGTCTGCTGCATCTCCAATGTCAACACATAAGACGTGTTAGTTGCTAAGCCACTTAATTTGCGAGTGGGCTTGCAATTAGTTTATCTATATTGACTGGCCTCATAGCTCAGTTGGTAGTAACTCTGCCTTCTGCGCTAGAGGTCGCGGGTTCGATCCCCGGCATTGAGCTAGAGTTTGGTGTTTGATTCGGTGCGTAATTGGCATGGATGGAAAAGAGCCCAGTGGCGCTTCCATATTTTCACTTTTCTCTAAATCATTAGAGCTGTATTAGGTCTTGAGGAGCTCTCCTCTTTATTCTTTTGAAGGATGTGGTTGGATTCATTAGATCTTTGGCGAGTTCATTCGGGTGAAGTTCTATTCGTTTGGCGTAGGATTTTATTTTGTTGGTTATATCCTCTATAACTGTTGGAACTTCCAAGTCGTGATGCAGCTGACAGTTCGTGATGTACCACGGGGCCTTACCAGACCTTACTTCATATGACGTTTTTTTCGTTAGTAGCGAAATCTCCAAATCCACGAGACATATATCTTTGAAATGTGGCATACCTAAAGAATGCACTTTTAAAGGACATACTTGCAAAGGATTTTTTAAAATTCACATCTAAAGGGGGTCCCAAATCAAAGTTTGTACGAAATCTTAATCCGTGCGGAGACGGGGCGTGCCAAGCAATAATAAAAATCCTACTAATCTTAAGTACTACCTAATATTATAAATGCGAAAGTTTGTGAGGATGTTTGGATGGCGGATAACGGTTCAACAGATTTCGTTGAAACTTGGAATAGATAAAGTTATTTACCTAGAATAGCATATAGGCTACATTTTATGTAGGTACCATGCGAGCGAAACCGCGGGCGGAAGCTAGTAAAATTATAAGGAAGGAAGTTATTATAATAGTTTTTACGAGAGGTAGGGCACAGCGAGATTTTCTCGCTCTAAATTGGAGCAGCCCGCCTGGAGAGGTACCTCCGCCTTACAGAAGATCGCAGCCAAATAACATTATTTGTTTCAAATAGTGTTGTGTTCCTGCGGTGAGTAAGGTTGCCAGAGCTCTTTAGGGGGGGGAGGGGTTTGGCAGGCAACGCATTAGCAATGCTCCAGGTGTTGCTGATGTCAATAGGCGACGGTAACCACTTACCATCAGGTGGGCCGTAAGCCTGTTTGCCTCCGTATAACATAAAAAAAAAAAAAAAAAAAAAGTTATTCTGATCTATGTATATTCTGAGCAAGAAATTACTGTTTTCGTGAGTGGTTACGAATACAATGCAAATTACCGTGCGAGTACAATGCAATGCAAATAGTCTGCAAAACACATAAAAAATATTACTCAAACAGGAAAGTTTAATTCTAGCTACATTGATAAACCACTATATGCTGATAACAAAGAACAGCACTTGCTTGGTTCAAAAATAACATTTAAATTCCTTGTTTTAATAAACATTATGCAGTTGCTACCTACATTATCAGTTTGCATTTAGAATCGAATGTGCATGGTTAACCCAAACTTTGGGGTACCTATTGGCAGTAATATGACGAATTTAAGGTTGACATAACATCCCATCATCAGCATCGCGCATCGACCCTAAGCAAGTGTTGGGGTCCTTTCTCACTTTTCCTTTTGTTTTAAGTTGTATTTGTATTCGTCGTATGTAGTTTATGTATGTTTCGATTGGGAGCGCTCAGCGACAAAGCGTTTCTATATATATTCAAAAAATAAAAATAAATTTGTGTTGGGGTAGTGTATTTTTTTGTAGGTAATATTAGGTATCGGTCGGCAACAGCACAATTCCTCGTAGGTTCATGCAATTGAGCCCACAATTGATAAATGTTTCTCACACTATGTGTAACGAAGATAAAAATAGTTACCATCTACTTGTGATTGTTCAACTTACTATCTTTATTTGGATGTACTTGTAGCCTGTATATCCATTCAATTATCCTAGATCTCATGTCCAAAGACACGCTTGAAATAGCACCGAGGACATCCAAGCCTGCTACGGAAAAATATGCAATTGTCATCCTGAAAAATCAAACATGGAAATTTAATAGAACTAGTAATACAATGGTGTCGATTCTGATGTAATTCAAAAATCTATTATATAAAGGAGCAGTCCAATCCTTACTTATTGACTCATCACGAAAGCTCGGAAACTAAAGGGCCAAGGAGTCTGAAATTTGGCACAGGCACTCTTTAAAGGGAGTAGGCGCGAGATAAGAACGGATTTTGCAAAATTCAACTCCTAAGGGGGTTAAATGAGGGTTGAATGGTTGTATGAAAGTCCTATGTTTTTGAAGTTAGAGACATCAAAATCGGATTTTAGTTAAAATGTTAAAAATAAAAAATATGTTTATCAGCATTTTTTGAAAAACAGCCATTAAGGTGTCTAAATAGGAAGTGAAAGTTTAAATGGAATGATGGATGACAAAATTCAAATTTGCAGGCATTTTAAGGCAGCTTCCTCAATGGGTGTAAGCATCTGCTAAGAAATAATTTTACAAAAATTCACTTCAAAGAGGATGAAATGGGGGTTGAAAGGTTCGTTGAAAGTCCTTTGTTTTTCAAGTTAGAGACATCAAAATCGGTATTCAGGTTAAGAGCTATAAGTAATAAGGGTATGACCCTTCGGGGGTGAATTTTCGTAAAATTATTTCTTAACAAATGTTAACTCTCTATAAGGAACCTGTGTGCCAAATTTCAATTGTATAGGCTTAACCGATAAAGAATTCCCATATAAACTTTCATCCCCCATTTACACACCTAGGCTGTTTTTAAAAAAAAAACTTATTTAGGTATTTTATTATTTTGAACTATTTATCGGATAACCGGTTTTTATGTCTCTAACTTCAAAAACATTGGACTTTCATACAAACGTTCAACCCCAATTTCACCCCTTTAGGAGCTGAATTTTCCAAAATCCGTTCTTATTGCACGGTAACATCTTTTAAAGAATCCCTGTTCCAAATTTCAGACTCTTAGGCCAAGTTTCCGAGCTTTTGTGATGAGTCTGTCAGTGAGTGAGTGGACTACTCCTTTATATATATATAGATTTCTCATATTGTCTATTGGTCCGAGGATCCTGACATGATGGTGACAGGAAGATGAAGGGACGGTGATGGGATGGTGACGGTTACTGGACGGTTACGGGACGGTAACGGTGACGGTGATGGAATGTAGAAGTAGGTAAATAGCTGCAAAATAAGTAAGTGTTAGTACTTTGGTAAGGATAATGGAAATGTAGGTCTATACAAATGTGGACGAAGTCGCGAGCGGGACAGCTAGTATCTTAATATGAGAGCTTTAAAAATGTTTCTGTACCTTTCTTAAAGATGGAAAGAGCAATGGATTTTAATAATAATAATATAAATTTTATTTCAGGTATCTTAAGAATAGTACAGATGGTAAAAACTAATTCTAAGACCCAAAATAATTTTAATAATTTTAGAGCTGTCATATTAAGTTAGGGCAATCAAAACCAATGTGTTCCCTAACTATACTAACCCGAAAGAACCTTATACTATAAAAAAAAATATTATGCTAAAAGAAATTCCAAATTTTCTTTGTTTTTATATTCATATTTTTTTGCAAATCAGCTGTTATTCACTGTACCTTCCTAGTTATTAAACATTTGAGAATAAACAAACTTTATTGCCAATTGGGTGTAGATTTCAAGCCCTTTTCCAGATAGTATACTAGTAAGAATGATGTGGACTAGTACAGAAAAATAATGGATTGAAACTCCATTTCAGTGATGAATCATCTGTTCAAAGCCTATTCAAAAGGCCAA
The DNA here is from genome assembly GCA_947579855.1 of Anticlea derivata. Classification (NCBI taxonomy): domain Eukaryota; kingdom Metazoa; phylum Arthropoda; class Insecta; order Lepidoptera; family Geometridae; genus Anticlea; species Anticlea derivata. The sequence goes on along the minus strand of OX388271.1, from coordinate 4,189,263 downwards.
GTGCAAATGGACACTGCAGTGATAGGCATTTGTTTTGCAAGTACAGCAGTGACCTACACACACAGTAAGATGCAGATTGAATTCATCTTTATTTATTTATTAAATAGGATCGCCAACAGCACATGTATCAAACATCCAACAAATATTAAACTATGTAGACTAAGACTGATACAATAACCAATTACCGGCGAACACAGCATAGGCTACCTTTTTTATGTAGGTACCACGCGATCGAAGCTACGGGCAACTCGGCGCAAGCTTATAAGTTTTTAAACTACATAGTATGTAGTTTCATATTGCATTACAGCTGATACTTCTCAAAACTTGCAAATGAAGTAAAAATTACAAAATTATTAGTGTACCTTGTGGAATCGTGTGCAGCTAGAGATGAAGGCAGAACATTTAGAAATCTCATGAAATATTTCACGTGCTGCCGATGAGCCAAATCCTTGTTTTCCTCAAAATTCATTTTGCTTGCAATTTTGATTTGTAATAATCAAAGGTTGTCGCCAGCGAATGGACTTTAGGCGATTTAATTTCACCACAACTGGTAGGTATTTAATTCTCAATTTGTTAGCTTTTGATCATGTTTTTATACAAAATAATTTCTAAATTTGGCAAACTAAAATTTTAAACCAACACGAACCAGCCACAGAACGGTATGCTGCTTGCTGGAATGAGTGACAGAGACAGACAAACAGCCAGACAAGCAAGTGTGACAACAACACCTGCCTGCCTGTCTGTCAAATCAGATGCTGTCAATCAATTTTTTTTTCGGGCTGGCTATGGCATCTAGGCCTTACCACCAAGTCTTACGTGTATTTTTTCTTGTTAATTTGTTTATCTTTCATTTTCTTTCGTTTATCATCGTCAAGTCAAGTCAAGTTCAGTTTTAGTAAGATATAATGGTGGCTATTTTACTAAAACCTGGAGGGACCTATTGGCGCCAACTCAAAAAATGTCGATACACGCAATCATTTCATTTCACTTCACTTGTGCGGTTTACTCAAACAATATTACGCAAAACACCACAATAATCACATAATATTATTCAATTTAACACTAGTTTTGTAAAATAAATTGAGAGCACAACATAATTTTCTCAAGTTCCCGCCAAAAAAGTCGCTGTCAATTAACTTTGAAAATGTTTTTTTTTTTTTTGTCTCCCACGCCTTGTGCATTTGCCATTTTGATTTTAATTTTAAAATTAGGGAAACAGGTAAGGAAATTGGTACGCGAATTATAGGGCGATGGGACAGGATCAGGAGAGTTAGGTAGGTAATAAAATGAATAAAAATGAAAAAATACATACAAGTAAAAAATGACTAAAAAAGTACAAAAATACAGAGTATGTACTATGTACATTTAACTAAAACTAAATATTAATATTATTCATGTTTATAAATGCAGCCAAACTATGATATATACAAGGAATGTGTTGTTGGTGGTGTAAACAGAGTATAACAACAGGTCTACGGTTGGTGGAAAAGAGAGTGTCAGTCAATGTCAGTCAGTGAAAAGACTGCACAGTCGATGTGAGAGCAGAGAGACGTAGCTCGGCTCCAATATCTTTATTAGAGTCAGGACCCTCGGACCAATAGACAATATGAGAATATAAGACATTACATCCTCGGAATATGTTCGTATTCCACCATAAAACTTAGTGGCGAATTTTTAGTTGTTGGAAATGCTATTCTTTCTATTTGTAATTCCATAGTTTCAGAGTTATAGGCATTTATAAAAGACATCACAACCGCCTTTGCAATTTAAATAAAAGTACAGTCGTACACTGCTAGCGCCTCACTAAACAGGAAACTACACAGAGTATTTATGTTAAAAACAACCGGTATATATACAAAAGTACTCTGTGAAAACAACCTAGTGCACAACTCTACATTTGTTTATGGTCTTTTTCATGGCTGACGTGCGAAGCGACTAACCGCAGTCATGAAGGTTCTTGATATAAATTTCGTCTTTTTACACTAAATTACGCTAAAATAATGTCTTCACGTGAAATAGAAAATATAAAGTTATAATACCGTAACGTAATATAACACGTTCCCTTCAAGATTTGTGGGAAAAAGTTAGATTTATTTGACCATTTTGTGGGCAATAAACTATCATGCCGTAGAAGTGCTTTATATTCAGTGTTATCCTCCACTTCTTCGCACATTTCTCTTATTGCATGTGTATAATCGAGCTTGAAATGTTTTCCGTGTGGTGTGATAATTATTTGTGATGGTGTTTATAACCTCAATTTGTTTTGTAGCTGAACGTCTCCTACCCGGCAACGGGATGTCAGAAACTATTCGAGGTGGTGGACGAGCACAAGCTCCGTATCTTCTACGAGAAGCGCATGGGCGCGGAAGTTGATGCTGATCAGCTAGGCGATGAATGGAAGGGTTACGTTCTCCGTGTCGCTGGTGGTAACGACAAGCAAGGCTTCCCCATGAAGCAGGGAGTGCTTACCAACAGTGAGTACCTTTCCGTGGTGTTTATATAAAAATATGTATGTAGGCTTTTTTGTCCCTCTTTTAGTTCAATATCTTGATAAAATCACCATGTGACCTTTATTCTGTCATCACATCATACAATCAAAACTGTGTAGGTAACCATTTGTAGATCAGAGTTACCCTGGTCAATCACCTGATTCAACTAATAGTGTTTGTAGGTCTAAACAAAATTCATATTTTGTATACAAAATCTTGGACCAACATGCATTGATCTACACACAAATGACATAAGAACTTTGGCTAATAAACGCTAGTTTTTGGTAACTATAAGTTCAATGAACTTGAAATCCCCCTGATGCAATACTGTGACCATTTTGTCATGCGACATGGAAACTACAGAATCAGGGCATATCATAAAAGAACCGAGCAGAAGATTCAGATACTTATGTCTGTCTACTTTTACAAGGTCCTTGACATTTTAAATAGACAGAGATTGTGTATACATACAATAAGAATAATAGTATTCAGCCATATGATGCTGCTATGAAATAAAAAAAACATTCATTGGATCTTGTACATGTATTTCAAGCAATAAATTTTTACTTTACTTTACTTGATGGACCAGGTCATTGGATTAGAACACATTTCTGGTCATGGAATTGAGTCTCTTATTCCAAAACTTTTGTGATATTATAAAAATCATAGTATTTCTGTATTGTGGGTTGTGTTAATGCTATAAAAAATAAATAAAAGAGTACAAATTATTGAAGCTCCTACTCTGGAATTATTATTTTCCAGGCCGTGTCCGTTTGTTGATGTCAAAGGGCCACTCTTGCTACAGACCCCGCCGTGACGGTGAGAGGAAGCGCAAGTCTGTTCGTGGATGCATTGTTGATGCTAACCTGTCTGTATTGGCTCTGGTCATTGTCCGCAAGGGCTCCCAGGTGAGATAATTCCACCTATTAGAGTAGTAAGCAAAATCCAAGCTTCCTTAAATATCCTATTGTAATTAAAAAAAACTTTATAGTCTGTTCTCTTTGCTACATTAAAGAACACAAATAAACTGAATCATAACTGTCAAGTGGATCCTTATAATAAGGTTCCTATGTCTTTATTCTTTTTTTTCTACTAGTGTGACGTGAAGCCTACACAAGAATAGAGTAGGTTTTAAAAAAATTTAGAATCAGTTTGAAATTCCAGAATCCAGATTATTTGATATTGATTTTTATAAACTAACCTAATTTTTCGAACTAGAAAATTATTTTAGTTTAGGAAAATGCAACAACATATCTACACCATTACCTTTTTTAGTGATTTTTACTAGTGTAGAATCTACTTTGTACACTTATGAGGCAATGGAACTTTAAATATGCCTTGGTGTATCCCTGTTCTTACTGTTTCCCACATCCTCAAATGTGTGTAATTATATGCGGCAGGGTATAACAAACTGGTGTGTTACACAGCTGCTGAATTTATTGTTTAGTGGCACGAATACACCATACATTCTTTATCATTGATCACTAGGTAGTATGCAATCTATGAATTTATATAACTAACAAGCTTACTAATATTACAAATGCAAGCTTGGTGAGGCAGCCAAGACACATATTTCTTTGATGATATCTAACATAGTTTAGCTTCTTGTAAGAGCATTATAGATTTTTCATTGAGACAAACCTAACTTTCTACCACCACAAAGTTAGTTTAACCAGAGAACGAATAATAGAGAGATAGAGGATAGGTGCAGGATTCAAGCATGCATTTTGTGAGTTTTCACTATTTGTAACATGATACATGTCAAAGGCGTGGATTTCGAGTAAAAAGTAAAGATCTTTGAACTGTATGTAGTAAATTATACTTTCATAATTTCCAGGAAATTCCCGGACTTACCGACGGCAACGTGCCCCGCCGGCTCGGACCCAAACGTGCGTCCAAGATCCGCAAATTGTTCAACCTGACTAAGGAAGACGACGTTCGCCGCTACGTTGTCAAACGTTTGCTGCCCGCTAAGGAGGGCAAGGAAAATGCTAAACCCAGATATAAGGTAATCAATCAACATCTAATAATCAGTTTCATCAGTGATGTAATACAATACAGCTTCATGTATGTTTGGTTTCATTCTGTCTTCACTGTGACTGTTGTTGGTCTAATTTTTACATAGGTTATACATTCCCCTGATCGAATATTGTGACCAATTGTCAGACGACATGGAAACTACAACATCAGGGCATATCATATCGGCACCGAGCAGAAGACTCAGATACTTATGTCTGTCTACTTTTACAAGGTGCTGAACATTAAATAAATAAATAAAATTATTCATATTACCTGAAATAGTCATAAAGTATTATATTCTCATAGTCCCTCTGATCCCATTAATATTATAAATGTGAAGGTTTGTAAAGATGTGAATGCGAGAAATGCCGCCTTAGGAAGCTAGTTTCGAATAAATCTACTGTTCATCCAAACGCCAGTGAACTGCAGTGGCTTAAATTGAATGCGTCATTCTGAATAGGTTACTGATAGAACTTACTAACATGAATATAAAAAAAAACTCTCACACATCTTTTCTCATCTCTCTTTTCGTCTGTGTCTATGATGACATCATCATCTGTAGGAGGCCCATGATCAGCCATAGGACATTCACTGCTGAACACAAACCTGCCCCTATAGATTTCTAGTAAGGCTGATCGTGTGCACCCAACAACAATCAGCAAGCTTTAATAGATTGCCTTGCTATATAGTCATCTTATACTTCCAGGCTCCCAGGATCCAAAGGCTAGTCACGCCTGAGGTGCTGCAGCGCAGACGCCACCGTCTCGCGCTCAAGAAGAAGCGTCTGCAGAAACGCAAGTCCGCCGAGGCCGATTACGCTAAACTGCTCGCCCAGAGAAAGAAGGAATCTAAGGTGCGTCAGTAATAGCTACGCTTATCGCGAGACCGATTGTGCAGTCCGTCGCGTAGGAAAGAACGCGTGATAGACTGTGTGCAACATAAACAAGTACATACTACGCTTTACCAAAGTGATCTAAGTGGGTGCAAGATAGCGAAAAGATGCTACCATGCAGTCTGTTGTCAAAATGTTACCTTTTAATTAGATAAGAACACACTTTTACCCGCGCACTATTACGCTTGCCAGACACCACGCGCAATCACGTTACTTCTCACGCCTTCACACTGGTTCACAAGCTAGAGCTTGCGCGCGTGAAATCACTCGCAATCACGCGATAAAACGCGCAAGTGTAAAGATGTCTAATCCTAAGAGCGTTTGCACACCTTACGATATTTTCGTGATGATAGAACGATGTCGTGCAGGACCGTGTGAAAGAAAAATGCACTTTTCATACATGCTTCCCCATGTTTTCAGGGCTGCTTTACTTACAATAATTATTATAAATCATTTTTTTATTATTCTTGTATTTTACTGGTTTCTGTGGACTAGAAGTGTTTTATAGTGTTTAAAGAGACAGTCAATATCATATCACCATAATAATTTGTGGTAATCATATTGGACTGTAAGAGAAAAGGCTGTATCTTACCCCTCAACTTTTTGTTGATATGAGTTGAGATATTAATTCAGCAACAAAACTTATTTTAACCTGTTGTCTGCGTTGTCAAAGTTCGGGACTAGACCATTTTAATCTATTGTGTCTAGAATCTCGACAGAAGGTAAGCACTGATGGACTCATTCGATAGACAATTGAAATTCAACCTTAATTTCTTCTAGATTCGTCTGAAATCACACCGGGAGTGCACGCCCGACGAAAAACGCGCAGTTGTGTGATTTCAGCCGTATCCGAGAAGGTCGAGTTTCAAATCGATTCAATTTATTTTATTTCGGTTGTTCACCATCAATTGTTTATCGAATTAGCCGATCGTCGGCGCTGACCCTTTGCAACCAAACAGGAGGAGTTTAATTAACTAAATTGTGGTAAAAGGCCATAATCACACACTAATATGAAAATAATTGTTCACAGGCCAAACGCGCGGAAGAAATTAAACGCAGGCGTTCAGCTTCAATGCGTGATTCTAAGAGCTCTAGCACTAGCGCTCCCCAAAAGTAACATTTACAATAAAAAAAAATGTAAAAACTATTCACTCTTTTATTTCTAGATATAGCAATAGGATAGTTCTGGTAAAGGTTAAGATTCGATGCATAGCCCTAGGCCCTAGTTAGTAATAGCGATCTTTTTTCAATAGTTTCTTTTACAGAGCTAGTTGCTCGCACTATGCTGTAAAATATGAAATGTCTGTACATCATCAATCATCATACTTGATTTTTGGTAGAAATGGCAAATTAGGATAATTCTATAGAAACGTAGGTACCTACCGAGTAATTGGCCTAGATGGTGTCACGTCACATTTGCTGTGTACACAGACCGGCGCCGCCGCCGCGCCTTTCGCGAAGCAGACTGGCTGGCCAGATCCACAGGAAACCCAATTACTTTAAATATGTATCACAAAATGTTTTAAAAAAAATTGTTGGTACTCTTAACCACGTATGCTAACGCAGTGTCTTATACTTTGATTGGTACCACAATTTCTGTGCTTTGCATGGCGCAGCCGGTTGAATTATACAAGAAATTATAATACTAACGGGAAATAATTTATTATGCAAAAATAACTACGTATACATACGCAATAGGTAATAAAAAATAAATTAAAATTATTATACATAACATTAGAAAATAAATTAAAATCTTGACTAGAAAATTCGCATCCACTATTCATATCCATAAAAATTAAAAATAAATTATGCATAGGGATCACTAAAATTTTGCTTCTAAAACCAAAACCGCCTTTTTACTTTTTGATTGGCGATTTCAAGAGTCCCAGGCCCACATAACGCGCCATCACTCGTAGGTAAGAGGGATTCAGTTTTTTCCGTTTCTCTAGTAGTGACTTCAATAACTTTTCCGATGACTCATCGAATGTTCGTTGGTAGTCAGAGGCCTGAAAGAAATTATAATAAGATATTTTTTACAAAAACTAAAAACGGACTTCAAGTTCCTGAATATTTACAAGATTAATATCATCCTCTTTTTTTTGTTATCAACCTCTTTGCGTTTTGCTTACCTATTGAGGATGACACACCACCTACACTTTCGAATAAAAAACAAAAGTAAGTATGACATCCATTCATCATCAATAATTACTCTTACGGTACTGACTGACTGACTGACAATCAAACGTAGTGGTTTTATTCTCTTTGGAAATCAACACAGAGTCTAACCAAAATCATAAGAGTATGTATTATGCAGGTTAGCTTCCTGTTGTAACGTATGGGTGCACAGAAAGGAATTCCCGACACACAAACCCTAAGGTTGAAGTTTATATAAAAAAAATAGCAGCAACCGAACGAAGTCACGGGGATAAACATAACATACAAAAGTCGACAAAAAAAAATTCGGCAAGTCGTGATTTCAAGTAATGATGTTTTTTACGTTTTACGGGACAAGTAGCAATTCCTCAGGAATTCAATTAATATGGGACCACCCCGGGATCATACTCTATACACCAGTGCAATAATTATCAAAATCGGTTTAGTATTGGCGGAGATATCGAGTAAAATACACAAAAAAACATACATACAGCCGACTTGAGAACCTCCTCCTTTTTGAAGTCGGTTAAAAAAAAGTAAATTCATATTTCAGATAGATGTAGGTATCAAGTCATTGAATTGTGCGTAATTTTGTTCTAAATACATAAATAAATATTCCGGTCATATTCACACGGTCAACTGATCCCAAACTAGGCATAGCCTGTACTATGGGTACCAGAGACTAATATATAGATAAATATTTAACACCCAGACAGAACAAACATCTGTGTTTATCACGCAAATGTTTGTCCAGTGCGGGGATCGAACCCGCGACCTCTAGCGCAGAAGGCAGAGTTACTACTTAACTGAGCTATGAGGTCAGTCCATTATGTAGGTAGTACTTACCTACCTAGTGTGATTTACAATAACTTTGTCCGAGGGATACTTCTTACAAGGTATACTATCAGAAAAATATCTTACAGTAGTTTTCGCAATCCAATACAATTCATCTAGGAGATTGTCTTGATTCTCCGCAGAAGACGGCAAGTAAGAAATTCCTTCGTACTGCATATTTTATGAAAGAAAAAATAATTGAAATACATCATTGTTGACAAAAGTGGACGCCACTATGCTGAGATGTTATTTTACCTGTGTTAATCGGTTCAGGTGTTCTCTCTCAATGACTTCTATTTCCATGTCCAGTTCGTTAGCTCTAGTGATTCTGTTCACTGCAATGCCCTGTAGTAATACCGGTCTGAACCGTACCAAATTCGGTGTATCTTTCTTGCTCATAAGCAATAGTACTAAAAGGGCTTGTGTTGGGTTTATATCTGTTATCCAGGATTTCATCTGAAAAATTAACTAATTGTTACACAGTGACTGTATTGAAAAAACCGCTGTAATTTAGTGTTTACTCCATCCGCCAAATATGAATGAAAGTTCCTAGACACTGATGAAATTTATGAGAGAGATATTTAAAAAAAATATGCTGAGGAACCCAAAAATGATGTTGAAGATGATAATGAAGAATATCTAGATGAATCAGAACGAAGAACTGGAAAATCTAGAAGTCATTTACCTCTTTTAAAGACGACAGTATCTTATGGCTATAAATATTGTCAAACACTCCAGAAAACAGCTTTCCTGTGCCAAGTACTTGGAAGAACTCATCCACACAGGTAATTTTACTCAAAGACGTTGAACTTTTCTCTGCCGAAATGTTAGATGTGGATTTGCATTTTCTGTACAGCTTTATGTAACCTTTTTTCTTGCTCTTGTTATTCACAGTCGATTGGTTTTTTAAGTTTTGGTCAGATGGTGTTTTTAACTCGATACATTGAATCGCAGGCAATTCTCTTTTGTATGCGACGTTGAGAGTTCTATCAGATGCTTTTGAAGTGTTTTTAAATGCGTCCCTCATCAAACTGCCGATGTTTATTGACAGTTTGTCTTCGAGACCTTGGGCATTTGTAGTGGTCAAATTGATCGTGATATTCTTATCAAAGCAATAGTTGAATACTCTTAATGAACATGATGACATTTTGTCAGTTATGTACTTGCTTAATTTTTGTAAGCTCGTCAGATCGAAGCTCTTATACGCTGGTACTAATTTTCGATCTGAAGCAAAGTATGGCTGCAGAGCCATGCAATTGTTCGACTGATTAGTTAAAATTGTTTTCTTTTCTAGTGCTAAATAAGGATTTTTAGATTTCCTATTCTCTAAAAAAGTAATTTGTTTCGCCTCACAGTCAAATAAATGGCTTCTTGATAATACCGGCAGCAACTCTGTTGCTAAATTTCTGTTGTGCTGAGCGTGACACTTTATTGTATTATTACATTGTGGAACTGACTTGGTAGGATAGCGTCCGTTGATTAATTTTTGTAGTTCACTAGTCATCCAAAAGTATGGAGAAAACGTAAATTTCCAAGGATCTGGGCTCTCACAGCGGGTGATCTCTGTTATGGTAGACAGATTTGATACAGACTTGTCCACAGGAACCGGTGGAAGTGCCAACACTTGACCCGAGTTTATAATGTTCCTCATCATCCTTGGAAGTATGCTACAAAGTTCTGCTGGCAGCATGGCATTGAGGATCGATGTTTTACATTTGAAAATCTTCGTTTGACTTTCCGTCACAGAAAGAGGTATCAAAGAAGACGATCTTTTCAGATTTATAACTGGATCATTTGGCGCTGTTATATCGAAATGAACTACAATATTAGTGACACAGTGCTTCACTGAAATCTCATTCGTGTTCATAGTTTTGATTTCTAGAGCTGGCATTGCATTATCGTCAAATCCAGGAATAATTACAGGATCTTGTTTCTTTTTTATTGTGATCTTTGAAATCGATTGCATAATTTTATGGTCTGCGGTGTTCGTTGCTGTCGTTTGCATTTCAGCTTCTTTACTTTGTTCTGAAACCAATATAAAATTATGTTATGGTGTCTCTGAAAAAAAAAAGCATTGCACCTAAATAAGCAAAAGGGTTATACTCTACCATGGGTATGTTTTCGATTTGGTAGCTTAGACTCATGGGTATAGTAAACGCCATTCTTGATCTTTCTGATTACGTTTTCGATGAAGTCGCTAGCCCATTTTGCATTCGCCCATGGTTGTCTTCTGGTAGGCACTTGTTTAGCTGTCTTAACAGGGCTATTAATGGGATTTCGTGGGGTATCCTTGGGATTTGTCCTAATGATGCGGGTAGTATCAGTGCTGGCATCAACTTTGTGACTGATAATTTTAGTAGCGGCTTTAGTTTTAATATCGCTATATCCACCAGTTTCGTTATTTTTACCAGCAATGTTCTGAATGGATGAATTTTTGTAGAGCAATTTAAGCATTTTTTCTTTGAATTGGCGAATCGGTTTCGGTTTCTTTGGCAGTGACTGCTGCTGAAGTTCTGCTGGCGGTGTAATTCGTTTCGGTTCCACTCTGCTAGCATTTTTATTCTTTGAATCGTTATGAGTCTTCTTATCCACGTTGAGTTGTTTCGGAGAAATAAATACTTTGTTCATCTTCTGAGTTTTATTGAATTCCAATATTTCATGACTACACTTATTTTTATTTGAATTCCCAGTTTTCGTTTTGATTGTATCCTCTGGTTTACCACTTGCACCATTTGTCCAGTGTACCATAAACGGCCAAACTGCTTCCTTCAAGCCTTCGAACTGTGTTGGCTCTAAATTTAATACCTCGTAAGTGGAACTGAGTTGGTCTTTACCCAGAACGACTATGGGGAATTTCAGCTTTGCAAGTCGTCTTCTTATATCAGTCTGTGTGAGTTTAGGAATAACCGTGTTGATGGTAGGTTTTGGTACAGCTAGACGGCTGGGATGTAATGAGGCTTGACGTTTTCTTTTTGGAGGTTCAGGTTTATTGCCAGGGGGCGTTGTTGGTCCCTTGCTTAAAACCACTTTTGTAATTCCATTGAAAGGATTGTAAAACTCGTTTGAAGTTACTTTGTCCAACTTGCAACCTGGAACTGCGGCTATAATGTTATTAAAGAAACTTTAATTTGTGGGTAACATTGACCTTAAAAAAACACTAACTCTACCTTTTTTATTAAATATTTCATTATTAGCAACTGCCTTGCTGGATCCAGAATTTCCAGAGTAAATGAATTCATGTTCAGATATATCTTCTCCATCAATCTCGTTTGAAAATTGATTGGTATTGATTTCTTTGTACAAACAGTTATCAAACTCATTTTTATTTTCATCTAAGGCAGGGCTAGTTCTGTTCTTTTGAATTTTATTTTGTTTAGTGTCTCCACAATTGTCATTACATTGCTTCTTTGAGCTATATTCAAGAGCCAACGCCTTAGGGTCATTTGCTTTTTGTGTTAGACTCTTTGTATTTGCTTTTACTGCATTTCTATTATTAGTTATAGCTCTATTATTTTGATTTCTATTCTGCTGTTTATTACTCGTGCCTCTTACGACATTTTTAGTTTTCAGCATCCTTTTTTCGAATTCTTTACATATTTTGCTGAACTCGTCTTGCTTGTCGATCACCGTAATTCTATCAAAACTAGAGGATTTTGAATAACTGGGTGGAGATCTACTATCTACTTCGTAACTTGATATGTAGGCGAACTCTTCAGTACGACAAGTTCCGACAACTCTGAAAAATATAGCAGAGATTATAGCTTCAATGTATTTTTACCTACCCAACTGAAGCACTACAGAAAATTATCTACCGCATATCCTTCCGGTTGTTTCGTCGCTTAGCTCCCTTCTTTTTCTTGGGAGCAACAAAACTTTCATCAGACATGGGGGGCGATGGTCTAAATTGAAACCGATTTATATTCCTTAAAACTGCCCAAACGTCATGTGGATTTGGCTTTACTTCAGATTGTTGTTTGGAGCCAACAATGGATTTGGATATTCTTGTCCTTTTTTCATCTCTGTCATAACTTTGTATAATATCTGTAGAGCTGCAGTCCAAATTGATATTCATCTGAGAGCAGTACCTTGCATCTCTATCGTAGAATTCATAATTATTATCTTTGGGTCGATATTTTCTAGATCTAGGCACGGGATTACGTTTTTTGAGCTTTTTGCGGTCGTCATCTTGGTTGAAGTATTCAGAATCGTTTATATCACTAACTGTATGTATTTGTGGTACACGAGCTTGATCATTAGGGAGAGTCAAGACCGATTTTTTTGCCTTTTTGTTTGCCTTTTTCGAACTCTTGAATTCGTCAGAATTGGCTTTGTAAATGTTGACCGCCATGGGATACGATGAATGGAACTCAGTGCCTTTTTTGTGAACTAAGGTTTTTTCAGTCACGTGCGAGAGCAAATGGGCGTTGTCACTCCTGAGATATGGTGATTTCGAATCTGTTATTTTCTTTCTGCCATGCTTGCTTGCTGCGCTGCAGATGCTACCTTCTGCTGCAAAATCTATTCGTACTAATCTGCATGGCGACACGTTCCCAGCTCCTGTTTTGAAGTTGTTTGAAAATGTTTGCATGGGATTAGACTTATCACCAGGAACATCAAGTGAATTTATTGCCATAGGTAGCCTTTTATTTTGAATCAGGTGAAAAGTTTGCTGATAAATCCAAAATCTGCAACGAAAAAGTTTCGTAAGTTTTGTGTACCTATGTATTTTATACCTACTTTTTTATACTGTGTATTCACAATACAAAAGAGCAGCACCTTTTCTTCCTCGAAAGAATGCTACCTATACCTACCTACCTACAGACAACCGACACAGCTCTTACAATTGGGCTTATCTCCTACAGGCTATATTGCTCGCAGAACCGGCAACCGTTGGTGAAGAAAGGTTCTTGAATAACGACCACGAATCGGACGAGGCAGTATTGATAGGTCCTCCCGACCCGATGGACCGATGACTTTTCGCGGGAAGTCGGTCGTCATGGCACTCGTTTGAGGAGTCCTATTACTTATTTTATAGGCTGATGATGATGAAGCTACCTGCTAGGTACCTACTACTACGGTAGGCCGATCAATAAAAATAGACTTACGAATATGCTCACGATAATTTCGATATTGATTAACCAAATAAATAAACTCCCCGAACTACATCGAAATAAACTTGTAATTGTAAAATTTATTTTGGAATAAAATCAAGAAAATATTTGCTCGCCATTGACACGTAAAGATTGACGATCATATACAAAATTACTTAATGATTGACGATGTCGAATTTTCGAGTTAAATAGGCCGATAGAAACAAGTTTGAACTCAACGGCCATTGGCCAGTCACTTCTAGCTATGAATGAAGGTTTGTCTGTCCTATTTTAGATAGTTTTAGACGTAGACCAAGAATAACGTCATGTTTACGGTTTTAGACATCCACGGCCGACCAAAGTCATAGATTAAGGAGCCGCAACAGCCCTAAGCGATATTAAAAAAAATGAACTTGACTTGACTTGACCATGATGAATAAGAGGTCAAATGAAGAAGAATGGTTTAGAGACAAATGAAAAATTAATGTAAAGGTAGGTCCACATTTGTGACATTTCAACGCGTCTTAGCTCCGTAACATGTTACGGGACTTGCTACGCTAAGTGTGGACCAGTGACGGCGAAATGTTCTTGCTTTCGTTGGTGGGCCTCTGAGTGGATCGCTGCGTGGCAATAGCTCGTGTGACATGTCCGCGTGTCAAAATCCGTCCACACAATGTTTTTGTAACGCCTAACTGTTAGCCCTTTCGTCCACGGAAGGACTCAAAAGGAACGCAACTGAAACTGTAGTCACTTATGAGTAGCCTGACTGCGATAGCACTAGTATTTCAATGGCGGCTCGTCCACGACGCTACTCAAAAGGAATGCGTTTGTAACTACCCCTTCTAACGCCACCCTGATTTTGAGAGGGCGGCACGTGTGCCATTGTTGCAAAATGGCCCCCAAATTTGCAAAATTATATTTCACCCTGTCACAGAAAACTAATATTTAGAGCTCTTTTGTTCATTACACATACCAACAATTGTATATTTTTTGTTTCCTTTTGAAATTTCCTACTTTTTGGCGTTATTTAGTTTTTAAATAAATTTACCAAGTTGGAGTAGACTACAGGTGAAAACAATAGAGACACCAGTTGAGCAATTCAAATTGGTTTATTTTACTAACATACTATCTTTATTTATGTTTTTTATCTATTCTCAACTTATCTACAGTCACAGGAATACATATAAATAACATTTTATATAGGTGTACATACAAAATTAAAAAACCTTTTTAGATTTAGTCAAGCGCGGCGAACCACCGACAATAGAAACATACTGAAAAATTGCCGTACTTTCAGATTTTTTTTAAACACTAAAAATCATTAAAAGCACACTTTAATTGGTCTTTGCAAACAAATTATATATTTTTTATGAGTAACATGCAAAAAGATACACGAAAATACCATAAAATATTTTAAAAATACTGAAAAGAAAACCGATTGCCATATCTTGCCAAATTAGTAACTTACGCGCTACAGCATGTAGTAAAAAAACTGTTGCTCTATCATACAATGTTTACAGTTATTCTTATCCTAAAATAATACGGCTAACGATAACAATCATTGCCTCAAAGCATCCCATTGAGATTTTTTGTATACGACCCACTTGTAAACACTGTAAATCGACACGTGAAGGTATCCGCCATGGTACCTAGCGTTGTCAAAAACATGGATACGCCTTTGTGAGACAGAGAGAATTTCCGTAGACGATTATAGAAATTATATGAAATACTTTGATTAAGTTAACTATTGTTAACGTTTATGTTACAAATAGAAAAGTTCTTAAATAAAACTTGAAAAAAAAGGATAATTAATAGTAAAATCGTAATTCGGTAATTGGAGCGAATCATGAAAGTCATGTCCATACTAGTTCCAAATCAAATGTTGAACCTTGTTGACCCGAAATAGTACGAGTGCCAAGCACCCGCTGCGGGTTGGTTATTGTTTGTTTTTGCCAAATTTTGGTATTTGTGAGTTCTGGGATGTTTAATTATGTTCAATGGAGTAATAGAGTAATAAATTAGTTATTTTGGTTGAATGTACAAGGAGACAAGTCATAAAACTATGAAAAAATCCAAATATTTGTAACGTCGCGCTCCACTGCCCACCAAATTAAGCTTTAAATTACAGCTGAAAGCATTATAAATCGCATAAATATGTTTTAAAATGAAGAAATACTTATTTTTTTTTAATTTTATAACTCTTTCAAACACTTTTCTATTCATAAAACTCTTTTTTTGTAATCACAAAGATGCGCGGAACCGACCATTGAGTGACTGATTTTGTTTATTTTATTTTGCTTGACCCGAGAAGATGAAAAGGTAGATTTAAATTTATATACCTTGCTTTGTCTTTTCTGATAGAGCTGGGACTCAGAGAATGATTTGCCACAGAGAACAATAAATAGTTTTTAGTCGATTTCTAGACCACTTATCTTTGCGTCCAATTAGGGTTGATGGCAAAGATGCCAATTTTTTTCCCGTATTGGGTTCATTGGCGTTAGAAGGGCTACTAGTCTGGCGACTCGACATGCTGGTCGCCAGGCGACTGGTTTCGAGAAACTGTTGAAAAATTAACGAATAAAAAGTAATTATAAGTGATTCTGACGTCTATGTCACTGGAGAAGTAATAATTCCATGTCATCGCTCGAATTATCACTAGTCATGGTAAATATTTTCGTTTCAAAACTCTGTTTACATAAAATCGTGTACTGAGTGACTGAGTTTCAGGAAATTCCAGTAGCGTCGTGGACGAGTCGAGAGTTTCCAATCATTCCGCATTTCTAGTTTCTAATGAGTTCCGTCACTTTTGCGTAGCGTCATGGACTAGGGGCTTACGGTCACGGCGCCACGATGCGTTGAAATGACACAAATGTGGACGCACCTTTAGACTTGGTGGTAAGGCCTAGATGCCATAGCCATTTTTGACAGCTTTTTTTTGGCGGGAACTTGTTTTTTTTTTTTTTTAAGTTTTTTCCCTTTCGGGCTGGCTATGGTATCTAGGCCTTACCGCCAAATCTTACGTTTATATTTCTTCATAGTTATTTTTATCTTTCTTCTTCATTTTACTTCTTGGTCATGGTCAAGTCACCGTCAAGTCAAGTCAAATTCAGTTTTAGTAAGATATGATGGTGGCTATTTTACTAAAACCATATGGGACCTCTAGGCGCCAACTCGAAAAATGACGATACACGCAATCATTTCATTTCACTTTACTCGTGCGGTTTACTCAAACAATATTACGCGATACACCACCATAATCACATAATATTATTCAATTAAACACTAGTTTTGTAAAATAAATTGAGAGCACAACATCACTTTCTCAAGTTCCCGCCAAAAAGTCCGCGGGAACTTGAGAAAGTGATGGTGTACGTCAGGGCAGCAGGAACACCGACATTAGACGGGAGCTTCTGGACCTCTGACCATGCTATCATTTAGTGATGAATTTGTCATTTATTTGTACCTATTTGTCAGAATTTGTACCGCTGTAGTTTAAGATATTTTGCAAATTAACAGTTTCCTGCTGGCTTGACGTCAACGCAGCAGGAACAATTCTGTCCCGGGTAAACCGCTGCACATTTGATTCAACTAAGTATGCCATCATTTAGTGCGTAATTTGTCATGTCTACCTACCATTATCAGAAGATATCGCGATAATTAGTTTTGGCATTGCGGACCGGAAGTAAGTGATCTCTTCCTGTACAAGTTTTTTCACTTGATTAATCGTTAGCCGAAGCTTATTTCCCAAACTGTGACAGATCAATGGATTGTGCAGAAACTATTATTTCGGGTAGTAATAAAGTCTTATCGATTACAACTGTATTTCTCCCAATATACACAATCTGCAGTTTGTTTGCAAAACGGACGCCATTTTGTAGTTCGTATTCAAGAAAACTTCTTTACCTTGACGCTTGACATGGAAGGTTTTCAATCAAATTGAAAAAAATCAAATCTTGTTTTCAATATTAATTTTATATTAAAAGGCAAAGACGTATGTCTATTGTTTCACCATTTTATTTGCAGAGCACAGAACACAGATCATAAACAGTCACAGAGAGTTATACCAAGAAAACAGATTATCTCAACACAGCCCCTCAATTTGTAGAGGTTTATACCTATATATTTTATACAAATTGAATCTAAGATAATATGAAAATTGTTGACACAGAAATTGTAAGACTACATATTTTAATAAACTTATTAAGACTCTACCTAACTATTTCAATGTAGAATAGCATGTAGACATAGCTGCAGTTAACTCTAAGATAGAATAAAATGAATGTTTACAAACAAAATAAGTTTTTTCTACCTTTAAACATAAAAACATATAACAATAATAACGGATAGTGTTTCTATTTAGCCCTTCAAATAGCAACATCAAGTTAATAAACCACTAAATAAAAACATTACAATCATAATATATTAGCAAGAGAGATACCCATCTAAGGTAGTTAACCTAATACACATTTAATCTTTCACGGAAATATACATGCTTTCTTGCAGGCAATGCCTTTGTGAAAATATCAGATATATTTTCCTCTGTAGGTACATATGATACAGACACAATTCTCTTATTTATTACATCTTTTATGTAATGATATTTAATGTCTATGTGCTTTGAGGCTTTAGTATTTATTTGGTTTTGAATCAATTTAATTGTACTTTGGTTATCAATGTAGATGTGAGCTGACACTGTTTTACTATTAAGAAATTCAGAGAGTAGGCCCTTTATGTGTACGAGTTCACTTACTGCATGTGCTCCTGCTATGTACTCTGCCTCAGCTGTTGACAAAGCTGTACATGTCTGCTTTCTGGAAAACCATGATATCAAATTGTTACCTTGATAGATAGCACATCCACTGGTACTTTTCCTGTCAACCTTGTCAGCTGCCCAGTCTGCATCTGAATAAGCCTCTAATTGAGTATGATTACCTGTATTGTTATATAGCAGCCCCTGAAACTGAGTTTCCTTGAGGTATCGTAAGATCCTTTTACCTGCTGTCCATAATTCTTGTGTTGGTTTATCTAGAAATCTACTCAAGTATGATACTGCATAAGTTATATCCGGTCTAGTATTCATTGAGATGTAGAGTAGACATCCCACTAGTTCTTTAAATGGCACTTCAATTATGTTTGAGGATGTTTTTGCATATAAATTTGTTTCCATTGGAGTTTTATTTCCTTTACAGTCTTGCATTTGAAATCTTTCTAAAAGCTTTGTTATCATCTCTGTTTGTTTTATTTCCATTTCATTTTGATTTCTATTTACCTCCAATCCTAGATAGTTCTTAACTTCTCCCAGATCCTTCAGTTTAAATTCCTTTTCCAGCTTCTTTATTATTATATCTTCTTTTCCTAAATATAAAATGTCATCGACATACAATAGTAACCAATTTGGTCCTTTCCCATATAGGCATGAATCATGTTTTGATCGTGTAAATCCTTCTTTTATAATAAACTCATGAAATCGTTTATTCCAACATCTTGGTGCCTCTTTTAATCCATATAAAGCCTTTTTCAATTTAAGCACTTTTCCTTGACTGATGTTTAATCCTTTTGGGCATTTCAGAAAAACATCTACATCCAGATATCCATTCAAAAATGCAGTAGGCACATCAAACTGTTTCAATGGCAAATTTTGTTGTACTGCTAGACTTAGCATCAGCCTTATTGTAGATATTCTGGCTACTGGGGCATAGTTATTCACTGAACTGTTTTGCTGGAAACCTTTTGCAACTAAGCGTGCTTTCTTTGTACCATCTTGTTTTGTTCTAAAGATCCATTTAGTATCTATAGCTTTCATTCCTTTAGGTAAATCTGTTATTTCCCATGTTTCTAATTTTTCAAGGGCATTTAATTCCTTATTAATCTCATTACTCCAACCTTTGCTCATTGCCTCCTCATAATCTTGAGGATCTCCCGATATTAAACAATATGCTGTATATAGCTCATAATCCTCTTGAAATCTACTTGGCTTTTGTATGATTCTTCCTGATCTTGTCTTTTGTTCTGGTATTTCTTCTTCTGTATCCTCATAATCATCACTGTCATTTTCAATTTCTATATTTTCATTTGCTGGTTTCTTTCTGCTATTTTCATCTTCTACAGTTTTCTCAGAATCTTTTTCATTCAACTTTCCACTATTTTCATCTTCATAGTATATCTGATCACTTTCCTTAGTTTTCTTTTCTGTATATTGTATTTGACTTTCATCAAATCTCACATCTCTTGACACAATAATATTGTTGTTTTCAGGATCCCATAGGCGATATCCATTTTGTTGATATCCCACAAATCTCATTTCTTTTGCTCTTTCTTGAAATTTGTCTTGTTTTGGTAATATATGAACCCACACTTTAGATCCAAAAACTCGAAGTCTTGACAAATTCTTGTTTCCAAACATCTTCTCCGCTGGGGTTTGGAAGTTTATTGCTGAGGATGGGCAGCGGTTGATTTGATAGACTGCACATCTAACTGCTTCACCCCACAAAAATTTTGGCAAGCCTGTCTCTATTAACAATGTTCTTGCTCTGTTGTATATAGTTCTATTCATTCGTTCAGCTACACCGTTGGAGCTTGGACTGTATGGATTTGTATACTGTATTATTATTCCTTTTTCCTTGCAAAAATTCTGTATATTTTCATTTTTGAATTCACCTCCATTATCTGATCTAATCTTCTTCACTTTATTACCTGTTTGCGTTTCTACCCTTTTTATGTATTCTATCAACCTATCAGTTGCTTCATATTTTCTCTTCAATAAGTAAACCTCACAAAAATGAGTAAAATCATCAATGATTGTATGATAGTAAATCTCGCCTGTAGAGTTGGGTGTGGACATTGGTCCAGATATATCAGTATGAATGAGTTCACCAATGCAATGAGAACGTGGTTTCTGAGTAGGATAAAATGGTAATCTAGTTGACTTACCTTTCATGCATGGTTCACACGGAATCTCACTGTACGGCAGTTGCAGTAACCTTAGCTGTTTCCTATTAGCATGACCCAATCTCTGATGCCACAAATCTTTTGAAATCAAACTTACTTCATTATTGAGTTTCATGTCTATAACATATAACCTGCCTTTCAACCTGCCAATAACTTCATTTACTGAGTTACTTATCGATACACTATCATTGTAAAATTGAACATGAAGTCCCTTCTCTAATAATTTTCTCACTGATAATAAATTGTGTGACAACTTAGGAACAATTAATCCCTCAATATCTATTGATAGACTACTATTATATTCTAATGTTAGTTTACCTCTTTTGTAACATGTTAGATATTGTCCGTTCGCTACATAAATCTTCATCTCTCTGTCCAGTTCTTCAACCTGAGTCATATAAGGTTCGTAATTAGCCATAATCAAATGTTCTGTGGCCCCTGAGTCCACTATTAGTTGAACATCACTATCACTAACACAACTGTTATTACATAATGCACTTGCACTACTCGCTGTAAATGACATTTCGTTTTTCCTTGAAGAAGAGGTCTCTTCATCTGCCTGCGCCGCTTGACCTGTCTGCCATGGTGACCTATAGGAGCTTGCACCTCGTCCTCTGTTTGAGTTGCTGTTGCCTCTGGATTGACCACGTTGTCCTCTCATTGAAGTCCGACCTCTGTAGTGGCCTCTCACTTGTTGTCCCGTTCTGCACTGGAAGGATTTGTGCCCACTTTTGCCGCATCTGTAGCAGGTCATAAACGTGTGCGTATCTGATGCTGTGGTTTCATTACCTTTAATCTTCAGTTCAGCATCTAGCAATCTGGATTTGACAAAGTCAACATTCAGTTCTCTATCAATTGTTTCTAATGTTGTGATAACAGTGTCATACTCGGTCGGCAGCGTTAGAAGTAGGTGGCACACCTTATCTGCTTCCTTCAGCGTTGCACCAGTTGACTCTAGTTGTGCTATTAAGTTATCATACTTTAAAAAATGATCTTGTAATTTTTCATCTATACTGGTTTTCATTGATAACATTTTCTTTCTCAGATACAGCTGATTAAATATACTTTTTCTCTCTAGTACCTCTTCCAGGCATTCAAACATTTTTGCTGCCGTTGGGCATTTCTTTATTAATTCGACGAATTTATCGGAGACACATTGGGCAATTATGCTCCGTGCCTTGGCATCTTTCTCTTTATCTATTTGTTCAGTTTTCATAAGAGTGGACTCCAATCCTCTTTCCTCCAAAATTAATTTCATACGAAATTTCCAAACACTGAAATTTGTTCCATCTACCAGCTTTGGTAAATTTGTAACCGAAGTCATCGCCATCCTTAGAATTTTATATTGCTCTTGTTGTTTTCTTCTCTAGAAATACTCCATGTATTTTTTCTCATATTCTTCGGCTTATATTTTTCATGTTGGCGCAGTGGAAGCGTATTAATTTTATATTAAAAGGCAAAGACGTATGTCTATTGTTTCACCATTTTATTTGCAGAGCACAGAACACAGATCATAAACAGTCACAGAGAGTTATACCAAGAAAACAGATTATCTCAACATAGCTGTCCAATAAGCATATACATAGTACACAAGTGATGCTGTGCTCTCAATTTATTTTACAAAAATTAAATTGAATAATATTATGTGATTATGCGGTTAGGCCTAGATGCCATAGCCAGTCCAAAAGGGGAAAAAACTTAAAAAAAAAAAAAGATTTTGACAATGACATTTCGATGTAAACAGAACGCACGAGAACGCGCAGCTGATTGTGCGGTTTGTTTTCTGTGTTTGTTTCTTTCTTGAAATTCTTGAATTTTGCCGTGTTGTATTGTAGAACAGAAATACAAAAATGTCTTCAAATGGGTTAGAAATTATTCAATATAAGCCGTTTATGTCATTTGTTCACCCTTCTTTCTGGCATGCCCTCACTGAAGTGAAACTTGACGTCGATAAGCTGAACGATACCACGAAGCAAATTCATGGTCGTTTCACGTTTAGAGACGATATTGGGACCGTATTCGAGGTGGACAGCACTTCCTTTAACAGGTTGGTTTAGTTGTAACACCTATTTGCGATTGCCACGGATCCCTAAAGTGTATGCAACTTTGTAAAGACATAACTTGTTTAAACCCTGACCATTGTTTTGGTTCCACCCTCCTCCCCCTGAGTAAGTAGATAGGTACATTGATTCTATAATATTTTCATTTATTTTATTTTTGTTTCAATCCTTCTTGGCAATATTTTATAAAAACTAATCCAATCGGCTGTTTTGATGACTTGTGGAGAAAGATGTGTCCAGCCAGTGAGACATCTCTCAATCATTCTCTGCGAAATCCGGCCAGGTTTTGTATGCTATGCTGTTTTAGTCCGAAAAATTAAAAAGGCTGCCTCCTCCCAGTTACTGGGTAGCTAGTTTGCTACAATGTCTATCGAGCCTTGATTGATAATTTATGCTTCCATAATAATAGTAGGATAGGATTTATTCCTCTTTGATAACCATGTAATCTCTAATAGGAAGTAACCCGTAAATTTTCTGCATTCCAAATATGACATCATCATTTTCAGATCTCCAGAAACTGAGCATTTCTATGTGAATGTAACGGGAACAATAATGAACAAGAATACTATAGAAGATTTCAAAGGTATAGATAAAGCAGCCTTCCTAAACTCAGTGGGAGAGATGATATGGTCCAGTATCAAGAATAAAGAGTGGATTGATAAACCAAGCAGTTTGCTGAATTTCTTTGTACTATCCTTTGCAGTAAGTTTTATTTCATTTATTTCATAACGAGTACACTATTTTTACAGGAGCACCTAATGCAACAGTGTACTTACCCATACATATTCATATCAGTAACAAAAAAAAAATCTTTAAAATATCAAACATTATAAAAAGATTATTTTAAATTCATTCCATACTAATTAAGATTAATAATAATAAAATATAATATAAATCTACAATTAACAAATTCAAGTTGATTCACAGCCATTTTTAGGGTTCCGCACGGCATTTGGAAAAAACGGAACTCTTATGGGATCACTTTGTTGCCTGTCTGTCTGTCAGAGCATATGCATAATCATCATCATCATCAGCCTGATGAAGTCCACTGCTGAACATAGGCCTCCCCCAAAGAGTGCAATGACGAACGGTCTTGAGCCTTCTCCATCCACCGACTTCCCGCAACCTTCACAATGTCGTATGCATAATGTATTTTCATATTTTCAGGATCTGAAGAAGTTTCACTACTATTATTGGTTTGCGTTTCCTGCACCCAGCCAACCAGTGGTCCATATAACAGAGGAAAGTACATATATCACAACACACTTCAGCGATAAGCAACTTGAAGATCTATCAGATGGCTATAAATCTCTAGACATGGCACAGAAATGTTTCTTTACTGTCGCAAAAACAAATGATACTATCACTGTTGAGACTTTATCTAAAGTTTTTCAAGTAAATAAAATTAAGCAGACGGAATTAAGCCTAGATTTGTCTAGCACTTATTTTGTTTTCTTGGATCCAAGTGATGCTGGGAATCCTGGGTGGCCGTTAAGGTTGCTTTTAGCGGCAATATTGGAGCATTGTCCTTTCCTGTCTGGTGCAGAAGTCAATGTAATTGGCTTGAGATGTAAGATGAATGGCGGATTGGAAGGCAGTCATGTCTTCAAAATTAAATTACCTCAGGTAAGTTCTTTTTTCCTTTCATACCTTCTTGGCAATTTGTTTTGAAAACAATAATCCAATTTGATCTTTGAGTCTATCCAGAAGACTGAATCCTTTTCGTTTGCGCCTGATCTACGTCAACGCCGACGCGCGGTATGTCATAGGAAGTACTGAATTAATTTAATTATTAACCGGTTAATAGAAAAAAACCCCTTCAACAATTGCTCTTCCATTAACCTCTATAATTTATTTATTTCAGTAATCTAGGATTCACAGTTTTCTTATAGTAGATTATAGGCAAGATATAGATATGTCGTACTTAAACCAATTTGAATCCACATTTAGTATTCCGCTCGCTTAAAACATAGTGCGCGGTAGGTAGAAGAACGGCCGAATATGCTACGTACCTAGGTTAAATATAGTGGGTAAAATAACTGCAGCTACCTACTAGCTGCAGGTACCTACTAAAATAAGAAATATAACGAATTAATTAATAAAGGAAGATGAAGCAATATAGGTTTTTCTTTATCGTGCTTTGGTTGTTGGTAGTTGAGTATTAATAGTTTGTTATGATTTCAGGATGGATCACCAGACACAGTGGGTTGGGTAGGTTGGGAGAGGAATGATAAAGGGAATTTTGGGCCCAGACTTGCAAACATGGCAGCTTCAATGGACCCTGTCAAGTAAGTTTTGTCAAATATTTTATCTATTACACAAATAAATGATTATTTAATAATGCAAAATGGGTGCTTGTGCCAAATGTCATTTTTGGGAGGTGCCTTTGACTACCACCCTTAGACATCTTCAAGGATCTGCTCGCCTGGTAATCTGAGAGGATGTCTACTATGTTATCCTTAAGATAAAAGTAGTGAGCCTGGTTTTTTTTCAAATTAACATTTACATTCATAGATATTTAGCAGCCTAACTTTTATGTTTGTGCAGGTCACAAACAAGGTGCTTTTGAACTATACGAGAATATAAACTCCGAAGTAGTCGTAGTAGGTACCTTACCTAATAGGTGTTTTTTTTCTGCTTTTTTTTGGAGCTTTTGTCTGTGTGTCCGACCATGTCAGCTCCTGGTAGCTTCTTTATCTACTAGGTGATGTTTTTACATTTAATTGAGTGCGTCCAAAACAAAATATGCAATAAGTCTAGGGTCAATAAGTTCATTCTGGGAAAGCGTGCTCCATCTTAAATTAAACGCTTTAACATTATCAATAAAAAAAATGCAGAGAATATTTTTTCGGATCCTTATTTTCTCGAATTCGGATCGGTCAGCGCAGTACAAAAGTAGGGGAGACCGGGGACAAAAGTTACACGGGACAATAGTACCATTGCGAATATCCTACCCTAAGTCTATTTACTCAAGCGATCAACTGAATAATGAATGTTATATGAACTCCTGGGTTATAACTTTTCTTTTCTTCATATAGGCTAGCAGACACATCGTCGGACCTCAATTTAAGACTGATGAAATGGCGGCTCGTACCAGATATCGATATTGGTATTATGAAAAAGACTAAGTGTCTTTTACTTGGCGCCGGAACTCTAGGCTGTCACGTGGCTAGGGACTTATTGGTAAATATTTTAAATTCATTTCACTTTTTAAAATGTGTTAGATACTAGATTTGTCTTTAATAATGTTAGCCCGTGTACATAAATAAAAAGTAATCCATAAATGGCCGTGGTGGCCCGGCTGAAGAATAGGCCCCTCCAAATCTACCTATCCGCGGATGTCGTAAGAGGCGACTAAGGGAAAATAGCTAGGGGATGGGCAGCAGCGTCCCTCATTTTAACAACGATAGTTCTAACTGGGCTCGCCAACCCGCATGCCCAGCGTGGTGAGTATCGGCAAATCCCTCCACATGATAAGGAATTTGCTCTGTCTGTGGGGGTGGCCATGTTCAGCATTGGACGTCGAACGGCTGAAATGATGATGATGAATCCATAAATAGATAGAGAATTTCGATCCAACCCTTATTCTCCGTTCATCTCACAGCGTCTTATACATTGTCATAATAATTATATTGACTGCCCTCATAGCTCAGTTGGTAGTAACTCTGCCTTCTGGGCTAGAGGTCGCGGCTTCGATTCTCGCACTGGATAAACATTTGTGTGATGATACAGATGCTTGTTCTGTGTCCGGGTGTATCTATTATGTATATCAGTCTCTGGTACCCATAGTACAGGCTATGCCTAGTTGGGATCAGTTGACGTGTGTGCTATGTCCGTAATATTTATTATTATTTATTCGTTTTTCAGGCATGGGGTTTCCGACATATAACATTTATAGACAACGGCAAAGTGTCCTATTCGAATCCGACGCGGCAGGTCCTGTTCAACTACTATGATTGCCTGAATGGAGGCAGGAAGAAAGCGGAAGCCGCGGCGGAGAATTTGAAGAATATCCTACCTTCTGTGGTAAATCTTCAAACATTCTTTTAGCTCTAGTTTCTTGACTAAAACAAATAAGTTTAGGTACTTGAATCTTCTTTTTAGGGAGAAGGTAAGTACCTACTTCTTATGAATTATCAGCTTGAGGCATAGGTATAGCCACGGTGGGACAGAGGTGGGCTTTGGCCCCGGCTCAGAAACTGGTGGAGTGGTGGTAGTGGCCCCGTCCAACAGGTCGTGGGCTCGAATCCCGGCCCTGCACTGAAACTGGAAGACATGTGCACGAAAGGAGCCTCAAGAGGCGCACTTTCACCACTGATTCTTTCACTGACGGTCATAGGCCCTTTACAGGGCCACCATACCTCAACCTGGTCACTGACCTAATACAGGATGACTTAAAAAGAATCAGTAACTCGACAAGCACGCAAGGCTCCGAAAAAATATATCAAAATAGCCAAAAAGGCGCGCGGCACGCAAAGCACATTACTATGGGCTTATTTTTCAGATATCCAAAGGCATTGTAGCACACATACCCATGCCTGGCCATCCAATCGGCGAGGTATTGAAGGAGGAAACTCTAGAGAACATCCAAATCATAACAGAAGCGATCGCCGAGCATGATGTTATATTTTTACTTCTGGACACAAGGGAAGCAAGGTGGCTCCCGACGTTGATAGCTGCACATTATGGAAAGGTAATGACAGAGACTGATTTGGTGAAAACGACTACTCAGCGTCAACGCAGCCTCTTTCACTTCACATAAAGAATGTATGGAAATTATTTTAGGAGTTTATGAAAAATTTGGAAATAGAGTCGATTGAGACCAACTTTTTTTTGACTGCACTTTTTTTCAAAACATCCAAAATTGCATTTTTTCTTTAAAATTTACCTCTAGTTTTCTACTAACATAACTTCTCCTTGATGCCCCATTATTTTGTCCCACCCGGCACACCAGGTTCATCATTATGTCTTGGCCAATGGTCATTGGGAAAGACATAAAACATGGTCCTTCGAGCCGGAAACTTGCCATCGCTATGCATTGAAATAACCAAATAACAAGATGTAACAAATAACAAAATGATCTAACTCCAAAACAGCTGATTGCATAGTGTTTTTATAGTTAAAAATATCAAATTTCCAAAAGTCGTAGAACAAATTTGATTGCCTATTGGGTGTAGAATAAGCCCCATTGAGTATAGTAGGTATAATGTTAAGAATCATCTTTTATAAACTACATAATGTTTTCAGATAGTAATAAACGCTGCGCTCGGATTCGACAGCTACCTAGTGATGCGACACGGTGACGGTTCCGCGTCGATGGACAACACTATCGAGAAGGAATTCATTTCGGGCGGACAGTTGGGCTGTTATTTCTGCAATGACGTCACTGCGCCAGGCAACGTAAGATACATGAACGAACACTGCTGATAAAGTTTGTTGAAACAGCTAATAAATAATATTCTATTCTATGATAAAATAAATAATAATAAAAAGACTTTATTTCAGAATAGTTAAAACTTTAAGCTATGTTATTACATAATCAGAAATAAAGAAAAAAATCAGCTTCTGAAACCGAAATATTGCCCCTCGATTTTAACATGACTTCAAGTCTACTCTAAGTTTTTATGAGACCGACAGTGTGTGTTTGTTTTGTATAACATAGCTGCTTTATTTGTTTCAGTCCCTCAAAGACAGAACATTGGACCAGCAATGCACGGTGACGCGACCCGGAGTTGCGGCCATAGCGGGCGCATTGGCGGTTGAAATACTCGTTGGATTACTGCAACATCCTCTCAGGTAACTTGCAATTTATCTGGCGAACTACTCCATACTAACCATCCTTGATTTATAGAATTAGTAGCTTCATTGTATTCTAAAAATCTTAAGATTTTTATTAGGTACAAAAAAATACACGTGAATTTTGGGTGGTTCGGGGGGGGGTAGTCATATAGTACATTTACACTTGCGCCTCGTCCCTCGTCTCGTGACTCGCTCCGCACCTCGCGTGATCGATGGTGAATGAGGTTCCTGTTTACTCGCTTCGGACTGTAAATGGGCTATCAAACCACCACGTATCACCCAGGGGGAGGGGGGTTAAAAAATGCTAAAAAAAAACATCACGTGATTAATGGACGGCCTCTTACAAATGCTAATATTATTCTTTCAGAATACAAGCACCAGCGGCGTACAATATCTCCGGATCCGACATCCCCGACCACCTGCAAGGAGTGCTGGGTCCGATCCCGCACTCCATCCGCGGCTTCCTGCACTCCTACCAAACAGTCGCGCCCACATGCGCCAAGTTCAAGCAATGCATAGCCTGCTCCGATATAGTCGTGAACGAATACAGGACCGAAGGAACGGAGTTCTTGCTCAATGTGTTCAACAGCGGGAACTATTTGGAGGAGATTACTGGTTTGACGGCACTGCATTTGGCGGCGGAAATGACTGATGTAAGTTTCATCATCATCATCATCAGCCTGTAGAAGTCCTCTGCTGGACATAGGCCTCCCCTAAAGAGTTCCACGACGAACGGTCTTGAGCCTTCTCCATCCACCGACTTCCCGCAACCTTCAAAATGTCGTCGGTCCATCGGGTGGGGGGCCTTCCAACACTGCGTCGCCCGGTTCGTGGTCGCCATTCGAGAACCTTTACTCCCCAACGGTTGATGTAAGTTTTCGTCAGAATAATTAAATCAACCAATCTGTAAGGACGACATTCTTGATCACCAATCAGTAGGGACAGTACGTACACTGATTGGTTGATTTAATTTTTCTGACAGAAGTTTTCTGAAAGTGTGCGGCAATGCTAAGAGCCTCTTCATACCTAATATCTAGCCCTGCAAATCTGAAGCAATATTAGAAACAGTTGCTTTCAAGCCTGACATGGGTCAATAACTACTGGAAAGCGAAGCGAGCCGCTCGCACCAGCAGCTCTATGGAGCCCTGATCAAACGGCGTGCGATCTAAAATTTATTTAAAAAATATCCTTGAGTTGAGTTTGACATTTAGGAGCTTGCGATATCGTTGAGCTATATAATATACCACACCCTCAAATGTCAAATTCAAAATTTACCTTATGCAGTAGATGTAAGGATCATTTTGAAACGAATTGTATGTGATCTATCTATGTAAAATCTATTTCACTTTTCAGATCATGACTTTCTCTGATGAGGACGATGAAGCAGAATGAAAGGATGCGGGAAAAATTACTGGACAAATACTACGAAATATCGACTATGATGTTCCAATTGTTTGGATGTTAGAATTGAAATGCATTTCCTTCTAGATTTTTCTTATTCCGTATTGGTAGATACTTTCATACAATCTATTTATCTACTGCTGTGGCTTTCATTGTGATATTTATTTATTGAATAAAATCCTTTATTATAAAGTGCGAGTAATTAAGCTTTAGACCCTATAAATCATCTACCCCTATCTCGCTACCCGATAATATACAGCCTAATATTCACACAGCCCAATAATACGAAGCCATTACTCCAAACATGACTTTGTTATATTGGGCGGTGTTTTTATCGATTGTACATTATCGTCTGCCATTATAAGTACCTGGTGACCTACTAATTCATAGTCCGGTTTCGAAACAACTGTCGTAGGAGACAAACAGCTTAAAAATCGTTGACGTTTGAGTTTTAGGTACGGACAGCGAAACTCATTTTAGATTGTACATTTTAATCAACTATCATAAATTGAATCTATAATAAACTAGGGGGTCATAGAAAGCTGTATAGTGGAGTACTTCTGTTTAGCCTCAGCCCGGATTTCCTTCACGGGTTTAGGCGGTTTGATCTTGCGTCCGTGGCGACCGGACTTGCGCTGCCAGAGACCGGAACGGGGACGGTTGCCTAGCCAACGGTTGCGCTGCGGGGAGCCAATGGGAGTTGAGCCGTGGAGCACGTTTGAGAGTCGACCTGGGAAATAATAGTGTCAAACTAGATTTTCTTCTGTTGTCATTTCTCACCATAGTAACAGCATACCTGAAGGCATCTAACAAAATGATCATAAAAATAAAATACTTTAATCGCGTTTGGGAATTAAAGTATTTAAAAAAACGGATATTATTAATTATAGAACATGAGCCAAACTTCAAAATTATAAATTAAAAATAGAAAAGGCCCTAGTATTGATCCTTGTGGCAGACACATTTACC
The DNA here is from genome assembly GCA_947579855.1 of Anticlea derivata. Classification (NCBI taxonomy): domain Eukaryota; kingdom Metazoa; phylum Arthropoda; class Insecta; order Lepidoptera; family Geometridae; genus Anticlea; species Anticlea derivata. Next base: position 4,158,608 of record OX388271.1, on the reverse strand, counting down.
ACAGACCCCGTAAATGACTCAACATGAAGTTTCGCAATTTCGGAATGCACCCCCCATACTTTGAAATCATCATATTCGACCCCGCAACCTTAAGATCAGAATGCAGAATCGAATATGCACCAGGTTCAATATTACTTACCAACAACTGCCATACAATGCTGATCAAAGCTGAACTGTCTTTTGGACGGCATTTGAACGATGATGCGTTCATCTTGTCTCCTCAGAATCGTGCCTACTGTTCCAGCGGCGTGAATGTAGAGTGCACCAGAACCTTCAAAAAGCAACTTTTAATTTTAATAATAAAATCCGAAACGCGGGATTCCGTAAAACCAAGGTCACCAACATAGCGAATTGAAGTGGCAATGGGCAGGCTATATAGCTCGCAGAACCGACAACCGTTGGTGAATAAAAGTTCTCGGAAGGCGAAAGGATCGACGTCATTGGGAAGTTTGCGGGAAATCGGTGGATGGAGAAGGCTTAGACCATTCGTCGTGGCACTCTTTTGGGAAAGCCTGCCTGCTTCTCAGCTGACGATGATGTTGGGATGGTATGGGTAACAACATGAATAGTGTACCTGGCTCCTTTTCAATGTTGTGCACAAGTGTTCCCACAGGCAGTGCTCCTAATACAAATGCATCTCCTTCATTTGCTCTGACTGAAAAGATAAGAATTTTGGATTAAGAAATCCGTGGCAATTAGTAAAACTAAAGACATGAAGTCTACAGCATCCATTGAGGGATTTCTTCAGAGAAAAGAGAGAATTAGTTGTGTCTATTCTTTTGCATTGTCATAAAATAACTTAATTTGATAGCAAAGACTGAAATTTAACAGATATCGAATGGCAAAGTAGGGGGTGAAAATTATTATGAATGCGGATGGAGTCGCAGGTAACAGCTAGTTTAAAACATAATCGGCGCCAATATCAGTAAGAGCTAAAAACCCGGTAACATCATGTCTTTAATAAGTACCTGGTATTAAAAAAGCTTAGGAGTAATAGGTTAGCATGGTATGGGCATGTCATAAGGAGGGAAGAATGTCATGTGACAAGAAGAGTGTTGGATATGAATGAGCTAGTTTCTAAGATTTTTCAAAGTGATCCTAGTGATTTTATTGAAATAAACACCTTTTGACTTTGGCTTTGAATGTGAATGGATGTAGGCCTGTAGGATGTAGGTGAGTGAGGTAGGCCAAAGAAAAGATGGATGGAATGTGTGAAATTAGATATGATTAGGTACCTGGTATTCTTGGCAGGTGTCTTGATGTTTTTAAAATGTCTCCAGCCTTCATATTTTCTGTGGCCAGTATGTACTTTAGTTTGTCCCCCACAGCCACTAATGCTACATGAGCGGTTCTGCAACCATCTTCAATTATCTGTTAACACAATGGTTATTCTGGTGTAACTCACGCTGCTCCACCTGATGCTGTATATATCATCAAGAAAATGTATATATTAAGTAATAAGGCTGTTACTTACTTCAATGACTTTCTCCTCTTGCGGTTGTCCTTCAGTAGGACCATCTCGTAACCAGTCTACCCAGTGATATTTATGTTTAATGCCTCCACCAATACCCTTTGCTACGACTCTTCCTGAAATAAATAAAAAACCAAGTAGGTATATGACTGACCTCTTCGATTCAATCCCTTGTTTTTAGAGCCCGAAGCTTGGAGGGACTTTTCCCAACTTGTTTATACATCGGATAACCTCAAAAATGATTTTTTTTCATTTCTCTAGGAGTTTCATAATTAAGGGGTAACCCCTACCTCTACCATCCTGCTCCTTACCTCATGCCCCAGAATACTAAAACAACCAAAGATTATATCTTTGTAAACCCAAAAAATCGTTTGTGTATGTAGAGCAATATAACGAACCTGTGACGGGGTCCCTGCCAGCCAGATTGGTAACTTCCAGAGGTTTTACTGTGTATTCTTCGGGAAAATGCACTATGCGCCTGTAACTTTTACCTAAACCTGGCTTAGGCTTGTCAACTGGAGGTTTACTTGCGAATTGAACTGTTGATGCATGAAGGGCTCGCCTGGTGAGTATAGTCGGGGTTATAGTTAATCTAGCGAATAGTCTATTCAGCGCCATTTCGTCTTCGGTTTTGTTTATTTCTTACACATTACCAATACAACTTAGTTTATGTATTTATTTATTACATAGGTTCTACTAACCTAACTAAATTAACCCACCCAACCAACCGTGCTGCCAGCATACAAAATTACTTTATGCTGCCAGCCGGGTCTTGTCAAAACTAAAGTTACATAAAATGCTTATGAAAAGTAACCTTTTAGTTGAAAAGTAACCTTTCATTTTTTTTCCAGTAGTAGGATAAAAATTAACATACAGAATATGTAGGTTGTATTACCATACAGAATATGAATGATTTCCATTTTAATTTGCAATTGCGAGCTACAAATAAACAACTAAATTAAAATAAGTAATCCTTCGAGTCATAGAAGTAACCATCACCGTCTGCGTATGCATACTTTGTTGTGCACCAACATTGGTGCACAACAAAGTCAATGGTTAGTGTGAAAAAGTGCAGTAATTACTAATTTACTAACTAATATTTTTGTGTGCCTGGTGTAGCAGGTATATAATTCAACTCGTAATATGGTACGTTGCAGTATTATAGCTCCACGAGCGATAGTTTAAGGAAAGTGGAAAATATTACCTTTACCGGTAAGTACCGTTTTTGTTTCTATTTGCAATTAAAACTTTATGCTGGAAAAGGATCTGGCTATATAATTGAACACGTTGTAGGGACCCTGTAAGTGTGAATGATACTTGAGCCATGAGTTTTGGATGGAAGCGAGAAGTATGAACTTTAGTTACTAAGCGACCTCGAACAAGTGTGTACGTATCCTAAAAATAGAATAAACTTTTATATCAAATTTATGTGGTATTTAGTAACTCCCAGTGCAAACTTAGAACTTTAATATAAGTAGGATAACAGAACTTATAATTGGTGACTCCGTGAACAATTTGAACAATAAAGTGAAATAAAGTTTGCATTGGTTTAATAGACAGTTTTTATAAAAGTGTAAGTAAATAAAGTGAAAAATGAATGACCAACCGATATTTTTTGAGAGCAGTGACAAGGTACTGCAAAGTGACGGGACAACTGAAAATATGTCTCAATTAGCTGCAATCACAGTTTCTTCCCGCATACCAGACTTTTGGAGCGAAATGCCTAGATTGTGGTTCGCTCAGGTTGAGAGTATTCTAGCGTCGCAAAAACAAAGTGATGAGACCAAATACAATCTGGTCGTTGCGAAAATGGGACGCGAAGCACTTCAACAAGTAAGTGATATTCTCATATCTCCACCCGAAAATCACAAGTACCAAGTTTTGAAAGAGCGGCTACTACAAGTCTATGAAGAGAGCGCTGAAAGGCAATTCCAAAGATTAGTAGGTGAGATAGAATTGGGATCTCAAAAGCCATCCCAATTACTACGACGTATGCGAGATTTGGGCAGAAATGCAAAGGCGTCAGATCAAACTCTGCATAGTTTATGGCTTGCGCGACTTCCAGCGAATGTTCGAGCGGTACTTACTGTAAGTCAAGACCAGGACTTAGAAAATTTAGCTAGAATAGCGGACAAGATTATAGAAAATATTCGTGGAAGTGAGATAGCTGAAGTTAGTACCAACTCTACCAGCAGCAGCCAGTTTCCTATAACGGAAGTTCTAGCGCAGATGCACAAACTCAATATGGAAGTGGCATCTCTTCGTGAGGAAGTGCAACAACATCGTCGCAGTTCTTTTCGACGAGGAAATAATCGTGGTCGTGGCGATTTTAGGAGCAATTCAAGACCAAGATCCAAGTCAAGGACAAGGGATGACCCGAACTGGTTATGCAAATGGCATTATAGATATAGAAACAAGGCAAGGGAGTGCGAAAAGCCTTGCGCTTGGATATCGCCAGCGGAAAACTAATGGAGGTACAGTCTGTCGCGATGGGAGATTTTGTACCAGGAAAAAACCATCGCCTAAGTGTTTTTGATAGGGAAAGGGGTATAAAATTTTTAGTAGATACGGGTGCAAACGTATCTGTCATTCCAGTGTCGGTGAAGCAAAAACTATCGGGTGAGTGCACTAACTATAAACTATATGCAGCCAACAGTAGTGAGATTAAAACCTACGGTACTAAGACTTTTAACTTAAATTTAAGATTGCGTCGTCCTTACCGTTGGACATTTATTATTGCGGATGTAAATCAAGCTATACTAGGTGCTGATTTTTTGGAACATCATAATTTGTTAGTAGATTTAAGAGCGCGTAAACTAATTGATAAGACGACTAATTTGAAAACTTTTGGAAAAATTGTAGAAACGAATGATTACTCTGTTAGCACAGTAGACATTAATCATCCATTTCTAGATTTATTGTCTGAATTTTCTGATATCACTAAGCCCGTGTCATTTAATGATTTAGACCGAATATCTAGCAACGATGTATATCATCACATCGAAACGACAGGCAAACCCGTGTACGCACGAGCGCGACCTCTTCCGCCGGATAGATACCACAAGGTAAAAGAGGAATTTAGGTTAATGCAGGAAATGGGAATATGCAGACCGTCTAAGAGTGAGTGGGCCAGTCCACTGCACATAGTAACAAAAAAAAATGGAAATATTCGACCAGTAGGTGATTATAGACGTTTAAACGCTATAACCAAGCCGGACCGATACCCTGTACCGAGACTTCATGATTTTACTTACATTCTGGCAGGTAAAAAGATTTTTACAAAAATTGACATAAATAGAGCTTATCATTACGTGAAGGTAGCACCTGAGGATATTGCGAAAACAGCCGTAATCACGCCATTCGGATTGATGGAGTATATTCGTATGAATTTTGGGCTCAAAAATGCTAGTCAAACATTCCAGAGATTTATGAATAACGATGTGCTAAAAGGATTAGATTTTTTATTCAATTTTATTGATGATGTAATAATTGCTAGTGACGACATTGAACAACATAAAATGCATTTACGAAAGGTATTTGAACGATTTCAGAAATTCGGTATTACTATAAATCAAGAAAAGTGTGAGTTTGGTAAGTCCAAAATTGAATTTTTGGGTTATGAAGTTTCAATCGACGGAATTCGACCCCTGGACCATAAGGTCAAGGCCATAGTAGAATTTCCTCGACCGGAAACTATTGAACAATTAAGACGATTTTTAGGAATGATCATTTTTTATAGAGCGAACATACCCAAGGCTACTAATTATCAAATAATTTTGAACGAGTATTTAAAAAATTCAAAGAAAAATGATAAGACAAAAATTGTATGGACGGACAAAGCGATCGATGCATTTGAACAGTGTAAAGTAAGCCTTAAAAACGCAGTAATTATATCTCATCCCGTGCCCAATGTGCCGTTATCTCTGATGACGGACGCGTCTGATAAATGTGCAGGGGGAGTTTTACAACAATGGGTAGAAAATGCATGGTTACCATTAGGATATTTTTCAAAGAAGTTTACAAACGCTCAACAAAAGTATTCTACGTATGATAGAGAATTAACAGCAATTTTTATGGCAGTTAAACATTTTCGATTTCTTTTCGAAGGTCGTGAATTAATCATTTTCACGGACCATAAACCATTGACATATGCAATGAAAAAGGTGGAAAGTAACAGCGAAACACCCAGACGTACAAGACAGCTATTATTCATAAGCGAATTTACAACGGATATAAGGTACATAAAGGCCGAAAGCAACAACGTAGCTGACGCGTTATCGAGAGTTGAAACAATATGCTATCCTACGTCCATTGATTACACAGAATTAGCATCAGCTCAGGAATGCGATTTGGAATTGTCAAAATTATTAAGTGAAAAGAATGATAATATTTCTCTAAAGAAAATTTTCATTCCCGGTAGCGATAGAATGATATACTGCGAAAATTCAACTAGTGTATGTAGACCGTATTTACCAGAAAGTTACAGAAAATTAGCATTCAAATCAGTTCATGAATCTAGTCATCCAGGTATTAGAGCAACGCGAAAAATGATAGCGCAACGATTCTTTTGGTCAGGTATGAATCGCGATGTTAATAAGTGGGCAAAAACATGTATACAATGCCAGAAATCGAAAGTAGGAAGACACACTGTATCTGAATTACAGCAGTATCCTGAAGCTAAGCGATTGTCACATGTTCACATTGATATTGTAGGACCGTTACCACCCACGAAGGAAAATTATAGATATCTAATAACAATGATAGACAGATTTACACGATGGCCAGAAGCTATTCCTGTTAGCGAAATAACAGCGGAAATTGTCGCAAAGGTATTTTATGAAAATTGGGTTACACGATTTGGCATTCCCGAACGTTTAACTAGTGACCAAGGTCGGCAATTTGAAAGCAATTTGTTTTGTGAACTTTTAAAGAGAATAGGTATAAAAAAGAGTAGGAGTAGTCCTTATCGACCACAGAGTAACGGAATAGTCGAACGTTGGCATAGGAGCATGAAACAGGCTTTAACAGCGCGACTTATGAACAATACATCATGGAGTGACGAATTACCTACAGTCCTACTTGGTTTACGTGCGGTAGGTAGAAGCGATAATGGCGTAAGTCCCTCAGAATATGTTTACGGTACAACTCTTCGTTTACCTGGTGATTTTTATGATATCTCAGATAATCGAAGCGTTGGAGAACATGTATTTTTAGATCAGTTAAGAAATCATATAAATAATTTGAAACCAGTTTCGCGAAAATTACGGGATTCACGCACATTATTCGTACATAGTGAGTTGGATAAATGTGATAATGTTTTTATCAGGAATGATGCAGTACGCAGACCATTGACATCACCGTATGATGGTCCTTATCGTGTCATTAAAAGGAAAAATAAAGTATTTACAATCCAGTTACCCAATAGAACAGTGAATATATCCATAGATAGGCTTAAACCTGCATTTATTTTAAATGAGCAGAGTAGTGAGCAAGCAGAGGATAATTGTAGTAATATAGGTAAAAAGTGTATTGTAGAATCTAAGACTAGTATTAGTGAAGAAAATACAAAAAATGATGTTGAAAAAGTAACAAAAAAAGGTCGTAAAATAAGATTACCAGTAAGATTTAATTGTTAAAATTATTAATTAAAGTTCGTCAAACTGTAAGCAATGCATTAAACACGAATTATTTCAGAAAAATATTTTTGTTTAGTTAATTGTTAACTTATTCCATTCTATTTTTGTATTTCAAGAGCGAAAACAGTATCGATCACATTTCTAAGGATTGGTTATTATCGTTATCGTATCCGTAATAGGATCAGCTCTCTAAATATTTATGTTACAAATAGTCCGATAATAATGAAAAGTGAGGCGGTATTTCAATCCACACTTCATCTAAGCTAGCTAAGAGCAACTTGAACCAAGTGTTTATTGAAATGTGTGACTCTTTGTTCTCAAGTGCAGTAGGTGACGAAAATATATTTTATTTGTTTATGGTATCTTAAGTGTATTGTGACTTTTGTATTTCTATTGAATAAGTTTATGAATGTTATTGTGACCATATTTTTGTGTTTCTAGGATAAGATATTTTTAATTTTTTGAAAATTTATTGTGTAAAATTTGGGGGGTGTTATGTAGGGACCCTGTAAGTGTGAATGATACTTGAGCCATGAGTTTTGGATGGAAGCGAGAAGTATGAACTTTAGTTACTAAGCGACCTCGAACAAGTGTGTACGTATCCTAAAAATAGAATAAACTTTTATATCAAATTTATGTGGTATTTAGTAACTCCCAGTGCAAACTTAGAACTTTAATATAAGTAGGATAACAGAACTTATAACGTTATTATTTCTTTAGTTTTATAAAGCTTAAATCATTACCATTTCTTTAAATTTTAAAATTTATCATTAGTGACTGTAAATGTATCATGATAACTGGCCTCATAGCTTAGTTAGTAGTAACTGTGCCTTCTGCGCTAGAGGTCGCGGGTTCGATCCCCGCACTGGACAAACATTTGTGTGATAAACACAGATGTTTGTTCTGTGTCTTGGTGTTAAATATTTATCTACTATGTATATCAGTCTCTGGTACCCATAGTACAGGCTATGCCTAGTTTGGGATCAGTTGACCGTGTGAATATGTCCAGAATATTTATTTTTCTTATTTTATAAACCGCACTAATTGCATGCAGTTTGGCTCTAGAGCCACGCACAAAAATATCCATTTCTAATTGGCTGGATTATACGAACTTTCATCATGCTCGGGTATACGCGCTAGCCCGGTCTATGTTGACGAAGATAGGACAGGTCTTAGTCCACCCAACCAATCACAAAACAGCCCAAACAAACGTCAAATCGTCAATTGATTGTCACAATCAAATTAATGTACAATCAAAGTCTGTAATATCACTGTCAAAAAAAATCTTTTCATTTGTGTGTTCTGCGGAAACTAGTTTCCTCAATTTCCTCATTTGATTGGAAACCAGTTTCAAAAAACCAGGGGCCCAATTCTACTGATTGAATGGCTTCAAAATGACAATGGTTCAATGGCAAAATGGCCACTTTTGACACTTCTGTTATTCTGCTATCATAGTCGTATATCAATGGCAGTGATTGTGGAACCAATCAACCAATGAAATCAAAGAAACTAACGTGGTGACATTCGTAACTGAATCATAATGGTGTGGTCATTAACATGCGATTATCATTTTCAAATAATTGAATTAGTAGGATTGGGGGCGGTCACAGAGTACTTTGGCCATGCGTTGTAGCTTGATTCTGAAGAGTGAGATGGATAAATAAATTATTTGGAGGGTTCTGAAGACAAGGAAGGATTGAACAAAGTACTCTGTGGGATTGAAAATAAATAAAAACTTTATTCAGACTTTGCCTAAAATTTCTCTTTATTTTATTAATTATAAGAATTTAACATACATACATTGGTAAAATAGTTATCTCTAGTTTTTTTTTAATTGTGGATGAATTGCAATACATTCCAAAAAAGTAAAAAAGTATGTGCACGCACGGTGCTGCTCCCTTGCGGCAATTTTCTCACAAAAATAGATTCGTGAATGTGGCGTGTGTTGTTTGGATTATTGCGAGTCGTAAATAAAATGCCTATAAATCCGTTCTAATTATTAATTTTAGTGGACTTTGTGTATGTTGTTACAATACATAATCGAGACGAATTCGTCAAAGGACTAAAACGATTCGAGAAACGTGGTTTATTCTTGGTATTTTGTCTTAAGTTGCACGCCTGCCTTGAGATCTTGGAGAAGACAAAAAATAATCAGTTATTCCGATGCTAAATTGATAATGCAGTAAGTTTTTTGTTGTTCTTCTCGTTTCAATCTTTCTTTTTTATCAAAACAGTTTCGTTTGTATCTAATTAAGTAGTTGTGGCAGGTTACTTGGTATAGTCCTGGAATTCGTAACATCATCATTGAGTGTTGATTTCGATCATTCGGTTTATGCTCCCCATACTCTCTGGTAATTCAGAAAACCCAAGATGAAATGATTTTTTTGATTATGTAAATCATTAAGGATCTTTTTGTTACAGAAATAATCAAAAGTATTGAGAGAAGATATCGCGCTCTCTCGTGATGATGAGAAGCCCGAGGAGTGTGTTCGTGTGCTAAAATATTTATTCCATCGACTCAAAGATAATGCTCATCAGAGACAGATCGGAAAATTAGTAGAATGAGTCACAATCTGGCAGGTATGCCGCCGTATAGGCTGCCAGGACCGGGCCTGGGCCCGCCGGATTTCAAACCGCCGATGGATAACCCAACACCACCAGCTCCCGCTCCCAGTAACCCTAAAAAGAGAAGGAAAACCTCCAATGCAAACAATGCCCTCGCACCTCAACCCCCTCCGACAGCACAAGACCTCCTTCCTCCTCCACTGACGGGCTACGGAGACACAATAGTTGCATCTAACCCTTTTGATGACTCCCCATCTACAGTTTCACACAATGGCCCTATGATGAGTTCAAATGGCCCAATGATGAGCCAAAATGGCCCCATGGGGATGATGGGCCCAATGCACGGCATGGGAGGCCCTCCAATGCGGCACATGAGCCCCATACCGCACAGTATGAGCCCCATGAATCAGCAAATGCCACCTAGAGGTGGAATCAGTCCCATGGGTAACATGAGTCCTATGGGGCACATGACACATGGTGGAATGTCTCCAATGGGAGGGCCGAATATGGGCATGAGTAACCACAGCATGGGGCCTGGAATGGGACCAACTTCAAGATCAATGGGCAGCCCTATGAGTCCTATGAATTCTATGCCCATGGGGTCACCAATGTCTTCAGGGCCCATGGGAAGTCCCATGAACATGGGTTCCATGGCAGGAAGCCATATGAGCAACAGCCCAATGGGACCACCCATGCACAGTCCACTAGGAGCAGGATCTATGAATGGGCCTATGAATGGCCCAATGGGAGGTGGTCCAGGCATGAATGTTCCTCGAATGAATGGTCCAATGGGACCTAACTGTTCTAATGGTTCTATGGGGCCTAGTAATTCTATAATGTCATCAAACCCAATGCAGAGTGGTGGAATGGGGCCTGGTCATTGTGGTCCAATGAGGCATGGAAGTCCAATGTCATCTGGTCCTATGGGAGGTGGTCCTATGGGTGGCAATGGGCCAATGACATCAATGGGTCCAGGTCCCCCATACTCTGGTAATCACATGGGTCATGGTGGGCCTATGGGAATGGGTGGGAGTGGTTCTATGGGGATGGGTCCTGGGCCAGGAAACATGGGCAACTGTGGGCCACTTCAAGGAATGAGTGGTATGGCTATGGGAGGACCTGGGGGGCAAGGGGTAGGGCCGATGGGGCAGAATATGGGCATGTTTGGGCCTAAGCCTATGCCAGTCAGTGCTGGGAAAGTATATCCTCCAGACCAGCCAATGGTGTTCAACCCTCAGAATCCAAATGCACCCCCAATCTACCCTTGTGGAGTGTGTCACAAAGAAGTACATGATAATGATCAAGCAATATTATGTGAATCAGGATGCAACTTTTGGTTCCACAGGTAAGAGACTGTCATACATTCAAATTATAAAATCTTTGCTATTTTTCTAATCAATGTTGAAGATACTATTATTATTATTTGAAATCACAATCATGGCATTATACTGTGTTCATTTAAATGCAAATTCAGGTAATTTAAAATGCTAATCACATCAAGAAAATAATTGTTTCCTGAACCAGGAGACTTATTGAATTCTTTATTTTTTTTTGTACATCAAGAACAATGGAGTAACAAAAATATATGACATTGACAGGAAGTTATAAATTTATCTTTATTAACACGCATGTTTTGATGTTATTCCAGGGGTTGCACAGGGCTGTCAGAGCCAGCATTCCAGTTGCTGACAGCGGAAGTGTACGCTGAGTGGGTTTGCGACAAGTGCCTGCATTCTAAAAACATACCCCTAGTAAAGTTTAAACCCTAGCGACACGCCTCAACCCCGCCACTACCGCCTACTTGACAAAATCCTTAAACATCACAAGTATTTATTTCATTTCATCAACTAGTGATAATAAAAGCAATTTTAAGACTCGGGAAAACTGTGTTGGTTGTACGGATTGGTCAGATCTCATGGATTGCAGAATTGACAGATTATTGAATGATTTTGTATGAGTGAACAAGTTGATGAAATTGCAGACGGTCCTTTTTGTCTAGTCTGTTATGATGGTCATTATTTATTTTTAAATGTAATATAACGATCTAATGATCGTGATAACGGAATATTTGCGGCGAGTATTCCTGTTTAGCATCAGGGTGGGTTTAGACTACACACATGTCCAGCAGAGCTCAATGCGATTTCGTTTACGGAAACTGATTCACGGTAACGTAGCCCATGGGTGTCGTCGGTGAATCCCAGCTTTACAGTTCGAGTAATGTTAGCTGATTTCACATACATAGCCTCAAAACTCTGTTTAAAAATCAATAATAATTTTGCCCAAAGAGTTTTTGATGCCTGTTTTGTGTGTTGCTTAGAATTTGTGCATATTGTAAATATTTTAGGTAAGTCCTAATACTTCCGCCTTATTTGTGTGGTGACCTACACTATAGGTTTATATTGAAACATTGTGTATGATCCAACTTTGGGCCATTTCAGTAGGGCTATTATAAAACATCAGAAAGATTTATGATCGGAAACGTCAGCAACCATTTCGGAATGAACATCACCTATGATGTTTCGATCTCTTGTGTGAGATTAGAGCTGGGTTGAGAAAAGCTGACGTTTTCGTTCAGAAATCTTTCCGGTGTTTTTAAAGAACCTTGCAGTACTGTATTTGTCTAAAACTAAGAATAAAACCATGGTGATACAGTCTGTGGAGCTTTATGTATAGGCAATCTTAACTTTCATTTATTTGATAGCGCTTATGTACTTATTATTTTGGTGCCCTACTTGCATGTAACATTATGCGCGTTATGTACTTGTAAATAATGATGAATCCATACGCTTTGTTAATAATAAGGGTGTTAAAATGTGTTTGTCGATTTTTTTACTTTTGGAGATTTTTTTTAATAGAATTGAATAAGATATTTTGTAAATAAATAAGTAGCTTAGTGTGAATTGAGATTACCGATAAAATTGGCTCCATGAGTGCGCGGTTGTGAATTTGCGTGTTTTCTTGCGCAGACTTAGATAGTCTTCTTGCAACACAATGTGTTTAATAAGTTAGGCGCTAGATACCTATAGCTAATCTTAAACAGTCATTTTTAAGTAAGATGTAGGTAATGCCAGTTCATCATTGCTCCATATCTATTCAATTTACTTCCATGCGAAATTGTGGCTTGTATTGAACTGAAGTAACATTTAAATGCTGTAAAAATTATGTATATTTTTTTACTGAATACACAAATATTCTGCAAGCTCATTTTTATTATAGACTTTGTAATTGTTCTCTGAAATTTTGTAATAGTAATAAATAAACTGCCTTATATTAATACAAATATTTTGTATGTGCCTACATTATACATCTGCTAACGCACTTAATAACTCAATTTTGGTTGTGTATAGAAGTATGGAATACTTATTATCATCTATTGTTTACATTTTAATGTAGTTTTCTTTTTTAGTTTTTATATTTTTTCTGGTAAGTACTTGTTGTGAATAGTTTGGCATTATTAATATTTTCTTCAGGTGATAAGTAAAAATATTTACAACAGATGTTTGACATGCCGGCATGTGGCAATGTGCCATTCTATATTTAAATTCAGTTTAGCAACATGATATTTTTGAAAATTGTACTGTACTTGTTTTGTTTTGTGAGAACAATCGGCAAAATCATTTACTTACATTATAACGTGAATGTCTTTATGTACAGTTCTAGTATGAAACGTAGGCAAGTGGTTGTGCCGACTTTGCGATTTATATTCATTTTGACTAATGAGTGTGACATGTCTCATATTCGATAGTTGTCTCAATAACGTGCTTTTATGGCCAATATTTTGAAATGTGGCCAAATATAAAAATAGATTTTTGGATTTTGTATGGGAAATGCTGGATATGGCGGAAAAACTGGTAAAAATCGCGTTATTCTAAAATCAATCGATAATATAAATTGGCTACTAAATGATACACAAATTAACTATTAAACATTTTTGTATTCTGAGCCGTTAGAAAGGTTTGAAAAATAAATCTATCTAGTAAAGTTTTGTCGATCGCCTTTCTGTTTTTAGTTTGGATAGATAAAAATTATCGTTTAATCATTACCATAAAATCAAAGCTGTATAATAAATAACGTTTTACGTTATAGAAAACTTCTTAAAAAAAACGTTTCTATCCTGACATAATTTTCAATGAAAAGTTGTCACAAATTCTATACTTGAGACTTCACTATTTCAGGATATGAGCCTAGTCTCTTATTAACGCTAAGCACAATCAGAATACCGGCCTTAAAGTTGAGCTGCTCATCGTCGCAGGTTCCAGCACAGCGCGTCGTTCATGTAATAACATTATGAGGTGACCTTCCTCACTAAAAAGCCTTTAAACAGCTAGCAAGATCACTCATGTTAATGACTAAAATTTTGTTTGACCTAAAGTACTTTTATTTAGTTAAATAATTGATTCTGCAATTAACAATTTATATCAATGCAGCATAAGTGTATAATTTAGAATAAGAATCGGTGTTTGTTTTTTTTTTGTAATAAATTTTTATTTGTTGTACACACATGACATTGATACATTGTAACTGGATTGGTTATCTTTAACAAAATATTATGTTAAGGTTGAAGTGGCAGTTGGCCGGCCATATAGATCGCAGAACCGATAACCGTTGGGGAACAAAGGTTCTCGAGTGGCGACCACGAACCGGACGACGCAGTGTTGGAAGGCCCCACACCCGATGGACCGACGACATTGTGAAGGTTGCGGGAAGTCGGTGGATGGAGAAGGCTCAAGACCGTTCGTCATGGCACTCTTTGGGGGAGGCCTATGTTCAGCAGTGGACTTCATCAGGCTGATGAGGATGATGATGATGTAAAGTCGCTTTTCCCATTGGTAGATCTGCACAAATTAAGCTTTGTATGTATGAAAAACAGTGTACACGTTAACTTGATCAAAATCATATTTTGAATACGCATATTCAATTGAACTCTTTCAACTCTTTTAATTTTAAATGTAATCAATTAAGTACATAATATTACCTAGTACAACATGCACAACCTTTTACGAAGCAGACCAAAGTTTTAGACAACAGAATACATAATTTTATAGTTCTGCCAATAACAGAAATAGCACAAAATGCTCCAATAACATAAAATAGAGAGAGATGATTTAGAATATTATTTTTTTGTAAATAAATACTAAAGTACATTATTTAATATTGGTGAACAAACAATTGCCTGTACAGTAACATTAGTTAGGATTTAAATTAGAAAATAATCGGCCATGATTTGTATTAATTATTACGTGAATACATCACACTTTGTTCACGGGAGTTTGCTGATTTTGTATAAAATTAACTCATGTTTAATGCTCAACGCACACTGCGACATAAATTAATATTGTTATAGAGACCAACCATTGTTATAGAAGGCAGCTGACGCGACGTTTGTTAGAACTATGGTAAATCAACTTCCGCCTGTGGGTCATCTCTCGTGGTACCGGGATAAAGTGTCTGTCCTTTTCCAGGACCTAAAATAACTGTAAACACAAACTTTCCCATTTATAATGGAATAAACTGGCTGTAACGCTTCCTGAAGGCGCCCAATTTTTTTTTTCATTGATACAGAGACCATTTTCGTTATAGTATTTTTGAATTTTAACTGGTTTCTTAACATAGGTATTGTATGTTGCAGTATAAATAAAAAAAACATTAATCAATGTTATGGTGTTGTGTGCGCCGAGCATTAATGTTTCAAATAATTATGTTTTGTAATTGTACAACCTGTATTTTTGGAGTAAGCGAGTTGTACATTGTCAATTTTATCAAACCTTTTCTTAATTAATGATTATTTACAGTGGTCTTAAACTTGTGCATAGTTTATTTTGTATTATGTGAATAATATCGAGCAGTAATAAAAATTGTTATTGAGATTTTTATTTTCATTACCCGCTTTGAGATATAATATTATAATGTATAGGTTTACTTACTAAAAATATGGATCTTATTTCTTTAAAATTCATACCTACCTAATTCCCAGTATGTATGAGCAAAAGCAAAGCAACAAAACGCAAAGCATGCAAATAGAGCACTGGACCATTGTCCGGTAAAACGAACCGCATTGCAGATTTGATACCCGCGCGGCGGGACAAATATCTGCATGATCTATTTTTCTAGGTCTGGGTGTGTAATACCGTGCGTAGTTTCTAATACCCACTCACGACTTAATACTCTAACCTCACAACACTACCATAAATCTTTGAGACTGTCAAATTACGTCTCCGCTTAAGGGTTGTTTCACAGAAGTTGGTTAGATGACTGACACTCATCATGCGTTATGAGATTTGACATTTAAATCCCAAATGAACTATAGAACTAATTATCACACCCGTATCCCAGAGGGGTAGGCAGAGACCACGTCTTTCAACTTGCTACGATCCTAACATACCTCTTGCTTCATTCACTCTCATTACCTACATTCCTCATGCATACTCTTCGGTTTAGGGTACTCCGGCCTTTTTCCAAAAGTCACCGATTTGGTCAATAAATGTAGTTAAGTACATGAAATAAAAAAATAATAATAATTGAGAATTACTTTATTTACTTTTCTGTCAGTAGATATATAGTACGTTTATGGCATACCTACATCAAATATACAATAGGTAGGTATATAATTATGTAAGTACTAATTTCGTTAATAATAGAACAAGTATGATAATCCCTAAAATTAACAATACTAATTACTTATAATTAGATAGGTAGGCTCTTCAGATGTAGAAAGCCACTAAAAAACAAAATACTTCATTATTAAACAAGTGAAAAATTAACTTACAATAAAATTCCAAATGCATTGATTAGATATAGCTTAGTCATTAATAGAAAAGACAATTTAATTATTATGAGAACAGTGAGTTTTTTAGAATAAGTACCAATATTTTGATGTTACAAAAACCCCTGAATCTTTTTTATGTAATGAATGTTACAATAACACAAATGTATGGGCCAACATTTTTGTTTACAATTATTTGATGGCCAAAGTAGTGTAGGTACCTACATTTTAATTAAGCTATTTAACTCACTTACATAATTGCTCATTGCGCAACAAGCACTAAAACTTAAACAAGCCATTCTCCAAATTAGTGTAACGCTTATACAAGTTTGATGTATGAATGTAATGTAAGAACTTAGCCAAAATCTGTACCAGAAGCCATCAAGCCTTTACTTTTGATAGCTTGAATAACAGCAGTATTCATAAATTCATACTCATAATCTTCACCGTTGGCAGAGTGATTGTTTTCAAAGTATTGGTAAGGATCAGGTTCATTTGAGTTTCTTTCATGTCTCCAAGGAGGTCCAAACTTAGATCCATCATTGGATTGCTGATCTTCATTTTCAGTACCAGTGATATGCTTATCGGAAGGCCAAGGAGAACAACTTTCCCTTTCAGATGGTATTTCAAAATCATCAGAACAAATACTGGAATCAGAATCTTCACATATTGGTATGTCACTGGCTAATGTCCTTGCGAGCTGTTCAGTGGGTGCTATAGCGGGAATGCCTCCCACTGTGGGCACATTCTGCAAACCATGAGCATTAATTGCCATTAGTATGCCTTCGTTTTCAACATTGTCATCACTAGGCGGTAATTCATTTATAATCCGTGCAAAATCCAATGCCAGAAATCTTTCTTCAGCAGGAGCAGGGGCAGACATCCACGATTCCAAAACGCGGTTTATAGTGTTGTCGAAACAGCCTTTTACAGTCTGAAAATAAATGAAAAAGTAAAAGTTTATCATATTGCAAATAATAATAAAGTAATCGCTATGGTGAATATGCCTGAAGAATATGCCCCTCCATGACTACCTGTGGATGTCTGACAAGGCAATTAACGGATAAAAACTAGGTGATGAGCTTCCCTATCAACAATAGCTTTATCTCCACTCCCCAACCCACATGCCCAGTGGGGTATGGATGGGCCAATCTGCCCAAATGATTGTTGGGTGCAGGCCTTACAAGGTCATGCTAGAAATCTATAGGGGAGGCCTATATATGTTCAGCAGTGGACATCCTACAGCTGAAATTATGATGACGTAGTTACCTGAGCAGCTTGCCATCGAGAAATACATCTTTCTTCTTCCCTCCTTAATCTACGCGCATCTCTTGCAGAAATGAAGGGTTTACTTGGTCCGGGGCAAGAGTCCTGCTCTAGCATATTTTTTAATTCATTTCTTGCTGTATTGAAATTGCTGTCATCAATTCCTGAGCGCAGTAACATTGATTCTGCAAGGGATATAACAGTTTCTAGAGGCAGAGGCTGTATCGTATCTGTAGGGGATACTGGGGGTCTATTAGAACCTTGCCATATATAACGATTTTCACTTTTTTTTATTTTATTTCCTAAATTGGCTTTGTTGGATGGTACAACTGTTTCGGGAGGTATAACAAGTTCAGGTGTTGCAGCAGGTTTCGGTTCTTCTGGGGCACTGACAGGGCTTTCAGTTAGTGGATCGGTCTGGTCTTTCAAATGATGTTTTCCTTTTATTTGCCATGGAAATCGTGCTTTCTTGTGTGGGCGCTCGGGGTCCAACGAAGCGGCGCCATTTTCCCCTCCGCTATTGGACTCCTTTGAAGATTCACCGAAATTCATAACTTGATTCACATTAATCAAATGAAAAAATAAACACAACAACTGTTCTGAATTAGTAAACAAACACTGACGACATAACTAATTTAATTACTGATTGACTTGACTGACAGTTCAGTTCAATTAGTACATTGCTGTTTCTTGTTGATTCTGAGAGTTATCGATCAATAACAATAGCAATTTTGGAATTTATTGTTTTGTTGCACACATTAAATTGTTAAAAACTAAACAGCCTTTTACTTTTGACCGATTTTAATTTTCAAAGATTACGAAAGTGAAAGAGGGAAGGCAAATAGCTTTACAGTGTTGCCCGCTCCGCTCGCTGGCTACTCGCTGCTCGCTAGATTATCTACTTAGCGAATTCTATTTTATTTACGGTAAAAGGTGTACGACGTCTAGTTGAGTGACTACAGGTGCCTACGTATTCACAAAAGAAAAATCTGGAGATTTGATAAAAAATAAATACCTACCTACTTACATAGCATTTAGTCCTTCTGCGCCCGCCGCCGTTTTTTATCTAGCGCCGAGGTTATTGGGTTGGTATCTAGGTACTTGGTATCTAGGGGTATCAAGATTTACCATAACCATAACTAAAAGTACTACAACCTAAAATGATTAGTACCTACCTATGCCAACTAACTATCGTTACAAATTATGTAGGTCAGTACATAACCTACCTACCTATCTACTTAGGTGTGTACCTTACCTACCTACTTACGATTAGGTACCTTGTTACTTTAAACGTAGTTTTTTCAGTTGTAAGGTATAATCGAAGCTATTTAATCAACATAGGCAACCACATTATGAAAAAATGTAGGTGCCAAAAATCTTTTAGCAATTATCATTAACAATAAGAATAATTCAGTTTAATAGATAGAATAAGTACATCGTACTTATTTGAATAAACAAGTAGGTACCTGCTCGGCCATTGCCTCCGCTCATCCTCCCGTGAGAACCACTCATCGAAATTCCTGTTAACTGCTTATCAGTAAGGAGCCCCCTATTCTTATAATCGCCACACAAAGAGGGGAAGGATCGCATTCCCGGCCAGTTAATACGATGATTGGTGTCCAGTGCCCAGTCGTCCTATAATCGCCGGCGTGGTTGAACCCAAAACTGGCCAAGAGTGTTGTTCCGTTGTGCCAGTTACAAAAGAAATGAAGGTACGTTTACTACCGGCCTACTAAGATTTGACCAACATAATTATGTAAACAGTGCTTTGGTTCTAAGGATGATTTATACCTACTCTATTGCCTCTCATAATAATAAGGTATTTTTTTAAACATGTTCCTAAGGATAAAACCCACGTGTTTCATTGATGGGTAGGCCCTGTCCGTGTTGTATGCAGAGTTTATCTCGATCTTTGACTTTACCAAATATTATAATTAGGTAGGTAATTGATTTCTTTTCTAACATTAATTTTCGTGCACCGGATGTAAAGCGTAGATACCTAGAGTGCTACCTCATCTCTTGTGTAGCTTAGTCATCAATTTTTTTTATTTTTTTTGTCATAGATCACGCTTTTATTTGTAAGCGTCGTGTACGCTTATCTTCTCTCCGAGGCAAATGGAGTACCACTGATGACTGATGCCCAGCTGGAACAGACCCTAGCTGACAGGAACACCATGCAGAGGCATCTGAGGTGCGCGCTGGGGGAGGGACCCTGCGATCCTGTTGGAAGAAGGCTTAGAAGTAAGTGGACGTAAAGATAATATAATATTGACTTTGACATAGATATTGCGCGCTAGACAAATCGGATCTCCTGATCTGCTTGATACCTACCGATTTCAAAAGCAGATTAGCATAGCACTGGCACGCATTATAAAAAAGGAACCTTTAATTTAATCTTTAGATCGAATAGCAATTAAAATAACGTCAGTCTGATATCAGTGTTTGGATGGAGGATGTAAGCTAAGGGAGCCAAGCTGAGGAAGCTATAAAGTATAAGTTCGGTTCCCATATCTGTGGATAAAACATAAAACAACTTAGTTCAAGGGTTAGCTTATGTTAATTTTTGCAGCTCGATAGGTTTTAATAAATGGTAGTTTATAGCCAAACAGTCACATCCTTGGCTACCATAACAGGATATTATCGAGGTAGTACGTACGCCATGCATTGCTGGCACGATATCCTTTTTTTTTATTTATCTCGAATCAAGTCTCAGCCAAAACCTTTTTTATAGTAACCTTCATAGAGCTTTGTTTTATGTAGCTTAACTTCAGAGTTCGGGAGCTGTCTTGTTACACCCTGTACGTTTAGATACTCCCTCAACCCCAAGTTCAAATTGGATGTCTTCTTTAACTACAGATTTGGGATTTAGGATATTTATTTATTTTTTAAATTTAACATGCCTTTACAGTATGACCAAAGCGACAATGAAATACCTTAGGTAATATATAAACTTAATTATTACTATAAGTCCCTACCTTCTTTTTAATAATCTACAATACCTGAGTCATACTTATTATACTTATCTATACTAAATTTTTTTCTCTCAAAACTCAAAGATCAAAATTTATTTTGCATTATGGTAACCTAGTAGCTCTAGAAACTCACAATTTTCTATCAAGAGTTTGTTTTACCATCTAAGTTTGGTGTTTTATTTCAGCGCTTGCCCCATTGGTGCTTCGAGGAGCCTGTCCACAATGCTCACCGCAGGAGACCAGGCACATCAGACGGACCCTGGCATTCATTCAAAGGAACTACCCTTGGGAATGGGCTAAGATTATCCGCCAATACGGATAAACAATTTAAAACATAACTTTTCATTACCTGCTCTATAAAAAAATACAAACTACGTTTTCATAACCAAGAATATTTTAAGCCAATTTAAAACACAATATTTACAAGTACAGTCAGCGCCATAAGTTGCTAAACAAGTGTTTTTCAGAGCGAATTCTAAAAAAGCTGTCTATTTCCTAAAATATCTAGCAAAAGTGTCAAAATAAACTTTTTTATTTTTATAATTGTATGCTACGTTCTCATTCACATGGCTCGTTGTAATTAAATTAGTCATAATTGTCAGTAAGTAAGTACCTACCTACTAGTAAAGATCTAGTTGTTGAATAGGTACCTACTACGTAAGTACATAGTTCTAATTTCTTTATGTTTGTTGCAATTATTGGCTCCTACTCTTTTTAATTTTAAATGACGTTATGAAAAGGAGGGGATTTTTTATTCGGCTGTATTTTTATGAACCTTATTATTATGCTATATCTCCCCCAATTATTGTGAACAGATTTTAATTTTTCTTTTTCTATTCGATTTTAGAATATAAATTTCATCGATATCGGATTAGTCGTTTTTTCATACTACTTAAAAATTACTACAAAACTGCTAAAAGTAGAACTGCTTTAAGTATCTACATAGGGACTTACTTAGTAGTTACGTATTTGTAACAGGATTTTCCCCCTTTCTCATGCAATATTTCAAATAAGTACCTATGTAGGTAGGCACCAACCGAAACATGTTATGAAATGGGCAAAACCGTGTACCGTACTACCGCGGTAAGTAGTTACCTGGTCGGTCTTTGTTATGCTACTAAGATGAAGGATCTTTTAGTAGCATAACAAAGTATAATTTTCATTATTGTATTATTAGTTTAATAATAAGTAGTCCCTGATAGTAGTTAAACTGTATTTATACTAAGTAGGTAACTTATTAAGAGGTTTTTTTTGTGGCGAGCATAATAAGCTAGTAATAGCATTAACGACACTATATTCAGCCAAAATTGAGTAGATAATAAAAGGTAGACCAAAGAAAAGATGGATAGATTGTGTGAAAGATGACATGAGTAAGAAAGGAGTGAATACTGATATGACGGCTGATAGAGGGGAGTGGAAGAGAAAAACATGTTGTGCCGACCCCACGTGAAGTGGGATAAGGGCAGGGAGATGATGATGATGATTCAGCCACACAACACAAAGGACAAAAGGTACAATTTTTTATTAAAATAATTAGCTAAGTCAGTAGATAGATACATTATAATTAGGTGTTATGTAGAGAATCTACGAAGTAATTAGGTTACAAGCAGAAATCATCATTCCGTGGTTCCGTGTTATTTTATTTAGTTTTATTCCAAGAATCCTATTTGGACTATCGTAGTTGCTAAATATTTACATTCTTTGATTGACCCGCTTCATTCTAATACCCGCTTTTTCTAGGTATTGTAGTGAGGTAGCTACAATATTATAAGGACTAAAACCATTCTGAGGCATTTAGGTACTTACAGTAATAATTTAAGTACTTAACTTAATTATCGTAGGTAAGATAAAACTCTAGTTTCGGAGGAGTCTATCTTTTCTTTAGGTACTTTGATATGTTTTTATCTAGAACGAATCAAGAAGGCCAATCGATGTCACCTCTAGGTATTTCTAAATTTTATCGCAATCAAACATTTTTTCTCCGTCTGAGTTTCGCTGCTGCCGAAATCTCAGAATTAGGAACATCACGGAGGTGCTCTACTAAAGCTAGGTAACATGCAATAGTTTATGTCATACCACACTAAAATTAAACAATTAAAGAAAATATGGATATTAGTGATTTTATTCACACGAAGCTAGCTCACGTAACGCATGATCAGTGAAGTGGGGATTGTAGAGTTAAGTAAGAGGTTGCGGTACTGCTGCCTGCCACAGCATTCACAACCCAAACGCTCTCATCGCTTCACTGACGTAGTGTAATAAACAAAGATCCGGGTCAAACTGACCAGTGAATAAAAAGTAAAAGTGCCTACGATCTTTGAAGTTTCAACATAAACGATGCAGGTAAGTGCAAGATGCAGTTTTCTCTCGCTACCGTTCAGTTCACCCTTGCAATTTTGCGTTGGTTATAGTATAGATTGTTGAACCCACGAAGGACAGTGAGTTTCTTAATGCGAATGGTCGAGGAAAACACATGGGTTTACTTGTGTAAATATTATTATATGAGACGGTTACGGGAATTTCTTAAAATTGTTATAACTTGCATGCGATGATTGCTCAGTTCCTTTGGTAGGTAAGGTATTCGACATTATAATTCAAATGGAACTTTTATTATTTTGTTTAAGTAGGTTTTACTTACTCAATCTGTTGGTTTATGAATATAATGAGTGTGTAAGTTGCTGTTACTAAGGAACCTTTCTAGTAACTAACCTACACACACATCAGGTACCTATATTGCATTGTTTATACTACGCACTGCTTACGATAAACAACGATAATTAAGTTCAATTTCACAAAAAAATCGCTTACAAATAAAAATACGCTTACATTTTGGAATCTACGCAACGAAATCAAGTTTCTAGATCAATTATTATTTTTTTCATCTACTTTAGCTTACAGAACATGATTCTGAAAATACAAAACATTATTATCTTAGCTTCTATACCTTCTATGTAGATAAAGCCTTTAATAAACTGTACCTTCAGTATTCGGGAGCTGTCATATTTCACCCTGTAGGTATTGGATAAAAAAATAAAAAGAAGAAGACTTAACCAGCGCAGCGTAAAGTGCATAAAGTTCATAATCTCCAATGCAACTCTGATTTTAAATTTTGTTTCTTCTTTTATGTTTGTATAGGTACTATGTCTCTGCCTGCCTCTGCATAGCATACAAACAAATAAACCTAGTAGCTGCCTACTATGTATAGGTATAATAAAAAAATACATTTCTCTTTAATTCATTAAAAACGAAAGTATAATTTCGCTTTTCCGCCCATCAAACCGGAAAATGTGACAGGTACCTTCGTAGAGTCAATCGCTACGAATTATCTAAAGCTTTCCCTTAGTTTGTTGGCTCTGAAAATAGTCTGGGATTCCGGATTAGTGTTAATGTGATTATGCAACAATCCAATAACCACAATATAATTATTATGCTTTTTCGTAAAATTTGCAACTGTATTATACCAAACTATGGTACATCATACATTTATTTGAGCTTTCAAGCTGGATACCTCTTCTGGCGACGACTGTACCATAGTTTCAAATCGCATTAGGCCCATCACGTGTCATCGGAAATTGCAGGCAGTATAATTTTGATTCTTTGTTGGCTTCCGAATCTTAACCGGTTTTAAAGTGGATTCGGAAAACATATACCAATGACTTCTTACGACTTCCTCAACTTCATCAGTGATCATCTGACTGGTTTGATACCTCTACATGAATTGATACAGGACGAAAGTTCTTTGTTTAGAGATCTGATCCAAAACGGAACGCCTCTCAATTACTGTTTAGATTAGAGGATTAGTCACTAATATAATCGGCTCAATAAATCTCGCCCTGCCCTTTCAAACAATAAAGAAAAAACGAGGCGGTTATGAATAATGAACAACATTAAGTATGTTAATGAATATTATACCTATGTAAGTAACTGTAACTTTGTTAGAAGTTAATTAATTTGTGATTCATAATCATAAAGTAAGCTCAAATAAACCCAGAAAGAAAGAGGAGAACCTAGGTAGCTACCTTTATACCTATATGATTTGCAGTGACCCTGTTCAACTCTGTGGTCGATAAATTTTTGTGGCAGACAGTATTTTTTTGCCTTTGGATTAGTATAGCTGGTATCAGAATCTAAAAACCAATATTACCTATAATATTATCCGCTACATCAATACATACCCAGCGAGATATTAAAATTCAGCTCCGCCAAAAACAAACCAGTTATTCGTTAAGCAAAACTACTATCAATTTATGAATCAAGTTGAATGAATTACATAGTGAAGGGTGGTAATTTTGTTTTGTATCTTTCTCGAAGCAACTTGATAATTTTGATTTAGTTGGCATGGTGGTGAACATTACTCGTCCGGCGTTACCCAGAACTGTTACATGGTCAACTCAGGAGGTAGCAGATCTCAGAAGATTCAGCTTAGCCTGGCCAGGCCTGACCCTTTAAATTATGTTCAATGTAATTCGCGGTAATTCATTCGTACGTTTACTCACGCTATGAGTTTAAGTTTTGAGCACAAAATATTCTTTGTGCATTTTTGTATTATGATTTATGACTTGTGGTTAGACTCTGTCCACATTTCAAGTTCAATATTCATAAATATGATGGTACCTATGACTGATGCTTATCAATAATTGGAATAGGTAAGCACCTACTTACTCATCTATTCTGATGTGAGTCATTTCGTTCGTTTCGACTAGGGAAACTCAGGACTTAATATACAAGTAGGTACCTAGGTACTAAGGTCTTACTACTTTCGTGTCTTTCTTTTTTTGCCGATGTGATTGTAACTTCGCACTTTAAAATTACTTTTCTGAAATTACTTTTTTCGTCTTTGGAACATAGACACATAGCTTTTGTTAGTTTAGTATTATTTAACTATGTATTATTTAGGTAGGAACGTACGTACCAGTCTGCAACTTAAACACGTACATACCTAGGTAGAAATATCAATAATACATTGAGAACCTTACCTACCTATAATTTTCATGGAAGTTCCCTGTAAAAAAAATAATCGGTTCATTTGTATTTATTAGGTAGCGCTGGGACGCGACGCGCGCGATCGATGACGACTAGTTTACTTGCATTAAATTTTCTAATCACGTTCCAATCAACGACACTTTGTGCCACCTAGGTACTTGTACAATTCCATTCACAATCTAAATGAATAAATGAAATAAAATACCAAACGTAAATAAAGAAAAGCTTTAGAATTTAGATTTGGAAAATCTTAAAATTAAATATTTATCAAACGAGGTAGTGACAGACTGCGGCCGTAGGAAGGTCGGTACCTACATAAATTGTTTTTGGCGACCACTTTTGTTGATGACTGTACCTAAGATATTGTGTCATCACAATCACAACAAGTGCGTCCTTACGAACTCAGGCGTTCCTTGTGCAACATGTTTAAGATTTAGGGGGCAACTGTAGGTTTAACCTATACGATGTATAGGTAAAACCCACCTTGTCATCACCTTGACTTGGTTTCGACTTGGCCGTTAAGGCATTTGGCATATCTTCCTGCAATAAGAGGCAATTTCGGGGTCAGTGCTGCCAACTCAAATAAAACCAACGTTTATTTTTATTTTTCCTCATAGTTTAGAAAGAAAAGAAATATCTTGTTGGCAACCCTTGGTTCCATAAAATTACCTTTGATTTGACACGCAGTGACACGCAGTGTCCTAAATACTCTTTGCCTTTGACTGTACATTGCAGCGCAGGAAGATGTGTGGAGCGAGAGAAGGCTTCTGAACCTCCAGCATTCGGAAGCTATCTTTTTACAACCTGTAATTAGAGAAGGAAGAGAATTGTTGCCTACCTTTACCGGGTAAAGGTAGGCAATTATTCTCTACCTACCTATTTACTGCTTAGATACAAGCACCTAAGTATAGTTTCCCAACTGTCACCGTAACCACCGTAACGTGAACACGCATAGCGCTCGTAATAGCAAAGCAAATGACTTGTTACATCATAAGGTTTCTGCCCTCCTTGGCGCAAGTTGCTCAGTTGCTGGTAACATTGCGAAAAATTACCAGTTTTTTTCACGAAAGAAGTCCTTTCCCCCTGTAATCTTAGTGTAACGGAATTTTACTTATCTTTTAGTTCCTCTTATAGCCGCGGTTCACCTAAAGGTACTTCCAAGTGAAAACGACAACTTTTTTATTTGCTATTATGGTATTAGGCAGTAGGTTTCTCTCAGTCTCGGCTAATTATAGCCATTGTATTTTCCAGGTCAGCACAGTACTGGTTCTCTGTGCAATCGTGGCGTGCGCATGCGCAGCCGAGGCGCCCCGGCCTCAGGTCACAGACACGGCTTTGGAAGACGCGCTGAACGACAAGAGATTCATCCAAAGGCAACTCAAATGTGCACTTGGTGAAGCCCCTTGCGACCCTATCGGGAAGCGGTTGAAGAGTAAGTTGTCTTTCTGTCTTTCCCAAATACCTTCCAAGCGTATGTACTCATGGCGTATGGCCGTGGTGGCCCCGGCTGAAGAATAGGCCCCTCCATATCTACCTATCCGCGGATGTCGTAACAGGCGACTAAGGGAAAAAAAGCTAGGGATGGGCAGCAGCGTCCCTCAATTTAACAACGATAGCTCTAACTGCGCATGCCAACCCGCATGCCCAGCGTGGTGAGTATGGGCAAATCCCCCCACATGAGTTCTCTGGAAACTAAGGAATTTGTTCTCTGTCTGTGAGGGAGGCCATGTTCAGCAGTGGACGTCGTACGGCTGAAATGATGATGATGATGATGTATGTACTCAAAGAGAGACTTGCACGAGGGCCACAGTGTGGCCTGCTAGGTATGTTATTTTTCAAATCGTGAGTTTATTTTCAATTTATAGTAAAATGAGATGAAAATAAGTCAAACGGATAGGAAATATTTTCCAGATTTCAAAACACAAATAATATATTACTAGAGGCCGGATATTAAAATATCGAGAAATCTCGGGTAGAACGCACTAATAATCAAAAGTAAAGGATCTGCCGGCGACTCCCATGGCTTACATAGCCGTAAAGGATTTGAAGGGAGAGAGATAAAAATCTCCTTACATATTACAAAAATAGATGGTCAAATAATGGGCAAAGCTGTACTTTAACCTGCTGCAAAAAAATATGTTGTTGGGATGCCTAACTGAAATACTCTGGTGGTCGCAAAGGTCTAGAGGTCGCAGGTTCAGGCCATCTTTTTATACGTTTTTTTTTCTAGCCCTAGCACCATTGGTCCTGCGCGGTGCCTGCCCGCAATGCTCTCCACAAGAGACGAAGCAAATCCAGAAGACTCTGTCCTACGTGCAACGGAATTTCCCCCAGCAATGGGCCAAAATCGTACGCCAATATGCCGGCTAAGCAAACATTGCAATCATTGTGGATGAGCACTAATTTATTACTGTTTAATAAACTGATGCCAGCCTAGTGTTTAAAATAATTGAAAAGAATAAATAGGTAAACAGCTGGTTAAAAAGTAGGTAGATTACTTAAGTAATGACGAATATATTTATTTTTTACTGTTTTTTTTATCACAAAACCTACATACATAATGCCTGACAGGCAACGAACCTAAAACTGTAACCAAATTATCGAATTGAAATTATGTAAATAAGTAATAAAAACAATTTTGGGAAAAAAAAATCCTGTGATTATGTTAGAGTAGAGTAAGAGTTAGGGTACAATTTACGATATGCTACCCAATAAAACAAGCTATAAAAAATATAGGTACCTACTAATTGTTTTATTTATTTTTTAACGAGGTCGTTTATGTATTTTTACTTAGCGAACGAGGGCTTTACCCTCGTTCGCTAAGTAGGTAGGTAGTGATTGATTATTACTTCCTCAGAGGTACAAAAGGCGTGCGATTACAGTTATTAGGTATTATGACATAAATAAAGGAAAAAGTCTAAAATTTAGGAGTTTTGTTGTTTTACCCCTATTTATTATTGGATTATTACGAGATAATTAGTTATATTTGCGGTCAATGTCATACAATGACCTACGTGAGCGACCGCAAAATAGACAAAAAAATATAAGGAGGGGCCTACACATTTTTATAATTTTATGCCCAATAATTAACAACAAAAGAAGACAAATAATAATATGTACAACATACTTCTATAGAATAGATTCAAAGTATGCTATGCAAACTTCACTACATTTTTGTAATTCGCGGATTCCAAAACAGCTTGTTTACGTATTTCCGCTAAACGTTTATTGGTTAATTTTTTACCACAGATGAAGGTTTTTTCCACAGACTAAATCTTCTCAATAAAAAGTAAGACAATATAATTGTCTATGAAATTGTGCAATTGGAAAATAAAGGCAACATTAAAAATAATTTTACAATGTTGGTAAATGCTGACGCCATCCATTTCGGCCTCTTCCGGTAGACCAACATAGCTCTTTTATATATTTTTCTGGAAAAATAGGCAATTGTTGGTACTATTTGTCTCTTCTAAAATAAGAAAAATAGTTTAATAAAAATAGATAATATTTGTATTGTTAAAAGTTATGTACGCTTAGTGCATACTTAAATTTACACAATGCTGCCACCCTATTGTCCGAAAAGATATTATTTCGTACGCAGTCGGTGATATTTACAACTAATAATTTGCTATTGTTTTGACAAATACAGAACAATTTCTCACTTTATCTCGCTACTGGTCTAGGTATTGCCGGCACGAAATCAAGAAGTACTGGATTTATGCGATAATAATGTGAAAGTGACTTACCAACTGCACTCGGCGTACGCACAGTGACTTCTTGACAAAATATGGTCGTGCGTTTTGTCTGAACCTAGGTGGTGATGTGTGATCAGACAGAAATTAATTATTTGGACGGAGAGGTGGTATGGGTGAAGCTGGGCAATTGCTGGTGGCCCGGCGAGGTGGTCGCCCCGGACAAGCTCTCTCCAGATGTCCTGCGGTCATATCGGAAGCCACCAATAGCCATAGTGAAGTTCTTTCAGGAGGATGCATAGTAAGTTCTAGTTCTGTACGTATTATTATAGCCTGAAAGTGAACGATTCTGTCAGATCTTGCTATGATGAACGTGAATTGTCTTTGTTCTTATCCTTTTACATAATTCCTAGCATCAGGAGAGGCATATCACCATAATCCATAACTTTTACCTGATGTGCATCTGAATTATTTAAAGTTCTGATTTACATAATATTCCTGGTGTATAGACAGATTCACTATTTAACTGACTCAGTCGATGTCCAACTATGAATATGATGGTTCCCGTATGAGGAATTGTTGAATAAAGTAATCGTTGTGTCCGTGAGACTTGTTGTTTATTATTCGTAGTTATGGGTGTCAATGCTGTTACATTTTTCTAAACTAACTTGATTTGAGAGAGCCACATTGCCATTTCTTTCTGAAAGATTGAAATAACAAGAACGGCAATGATTCAAGTTAGAGAGATTCAAGTTAGTTTAAGATAATGCAACAACAGAATCAATATTGTGTATCAATATTGTGTATAGTGGCATTGCCACTCACTACTTGCATATTTATTTTATTTTAAATAAAAATTATTAACAGGTTTAATGGGCTGGGTGTGTACCCAGCCCATTTATTAACATATTATGATTACAACCACAATGTTTTGGTTTATCATAGACTAATTTAAAAGTTCACAACAATAGGGATTTATTATTAAACTTTATCTAAAATAAATTAATTTTAGTTTATAGATTTTTTAAATGAAGCTGCTGAAAATAATTCTGTCTTCCTTTCTGCAATTATTAAAATATATTTTTTTATGAATAAGATGTATTTCATTTATTTTCAGTGAGTTTGTGAAAAACATCAACTCAATTTATAAGTACCAATGCAGTCGCAAAAATGAATTCATAAACAAAGGACTATGTAAGTAATATTACTAGAAATTACTAAAAGGAGCCATTTCATTCTGGGCCTGGTCCATGTACACTACATAGAAAAATTAGGAAAAAATAGGAGATTACAAGAAAAATACAACTTCATTAATTTGAAAACAAATGCGATGGTACAAGAATAGTTCTTCTGGTAAGTTTTTTACTATGTGAACACTATTTGAAGGCCGCCATGTTGGTTTATAATTGGCGTTTGACATGACATTGACATATTTTTCATGTCATGTTGTTTGATTTGATGTTTTTGTTCAGTCAGATAAATGTAGGTTGTAAAAATGACATTTTACACACGTCCATCCGCCATATTTTTGTAGCGCTGTGTGTTGCTTTCTTTGTCGAAGAAAATCTTAATGTACCTTAGAAAGAAGTCAATTTAAATAAAATAACCAATTAAATACGTTTACTTTATTGCTTAGCCATAATTTAGAGTAGTGTACACAGTACAGGCCCAGGCTCCATATATTGATGAAACGACTCTTTTGCAAACTTTTTTCACTTAATCCAATTCGTCTTCACAGGCTTGAACAGAACAAAACATGGCCACATGGAAAAGTTTCCTGAAGATGTCATACGCGCAGAGACTAAAATTGGCGGCGACTTAGAAATCTTAAACAGAGATGAGTTCCAAGAAACTAAGAAGGAAAGCTATGCGGGACTCTTTGGTACTCCGGCAAAGAAAACTCCTGCCACTGTAAAAAGAGGTACATACTTACACATGCCTTTATGCTTTGGCAATCTTTTTAAGGTTCTGCTAATCTTTGGTGCAACAAGAATTTGACCAACATCAACACAACTTAGAACAGACAGTACAACCAACTTAAAAGGGAGTTACACAACTGATTATAGACATAGATTACATGGGTTTACAGAAATTCTGATTTATTAACTAATGATTATTACATTGTTAACATTAAGCTTCTGCATGGCACTATGGCACACAGCATTAACATCAATGAATACATTACTCACCTTTGATTTGCCAATGACAAAAACATCATGAAGACCACTAGAAGACCTTGGTGTCATGCTCAGAACCCACCTATTCTTAGAATGAATATGTGTAAGAAAAAAAAATATCCAATGCTCATGTTTGCACCCATGCCAATATAATGTTGGGAATGATATCATTCAAGTTTTAGACCACTATGTCTACTTAGGATAGACAATTCAACTAGTCCAACTTCGACAAAGAGGTCAATCGAGGATTGTAACTCAGATAAACTTCATATCTTTTCATCCCAGCTACTACAAGATGAAAGTCTTTAATCAGTGCATGTTGCCAGTAATGAGATATATGTCACTGAGACTTGGTCACTAACTATTGGCCTTATGTACAAGCTTAAAGTTGTAATGGGCTATGGAGAGAGCAAAAGCTCGGAGTTTCTGTCTGTGAACAATAATTACTCATACAAAATTTGTTTTCAGGAAGAGGCCGGCCCCCTTCTGAATCACCTAAAATCTTGACTCCAGTCAGAAAGGTAAGTTGCAATCATAGTTAGTTGAAAACAGTGATCTTCATTTAATTTATTATTAATGAGACTAATAAAAAAATAAATATTCCGGACATATCACACACGATCAACTGATCCCAAACTAGGCATAGCCTGTACTATGGGTACCAGAGACTGATATACATAATAGATATATATTTAACACCCAGACACAGAACAAACATCTAACTAACTAACAAAAAAAACTAATAAAAACAATAATAATAAATAATAATGAGACTATTAAGCTAACATTAAATAAACCATCACTCGATCAAATGCCATGCCCAGATAAAAAATCTTTGGTGCAGGATTCAAAGGTTGTGTCTTTGGCAATTTGGTTTGCTGATGCCTCATTCTTTAATATTTGTGTTTCAGATGAAAGAAAAGACTGACTACAAGGTGCATATTTTGGTGCAAGGATCCAAACCCAGTGCTCCTTCTGCTTCACCTGCCTCATCGGCCGAGCTGCCGACACCATCGACCAGCACTGCGGAGTGTCCAGACACAGAGGAACCCATCACCACTGAACCTAAATCAGATGATACACCTGATAATGTAGAGAAACCCATCACCATTCAGACAACCACTGCCCCATCCACACCATCATCAGGCCCGGGCATCTACGCATGTCACGCCTGCTCTTTCACCACCACTCGCCTCAACGTACTAATCCTACACAACAAATCACACAGCGTGTCATTCATGCCCTACACACCATCACCATCTAAGAAAAAGCTAGTTGTCAAATCACCCGTTAAATCTACACCCAACACTTCGAAACTTCCCAAGCAACGCAAACCGCGGAAGGAAAAAACAGATAAGCCCGTCAAAACTATTAACAAAAAACGCTTACTGGAAGACAAGATATCTGAAGTGGAAAGCAAGAAGCTGAAGACTGATGAAGAGATAAAAAGCAGCTTGTTGGCGGATTGGGACGACGACGTGGACGATGAGTCTAACGACGAGTCTGCGACGGCAGCGGCACGTTCTCCGGAGGTGCCGCTCGGGGCGCAGTCCCCGGAGGTGCCCCTCGGAGCGGAGTCTCCCGCCGAGCCGACCGTGGCCGAGCTGCCCGCGGCGCAAGTTCCCGTCGAACCCATGCCCCTGCCTGAAAAAAAACCAGCCCCCAACAGCTCACCGTATACCGAGAAACCCGAACCGTCGAGCGATTCTAACAAGTACGAATTTTGTGAGGATGAGGATTGGCCGGTCGAGGCTGACGCGGGCAGAAAGATTCCCCGCGTCAAGAACCCGGTTCGGACTGAGGAGATGAAGAGCATAAGCATCGACGAAGACGACATGGCGAGAGAATTTGCCGAACTGCTCAACAAGACGGCGGTGCCAGAACTGCCTTCAGTGCCTGAACCCTTAAAAGTGGAGGAAAATTTTCCTGAGCCTTCGGTTGCAAAATCTCCCGATAAAAGAATGGACAGTGCGTCTAGCGCCGCGCCAGATGGAGGTGTGGAGGTTCCTCCAACCAAAGCGATATTTAAAACGAAAACATTTTTTCGTAGTCGACACTCCAGAAGCCAGGATGCTATCGGAAAATATGTGGCAGAACAATTGAATAACGTGGAAAAGATGGATATTGCGGATTGTGATCTCAATGGTTCCGATAATGTGTCGTCTCCTGAGGCTAGGGACTCACCACCGATCGAGCACGTCAAGGTAGCTAGGTTAGCGCCAAAAATACAACTAAAGAAAATGAAAGCAGAAGCGCAGTTGCGAGAAAAAGAGAGAAATCGTTTCGAGCCTTCTGCCGATCCGTACAGTCTGTTGTCTGATATAATGGTGCATGATGAAAAGCCTGAGTCGCCTCTCGAAAAAGTCCAAAATAAGGAAAATTCAGACACAATGTCATTTTCGATGTCTTCACATAATGTTCTCAACCCAACATCGGAAACAGTACACCTCTCAGGCAAAGATCATCCAACTGAAGAAATCAATGAGGTGCCCGATACAAACTATGATGCATCTACCGAAGGCGAAGACACATGTGAAACCATTATTGAGGAGAACCATCAAGTGACTGAAGAGTCTGAATCAAGTCAGGAGACATTTGGTATAGAAATAAATCATGAAGAGTGTGAAAAAGCAGAATCAAACCAAGAGATTGTAGAGGAAGTTCAAAACTCTGAAATATTATATCAAGAAAACATAAACAAATCAATTGAAGCTCCTGGCATAAGAGTCCCTGAACAGATGCTGAGTGATACGCCGGAACCTATAGAGCCATTTATTGAAGAAGAGAAATCTGAACAACAAGTCGATTCTATCATTAATGAATCGACAGCATCTGCCGTAGATGCATTGTTGAGTGTCTCCCGAGAGGCAGACAGAGTTACGAGGACTATAAGTGACGATCCACCTGAAGACCTATTTGAAGATGATAATAAAGACGGATCAATCAATAGCGAAATAAATGGCGAAAATAACGACAGTGTAGTGACTGAGGAAGGATCTGAATTAGTTATATATCCTAAAAACGAAAAAGTTGTTATGACTGAAGAGATGGAAAAAGAAACAGACCAAAGTATGTGTTCAGCAAATGAAGAACATTCCCCCATCCTTCAAGAGTCAGAAAATGTTGTGCATCCCGAAAATAAAGACGAAACACCCAGCTACCTGAAAGGTATACATGAAGAAACTGACAAATATATGCTTCCGAAAGATGAGGAAACAATGCCGGCAACTAAAGAAAAACATGACAATGGCGTGCTGTCTACAAACGTGGAAGAAGTATCCACCTTACATGAAAAATCTGACAAATTAGCGTTTGACTATGTTCAAGAACATCATGAAATTCATGAAGAATCAGACAAGGCTGTGTTCCCCGAAAGTGAAGAAATAATGACACATGCAGAATCAAACAAAAGCGCATTCCTTGATAACGAACAAGTACCCGCTATACACGAAGAGACGGGAAACAATGTTTTTCCTGGTAATGAATTACATATTCCCGAAACACACGAAGAATCAGATCATGTTATGATTCACAGCGGGTTCGCTGAAAACGAGGAAGAAATTATCACAACTCAAGAGTCTGAAATAATATCGGAAGAAAGTGTTTATCTTCAAAATGAAGAAGAAATTCCCTCCGTACAAGATGAGATGGAGATACCGATTGACAATAATCCAGATGAATACATCACATCTTCGGAAATATACCAAAATGAGGAGGTCGTTACGACGCTCCACAATATTGAATCGTCGCACGAAAACGAGCGTGAAATTATTGAATCTACTGTAGAAACTGTGCCATCAGAATCGGACCTGCAAATCGCTGAGGCATTGATAAACTTGCCGGCAACAGCTCTTCAAAGCAAAACGCCCACAGAACAGATAGAAAACCATATGACGAATTCCTTTGAATTAGACAATGTTCAGGAAGAAATAATACAAGCATCTGAAGAGGAAACTGTTACCTTAGAGAAGGCAGCTGAAAGTACAAATAAGCTAGAAGAATTCAACCCTAATGATGATTCTGTGAACGTTCGCTTTGAAACAGAACAAGAAAAATGTGAAAACTTGAATGCTGCTCAGTCATTGCTACACATGTCGGAATCAATTGAACATACAATTAGCATCCCTGAAGCCATGGACACCAATAAAACGCCTGAGCCAGTCATACTAAACGTGGAACAAAATAATGGTATAGATAATTCAATAGAACAAAATATGGCTAAGATATCTTCAGAAATTATAAAAGAGCCCGAAAAAGTAAAGAAGCCATTCCTTACTTCCTCATCAAAATTGTTACAAATTCTGGAAGAGCCAAGTAAACCAAGATTTGCTGCCACCAAAATCGCTCCAACGAAACAGATTGTTATGCGTGGAAAGGAAAAGATTCTCAATTTTGACGTAGCCAAGTCGTCATTTAAAAGCAAACCACATTCACCAAATCAGAAAATTATTATTCGTAGGACGACGCCTAGTAAGAATGTACTCAACAACGTAAACGAAGTCCCGAGCCAGGATAAAATAATCTTATCTCGTAGTAATCCGTCGCAGGAGGGCTCATCTGTCCAAAGGTTCACTATTCAAACTTCACCCGATGCGCCCTCTGACGCCAACACTATTATAATTCAACAAAAGATTAGGAAACTATCAAAGCCACCTACTAAAATACAAAAAATAAAACAGCATACTTCACTTGTCGCCCCGGTCAGTGAAAATCAACCTGCCACCGAAACGACGACTGTCGACAGTACTATGTTTGATATCAACTCAATGCCCATAGTTTTGTCAGAGGACCTTATAACTGCAGAAAGTATCGAAAAGATGCCGGTCGTCATGTCCGATGCTAATATCAAGCCTATTGTAACTCAACCCCAGCCGCCTCCGAAACCTGTGAAACCGAAAATGAATATAACAGAAAATGAAAAGATCACAGTCACAAGCGTGCCCAAAAAACAAGAAGTAAAAACGACATTATTGATGAATTCTGTCGGTGAGGTACAAAATAAGTCTACAACTCCAAACATCCTCTCCAAATCCGCCAAGTTACGCGCGGCGAAGCCGATGCTTGTTATCGACAAGACGACTGGAAAGCAAAAGATTATCATGACGAAAGCCGAGACTGTAAAAGATGTTAAACAGATACAAAAGACACCGACCTTGGTGCAAAAGACGCAAACCTTGGTACAAAAAGCTCCAACTTTGATACAAAAGACTCAAACTTTGGTACAAAAGACACCAAATTTGGCACAAAAGACACCAAATTTGGCACAAAAAGCACCAGCTTTGGTCCAAAAGACAACAACCTTGGTTCAGAAGCCACAGACCTTGATTCAAACGACGCCAACTTTGTTACAAAATACGGCAACCTTGATACAAACAACACCAACTTTAATACAAAATGCGCCAACTTTGATACAAGCTGCGCCTCAAATAGCTAAACAATCATCGCAAGCTGAAAAGTTTATTATATTACCAACACAAAACACAACACGCCCTGGTCGAACACAAAAAATAGTGATAGACCCGCAGACCGGTAAGGCCCACATGATCCTCAGCAGAGGTAAAGAAACGTCCACAACTGCAGCTGAAAATAAACCCGTTTCAGCTAAATTAGTACCATCAAAATCTGAAACGAACGCTCCGGGCAATACCGTCATGATCATCACGAACGCACAAGGGGCACAATCGAGAATAGTACTCACTCCAGAGCATGAGAAAATTTTGTTTCCCAATAAACAGCAACAAAAAGGGTCGCAACTGAAAACTATTGCGCATCGTATAACAACAGCGAGTGCACTACCGCAGTTGAAAACTGTTCTAAGCCCTCCCCCCATGAGACAGATCGTTGCGTCCGCGAAGGCGCCGACGAGAATAGTTCCAAAACAAAAGAACGCTATCATCACATCCAAGGGGCAGCTCATAGTCGGAGGCCGCGTGGCGACCACAGCTCAGAACATAGCTCCGATGCCGGAAATAAGACAAGTCCCCAAGCGCTTATCGCAAACCGAACCCAGGAAACTAGTTCAAGCCATCCAGAAGACAAACTCTGAACCAATAATATATCTACAGCAGAAGTCGGGCGCGGTCATGCAACTGACGGCCTCGCAGTTCGAGCAACTGCAGAGGACCGGTCAGATCGTGCAGAAGACGCCGGCACAGCCCGCGCCGGAGAGAGTCATCATCCAGAAGTCGAGGACGATTGTCGAGGCGGGCACCAGTCAGAAATCGAGGGCGAGGAAGACGGCGACGCACTCGCCGACGCCGGCCAAAAAGAGCAAACACCACCACGAGGTCGCCATCGCGCCCGCGCCCCTGCCCGCGCGCCTCTCGCCGCTGCTGCCCGCGCTCACGCCCATCGGAAACCACACCGCGCCCGCGCCTTCCTCCGCGCCCATCTCCCCACCCGCTGCCACCTTCATGCCCGCGCCCGTAGTTTCGACGGCGATCTCCTCGAGCTCCACCTTCTCGGAACTCGACAACTTCGAGGAGATGCTCCCGTCGACCGCTATAGCGCGCCAGCCGGCGCCGGAGCCCGCGCCCCCCGCGCAACTCGTCCCCCCTGCTGCTCCCGCCCCCGCCCCCGCGCCCGCCCCCGAGCCTGCGGCCGCGGCGCTCGCCGACGGGCAGCTGCTGGCGGTGCCCGGAGAGCACTTCGGCGGCCCCGTCGGCTCGTTCTACCTGTGCGTGGAGGAGCAGGGCACGTACACGCCGATCGACAACCGGCCGCTCGTGCTCGAGAACAACCAGCTGATGCCGATGTCGGAGATGGCGCCGCCACAGCCGGAGCGACGCGACATCCTGTCGGCGGCGCTCGCCAACAGCGACGTGTTCCACGCGGACGTGGGCGACGCGCCCGACTTCCGCGACCTCAACGCGAACGTGTCCGTGCACTGCCGCGTGTCGGAGACCAGCACCACGCTGCACCAGCCGATCATGACGCCGCAGGAGCTGCCTCGCTCGAGCGCGGGCGCGGAGCCGGCGCCGCCCGCCTCGCTGGAGGACGGGCTCGCGGTGATCGGCGTGACGCCGCACTCGGTGCCCACCTCGCTGGAGCTGCCGATTACGGTGACGGACCCGCGCATCGCGCCGCGCACGTCGGACCCGCTCGGCGGCGCCGGCTACGGCACCACGCTGATGCCGTCGCCGGGCGCCGAGCTCTGCTACGTGAGCGCGGAGGAGTCGGTCGGCCCGATCTCGATGCCGCTGCTCACCGAGGAGGAGGACGCGGGCGCGGGGGAAGGCCCGGGCGGCAAGTCGATGCCGATCCTCACCGATGACGTCGGCGAGCGCACCGTCTCCTCCGTGGAGTCGGCGCTGGGCTCGCCGGCGTCCCTGGGCGCCGAGCCTGACGACGGCGCGGGGGTTACGTGGACGCGACGCCTCCTAACGCCTTGCTCGGACTCTGACCTATCTGTGGAGATCCCCTTGCAGCCTTCGATTCAACTCTCCGTCGGTGACATTTCCGACCAGACTTAACGGACGGCTTGATTCACTTTCTCTCTCATCACTTCTATAACTTTGTGAACATTATTTATTGAGTTTCTGTGACAGGGATACCGCGACGCGCGATAGCTCTGTCACAGAGTGCACGATACGCGCACTTTCGGAAGGTCAAAATCGTTTTGCCGATATTTTTTCCAAGACGAATTCTGTGCTACACAAAATAAAACCTATTATTGTGATTTCGAAATCGTATTAGTGTTTTGGCTGGCCTGATGCTTTGAATGTGAAATTTTAACTTGTAGCACCTGATTCTTATTTATTCAAATTGGTTTCGCGAAATGTGCAATAGTTTACTCTTAAACGATTTGACCGTGTGATCATGTCATTATTATGAGTTTCTCTTTATTTTTTTTTGGCATTTTGTAAATGGTTGCGAATGATAAGCTTTATGATACATTGAAAGACGGTGCGGTTAAAATCTCTTGTTTATGAAACGCGTTTGAAACGTTGCTTTCTGGTGTAAATAAAATAAAAATAAAATAAATAAATAAATATAAATATTCGTCAGCAGATCCTGCCTGGTAGCTGCTTGTGTCATGCACTTATCATTTAAACTGAAAATATTTAAGGGAAACGTTTTTTTTATTGTATGAAATATTTAGCCGTAAGAATTTACGATTGTAAATTTAAATTTAATTATGATATTGTTGAGTATCTGTAATATATAAAAATAGATTATATAGTATTTTTATAAAATGTAACAGGAAGGGGGGAATAGGTACACAGATTTTGTACAAGGTCGTTGATAGGTTTGTTGCTCACGTTGTTACGAGCTGGAAGGCGCCATCTAAGACGGTCGGTTCATACAAAATCGAACTGAATATTGAATGTATGTATATCGTACTCTTAAGTGTTATGTTAAGTACAATATTGTTGAAGCAATTTTTTTAATTATGGTAAAGCACTTTTTGTTTGAGTGATGTATGTTAAACCTAGGTCGGTCTATAGTCTATTAAAGAAAATGGAGTCTTTAGTAATAACTTCTGTGTAGTTTTAATAAATAAATTTTAATCAATATATTGGTATTATTTGAGTAATAGCAAACAAAACGTATGAAGATAGGCATGTAGCATTAGTAAATACTAACACCCGTATCACAACACGAGAGTGGGCGTAGTGGAAGTTACGGAATAGGCAGGAACTATTGGATGAACAAGGGTAAGTCGAAAATTAGATCTCATAAGTCAATAGACATTTAATCATTTGCATTCCTAGTGACATTTATATAAATCTTAGGAAATAAAATGATGCTAGGAAAATAATATTGCATTGAAGTCAAGGTGTTTATAGGTACATTAATGTTTATTTACAATGCGTTAGAACCTTTTCCTATCGTATCACAACTCAGATGTTTTATAATATTACTACTTTCTACTAAACTACAAACTACGGTAACAATGATTTATAAATTCGTTATTATATGACAAGTTGCATAGAACAACAAAATCTTAATGAATGACACTTAAATCTATAATACTTTATCGAATAAAAGATGCGAAACTATGTTTCGGTAGTACTTTTACATATTTCAAACAACAACCTACAACAGTCAAATTGTTACTATACTTCATAATAATTATAGAGTTACCATTAAAATATTGTACAAATATGCAAAAACTAGTTACATCAGTGGATCTTTCGATGAGGAAGCTTATGATATCACATGATAAAAAGCCTGTATAACTCTGGTCCATTCCTGCTTCATCATGATCCGATTCAAACAGAGGATGAATATAAGCGGTTGGTCGAGTTACTGCAAGGCTTGTCGGGTGGTGTTTGGCAGGAAGAGGCACATCAGACCGCCGCTAGCGAGTAGAACGGCCACGATGAATGTGGGCGCGGGGCAGTAGGAGTCTAGTAACGCTGCGATCACAACGTTGCCTATGATGCCGCCTAACCGAGCCGCGACCATGGAGACCGCTACTCCAGTTGCACTGTAACAAATCAATTAGAAACTTAATGACGAAAGTTCAACCTCGAACAAGGTGACATTTTAGTCCAACCGATAAATAAGCTTTAAGTCCGCTGCTAGTTCCAAAAATTGGTCCTTCGAACCGGATCATCGGCTTCAAGTTAGACATAGGCCAAACTGGGGTACTAAAAAGTACGACCGCCACAACAGTGACAGCAAAAATATTACCGTAAGTTAGTAGGGAAGACCTCGGTGATGAGACAATCGAGCGAAGCGTTGCCGCAGGAGATGACTGAACTGAAGATGGCGCTTACGATCAGATTGTTGGTCTTGTTATACACGAAGTACATGGCGGCTGAGCATGCACCGGCTGAGAATGTTGCGAACACTGAAATAAGAAAGAAGAAGCTAATTAGTTTCGCAGAATTAGGAGAAAATTTTGCTTCATTTTCTGTTCTCTTGCAATCAAAAACGAAGAGTTCATCATCGTCATCATCTTTCTGCCCTTATCACAAATTATGTGAGGTCAGCACAATATCTAAGTATTCTTCTTCCATTCCCTCTATCAGCCGTCATCCCAGCATTCACTCTTTTCTTACCCATATCCACTTTTACACAGTCCATCCATCTTCTCTTTGACCTAACTCTACTCCTGCATCCAACCACATTCATATCTAACAATCTTCTCGTTTCTCATTCATATCTCACTAACGAAGAGTTCGATTATCAGATTTTTTTGCGACATTTGCTCTGTTTGTGTCGATTGTATAATTTTACCTAAGAAGAACTTTCTTCCAAGCCTGTCCATTCCGAGCACAGCAAAGATGTTCGAGGGTATCGCAGCAGCAACCGTGATGAGTGATTCCATGAACACATCGGAGTTGATATGTGCGTCGCAGGCGGACGATTCTGAGTGGGTTCCGTACTTCGTGACGTAAGCTGTGACTTGGCAGATGTCGGCTTCGGCGTTGTCGTGGTCACGGGACCACTCGTCGAAACGGTTAAACATCTCTGGGAACCACATCATCAGGCCGTAATATCTGAAAATCACAGTTTCGTTTAGATCATTGCATTTCTGGGGAGATGAACTGGGCCATTTTTCATGTCTCTGGGTAAAATATTACATACCCGATATGGAATGTAAAGTTGATTGTGATAGAGATCGTAGTAAACTTGAGTATAGGCGGTACGAATAATTGCTTGCTGTGCTCCACAATATCACTGAACATTTTCCTCATCTTCGACTTGGGCGCTTTATTC
Organism: Anticlea derivata; assembly: GCA_947579855.1. Classification (NCBI taxonomy): domain Eukaryota; kingdom Metazoa; phylum Arthropoda; class Insecta; order Lepidoptera; family Geometridae; genus Anticlea; species Anticlea derivata. The sequence goes on along the minus strand of OX388271.1, from coordinate 4,116,412 downwards.
ACGTCTATTTGCTTTTCTGGCTTGCTGTGATAAGATTCTTCGACTATAACCTGCTTGACAGGGTATTCCTCCTTACTGCGGCCGGTGTTCATGAGGTAGATTCCTCGGAACACTTCTAAGGCTTCTTCGTGACGCCCTGAAGATATTAAGAACTTGGGTGATTCTGGCAGGAGGAACAAGAGACCAGCCACCACGAATGAAGGCATTGCCATAACAAGCAGGAAGATGCGCCATGAGTTGTAGACAAAGTAAGGCGTTGTCACACCAATTTCTGAAACAAAAGATCACCATTATAATATATATGAAGATGATGACATATAATATACTTTATAGAGTATAGGAACTATGAGGAACATACCACTAGGAATTATCACCCAGGCTAAACCAGCGACGAACAAGTTGCCGAGAGTCCAGAAGGCGGCCATGAAGCTCAGCATAGCGCCTCGCTTATTCTTTGGCTGGAACTCCGCAAAGTAAGACCAGATTACAGGACCTGACCCTCCAAGCCTGTGAAAACAACGGCATTTTTTATTGACATAGGTACTGCAATAAACTGCCTCGTGAGTGTTGGTTTGGATATCAAAGAGCTTCGTGAGCGTATTATATCTAACCTTATTACATAGTATACTGTGGCGCAAGGGCGTAGCCAGGATTGGCTTTATTTCAAAAGCTCTTTAGGGGGGGAGGGGTTTGGCAGGCAGGCAACGCATTAGCAATGCTCCAGGTGTTGCAGATGTCAATAGGCGACGGTAACCACTTACCATCAGGTGGGCCGTAAGCCTGTTTGCCTCCGTATAACATAAAAAAAAAAAAAAAGCAAGGAAACGCAGTTTAAAAAAAAAAAAAAAATGAAAAAATATTTCAACTCAAGCCTACGAGGGTTCTGGCTAACCCAATAGTTAATACTTCGTCTCCGAAAGAGAATAATAAATTGGGGTGTAAAAAAGCCAGGCAAAGTCATTATCTAGGAAACTCAAAATATGCTGAAATCAGGTTGAACAAAGAGTGGGGATGACTAATAAGTTAGGTACTGACGCGGCACCGTTGATGAACCGGAACACCATGAACAGCTCGAAGTTCTGACTGAAGGAAGACGCGACGATGGCGATGCCGTTGACGATAGAGATGGCTATGAGCACGCGTTTGCGGCCGAGTGAATCCGCCACGGAGCCCCACGCGTATGCGCCCACCATCATACCGATGAAGATTATACTGTTCAGCCATCCCTGAAAACAAAAAAAAAACCTACTTGAACTCTAACAGATAGATAGTTTTCTAGTATATACAAAATTACTCTATGGATAGTTCTCAAAATTCGCACGAAAGTTGCGAGTCATTTTGTCAATACAAATTCGTTTTAAGTATGTCTACCTACCTAACATACTTAATGAGTTTTTACCTAATGAGTTTTTGGAACTTAATAATGGTAAGTAAGAGGTCTGCTTTCTTAGAAACAAGTTTTTGTCATGGTTTAAATATTGCTTACATAGATTTTATTTCGCACAGATAACACTTTCGCTATGAAGACTGACTTTTGTAATCAACTACATGCTTTATGGGACCTAAAAAGCCTTATAAAGCCGTGTTCAAACGGCCTGCAGTATGTCTTCCAAAATATGTTTGACATTTATTTCAGAAGGATCATTTTACTTACGTCCTGTGATTCAAGTCAATCTCAAAGATTGAAATTAAGAGGATACAAAAATCATAATACATTGTCGAGTGGGCGGAGTGAAGAAAGTGACAGCGCTATGTACTGTAATTGAATGCGGAAAGAGATAGCAAGCGTTAGCAGGCGCTCGAAAGTAATCGACGTAAGCGAAATATAAGAAAATATCGATAATCTCAAAAACTATCTATTTTTCTTAAAAAGTGTCTTGGATTTAGGTACTCAATGCTATTGTCTAACAAAATATTTAAAAAAAAGTTATTTTTGTTAGATAGTAGTCTCAAAAAAGTGTTGCAGAGGACCCAACTTTAAAAAATAAATCTATCGAGAAAAGTTTTACCAATCGCGTTTCTGTCTTGGATTTACGTTAGTAAAATGCTCAAGTTATCTTTGTCATAAAAATCAAAACTGTGCGTTTTGATTTTGATATTGAGAAAAAACAATTCAAAAATCCTAAAATAATTAAACCCTCACCATTAAGCCTCACCTTAAGGGCGTGCGATGTAGCTGAACAATACCTCAAGCCCCTAAAGTCAAACTCAAAATTTAATTTATTCAGTACTAACTTGCGCATGCGGCTTCGCTCGCGTGGTACCTTGATAAAAAGTAGCCTTTAGGCTATTCTAGCTAAAGAACTTTATCTATTCCAAGTTTCAACAAAATAGATTGAGGCGTTACGGCGTGATTGAACAGCAAACATCTTGACAAACTTTCGGTTATTATAATATTAATAGGATGTAGGTATGGATGGATAAATGGATATGGATTATTTAAAACGCATGCCGTTTTATTTAGTCTATAAAACAAAAAATTGTGTAAGTACAAATAAACTATACCTACCTGGTGCTATAGTATAACTTTGACTTACTGATTTTGTAAAATTACAACGTAGTAGGGCTATGCTTGATTAACGAAATGAACCGATCGAAATCGACGAATCCTGTCAGTTTCAGTTACCTATGATCACACCCATAATGAATTAACAAGATACTTGCTGATAATTAACTAACTTGATAAATACAATTGCGATAGGTATAAGTATATAATTGACTACCTACTGTAACATTTATATACCAAGTCATACTTCATTGCACAAATTATTACATTTTATACAAAAGGAGGGTTTAATGTCAGGGCATTTTATACCAGCCAACCTTTGAGGTACCTATGCTCGTAGATGCGGTAGTTGGTGTGCGACCTAATTATAAAAAGGTTACATAGTTACTTTATTTGTTGTATTTTAATGTCTCCGTCATCAGAATGACGCTGTCTTTAGGTAGCAGTCTTGAAGAATTTCTCGTACTAACGTTGAATAGGTAATTAGTTTAGAGCCAGTAACATGTTATGTAGGTAAGTATAATAAAAACAGCTACATTTAAAAATAAATAAAAATTAACTACCTTTTGATTTTGATCACGCTTATCGGTAGTAGGTATTATTTATTGTTATATTTTTGTTTTACTATTGTTTTTAAAAAAGGGAAAAGGCCCATAGATTACCACGATGTAAGATGCTCCTAAGCCTTCTCCGTCCACCGACTTGGAATAGATTGGGTGACAATTGGTGGGCCATTCTAGAATCTTTATTCTCTAACGGTTGTCGGTTCTGCGAACTATATGGCCTGCCTACTGCCGCAGTTAATACTGGTACCTACTACTACCCATTAGTATGGTACATTATGTATAATGAAAGACCGTGTATAATTAAGTAGGTATCTATACTTACTTTGGTCTGTGTTGTGAGGTCTAAGTCGCACTGCGCAGAGGGGAGGATGAAAGACATCGATATGACGTCCATCTCCTCTGAGGTGCTGACGAGGCCGCACACGGCCAGCAGCAGGTAGTGGAAGCGTCCATATCCTGAAGGAAACAAAATATATGCCAGTATCAGTAAAGGATTTAAATTATTCTACATTTAACCCTGGTATTGGCCATGGTGGCCCCGTGGATTTCGTAAGAGGCGACTAAGGGAGAAAAGCTACCTGAAAATTACGAAATCATTGAAACTTTAATATGTAGGTTTTGTATTTCAAATATTTCTATTTTCGTTGAATCCCAAAAACAATATGGCCTACGTTTTAAAAAAATCGTTATAGAATATGTACAAACAAAACTCTTTCATAAGATACCCCACGTCATGTTTTTTAAATTACTTTTTTAAACCCCCTTTTGAACCCCTTATCTTAGTAACCCCTTGGCCGATTTAACTCATATTCTTACCAGAAAATCTTGATAGTAGACCTACCTACAACCTGTTGACCTAAATTCAATGAAGATCGGATTGGGGGTTAGCTATGCTCTAACAAATAAACAAACAACGCCGATTCGTCCAAGTTGTTTGAGAGATATTCGCTCGCTTCGCTTGCTTGATCAATTAATCTGTCAGGCTGCAATAGTAAACAACATAATAAGTGTCAGTTTTCACTACGAACTTCTCAAATAACTGCGCAAAAGTTCCTCAATGGTATCTCAAGTTGCAGGTCGCATGATTTCGATAAATATGTTGTTTTGGCGATGACCTGACACGAGGCAGGTTCTTAGAACCGCCTTGTTTACACCGAGGGACTACCATCGGAATGCAACGTGAGCACTACTCATTCATGAGTCGTGAGTTGGGCGTGGCCAGGATGGGGTGACAATCAAATAAACATGTAAACAAATATTGTGCAATAAAGGAGTCTCTACGAGGCGCACTTTACCTAATCCTTTCACTACACTGATTATTTCACCGACAACGGTCATAGACCCAGGGTCACCATACCTCGACCTGATTACTGACCTAATACAGCATGACCAAGAAAGAATCAGTAGCACGACAAGAAAGCAAGCAAATGATTCGAATTCAATGAAAAGACGGTGTAATGCCCTGTGCTACGCCCTTGTAGGCATCTTCCGTTATTGCATTAGGTCTACATCGTTCATTAAACATTTGCCAACACAAAGACGCATCATTGGGCGATATCGTGCGCACGATTAACTAATAAAATGTTTATAGTCACCGTATCAGTGAATGTTGTGGTTTGTTTTGTTGCGAAAATTCTTTAGGTTAATGCTTTGCCTTGATGAACGATGAAAACTGAACCATGCCTCAAGGCGGAGGTGTTAAATTAAATTGGCTTGATAGCAACAGCAATAAATGTTGCCATATGTATAGGTATGTCTGCATTTTTTGTATAGCATCCTTGCTAATATTATAAATGCGAAAGTGTGTTTGTTTTTTGGTTGGTTGGTTTGTTCTTTCACGCTGTAGGTGGCATAGGTTTGACTTTAAAAAAATCTCTTGTGATTTCTATGAAAAAAGACAGATTAAAGTTTGATCGATCGGTAATATTTAAGTGTTTTTCTCAGTTCGATTCCCGCTGCGGGACAAGTGTTTGCATGATCTTCAAATATTTGTTTCGGGTCTGGGTGTCGTACCTACCATGGTGCCTACTCGTAGTTTCTGATACGACACAGGGAATCCTAGTGTGGGGTCAGGACTATGTATGTTGGGTGTTATTAAGGTTTAATTTCTTACCTGTTAGTTCGATAGCCCTTTCGAAGTCAGCCTTTTCCGAGTTCGAGCCCTTTTCTGGGTCGCCCTTGACTTTCGTCTTCAGCGAAGGTACTGCGACGCCTTGAAACAAAAAAAAACAAAAATATTCAAAGACTTGTTGATATTTAAGTTATGATTGTTGGGTGTGGGGTTTATTCGTAGGTATGCTGCGATTACTAGATTTACTAGGTATCTCGGATTTCTTCTTTCAAAACACGTAGAGTCGCCTTCACTAACAAAATGTACCTACCATAACATAACCTTTATTATTACATGTCATCATTTGTAAAATTATGCCACAATAAAGATGAAGCTGATTGGTAGGTTGTAGTAAAATTGATAATTAAGTTTTAAAAATAAAAAAAAAACCGACAAGTGACTGAAGACTTTTCTAGTGACCATAAACACCAATGAAAGTCACAGGATAGCACAATTACGCAATTCCGTTCACTTGGATGGCATATTTTTTGTTATTTTGATTTAAAAACCAAACTATTGATTAACCGATTTTGATGAAGTCTACAAGGTGATTCATAATATGTATGCCATCCGGAAAGGGGCTTATTCTACACCCAATTGGCAATAAAGTTTATTCTACGACTTTTGGAAATTGGACATTTTTCATTGAAAAAACTCTATGCGAAACTATCGAACTATCGAACTCTATCAGCTGTTTTGGGGACAATTCAGGTCAAACTCAATGAATCAGCTGTTTTCGGTAGCAATCTTGATTCCGAACTTCTTGTACGTTTAGTTATTCGTTCTAAAGATGATAAAAATACCAAAAACTCATTTGAGAAAAATTAAAATTTCCCATTTCATTGTTGTGCACATATACCCACTATTTTTATCAGCTCTCTCTAGCCTCAAAGGTTTGCTGGAAGAAAACTCTTTGTAGGGTTAAGCTCGCCTTTGTACATGCCTGTATTTTTATGTGTACAATAATGAATTAAAGAATAAAATATTAATGTTTTTTTTCGCTAAAATTATTTATTTTCGTTGATAGAATAACCCCCTTTCGGGATGGTATACATGTTATGAATCACCTTATATAGAACCAATTTGAAAGAAAATCATTTCTTACACTTAGGAACACAACACTATTTGAAACTAAGTGTTATTTGGCTGCGATTTTCTGTAAGGTAGTTTTCAGGCGGACTGCTCCAATTTAGAAAAGAGAAAGAAAATCTCGCCCTGTGCCACACCTCCTCCAAAAGTCGATTAAAAATGGTTCAAGTTGATTAGCCATCAACTTTACAAGTTCTTATTTATTAATTTAAGTTCAATTGCTTGCTGCGTACATTAGTAACCAACGCGTCCAGCAAGCCAGTATTTAAATTGCACTATTAAATTAAATCTTGAGTTTTTGCAGTGTACATCTTAATATTTTAAAGGTATGCCATAGTAGGTAATATATTCCATTTTGAAAACAATGAAATGTATCCATCTAAGGGCGGGCAACTGTACCTTGTACGTATCTTTTTTCAGATGAAAAGTTACATGTATTTTGTGGCGAAATACTTTACCAAAACATGGTGCTATTTTTAGCGATGCAAGATTGACTGCTGGATTTACATAAGCTTAGCAAACACTTTCGTCAAAATTTCCGACTAATACACCATTTACGACGTGTTCATACATATCTACTGGTTAAAGTCAATTTTGAGTATGACTTTTAAGGGGCTTGCTATATCGTACGCCCTCAAATGTCAAATTCAAAACGCTTAAAACGATGGAGGAAAAAAAAGTGAGGCGATGGGTCAACCTATCACTCTGATACTCACTACTGAAATACTTGGGCATTTTCCAAAATGTTTGAACGTGCCTCTGTCTACCCCTAAGACAGCTTCAAGGATCAGATCGCCTGGAGATCAGGGAGATTGTCTACCATACTTGGGGATAAAAGTCGTAAGCCAATTTTTTTTTTTTTTTTTACTAACAGCTACCTACCTACTATGTGAGCATAATCTTTCCGATTAGGTATTGTAATAGTTAACAAGCACGGTTACATTAAGGGTATTACAGGTAGGTATAATACCTATGTTATAACACCTTGATGGAAGTGGTACCAGGAAGGAAGTAAGTACCTAGGTACCTTATAGTGACGCAATGCTGTCGGTTGCACTGGACATGAAATAATAATCGCTTGATCTCGTTCTTGTACTAGTGAGCCATTCTTCGCATACTTTACGTAAGTAGGTACTATTAATACCTTGGTAGTACTATGTACACCATTAATCTTGATGCCTTTAGCGGGTCATTATCATTATTAGCCTGTAGAGTCCACAGATGGATGGACATATGCCTACCCCAAAGAGTTCCTTGACGAATGGTCTTGGGCCTTTTGCACCCACCGACTTCCCGCAACATTCACAATGTCATCGGTCCATCGAGTGGGGGACATGCTTAAAACGGTGCAGGAAAACATCTTGAGAAACCAATACATAAGTAGGTATTCTTATAAGCGGCGATATTCTCGAAACATGTATGCAATACTCTCTAATTATGTATTTGTCAAAATGTTTGGACGTGCCTCCGACTACCCTCCTTAAATATATTCAAGGATCTGTAAGGCTACTTTAGAACATCGGAAAGATTCCGATCGAAACGTCATCTTTTGTCAACTTAGCTCTAACCATTTTCGAATGAACGTCACCGATGTTTTGAGCTGTGTTGAGAAAAACTGACGTTTCCGATCGAAAATCTTTTCGTTGTTTTAAAATGGTACTGCTGATCCACCTGGAGATTTTAGAGGTTGCGTCTACCAACTTTAACTAAACTTTTGTTGCTTGGGGATAAAAGTCGTGAAGCACGGCTTCATACGGCGTACGATGATATATCGCACGCCTTATGAACACGGCGTGAGGCCATATATATTTTATTTTTTACATAGTTATTTTTCTTTTCGTAATGTCTATGGTGCTCATTCATCATCATCATCATTTCAGCCGTTCGACGTCCACTGCTGAACATGGCCTCCCCTTTCAGACAGAGCAAATTCCTTATCATGTGGGGGGATTTGCCCATACTCACCACGCTGGGCATGGTGCTCATTGCCAGGCTTGAATCCTGAATTCAACTTACCAAGCTCGGCAGCTTTAGAACCTGGGCCGTTCAATTGAAGGTCACTTTTTACATCACAATCTGGAACAAGAAGATTTAGGGTAAATACTCATAGCTTAGCTAGGATTATATTTGTAAAATGCGAAAAACCAATTTAATTCATCATGTCAGCCGTAGGACGTCCACTGCTGAACATCGCCTCCCCTACAGATTTCCAGAGAGAATTTCTATCATGTGAAGATTTGCACATACCTACTCATCACGTTGGGTTTGCTAGAGTATCTTTGTGAAAATAGGGGACGCTGCTGCTCAACCCTAGCTTTTTCCCTTAGGTACCTATTAGCCTTTTACGTGATCCACGGGTAGGTAGGTATGGAGAAGCCTATTCTTCAGCCGGGGCCACCACGGCCAACAATTTCATTAAAAACAAAAAAAGATTGATGACTTAGATATCACCAAAACTATGATGCAATCGATTCAATATGAAGATATTTTAATACAAGAAATAAAGTTAGCGTACATTTTGTAACTTTACTATTATGTAAAAAATCCTCGCTTATTTGATTCTACTTTCGATTATAAACAAGTGCGATAGTGTGCATTTCAAAAATAGCCCTGTATGTATACATACAATAGTAACTAGGTAAACATGTATGCACGAACTTGTAATTTGGTCCAGAGAGATATTTCCATATTCATTTTTAGCAAGAATAAAAATATTCTTAATGGCCAAGGGCATCGGAAAATAACACAAACAAACCAGTACTACGGCAATTCTCAGGAAACTCAAAGTGAGTTTCACACCAAGCCGTTAAACATCGCGGCTACCGTACCCGCTTGAGGACGTATTACGTAGGTAAATAAATCAATGAGCATTTGATAGATAGATAGAAAATTCTTTATTGCACATAAAAATAGTACAAAGGCGAACTTAATGCTAAAAAGCATTATCAGCATATAGCATAAGCATAGCATTAAGTGTTTGTGGACAGAAGATGTGAAGTTAGTGCACAGGAGAGGGAACAATGAGATCATAAAAACGAAAATAAAAGGAGTTATGATGCTAATTACTTACTAAAATTTTGAGAGAAATAGGATTTTTAACACATACTAGTTTAAAAATAAATAAGTTCAATACATAAATCTATAGATACCATAATAAATACATATGCATACCAATAAAATATTATAAATAAGAAAACAAATGCTCATTTACCTACCTACCTAGACCATACCATAGACCTACCTAGGAGATAAACAGTAGATACCTACCTAGAAGAAATAAGGCACAGAAATAGGTACCTACTCTGTTAGAATGTACTGTATCTACGGTAGGCATTTAATCTACATCAAACTTTAAACTTCAATAATCACTCATAGAAAATCAAACTACATATATTTTGTTGAATTTTTCCTTTTACAACGTTAATAATCGAGTTGGAACATATTCGGTCCCAAGTCTTTTTGTCATTTAAATAGTCGGATATTTTGTAATAAAATTGAATCCAGAGTTTGCATTTAATTTCATTTTAAATTTGCTAATTGTTATGAATACTTGCTCCAATTGTTAGTTGTGATTCCGTCTTCATAAACTAAGAGGAATACTAAAATAAAAAATTTATTTGCAAAAAATCGCCACAAAAAAGATGAAAAACTAACTTTAATGAAAAACTAATTCAGATTATCGTAGGGACCATTAATCACACAACTATTATTAGTAACTTTTGTGTCAGCATTCGGGAGCAAATTTCAAAGCAGAAATTTCAACTTCTGGCTAGGAAAGGAAAGTGTGAACCAGTTTAGTTTTTAACCGGTTACTAGAACTCCGTACCATATGCAGAAACACCCTTGAACGATACAAGATACAACGAACAGCTGTAGGTATGTACACAGAAAGAACGCGGCACCTCATTAATCAAAATAAATGCGGATTTCATAGTTTTAAGTCTTTTCTTGATTTGTTTTTAGATAATTAAGTTTAAGACGCCAAAACAGTTGATTAGGTAGGTATTGCATTCAAATGTAAAATGTCGAATTTCCAATTGGGAGTCGGGATAGTAAATTATGAATTAGGTATCATATAGAATACTAGTTGTCCCGCTCGCGACTTCGTCCGCGTTTGTTTATTTGTACCAACCTAGACTATAACCTACCATTATCCATGCCGCTATTTCCCTACTTCATACTACTTCTACCTACCATCACCGTCCCGTCACCGTGCAGTCACTGTCCCATCACTATCCAGTCACTGTCCCGTCACCGTCCCGTCACAGTCTCATCACCGTTCCGTCACCGTCCGGTCACTGTCCTGTTACCGTCACCATCAACATCACCGTTACCGTCACTGTCATGGTCTTATTCTTTTTGTTATTTATGTGACATGAATCCCGATTTTTATGTCTCTAACTTGAAAAACATAGGACTTTCATACAACCGTTCAACCCCCCATTTCACCCCTTTAGGAATTGAATTTTGCAAAATCCGTTCTTATTGCACGGTAACATCTTTTAAAGAATGTCTGTGTCAAATTTCAGACTCCTCAGCCTAGTAGTTTCCGAGCTTTCGTGATGGGTCTGTCAGTACGTACAGTACGAGTGGATTACTCCTTTGTATATATAGATGCTATAACTCATCAGGGTGGTCAACTTTATACTGTCCGAGAATACCTAAATAATATTGCTTTAGTCATAGTATAGCCATAGCTTTTGTCTGTCGGTACTCACTGTGAGGTTTCTTGGGCCCGGGGTCAGTTTCTACCATCCTATGCGGGCGGGCGTCTGATTGTGGCGGTTTGCGGACTCAAAAAGAAAACTCAATGGATCGCTAGTCGCTTCCAACGGCGTTCGGCTCGTCTGTAACAAAAGAAAACGGGTTCAAAATCTTCGGAAACACAATTCTATGGCAGTTCATTATCAGCCTATAGAAGTGCACTGCTAGACGGCCTCTCCCTAAAGATTTCCATGATGAATGGTCTTTAGCCTTTTCCATCCACCGACTTCCCGCAACCTGCTATCATCAGTGATTATTTTAGTCACGATTTGCCGCCCCTAATATCTGGCCGCCCTAGGCCCGGGCCTACTGGGCCTTAGGGCAAATCCGCCACTGGTACCTACTGCCTAAACGAATACACACCACTACGTCATTTAGTAATACCGTATGGCTTACTAAACATACTTTGGTTTTCTGCATGGGTCCCTTGAATCAACCAGCTTAGATAAATACGCAGGTATTTTTCAGGAATCATTGACATGACAGCTTTCAAGAACATTATTGATGGAAGGAATACGAGGAAGAGGAAGACTATGAATACCTAAGTTACATGAGTCAGATAAAAGAGAAGCCGTCATGTGATATAAAGAGTTGAAAGAGCTTGCATTGGAAAGATCAGTAAAGGAGGAAATTGCACCAGTATACCGACAAGAGCTAAGCTCTTTTAAATAATAATTATAAACTGGACAAACATTTGTGTGATAAACACAGATGTTTGTTCTGTGTCTGGGTGTTAAATATTGATCTATTATATATATATCAGTCTCTGGTACCCATAGTACAGGCTATGCCTAGTTTGGGATCAGTTGACCATGTGAATATGTCCGGAATATTTATTTATTTTTTTATTTAAACTCATGCGTATACTTTTGTGAGTTTACGAAATACTTCACGAAGGCAACTTTCGAGCTAAGGGTTGTGCAATACCTAGTCGTAACTAGCACCTTTTAGTTCGAGCCATTGGACTTAGTAATTAAATGAACACGATTTGCGTGTTACAGGCGATCTCTAATGACACTAAGTATTTGTGCTGGATAGAGGAACCTGTTTTTTCGCATATAATATTGTCGTAAAGATTATGTATTAGACCGTTGTGACCCCGGCTGAAGAATAGGCTCCTCCATATCTACTAGTGCTATAGCTCGCAGAACCGACAACAAAGGTTCTTGAATTGTGAACAGATAGGGACTTGGAGTATTTGCAAGAGAGATTAAATGTGTCGGTAGCAGGTTATATATATTAGGTTATTATAGGTTATATTAGGTTATTCCGGACCAGACACTAAACTCCAGACATAGAATGAAAATTACGCCTGTCGGAGCGCACTTCAAATGTTCTATATCCGTACAACTTTATAGCTTTAACATTGAAAAAACCAGAATAAGCGTCGTAAACGCAAATGGAAACCTCTCCTGGTATTTTTCCAGACTGCCTAAACATTATTTTTGTATACATTATGATCTATCTAAACATGAGTTTCTGGATGGTGGAATCAGCCGATCAAAAAGTGTTTTCCCGTAAGCCCCTTCGTCCATGACGCTACGCAAAAGTGACGGAACTCATTAGAAACTAGAGTTGCGGACTGATTGGAAACTCTGACTCGTCCACGGCGCTACTGGAATTTCCTGAAACTCAGTCACTCAGTACACGATTTTATGTAAACAAAGTTTTGAAAACGAAAATAATTAACATGACTAGTGATAATTCGAGCGATGACACGGAATTATTACTTCTCCAGTCACATAGACGTCAGAATCACTTATAATTACTGTTTATTCGTTCATTTTTCACACAGTTTCTCGAAACCAGTCGCCTGGCGACCAGCATGTCGAGTCGCCAGGAGACTAGTTACAAACGCGTTCCCTTTGAGTAGCGCCGTGGACGGACGCGCATTGAAATACTAGTGCTATCGCAGTCAGGCAACTCATAAGTGACTACAGTTTCAGTCGCGTTCCTTTTGAGTCGCGCCGTGGACGAAGGGGCTAACACTTTAGATTCACTACAAAGTGATTTATCAATCAATCAAATTTGTTAGCTTGATTAAAAAAAACTGTTCTGCAATCAAACAAAACGTTTGCGGACTTTTTAGCGGGAAACAAAATGATTGCGTCAAAAGGTCATTTGAAGTTTTCGACACCAACTCAAAACTAAAACTTCTTAAAACTGAAATTGACTTGACGGTGATTTGACCAGGACTTTGTGGTAAGGCCTAAGATGCCATCGCCAGCCTAAAAGGAAAAAACATTAAAAAAACTTTGCTTATAACCTCTTACTCCTGTGAGATAGACTAAATATTCTTAAACAGACAGGCTTCGTCGCGGCTAATAATCTTGATATTAGTCATAATTAAAGTAACAAAAGTACTTGTCAAACAGGTTTTTCAACAAAATTAAGTCGTTGCAATAACTTCGACAACTACCAATAAAAAACCAATAAAAAGCTTAATTAAAACTTAATTAAAACAATAAAACATAACTTGGCACGTGTTGGAGGATAACAACGAACGTCCTTTGAAAACTGGGTGAATGAGTATCGATTGATAAAGAAATTGTAATTAATGTTCCTTTTGCAAAGGATCCTGTCAAACCGTTTTAACTTTTTGTTATCATCACGTTCTAATTGGTGTCCTACTTATTAACGACAGCATTTTAAGTAAAACTGCCGTGTTGGCCGGTATATATATACATCGGAAAATAATGAATCTATTTATCACGCGAGCGAATCCGCGGTTGTAAGTCGGGTTAGTTACATCATTTATAACAAGAACGGTTGACAGATTTCGATGAAACTTCGAATATGTATATTTACCTAGAAAAGCATATTGGCTACTTTTTATGTAGGTAACACGCGAGCGAAACCGCAGGCGCAAGCGAGTTATTGTATAAATATTCATTTAAGTACGCTAATGTGACAGATTTCAATAAACAATATCTAAGTTAATGGTGACCCCATCACGTCAAATTAGCAAATCTGAACAGGGTTCAGTAAAACAAATTAAAACGCACTATCGTGTAACACGCTCAGAATATTGTATTCTGAGGTAGGTAACACGATATACCGCGTGCTTTGTATATATATATATATATATATATATATATACAATAGCATCATCATCATCAGCCTGTAGAAGTCCACTGCTGGACATAGGCCTCCCCCAAAGAGTTCCATGACGAACGGTCTTGAGCCTTCTCAATCCAACGACTTCCCGCAAACTTCACAATGTCGTTGGTCCTTCGGGTGGGGGGCCTTCCAACACTAAGTCGCCCGGTTCGTGGTCGCCATTCGAGAATCTTTACTCCCCAACGGTTGTCGGTTCTGCGAGCTATATGGCCGGCCCACTGCCACTTCAACTTGCTAATTCTGAGAGCTATGTCGGTGACCTTAGTTCTTCTACCATATAATACAATAATACAATATATATACTTGAAAACCTAAGTACCTACTTACCTACACTAACAAGGTCATTCAAGGTGATTCATATGTATCCCGAAAAAGGCTACAACATTCATCATTGAAAAAAACCATGCAAAAACCAGATGTTTTGGGGTCAAATCAGTTCAAACTCAATTATTCAGCTGTTTTAGGTAACAATCTTCATGGCGAACTTCTCGTACTTTTAATAATTAATTATAATGATGACGAAAAGACCAAAAACAGCTATTTGAAATAGATCGGGAACAAAACTGAAAAAAAATTTGCGTTTTGATAGTTTTCTATAGATCGCTAATGAAATAAATATTCCGGACATATCACACACGGTCAATTGATCCCAAACTAGGCATAGCCTGTACTATGTATGGGTAGAGATACATATATTTAACACCCAGACACAGAACAAACATCTGTGTTAGTCACAAATGTTTGTCCAGTGTGGGAATCGAACCCCAGTGACCTCTAGCGCAGAGGGCAGAGTTAGTACCAACTGAGCTATGAGGCCAGTCAAATTTGTCTTTATATTTGTTAATTGAATAGGCCCCTTCGGGATATATAAGTTGCTAGACATTTATAGAGTGCCATAGAGCGTGACCTATCTCTAAAGTGCTCCGGAGGAAAGGACAATTCTTTTGAAAGGACAGTTTGAGCCATTTCCGAAGGCGTGGAAAGGATAATTATATATATATATATTTATATATATTCCGGACATATCACACACGATCAACTGATCCCAAACAAGGCATAGCCTGTACTATGGGTACCGTACCAGAGACTGATATACATAAGAGACCTGTAAATGATCTTTACCAATAAATGCTTATGACTTATGACCTCTAGCGCAGAAGGCAGAGTGACTACCAACTGAGCTATGAAGCCAGTCAATTCTTTTGAAAGGACAGTTTGAGCCATTTCCGAAGGCGTGGAAAGGACAATTCTTTTGAAAGGACAGTTTGTGATGCCTTTTCAGAAGGCGCACGGGACACCATCACGCAAAATACGTTTCAGAAAAATACTGCGTTCGGTGTTTCGATTCGGTTTAAACCAGTATAATAACAAGTACTGTGACCTGACGAGCGTAACAATGGGCGGGAAGTAGCCGTCAGCGACGCTTTGTATCCCGCGGTCTTAGATTCAGCGACGCATACGAAGATAATTTGTATATACTTTTAAGATGATTGAATGATCCCTACTGCAGAAATGGCTTTCGGCGGTAAAGGACAATTTTCTTGCGGCGGAAAATTGTCATCATATCCATATCGCACCTGATTTTATGCTAGTCCTAAGTCCAGTCTACATAGATATCAAACAAACCACAAAGGTGTTGTTTCGTAAATAATTTATAAGCAGGTTCTCCTGTGAACTATCTATAATTGTATAAATAACTAGCCGACGTGGTTTTAACTCGCGTAGAGTACCTAAGTATTGTTAGGGGCATCAAGAATGATTGCATTCCTTGCACCCTATTAAGGGATATTTGAAAAAACAGCTCAAAAGCAAATCAAACCATGCGTTAAACATTTCCCGTACAAACTTAACATCTAAGACAAACCTATCTTGGTTTTTTAGATTTATAAAACATATACTGTAACTATTGTCTAAGAATAAAAAAAATAAAATAAAAAATAACAACACCTTTGAGAGATAGTTTGGAAAAATACTAGTATTATGCTTTTAAAAATATTAAACTTTTATCATTAGTACCTACTGAAGAATATGCAGAGTTTCAAGAAATTGGATCACCCGTTAAAATGCTCCTATAATACAACTTTTCATACAATCAAGATTTAGCCCTTTTCACCCACTTATGAGGTAGAATTTCCCAAATTATTATCTAAGTACACGTGAGAACCTGTAATTGGCTCTACAAAGCTAAAAAAATGTTCAATCGATGTAAAAAAGCTGTTGGTTCTCCAACTAAATACAAAATAAATATGAGGAATATACCTACCCTCCAAGTTTCATGCTTCTAGGACTTATGTTTAAGGCTGTGTTGATATTTCAGTCAGTCAGTAACGTAAGAGTAATAATTAAATTATCTACAATAGGTTTTGAACAGCAACAGGTATGACTATGAAACTACAACATAACTTTGAAAAAAATCGGGTGGGTTACTAGCTTGCAGGAAAAAAATAACAAAGGATTCGGTCACAAAGAGTCTACAATTGACTAAGCCACATTATGTGTAACTGATGATCCATTTTCATGGCATTGCGCATGACCCAAACATTTATTTATATGCAAAGATAGAGATACTTACAACATCTATAAATAATTGGTGATACAATTCGATTTATATTATTTATAGGCCGTGGTGGCCCCGGCTAAAGAATAGGCCCCTCCATATCTCTATCCCTCATATGTCCCTCATTTTAAAAACGATAGCTCTAACCGCGCTCGCCAACCCGCATGCCCAGCGTGGTGAGTATGGGCAAAACACCCCCACATGATAAGGAATTTGCTTTGTCTGTGGGGGGGGGGGGGGCATGTTCAGCAGTGAACGTCGTATGGCTGAAATGATGATACAATTCGATTTACCTAAATGGCAAGCATTGAATTTAGTCACACTGACGAATTATTTTTTCTTTTAATAATGAAAATCTAAATTTTCTTGCATTTGAGATAGTGCAGCCATCGTAAGCGCTACTCTAATCCACTTAAATTTAACGACACTGACAGGTATTTGAAAATGCACGAGTCGAGGCACTAATCTATCTGCCACAAACCGTTAAATCTACAATCAGCCAAGCACTAAGTATTTATATTTGTATAGTTATATGCTTTTCAACCCAAGACGGTCAATTTCCAATTTTTAACCCGTGCGCGGCTTCGATCGCCTTATACCCGGACGATCATCATCATCATTTCAGCCGTGCTTGATGTTGATATTGATCATCTTTCATTTAAAAAAAAACAACAAAGTTTGCTTTTGTTTAGTTTTTCAGTTCTAATTATTCGACCTTGTCATAAAAGTAGAACAACTTTAAATAATGTTTACTCAATCGCGTGTCTGATTCACTGAATAGATAAATAGCACCGGTACTACTGTAAGGTAGGTAATATTGTAAGCTTCAATAAGCAACATTTGGCTTTTTGAACAACTCATCCGATTCCTCGATTTTATGGGATATTATTAAAATAAATCACAAATTAAATTTCTTTGGACGCATGTTTCGATTTGTTTATGATAACATATTAGGTTAGAAAATATTAGATAAAAATATATAACTAAGACTTATCTTAGTAAATTTAGCCGTAGCTAAATTCTATTTATATGAAAATAGGTAGTTAACCAAAAACATTTAAAATTTTCGGTGATCAAAAGAATCGAGTGATTATGAATAAGGGGGTTAGTAGATAGTTTTCATATTAATCATAATAAAACTATTTGTTATGTAAACAGTGTAATGTGTTTTGATAGCTGCACAGTGCCTGCACGGAGAAAAGAACGTAATTAACTATCTAATTATGTAGAATGTTACAATAAGCTAAACCTTACTTCGTTAACTGAATCAGTAACAAACAATTTAATCGCACTAGAAATAACATTAGCAAGGAAACAATTGTTTATAATTGAGTATAAGGTTCATACAGACAATTATTAGTGTTGTCGTTTTAAACTAGATGTCGCTAGTAAAAAGTGCATGATTCTAGAACGCGCTATCGATGCGTTTCGGCTCCCGATGGTGATTACTGAGAGGATTTTGAATTAAGGTTAGTTATACGGTGTAAGCAAGTGTTTCTATTACAAACCACGAAAGTGCATTAGGCAAGTGAACACAATAACTTTGGGGGAAAATGTATGGATAAAAGGAATACCCTGAAAGAACCCCGTAAGGCATACGAACTGATAACAAAATAGCGAGCGCGCGTTGATGTCTTTTTAAGGAATTATAACTGCTCCCTATGGACTACCCATAAAAAAGATTTCAACGCGCTATTTTGGTTGAAACTTGTCAGCTTTCCTTTAAACTTCAAACTGACTGGCCTCATAGCTCAGCTGGTAGTAACTCTGCCTTCTGCGCTAGAGGTCGCGGGTTCGATTCCCGCTCTGGACAAACATTTGTGTGATGAACAAAGATGTTTGTTCTGTGTCTGGGTGTTAAATATTAATCTATTATGTATATCAGTCTCTGGTACCCATAGTACAGGCTATGCCTAGTTTGGGATCAGTTGACCGTGTGTGATATGTCCGGAATATTTATTTATTTATTTATTAACTTTTTTTATACCTACAACTAAGGTGGCAAACAAGCATACGGGCCACCTGTTGGTAAGGGGTTACCGTAGCCTATAAGCGATTACAATACGAGAGGCATCACGCACGCGTTGTACCCCGAACCCTAAAGTGCTTGCTTATTGAAATCTCATGGATCATTTTGAAACTTAATAAATCTATACTTTTATAGTGAAAACACACACGAAAGAAATACTTTGAATGGCTAGAGCATTCCCGTCTCTAGGGGAAGGTTACGGGTTCAAATCCCCTGTTCTTTGCGACCTAGCCGTAGTTTCTGATATCCACGACACGGAATCATACTATAGAAATATCCATTTATCCTAGTAAAGAAATATACTAGTGTGGGGTCAGGACTCAGGACTCATAAGAATGCTGCTGTTAGTTATTTGAATTTAAACAAATCACTTGCGCGGTGTTCAGATAAAAAAAGTAGCTTGTGTCCTTTCTCAGGGCTTTCTCTAAACGAAATTTCATCAAAATCGTTTCATCAATCACGCCGTTTTGTCATGAAAACGTTTCAAACAGACAGAGAGACGAATTCCTTGCGCATTTATAGTAGGTGAAGTGTGAAGTGAAGTGTTATTGGTTTTTTATACGATGTTTACAAAAATAATGAATACCTTCCTAATTTGTACTCATCAGTACAAATAATATGACGTTTGTGAAATTCGTCCTTTGTACCCTAATTATTTAAGAGCCAATTTCAAATAAGGATTTTTCTGTTTCTTTAAAAAATAATGCGCAAGATAATTAAAAGCACTATGCCTATTTTTGGGACTTTTGGGGGTAATTTGTAAAGCTTATTTAGCATGACCGTAATTTTGTGTTCAATTGTCGACGTTTTTAATGTTAGAATAGAGTAGGAAATTGCTGTAGTTATCATAATTAGGGCTCTATTATACCGTTGACTATTATTTAACTGAATGTAAACAAAACTTACCGAAAGCGTAGCGTTGAGACCGGTAGAGGTAGAGCTGAGGTTGTACTTATAATTTTCTAGTAAACTATTAGCAATAAGTTCCAAATGCGAGCATGATTTGCTAACATATGCACGTCCAAATATTTTTTGTCACAAACAGTCGTTCAAACTCGCGTCAAATAACACTTTTCTGACACATTTCACTTCACTCGCTGCCCCTAACATTCGCGCAAGATAGTTTAAATAATGCAAAATTATATAGCACAAACCTGAACTCCGGCGAACTTAACGATGAGAATTATTTATTATTCACGCGATGTTTTTTTTTTTATATTCTGAATGGAGCGTGCGTTTTGGGAGACGGAGCGCGTAGTTCTAAGCGCGGGAGTGCTTGCTACATCAGTTTTGCAGCACCGCGTTGCCCCCTCTCACGATTGTTCCTGATAATAGAATTGTTTTTTCAAGTTGCAATATTAGTTCCTAGTTCAATAAAACGATTAGACACAAATTGCAGCTTGCAACGCAATCCCAAGGTGTTATTAGAGGTATGTGACTAGAGAAATATTAGCGTTTTTTATGAAAGCGCTTTAGTTTGTAACGAAACTATTTTTACATACATATTTCATGTGATTTTTCTACGACAACGAACATTTTCTACCTACATATTTATTTTTAGCCAACCTAAAGAGAAAAAGTTATTAACATACCTACTACCAATCAGAAAAGAGCGTTTAAGCTTTCAGCGTAATTAAAACAATAAATGTGGTAGCAGCTAGCGGTATTGGGTTAAGTTTGACATGAAAATTCATACTTTTTTTAGGATTATATGAGAAACAGTACTAATATTTGTTTGTTTTTATATCTGCAAAGTCACTGAATCGACACTTTCAAAGATAAGTGTACCTATAAGTACATTTATAGCCCTAAGCACGCGAGCAAAACAGCGAACGAACGCTAGTTCGAAGTCTTACCACATTATACAGTATGTAAACAACTATGTAACACGCGAAAAGGCGCATGTCCTTTAAAAATCACACGTAGTAGCCATGATGAGCTAATGGCCTTTGCAAGAGAATAAATAAAAAAATAACACCCAACAGCCATATAGTCCTGACCCCACACTAGGCTTCCCTGTGTCGTGGGTATCAGAAACTACGAGAACCATTTTGAGGGCCTATTATTATTTTTACCGTATTGCAAGCTATTTATGAGATTATTTCAGAAAAGATGTGATAGAACATACCTAATCCGTGTAGATCATTGTGTATACGATCTACCCTAAGGTGCATGATCCCATGGATAATCCGTTTAGTGGTCGCAGTGTGAAAGAGTTACAAACATCTTTACAATCTTTCGCATTTTTTATATAGTAAGATTCATTTCGGGACAATCTGTATGGGGTTTGAATCTATTATGAAATACCTATACAAATTTTAGTCTCAAACACTAATGTGTGAAATAGTTTCGGAGAAAGCACTGCTTTCTGTAATACAGTTTTTACATAAACTAAAACAGAAGGCAGAGTTACAACTGTACTTGTAAGCATGTTTTTAATTGAAAATAAATATTTGTATTTGTATACCTAAGTTATATATAAATTATAGTAGTTTATGAGTTATAAACGTTTTCATCGAAAAGGTCGCGGGCGTGCCCGTGACGTAGTAAGCGGCGAAAATGCGCGGACAATTGAGGCTAGGTTCGCTCGCGCGCCCTGGACAGTTGAGTTAGATAATGACGCTCTGGATAGATTTTTTTTACCTAATACTTTTAGTCCGTTTTAAGAACGTAGTTATATTAAAAAATATATATATCTAAATAATTGTGTTGACCCAATTTGTTGACAAATAAATTAGCGTCATCAGCAGCCGGCACGCGATCGCGCGTGACTATGAGATTGCACTCCTTGTATTGCATTTGTCTGTTCCGTTGACTTTGTCCTTTACTTTATTTATGAGGTTTTAATAGGATCGATTAATCATTTCATCGATTACATTGTATTTAAGTGTTTAAATATTGCATAGCATATTGTTTAAGAAGGTATCTACTTAATTGTAGGTAGATAGTCAGGATTGCAAATGCTTGGTATAAAAAAACTCCGAAGCCCAAACCTTGGTTAAAAAAAACAAGTTCAGAATAATTTTTTGATCGAGAGAGCGAAGCTAGCGAAGATCTGTCAAACAACTTGAAATAATCCGTGTGTATTTGTATGTTCATTCATTCGTTCAACATTCAATCCGATCTGCATGGTATTTCGTTCGTCAACAGGTTGTAGGTACTATCAAAATGAAATACTAGTTTTACGTTTAGTTGAAATACGGAGGGCAGTCACTTGAATGCAGCTTTATCATAATTTGCAAATTTGCCTCGCGATAGGAAACTTGTTTGAATATAACTTTGTAATTTATGTACCTATATAGCTATTTATTTATGTAGCTAACTTGTAACATTTTGACTCCTCCCACTGTCGATAATTTTGTCTAGTTATATATAGTGGTAGATTTGCAAATGTGTACATGTTTTTCTGAATAAATAAAAAAAAAATATATATGCTGATGAAATAGGTGTAGAAAGAGGTTTAAAAAATACATGACTTTTATTTTTATTCTTGGCCATATGGTTAAAATATATAATGATAATAGTAATATTTGAATATTATAGTAAAGTTTCATTGACTTCGTAGTTCAGGTAAGATATTTAACAGTTGGAACATGCTAACCCACCTTTAGCATGTTCTAACTTAAAATATCTTACCTGAATTACGAATTCAATGGAATCAAGTCAAGAATTTTCAAAATGTATCTTAAATGTGCCTCAACGATCATCCAAGCACCAACTACTACCGGAAATCGCGAGAACTCAGTTCAGGGCGAACGACTATTACTTAGATTTTCATGTATTATATTTTGATTCGTTCTCAGTGAAGGCATCAATAGTAATTAATTTGCCGTGTAATTATTACAGTGCCTTTTAAACACGTGAAATGCCACGAGTTCATGAGAAGCACAAATGAAGAGGTAAAGGACGAAAAAAGCTTAAGGCCGTGTTCAAACGGCGTGAAATATGCCATCTAAAATTTATTTTAAAATGAACCTTTTCTCTTCTGAATAAGGTTTATTTTGAGTTTGACTTTTTGGACCTTACGATATCTTTAAGCTAATGAATAAATAACACCCAACGGTCACATACATATAGTCATGACTCCACACTAGGATTCCCTGCGTCGTGGGCATATCAGAAACCATGAGTTATGAACCACAACCCAGACCCGGAACAAATATTTGCAGATCATGCAAATATTTGTTGTTGCATCAGAAGGCACTCGCCCGCTAGCCACCGAGAACGTCAGATTTTTTACCTAGAATTAAATTAATAAATAAATATTCCGGACATATCACACACGGTCAACTGATCCCAAACTAGGCATATCCTGTACTATGGGTACCAGAGACTGATATACATAATATAAATATTTAACACACAGAACAAACATATGTGTTCATCACACCCGAACCCGCAACCTCTAGCGCAGCAGGTAGAGTCACTACCAACTGAGCTATGAGGCCAGTCATTGCATTTAGGTTACTTTTTAACTAGGTACCAAGCGAGCCAAGCCATGGCCGAAAGCTAGTATTAAATATGCTCCCTCTACCTGCTAACTTCGTATCCAAACTGCACTAAAGATCGAAAAAAATGTGCGATTCACTTTAAAAGTCACTCTGGAACAGGTCGACCACGTTTATGGAACCCTACCAAAGTGTTGACTGAGAACGTTTGCACATGGAAAACAAAACGTCCAAGAGCGACCTCGACGTCCCCTGCGGCAACCGGTCTTCAAGGTGAAGGCCTGCTCAAATGCTTCATAGGCTGCACCACAGTATGAGTATCCATCATCATCATTTCAGCCGTTCGACGTTCACTGCTGAACATGGCCACAGACAGAGCAAATTCCTTATCATGTGGGGGGATTTGGCCATACTCACCACGCTGGGCATGCGGGTTGGCGAGCGCAATCAGAGCTATCGTTGTTCAAATGAGGGACGCTGCTGCCCATCCCCTAGCTTTTTTCCCTTAGTCGCCTCTTACGACATCCGCGGATAGGTAGATATGGAGGGGCCTATTCTTCAGCCGGGCCACCACGGCCCGTGAGTATCCATACATCATCATTATCAGCCTGAAGCGAGTGGAGAGCACTGGTGGAGGAGTGGTAGTGGCCCTGCCCTTCGATCCACAGGTCGTAGATTCGAAATTGTCGTGCACCAATGGAATTTCCATTGGGAAAACTTATATGCGCTGTGCTCTCAAACGGTGAAGGAAAACATAGTGAGGTAACCGGCATGTCCTAGAACCTAAAAATTCGAAGACATGTGACATGTGCACGAAAGGAGCCTCTAAGAGGCGTACTTTAATGCTTTCACTACGCAGATTTTTTCATGGACGCTCATGGGCCCTTTTCAGCGCCACCATACCTCAACCTGGTCACTGACCTTATACAGGTAACCAAGAAAGAATCAGTGACACGACAAGAAGAAGATCAGCCTGTAGAAGTCCACTGTTGGACACAGGCCTCTAATCATCCACTCCAATCATCTAAACATATCTTGTCCATAGGACACGCTCAAAGGCTCAAGAGTCCAGAAGTCTTGAGCCTTTTCCATGCACCGACTTCCCGCAACTTTCACAATGCCGTCGGCCCATAGGGTGGGGTGCCTTCCATCCAACACTGCTTCGCCCGTATTTAAACATCGTTTAGATCATTTAAAGGAAGCCCAGCAGCCGAAACCAGCGTGGCGTCGCTCCGACCGGACCTAACTACTTGTTGCGCCCGGCCGTGTTGCTCTACGTGTCAAGGCTTCACCATTCCACTAAGGTGGAGGAGATCGTGGAGTATGTGAAAGTGAAGACCAACATTTTGGTGAGGGTCGAGCGGTTGGAGTCGCGTCATAATGATTTAAGTTCATTTGTGGTGTGTGTTCCAACTGAAAATATTTCGACCTTCACTAAGGAAGAATTCTGGCAGCAGAATGTGCTGTTCCGACATTTTCGCAGCACATATGATGTGTCACACGTCGCCGACGGTACGTGCTAGTAAATAGGTTTATTTTATGTATGTTAGACTAAGGTATATATTTTTTATGGGCCGTAGACTAATGTTGCCTGAAATAAATAGTTTATTATTATTATAATTTATTTAGCCTTTTAGTCACGATCCTTTTTCTCAGGAACGGCTATATGTATCAACTGGAACGCAGGTTTAACTTGCACCTTGGCCATGTATTTTTTATATGATCTGGAAATTGTCAAACCTGGTTTCTAGACAAGAATCCAGGTTTGACAGTTTTGGAGGAGGTAGGGCACAGCGAGATTTTCTCGTTCTGAATTGGAGCAGCCCGCCTGGGGAGGTACCACCGCCTTACAGAAGATCGCAGCCAAATAACATTATTTGTTTCAAATAGTGTTGTGTTCCTGCGGTGAGTAAGATGCCATAGCTCTTTAGGGGGGGAGGGGGTTCGGGGTCGGCAACGCGTGCTTGACGCCTCTGGTATTGCAAACGCTCATAGGCTACGGTAACCGCTTACCATCAGGTGGGCCGTAAGCTTGTTTGCCACCTCAGTTGTATAAAAAAAAACAATTTTCCGTTGGTGTCAACGCCGGTCATGTGACTGTTGCAAAGTCGATAGACTAAATTCCGCTGTCCGATAAGACGTTAGCCTGAAAGGTAAACGAAGCGCGAGGATCTGGCTACTACTCATTTGGCATGCCATGCCAAGCGTTAAATTTTAACAGTTCCTCCATTCCATTTAAAAAATTCTAAGATTCTGCACGTTAGACGTTCCAACGAGATATTATTTGTCTAGTTGTCTCCATACGTCATGATCGTAGAAAGCGGTTTTAATACTTTCTCCGTACTCAGGACTAGGATGGTTTGTTATTTATTTCGGTCAAAGTGGACCGAGATGAGAGGGCTTGTTTCTAGTCTAGGTACTTATATTATTATCAAAGATTCAATGCATTTGCGTTGGGGGGTAAAGGTTCTCGAATGGCGACCAGGAACCGGGCGACGCAGTGTTGGAAGGCCCACCACCCGATGGACCGAACACATTGTAAAGGTTGCGGGAAGTCGGTGGATGGAAAGGGCTCAAGACCGTTCGTCGTGGAACTATTTGGCCTATGTAGATAGATAGATAGATAAAAAAAATATTTGGCACTACAGACACACACAATTAACATAGATAAACAATTTTAAACTAAAGTACATACAAAAGGTGGGTATAAATAATGAAAAGAGCAATTTTTTTTTTTTTTTAAAACAATAGGTATCTTCGATTAGGCAAGTTTATGTCTATGTCCAGCAGTGGACTTCTACAGGTTGTTGATGATGATACATTTTTAACTAAAATATGAAACTTTACTTCCTACACAGCGGCCCGGTGTTACAGGAATGATTTTGGATCCATCGCTATTGGATATGATCTACACACAGAAAAATCTTTTGTTCCCAATAGTATTTTTTTTTGCTTTTGTGGTTCCCTTTCACTGGATCAAGCAAAAAACTAACGAGATGTACCTACATAGGCAAGTAAGCATACTTTATTAAACTAACTCTTTCAGATAAAATTTCAACAACAACACGAAAGAGCATATCTTATTAAAATCAAATTAAATTGATTGAAAACCACATAAAATTATAAAAATAAGTTATGGGGTCGCTCTGCAAATCATTACCTACCTGGATCATCAATCATTCGACCGCATCGCATTTACGTATAAAGCGGGTAGTTGGCATGTCTACGCATCTATTGCGTCTGCAACGCAGTGTAGGAACCGATTTATTGCTTTGTATTGCTTTCTACGAACCGCGTTCACTGGATCGGGAAATCCAAACCGGAGTTCGGTGTTTTGATAAATTCTGCCGATGACGTCAGAGCTGCAGTGTTTGCAGAGCGGCAATCTATACGTATTCGACTTCTTTGAAAATTATGTGAAATCCTTTAAAATCCGAAAGCAGTGGACCCCATAACATTATTTGTTTCAAATAGTGTTGTGTTCCTGCGGTGAGTAAGGTTGCCAGAGCTCTTTAGAGGGGAAGGGGGTTCGGGGTCGGCAACGCGTGCGTGATGCCTCTGGTATTGCAAGCGCTCATAGGCTACGGTAACCGCTTACCATCAGGTGGGTCGTAAGCTTGTTTGCCACCTCAGTTGTATAAAAAAAAAAAACCCCCATCGGCAAATCCGTAAATACACCTGTGTACACTGAAATGCTCGGAAATGGACTAACTCTTTGATCTTTTATTTACTAACTAGCTTCCGCCCGCGGCTTCGCTCGCATGTTAGCTACATAAAAAGTAGCCTTTATGCTATGACAGACTATAATCTATCTCTCCTAAATCCGTTCGGCCGCTAAGCCGTGATTGAACCACAAACATCCTCACAAACTTTCGCATTTATATGATTAGTAGGGTCAGGGCAGGTTCGTACCGGTAGACAGGCGCGAGTAACCTGCTTTCAGCTTGCAAATTAATGTTTACGAGGCTTGTTTTGAATCCATTACGTGAATCATTCATTGCAGTCGTCAATAAAATCCTTCTCGTTTATTGCTCGTTGTAAGCTTCTGTGTGATAAAGTACCATAAATTGTCTAGACAAAAGAGGTATAACACATCTATGGTCTCGTAACTAACATCTTATCAAGGACGAGAGAGAAGTCCATCTTGAATCTTCGTGGGGTGCTTGCTAGCGACAATGACAATGCATTTTGACGACCTCGGTGGCGGTTCGATTCCCGCGCGGGACAAATGTTTGCATTATCTGCAAATATTTGTTTCGGGTCTGGGTGTTGTGGTACCATGGTACTAATTTATTTACAATATGACGATGTGTGAACTGAATAATGTATATGTATTTGATAACGATTTTTTTATATAGATACCTTTTATTTTTAATATAATTTACGGAACCAATACATTTTGTATCTGATGTTTTTGTATAGGTATAATATTGTAAATCAATAATTTTAATATTTTGTCTGACGAATCTAAGTACATGTAATATGTCTAAGTACTCGTAGTTTCTGATACCCACATCACAGGGAATCCTAGTGTGGGGTCAGGACTATGTACTCGTATGTGACTGTTAGGTGTTATTATTATTATTAATGTAGAGTTGTTCCTTACCAAATGTCGAGCTGGTGTATTATTTCTAAGAAATGTTTCACCTCTATCTACCAGACTCTTAACCGATACAGATAAATGTAAGTAACGAAATCGCAACACTGATTTGAAAGGAATCAGTCATAACGTGTGAAGCCCCCATTAATTGGAATTAAATTTTAACGTGTTTTGCTGTTTCCTGGACAGACCTCGTCTACTAAGTTTATTTATTGAGAATCATAATATTACTTCCTTAGTATTTTGGAATTATTTAGAGATCTTGATTTTGAATAATAAATTCAGAGTTAATTTATAACCGTGATCTTTATTGTGATTAAATTTACCTACTAGGGAGGTAGGTATTTGATCTCTTATTTATAATATGAAAATCTAAATGTTCACGTACTGTATAAAGCTAAAGCTTATGGGACCGGGGCCCTTGTCTGGGCGCCAGCGAATAATGTTCAGTGAAACTAAAGGCCTCCCCCAAAAAGTGCCACAACGAACAGTCTTGAGCCTTCTACATTCACCAACTCCCCGCAACCTTTCGAATGTCGTTGGTCCATAGGGTGGGGGACTTTTTTCCAACGGTTGTCGATTCTGCGAGCTATAGGTATGGTCTGCTCACCCTCACTAATCCTAAGAACTATGTGGGGACCTTGGTTATTTTACGGTTTTCCACGTTTTAAATTTTTTCACAGTTATCTTCAGGCTTCTACTATCAGCAGGTATTCATTTAAAAACATAGAAATAGGTATGTATATGAAAACATTTTGATATGACTGTTTAAATATTGGGTGAGGCGCGGTGCGACACGTGATGTATCATTGTTTGGCGTTCGTGTTTGTTTCGGCTCTTGTGATTGTCGAGATACCACGAAGGATGCTGCCAGCTACCGGGCGCTCAGTCAACACCTGACAGATAATAATAATAATATTATCTGACAGATACAACACCTGACAGATACCGCGTAACAAAACAGCCTTTTGAGGTAAACTGCTCGAAAACAATGGAACTACAATATATTTTGTGCATTTATTGATGAGTAGCTTCCGCTAGCGGCTTCGCTCGCGTAGTACCCCCACATAAAAGTAGCCTATACGTATGCTATTTCTATTAGAGGTTTTATAATTAATTTGCTAGGCAAAGAACTTTAACTACTAATTCGTAGTTTCAACGAAATCGGTTGAGCTGTTACGGCGGCGGCGTGATTGAACAACAAACATCCAAACATCATCACAAACTTTCGCATTTATAATATTAGTAGGATATTATAGTAATAATAGGATTGGTTGGTACTTTAAAAGGTGGCATTTTGCTGCTTAGAAAATGTCGTTAGCCATGTATATATATATGTGTTTAATTAATGTTCTTCATCCTAATGCATACTACGGCTTTCGTTCAAGCGACATTCAGCAAAACATATGCAACATAAAAAAGCCCTATTTCTCACGATAAACTGGGTCAAGTGTTTCTCTTAATGGAAGGAGATGAATATAAATCAAGTTTCTAGAAAACTGTTGCGTTTTTTTCATCAATGAAACACAATTATGTTCTCATTTTCAATTGATGAGCTGGGATTAGTCAATTGAGAGGTTTTATAATTATTTTTCTGAAAAGCTAATTTGCACCTCGTCTCATAATTTAATGCATACCTAGTACCTACCTAAACTAAATGGTTTATTATTAGAACTTGATTGACTACGCAGTGAAAGATTGACCAAAGAAAAGATGGATAGATTGTGTAAAAGACGACATGAGTAAGAAAGGAGTGAATACTGATTTGACGGCTGATAGAGGGGAGTGGAAGAGAAAACATGTTGTGCCGACCCCACTTGAAGTGGGATAAGGGCAGGGAGATGATGATGATGATGATGATTGACTACACAGTGATTTGTAACAAAACCATGGGATTCAGTCCTGCGAGCGAGCTAGCCCGCAGCAGGGCTGTGAATGGCCGCGGGTTGCAAGTGCCGGGCGTGACTGTGTGTGGACAACATTCCCGGGACAACAGTTCAGGCAAAATGCGAGGGGCACCGGTGCGTTCCGTATGCATAGTTGCAGTTTCAGTATTTATTTATTCATCATCATCATTTCAGCCGTTCGACGTCCACTGCTGAACATGGCCTCCCCAACAGACAGAGCAAATTCCTTATCATGTGGGGGTATTTGCCCATACTCACCACGCTGGGCATGCGGGTTGGTGAGCGCAGTTAGAGCTATCGTTGTTAAAATGAGGGACGCTGCTGCCCATACCCTAGCTTTTTTCCCTTAGTCGCCTCTTACGACATCCGCGGATAGGTAGATATGGAGGGGCCTATTCTTGAGCCGGGGCCACCACGGCGTTAATTAATTGATATTTATTAATTAATTGATATCGCATGGATTATTTTGAAACGACTTAAATCTAGTTAAATTTTAATGAGTCCGAGTACCTCACATTACCCAAACTATATCCCCTAGTGTAGTTGGGTATCTGGTGGAAGATTTCCCATCCTTAAAAAAGTCTGAGAATTGCGCACTTTAATAATATTATGTGAGTAAACATCATCATTATCAAGTTGACGTTAACGTCATTCATGAACACACAGATCGTTTTATCAGAGGTGACTCAAAGGGGGCACAGGGGCACACATACAACGTGTTGCGTAACTTGTATAGATTTATTTCGAAAGGGGCTTATTCTATCTCATCATCATCATCATCATTATCATCAGCCTGTAGAAGTCTACTGCTGGACATAGGCCTCCCCCAAGAGTTCCATGACGAACGGTCTTGAGCCTTCTCCATCCACCGACTTCCCGCAACCTTCACAATGTCGTCGGTCCATCGGGTGGGGTTATTCTATCTACAAAAAGAAAAAATATCAGCGGAAAAACCCATAATTTTCAATTAAAAAAAACTGGTTTTATAACTTATTTTTCCTAGTCATCTGGTTTTGGCTTTCTATCATCTTAAGGTATAACCTAACTTGAATGTACGAGAAGTTCAACATCAAGATTGGTATTTAAAACAGCCGAATAATTGAGTTTTATCTGATAATACTTCAAAACAGCAGATATTTACCTTTTTACCTTTTTTTATGTTATACGGAGGCAATCAGGCTTACGGCCCTCCTGATGGTAAGTGGTTACCGTCGCCTATTGACATCAGCTACACCTGGAGTGTTGCTAATGCGTTGCCTGTCGAACCCATTCCCCCCCTAAAGAGCTCTGGCAACCTTACCGCAGGAACACAACACTAACACGACACTTTGAAACAAATACTGTTATTTGGCTGCGATCTTCTGTAAGGTGGAGGTACCTCTCCAGGCGGACTGCTCCAATTTAGAGCGAGAAAATCTCGCTGTACCCTACCTCCTCCTACCTAGTACCTAGTTATATATAAAAATCTGATGATAGATTATTGAAAATGATGGTAGGTACGTTTATTCGTCACGCAATAGACAAAGATCAGCTACATTAATCTGGCAAATGGAATAATGACGGCTAATAAAGCGTTTGTAGAAATAGGGCATCAACCAACTAACCTGCCTACGGGCATCTACGCGCTACGTGCGCAACCAGTGCTGCCAGCCGGGTTTGTCAAAAGTTACCTGAAATGCTTATGAAAAGTAACCTTTTAGTGTGAAAAGTAACCTTTCATATTTTTTCCAGTAGAAGAATTAAAAATTGACAGACAGAATATGTAGGTTGTATTAGCTTACAGAAATATGGATGATTTAGTAATGTTTTCCATTTTAAGTTGCATTTATATATATATAAACAGCTGAATTTAAAATAAGTGACCTTTCGAGTCATAGCAGTAGCCTGAAGGAGTTAAAAATCACCTAAAAGGTTACAAAAGTGACATGCTGGCAACGCTGCTGCGCAACACAATCAAGGCCTGAAGCTCTTGTCTGCAAAGTCTGCAGTTTCTACGTGGCAATTAATTGTGCTATTTATATTATTAGATATGTATGTTAGTCTATATCTAATATATAGGTATATATTATGTATTTGGGCCGTAGGATACGAAAAATTCCATCTGTTTTTTATTCTGTTGTTGCCTGAAATAAAGTGATTGTATTGTTAAGTCACTGAGTTCTGGTTAGGTACTTTTTTTTAAATGTTATACGGTGGCAAACAGGCTTACGGCGTCATTGAGTTCTGGTTAGGTACTTTTTTTTAAAATGTTATACGGTGGCAAACAGGCTTACGGCGTCACTGAGTTCTGGTTAGGTACTTTTTTTTTTAAATGTTGTACGGTGGCAAACAGGCTTACGGCCCACCTGATGGTAAGCGGTTACCGTCGCCTATTGACATCTGCAACACCTGGAGCATTGCTAATGCGTTGCCTGCCCTGGAGAAATCTTTTTGTATTTTTCTTAAAGCTCTTCATGTTGTAGGTTGTTGTAGGTACTATTCACTTTTAACGGTCGAAAAGTGAAAAGTGACAACTGACTGACTTTGAAGACTAGAGGCTTCAGCTATGTGATTGTCAAAAGTCAGTAGTAGTAGTAGTATTATTAGTTTCAGTACTTTCAAAATAGTGGTACATACCCAGTTATAGGTACTTATCCTCTCACCTGTGGGAGTCCGCCAGTGGAAAATTATGAAAAATTAAATTTTAAATTATTACACTATGTATACTTGCCAAACATTAAACTCTTCAAATTTACATTAAAATAGTTATTTGATTTAGCTGTAAGTGGGTAAATAGTTACTTAAAATTTTATTTAAAAACAAATAAAGTGCCTTTATTAATAAAGTCAAAGTCAAAAGGCGCTTATTTTAATAAAATCACTAGGATCACTTTGAAACGTCTTAGAAACTAGGTTAAGCTATGCCTGTTCCTCGCGACCAAGCCAGAAGAATCAGGCAACAAACACGGCTTGGAATATTATAGGTAACCTATCTGTCAACCTTTGTCAACAGAACCAAGCTCATTTGTAATTAAGCCGTGTTCAAACGGGATGCGATTATGTTTTTATATATCACATAAAATTCAATTCAAAATGATCCTTACCTATACCTACCAAAGATAATATAATAGAAAGGCCTAAGTACTGAACAAAGTCAATTTTGAGTTTGACATTAGGGAGTGTGCGGTATAGCATAAAGATATCGCAAACTCCTGAAAGTCAAACTCAAAATCAGCTTTATCCAGAATTCGTAAGGATCATTTTAAAATAAATTTTAGACGGCATATCGACGTTTGATTGCACACAGGCCCCCAATTCTACTAATTCGATGATTTGAAAATGATAATCGCATGATAATAATCGCACCGTTATCATACAGTTACGATTGTCGCCCCCTTCGTTTCTTTGATTTCATCGGTTCATTGGTTTCACAATGACTGCCATTGATATACGAATGTGATAGCAGAATACCAAACGTGGTCATTTTGCCATTGAACCATTGTCATTTTGAAGCCATTGAATTAGTAGAATTGGGCCCCAGCTTTGTTGTGTTACGATGACGCGCAAACCATCATTGGCGAGAAGTTTGGAGAACCGTGAGGATTTGACAAAACGGTGTCAGAATATGCAAGTGACTAACAAGTGCTAATTAGCGGATGTGTCATTGGGAAATCGTGGTCTGCCAATTATCGGACTTACCTTCCGACCGTAGAGGGGTGGCCTAGCCGAATTTAAAGGCAACTTGTTTATTCAAGGTATTGAACTTGATTCAGGTAATCGCCCTTTGATTCAAGCCCGAGTTATTTTAAGGTTGTTCACATGCAACAAGCGGTACGCATAGTATTACATTATTGCATCTATTTACAATGCAAATAGGTAAGCAATGTTTAAACGGAGTGCGATATGTCATCTTAAAGATGTTAAAAATTTATTTCAAAATGATTCTCACGTCTACTGATTTATTTTGAGTTAACGATATCGCAAGCCCTAAAAGTCAAAATTGACTATAATTAATAGACCATTTTGAAACAAACTTTAAATGGCATAGGTATCGCAAGCCATTTGAACACGGCCCACAATAATTTTAAAATAAGCACCCATTTGAAAAGGAATAGGTAACAGTTCGTACGATGACGGATCTTCGCAATGTAAGTTAGCCGTTTGGAAGTGCAGAGACGATTTTAGGTCTCAAATCTGTACCACGGCAGGTCTGTAGCACGGCAGACTTCGACGGCTAACTTCACGTTTGTCAAGATCCTTCGGCTGAACTGTACGTTCTTAGATGCTTCCATGTGGCTGGAGGGGCCAAGGCTCTTGACTCTTGGCTTTATCACAAGAAAATGAGTTGTTACTTACCGGAGTCGTCGGTCTGATGTGCCTCGGGGGTGATGAAGAATGGGTGATGCGTTCCGCCACAGATGTGACTATGAACGGGTGATGGGGGGTGATCCTAAACACTATAGAACTCGTTTCACAGAACACTCGTGCGAGTGTGAACGGGTGCAGCGCCTGTCACCACTTTATATCAGCCTGGGCCTCGGTTCAGACAGCGTCGATCCCTTAGCAAATACTACGCATAACACCTAATACTCACTATTTGATGTGAGATCGAAACGTCAGAGCTGAAAAGCCTGGGTACTTTACTTTGGTTTAGGGAATACAAGGTGATATTAGCAAATTAACTAAAAAACATTTGAATTATTTTTTACTGCACTCTTTCTCAAATTATTAAAAGTATCTGCCAACCAATGGTCCGTTATCAATATTGCTTCATAAAACAGATTAATAATTGAGTTTGAACTGATTTAGCCTCAAAACAGCTGATTTTGACTTAGAATTTTTCAATGAAAAATGTTAAATTTCCAAGTTATAGAACAAACTTTATTACCATTTGGATGTAGACTAAGCGCCTTCGGGATAGCATACATTTATGAATTACCTTGTATAGACGCTATAACTATATTAACTCCATCCTCTGTGGCGTGGTGTGCGACCTGGCCGACTAGGCCGTTAGAGGAGCAGGTTCGATCCCGCGGCAAGTGCGAAACAAATCTAGGCATGGGGCCCTACCATGGCGTCTTATTCCAATTAAATTGACAGCGCACCAAAACTATTCAACAAATCTTTGAGACAGTCAACTTACGACATTGCCTAAACAAAATCGCAAAGTTAATGGTACGGGGGATGTTTTTTTTTTTTTTTAAATATTCCGGACATATCACCCACGGTCAACTGATCCCAAACCAGGCCTGTGCTATGGGTACCAGAGACTGATATACATAATAGTTGAATATTTAACACCCAGACACAGAACAAACACCTGTGTTCATCACAAATGTTTGTCCGAACCCGCGACCTCTAGTGCAGAAGGCAGAGTTACTACCAACTGAGCTATGAGGTCAGTCTATTTGTTTGGGTTCTAGGTATTGTGGTACCATAATACTGCCTACTGTTAGTTTCTGATACACACACACAGGGACAGGGAATGCTAGTGTGGGGTCTGAACTGTGGGTGACTGTTGGTTGGATATATAATATTTTAAGGTCTAGAATATCGCGTGATTGGTCGCCGAAAATGTACCTACTTCAGGTAGAAGATAGCACCTACTTAGAAATAAACTACCAAGAAAGAACCACCTATTTGACTGGCCTCATAGCTCAGTTGGTAGTAACTCTGCCTTCTGTGCTAGAGGTCGCGGGTTCGATTCCCGCACTGGACCAACATTTGTGACTAACACAGATGTTTGTTCTGTGTCTGGGTGTTAAATATATATCTATTATGTATATCAGTCTCTGGTACCCATAGTACATGCTATGCCTAGTTTGGGATCAGTTGACCGTGTGAATATGTCCGGAATATTTATTATTTATTTTATTTATTTATTATTTAGATAGTGCAAGAAAGAAGCCTCTAAGAGACGCACTTTAATCCTTTCTCAACACTGATTCCTTCACCGACGGTCATAGACCCTTTTCAGGGCCACCATACCCTTAACAGACACTGACCAAGAAATAATCAGTGACACGACAAGCAAGCAAGTAGTTCAGGTGTCAATTGTTGCACAGCTATCACGCTCAAACCACGAACTTCACAATTACCCGTAATCGCGTAAAAACTGCGGAAATAATCCATCTCTTACTTCGAAACAAATAGACACGCCATCTATCTTTAGCTCGTTAAAGTGACATTGGTAACGAGGCGAGGCGTAGGGCGTGATCGTAAGGCCACAGCTAGACGATGCACAGAACTTAGTAGCTTACCATGATCAAACTATTAAGTTATCAGTGCCATGGTGTCCGGTCGCAAGAGCCACTTGAATAGCGACCGAACCTAAAGTCCTTTTCGTGAAAGAAGGCCGTCATAGAGGCACTGTAGACTTCGTGTAGCCACAGAATTAAAAAAACAGGCCCACGAATTTTATACTCAAGCATGGTAGACAACCTCGCAGATCTCCTGGATTTCAGAACTTTGAAGATGTCTAAGATCCCAACATTCTGCAGAAGTAGATATTTCATAATTTCGAGGTATCAAGCCCATCGCCGCATATAGGAATAATAATAGGAATATTCCGGACATATAACACACGGTCAATTGATTCCAAACTAGGCATAGGCATAGCATGTACCTACTATGGGTACCAGAGACTAATATACTGGTTTAGACTATTAATACTTACTGGTTACGTCTTACTTATTAGATCAGTGGTGGTTGAGGTATGGTGGCCCAGAAAAGATTATTTGTTAAATTTGCTTTTTATTTTTATTATTTTCTAAGAACCTATGTACCTATTTTAAAATCTTTAGTCTGTGTTGACTAAATTTATTTTCTTTTATTTCTTTCTTTCTTTTTAAAAGGGTCTATGACCGTCGGTGAACTAAAATCAGTGAATTAAAAGAATTAAAGTGCGCCTCTTAGAGGCTCCTTTCGTGCACATGTCACATGTCTTCGAATTTTTAGGTTCTAGGACATGCCGGTTTCATCACGATGTTTACCTTCACCGTTCAGCACTAGCATAGCGCACATAAATTTTCCTTATAGAAAATTTACTGGTGCACGAATCCACGACCTGTCGATCGGAAGGCGGCACTACCACCACTCCCACAGCGCTCTCAGTACCTAACTATAAGCTCCTGCGCATCGTCTGCCTGCATCAGGCACGACTAAAGTAAGCAACAAATTGTAGAAGGGGCAATTTATCAATAACGACACAAGTGTTCCGGCTAGTACGGTGTGATTTTGGCCATCAGCGCGTCCTGCGGCCGAGCCTCACGCGATCTTCTACGTGCTCCAATTCACGCGACACTTCATAAAAGACGTTAATGTATCTACTTAGTAGTGATAATATCAGTTAACTTAAGTCTAGAAAGAAAGAAAGAAAGAAAATACATTTATTTTGGACACACAAGCACAGCACAAACTAATAAAATAAAAAATAAAGACACAAGGTACAGGTACAATACAAAAGGTAGGGGGGAAACAAAACAAAACAAAAGTAGGTAGGAAGTAACAAAACTAGGGTATTCATTAGTCCGTACCGATGCATGCGTGAGCCAAAAAAGGTTCCATCTCAGCATTGATGCCGCACACGAAGTGTAGCGGCGCTGGTTTTCAGATGGAACCCTTTACGGCGACCTCACTGAGTCTAAGGTAACTATTGACGATTCATAATGCTTATTACTGATTAATTGGTGTGGCTTTTTTAACTTTAGGTACTTCAACGTTATGTATTATGTAAGTATATCCAAATTCGTAAAGGACCTAATAAAGTTGGTTTTATAGGTGTTTTACAGCCTTTTTCTGATGCTATTAGGTTATTTACGACAACAGTACGACGTACAGTACGATTTATATTATGTACTCACCAAAAAAGGTGATTCATAAAATGTATACTATCCTAAAATTATTTGACACCCAATTGGCAATTGAGTTTGTTCTACTACTTTTGGAAATTCAAACATTTAATTGAAAAACTCTGCAAAAATAAGCTTTGTGGTCAAATAAGTAAAACCTCAATTATTCAGCTGTTTTAGTAGGGATTATGAAACAATGCAAAAAGCGTGCTGGTCAATGACATAATGATAATAACTTCCTGTCCTATTAACTTCGGCGATTCTATAGATTCTCATCATTAATTATTTAAACACGTAACTTTACTGGAAGTAATAGAGAGTGAGCCATTTTGAGAACCTTTCAAATTGTTAAATGAATGAGTCTTTGTAGCAAATATCCCTACACATCTAGTAAAGTTACCTAGGATAGCGTGTAAGTTACACGTGCTTCCACGTTTTCATTATCAAAGCTTGACGGTGTAAGGTAGAGCAAAAATCTACAGATTTTTATACATCATCATCATTTCAGCCGTACGACGACGTCCACTGCTGAACATGACCTCCCCCACAGACAGAGCGAATTCCTTATCATGTGGAGGGATTTGCCCATACTCACCACACTGGGCATGCGGGTTAGAGCTATCGTTGTTAAAATGAGGGACGCTTCTGCCCATCCCTTACCTTTTTTCCCTTAGTCGCCTCTTACGACATCCGCGGATAGGTAGATATGGAGGGGCCTATTCTTCAGCCGGGGCCACCACGGCCAATTTTTATACATAAGTAGTTATAAAATAAACAGGGAAAGTAATGATGTAATTAGTACTCTAATGCTCTTATTTATTACCTATGTAAAAACTGATAAGATTAGAGATACTTATTTGTTTATTATGTATTACAATAGCTTTAATTTGTGTGTTCCAAAGTGTGTAGAGATTGTCTAAACTAAAACGTGTTTTCACTAGGGGACATGTCGCAGTGACTTATCGCTCGACATTCACGTAGTTGTCTCTGCAAAAGTGGGAAAATGTCCCGCGAAACGTCGGGACGACATTTACGGGTCGCGCAACTTGTTAATAGTCTTTGCTCTGCGAGCGTCGACACGCACGACCTTCGTAGCAAGCTGCACTGAACAACACTACCTCCTCGGGCGACATGCTGATCACCACTGGCTAGTTTGAAGAATTAATATGTCGCGGGACATTGTCTCACTTTTGCAGATACAACTACGTGAATGTCGAGCGATAAGTCTCTGCGACATGACCCCTAGTGAAAACACGGCTTCAAACTGAACCGAAAGGAGCCTCTAAGAGGTTTCAGGCACTGATTCTTTCATCGACGGTCATATACCCTATTCGGGGCCACCATACCCCAACCTGGTCACTGATCTTATACCGGATGATCAAGAAAGAATCAGTGACAAGAAAAAGAAGGTAGAGAACGTTGAGTTACACAAGGGTAGAAACCTACAGTGGAGGGGCGGCGTTCAGTTGTAGATTAGACGATCTTAACCGGCCTGCATGTAGTGTTTACCTTTATTAGGTGATTATGCAATTAGCTTAAAACAGTTATTTCTTAAATGTAATTCATGTATTGTTGTAACAATTGTTGGTAGATAATAATAAATAAAATAATAATACTATTTTTGTTGTGTCTCAAAAATAGGTTGTTGTTCATTTGCCACAAAGTTAATTCGTCACATTTTTGTAAACTCCATACATTGAAAGTAAATTCGTCACATGCCTAAAAAATATGTGTAAATTCGTCATAGGTAAGTAAAGTTCATCATAAAGTAGGGTTAGCAAGTAAAGTGAATGGTGTTTAGCGCTCGCAATGAATCAAAGGTTTTACCTATTGCCAAAATTAATTATGAATTAACAGGTTATATTACCTATAAGATAACCAAGAAAAAAATATAAAAATAACTAACAGCAGTCAGCACAGAAAAGGGGAATGTAGTCATACATCTCTCTTAAACCCTAGGCTTCGGCACACGCTATCACGCTCTCGCTCACTCGTTGTGTCTATCTCTTTTTAACCGTATCAGTCGATGCATCTCTAACATCTTATCAGTGCGTGCAGTGACTCCCTTGACCTTGTCGGATGTATAATTATTATTATTATTAGATGTGTAATTGTTATGAGCAAATCAGCTATTTGTGAACTGTGATTTTTTTGTAAAAGTAAGGTTTAATCCTGGATATCCTTAAATTATTTCGTTTTTAATTCGAATTTTATTTAAATTTTTGTTTAAATAATTAAGTAAAAAATATTTAAGTTTAAATGCAAAAATGTAATTATTACTGTGATTTAATTATATATTTATTATTTATATAGTTTGAATGTTATGGGCAAATCTGCCACAAAATCGTGATATTAACGAAAATGTAAGGTTTTAAAACATTAGATAATTACCTTGTATTGTTTTATTTTGAAATTTTCTTATATATTTGCGTTGTTATTGACAAATCAGCCACTTCTCAACTGTTATGTATAGTGAAAGGTAAAATTTTCAAAATCCTGATTATTAAAAATTAATATCGTATTATATGGAATTTCATTTAACCCTATCTATGAGTGTGAAAACATTTGTTTTGTTCTATTCTACATATTGTTTGATTTTTCTGCTGTCTCTACGGAAAAATCTATGTGACGAACTTACAACAACCAAAAATAATAAAACAGAAGTGTGGCGAACTTACACATACTTTTTTTCGTGACGAATTAACTTTGTGGCTAATGTACAACAACCCTCAAAAATTATAGGGCCTACAATAAAAAATATAATAGTTTTGGAATGTTGAAACAAAGCTCTTTCATACGATACCCCACGTAATGTATTTGTGTAACATTTATTTTTAAATCCCGTTTTGTTCCCTTAAATCTTATCATATTTTTACGAATAAATATTCATAGAACAACCTGTTGGGTAACCTACTAAATTCTATGCAGATCGTCGGATTGACGCTGACGAGACGGTTCGAAAGTTACAAATAAACACAACGCCCAGTTGTTATCTTCGCTCGCTCGATCAAGAATATAATTACCTACATTTTGTCTATGGTTTTATCTACTAGATAATTTAATTTAATTTATTCATAAGATTGATAAGGTACACAAAAATTTACAGGTTAATGGTCATTTTTACATATAGGTAGATATTACATAGGAGCCTGAACTAGGTAATCCTGTGTTTCAGGCGAGAAGAACACATTTTATTATAAAATTATCAAAAAAAATCACTAATTGAACAGCTTTTAGTTACTAGGTAGGTATAAAAATATTTATTATTAGAGTTATATTAGGTGATACCAACTCATATCACCTACTAAACTTACTTATTAAACTATATTTTAAACGATTATAAGATAAATAAATCTGAAATATCTACAGAGGTACTAGCATAAGTTATTTTATTACAACTAACAAATTCTCTGTATCATCGTAGGACATACTTAGTAAGGCATCCTTAATGGTTGTCTTACACTTGTTGTAGTTTAGGGGATAAATATTGACTAATGCATTTAATCTATTGTAGAGTAGAGGACCATTGAAAGTGAAAAACCTATTCGCAAAAGTATGTTTTGTGCCTGCTGGTTGTTGAGGGCAAACTTTATCTTTCCGTCTTTTGTTAATGAAAATTTCAGTGTTGTATGGAAGGCCTGCGTGCTGTTTTAGTACTGTGTGCATAATAAATAACTGTCGGACTGTTAGGACTTTACAAGATTGATACAAGAGGTTAGTAGGAAAAATAAAAGGGCAGAAAGTGGCTACTTTGAGTACTGCTCTTTGGGCTCTCTCGGTAGATAAGAGAAGAGTTTTCCCAGCTCCACCCCATGTGGTAATACAGTACGATAGTATAGATTTACAAAGGGCAAAGTAAACTTGTCTAATAAGTTCCCAATCCGCAATGTGACGTAGCTTTTGGCACTACTGGCAGGTAAGTACATAAAGCAGTAGCTGTTGTCAAATCTAATAAAATTGCACACCTTGAATAGACAATTTGCACCTGATCTGCAAACAATAAATGCGACGACGTAAGTAACCACCTACTTCTTAGTTGATAACGAAAATTAAATACCTACCCAACAACCAACACGTGAAATACCACGTAGGGAGGTTAATTCTTATTTGAATTATAAACTGATAGAGTAGTGTTTTTGTAAACGAGACAAGACATTAGGTATTTGAGACAAAAAACACATTCCTTTGCATTTATTATTTTTAATTCCTAATTTTCTCATCTTGTCGTGTCACTGATTCTTTCTTGGTCATCTTGTATTGGGTCAGTGACGAGGTTGCGGTATGGTGGCCCTGAAAAGGGCCTATGACTGTCGATGACAGAATCAGTGTAGTGAAAAGATTAAAGTGCGCCTCCTAGAGGCTCTCTTTTTGTGCAATTCCTAATAAGGTACAGTGGTCATCAACATCTGCTTCTGGCAGATGTTGATTATTTTTCAGAATCTAGAAATAATTAATTGAAGGCGCTTATCAAAGCTATTAATATAATATCAGTGCTTGTAACTTTATCTTAAAATAATTAGTTAGCAATACGTATAATCAGATAACTAGGAAGCTAGTTTTCATTTATATAGTACTTGGGCCCGCGGCTTCGCTCGTGAACATACATAAAAATACTATTCTAGCTAAAAAACTCTACATAATCCAAGTTTCATTGAAGTCGGTTGAGCCGTTACGGTGCGATTGAACCACAAATAAATATTCCGGATATAAATAAATAAATAAATATTCCGGATATATTCACACGGTCAACTGATCCCAAACTAGGCATAGCCTGTACTATGAGTACCAGAGACTGATATACATAATAGATGAATATTTAACACCCAGACACAGAACAAACATCTGTATTCATCATACAAATGTTTGTCCAGCGCGGGAATCGAACCCGCGACCTCTAGCGCAGAAGGCAGAATTACTACCAACTGAGCTATTAGGCCAGTCATCCAAACATCCTCACAAACTTTCACTTTTATAATATGTATGATAGGATATTAATATTTGGAGCTTTGTTTGATAATTTTTTAGGGACTTTTGATGTTGACTGTACCATGTATGAAAGTATGTAGGCAAGGTGTATTATGTACTCACGATAGCATATTTTTCATCCACAACGAGAAGGAATGGGCCGGCTCTTGTTGAGAAGCACTTGCATGCCTCGACTATCCCCAGTTCCTCCCTCACAGAATTTACAAAAATATTACGTTTAAGGTTCAGAATTTTCAATTTCCTCCAAGTGGGTTCGCGTCCTAGCTTCGGAATATAACTACAGTGTGTGGCAGCAGTGCGCCCGCGCAGCCATTGACTGAGTTATAGTAATAGCGGTCAGGATTGCACGTCCTGCCTCGAACCCAAATCACGACCCTACACCCGTAGTGACTGCCAACTAATCTGTGCCTTCCTTTTCATTAAATAATTTAATCATCTAACGGGTAGGTAGTACCTCAGACATTATATACTAGCTTGCGGCCGCGGCTTCGCTTGCATCATCATCATCATCATTTTAGCCGTTCGACGTCCACTGCTGAACATGGCCTCCCCCACAGACGGAGCAAATTCCTTATCATGTGGGGGGATTTGCCCATACTCACCACCCTGGGCATGCGGGTTGGCGAGCGCAGTTAGAGCTATGGTTGTTAAAATGAGGGACGCTGCTGCCCATCCCCTAGCTTTTTTCCCGTAGTCGCCTCTTACGACATCCGCGGACAGGTAGATAGATATGGAGGGGCCTATTCTTCAGCCGGGGCCACCACGGCCATCGCTTGCATGGCACTCAGATAAAAAATACCCTATCTATACTAATATTACAAATGCGAGAAAGTAACTCTACTTCTATGGATTGCCCATACAAAATTTCAACCACTATTACAGCCCCTTCAAGATTATTTTTTGAGACAAAAGATAGTCTATGTCCTTCCTTACACAGGATGTAATCTATCTCCTTGCCTTTCAATGAGATCCATTCAGCCGTAATCGTCATGAGGTAACAAACATCCTCACAAACTTTCGCATTTAATTGAGTAGGATTAGTAGAATAGTTTAGTTTATGTAGAGAGAACTAATCGTAACATAAAATTAACCGAGTCTGCATTCTCTTAGCAATCATAGCATCATCTTGACAAGTAGGTACCACATACGAGTAGGTACTTAGTTGAAATTGGGTACCCTGCAGCCATAATGCCTATCACCACACCACACTGAGGCTTTAAATTCCATTTTGTGAAAAAGGATCATCGAAAAAAATGATAGGCACCAAGCCGTGTTTGTTGCCTGATTCTTCTAGGCTTGGTCGCGAGCAAAGAGTAATTTTGTATATACAGGCATAGCTTCACCTAGTTTCTAAGACGTTTCAAAGTGATCCTAGTGATTTTATTGAAATTAATGCCTTTTGACTTTGACTATCTTTTGAATGAACTGATATCTGTTTCAGTGACGTCACCCCAGTGGCGCTTAGGATACGGCGATATTTCCGACCGAAGCAAGGCGGAAAAGTGATACAGCACTCTGTCCTCAGTGACGCAATGGTAGGAAACTAAATCATATAAAAAAAATATTATAGAAATGATTTTGGATTCAAAGAAGAGATTTTTTAGTACCAACTTTGAAAAATAATCCTAGTTTATATGATCAAAATCCACAAGGGTATTTTAATGCCGGATTTACTCGGATTTTTA
This sequence comes from Anticlea derivata, assembly GCA_947579855.1. Lineage (NCBI taxonomy): Eukaryota > Metazoa > Arthropoda > Insecta > Lepidoptera > Geometridae > Anticlea > Anticlea derivata. The sequence continues at coordinate 4,072,217 of OX388271.1, read as the reverse complement.
AATCTACTAGGTAGGTACCTACACAGCTTTTTACAAACTTTGTAGTTACGCTGAATACGCTACGTTGAATCAAATGAATAGGATTTTTTTTCATACATCCTCTTACATAATACAAACTAGGTATCTTTGTTTTGTTTAGACATACCACTGAGCCATTTATTTAATTCTCATGAATCTTTATCAAGATTTCCTGTGGAAGCGTCACTGTTGGTCCTACCCACAAATGCGTGCTTGCGTTGCCGAATCGAAATACCTAGAAGATCGCACAATTAGCTTGATAATATTTGACTAGCGTTGTTTACAATCCCACAATATACATGGAAGTTTACACTTGATATAATTTATTTGAGATAGAGACAAGTAGGCGACGAAACTTAACTCAACGCGCAATCACCAACTTCCGGTCAGCATACAGCCAGCAGAGTAGAGCGAGCGATCGAAATCTTTGCTGCAGATCACAGACCTCATCCAGGGACGTATTTTTGCAGTTTCATTTAAATCACTGTTGGTCTTTTTTGGTCGTCCTGTATTAGGTCAGTGACCAGGTTGAGGTATGGTGGCCCTGAAAAGGGGCTATGACCGTCGGTGAAAGAATCAGTGTAGTGATAGGATTAGTGTGCCTCTTAAAGGCTCCTTTCGTGCACATAAGTTAGGTAGTTCGAAAACTAAATTATTTTTTAGGAAAATCTGCTAGGTAAACACACAGATAACAGAAAAACACACCTATCTAAACTAATAACTACTTATATGTACTTATGCCTATGCTGAAGGCCAATTACAAGTATAAACCTCTTGGTATACTATAAACAGATGATTATGAAGTGTAAATATACTAAAAAAACAGTAGGTAAAGTTGAAGATATGGAAACAATAGCTAGTAAGAAATTAAGAACATAGAATATATTAGAGGTAGGTAGTTTATTTAACTACTAAAATTATTTCAAAGCTAAATTATATGCCCATTTTTTTAACATAACATTATTTGTTTCAAATAGTGTTTTGTTCCTGTGGTGAGTAGGGTTGCCAGAGCTCTTTAGGGGGGAAGGGGGTTCGGGGTCGGCAACGCGTGCGTGATGCTTCTGGTATTGCAAGCGCTCATAGGCTACGGTAACCGCTTACCATCAGGTGGGCCGTAAGCTTGTTTGCCACCTCTGTTGCATAAAAATAAAAAAAAAACATAATCTTCCTGGCAGGAACCTAGGTAGGTAGATGTGAAAAATATGTAGAGCGACCTACTCTACATTTTGTTCAACATCTAAGGTGCTACTTAAAATCTATTCAGTAGGTCGTATTTCTATCTAGTGGGGGGCCGTCCTACGCTGTGCTTGCCAGTGCGTGGTCTCCACCTCATCATCATCATTCCAGCCGTAGGACTTCCACTGTTAAGCATGGTCTCCTCATAGATTCCAGAGCGAATTCCTATCATGTGGGGAGATTTGCACATACTCACCGCGCTGGGCATGCGGGATGGCGAGCGCCAGTTAGTGCTATTTTTGTGGAAATACGCTTCTGCCCATCCCCTAGCTTTTTTCCCGTGTAAGAGGTGCTTACACTGCCACGGTCAGGTCAGATATGGAGGGGCTTTTCTACAGCCTGGGACACCAGGGCCAGTCTCCACCTACTTCTCAAAAATTATAATCCATACACGTCAAATCGCAACAGTGCAATGCAAGCATTTATGTTCTGCTTCAATGTGTCAAGCTACTAAGTGCCTACATGCGTAATGGCGGACGGACGCAGGGCCCAATCTTCTCATTCCGGTGATGGGACCGCACTCGACGGACGGGTGACAAGTGACCCCATCGCCCCGGGCCGACCAATGCTACAAGTAAATTGTTATTTAAGGTCAATGTCAGCTGACCACGAGAGAACTGGCTAAATCAATGGTGGCTCATTTTTTTTCAAAACAAAAGTCACTTCAATCATGTTACTTAAAGGGCGGTACGGTTTCCTAGCCATCCACTATAGGTGTATTGATCACCGGTCACCACACCACGCATTGCCGATATAACACTTGGCGGAATTGATGTTGGGCGTTTGGCTGCGCAATAGGTAATTTAACTAGGTAGGTACAGTTATTTGTAGGCCAGTATGGAACCTTTTCAAACTTAATCGATCATTGACGTCATTTCCCCTTTTGATAAGACATTTACTTGTTGATTGTACCATGGCTAACCGACTTTTATATAGCACCAGCTTTGCTCGCGTGTTACCCGGATTAAAAGTTGCCTAATGTCCTAATCTATTTCCATGCATATAATCACATCGGTCCGTTGCTGCCAAGGGCAAACCACCCAACCAACGATCAAACACACTTTCGCATTTATAATATTACTATAAATTTTAGAAAAGATACCTAGTATTTTCAATAGTAATATTTACTATACTAGCTAAATAAATAGGTACCTAGTTTGTATTTTATACGTTATAATTTATCAGGCAGATCCAGCGATGACGCGTCGAACCGGACATTTATATGTACCAAAGGCTATATGACTACACGGTAGAAGTACCTAGTTAAAAGGTTCTACAGTTGCCTACAAATTAAATTGGTTTCCTGTAGGTACCTACTTAACTAAAATCTCCACTGCGCGCGCAGTCATAGTAGGTAGCATACCTAGTTGTTGTTGTTACCGTGATTCATGCTCTCATCTCTGGGCAAAGTATAAGGTCGAACGTTTTGTCTTCGCAGATCTATGTATAGATTCGTTCTCGAACTAACAGCCGCGCATCCTACTATACCTAACAATGCAATTCAATGATAGACCGTAGTGAATTACAACAGCACTATTTAGGTGAACGAACTCAATACTTAAAATATGCTGTGCATTGACGTTTGTAACTGTTCATGTGCTGAACTGCCATCGATTGTGGGAACAGCTGTTACTAGTTGATACAACTGAGTAACAGGACCAATGAAGATATAAGAGCAGGACTACCAACTCTACTTCCCTATCAACAAAAAATGTTGTTTGATCATACCTAATGATCTCCAAGTTGTTTACCCTGGTATTCTAAGGCGTCAATTTTACGCAAAAACGACGCCAACGATAATGTAACACTTTGTGCAATAAAGTATAAATAAATAGACTCAAATTTGAGTGGCGACTTAGAGGCTTTATCTTCGAGGGGGGATATTCTAAAACAGAATCTTCGACAGCAATTTCGAAGGAATATAATATTAGTGATCACGTAGTGTATTATAATATAGTATTTTGAGTCTGATGCCGATTTGTGAGGAAACTCGTTTAGTGATTTTTTTCCTCAGTAGTGAGTATTATTTTCGCAGCTTTAGATTTCCTGCGTTTAAATATTGATTCTAGGTACTAAATTATTGGAAATTAGATTAGGAAAACCCTTTCTACTATATTATCCTTTGTTATGGTTAAAAAACTCAGTGTACATACCTACAAATGAAAAACAATTTATAGATCCAAATTTTTATTTATTATTGAAACGTGAGTTACAACAAATGGCATCTTAAAACATAAATAGTAAAGCTGCTCATTTTTTAAATTAAATATGTAAGTAGTTCATAAACTTCAAAATCAGTATCAATATACCATTTGAATCACAGTGCGTTTTTATGACTTTTCAACTGAAACCAGCAAAGTTGATGATTAATAAATTGATGAGTATTTATGATATAGGGATTGAATTCGATGATCAAACCATCGATTCAAATGGCATACTTTGAAAACAGTAAATTTCGCTTCCAAACAGGGTAAACAATCAATTTTGATCCCAAATTGTGGAGTTTAACGTATTCTATTGTTACTACTTCAACGTGTGTAAACCTTATGGACTCTAAGCACAAGTGGTGTAGAAGGGGAAAATCTTAAAACTACTACGTTAATTGACTATTGACAACTATTTCCTTTACTTATTAAGTACACATTGGAATCCTTGCTTTATTAGCTGTTTGATATAGATAATCGTGAATATTTTGCATTCAAAATTTACTACGAGGCTCTATTTAGAGAAGTGCAACAGTGAGAGGATAAATTTATACATATTTTTTCAACGTTACCTAGTAAATATTCTGCTATTTTTTGTTCATATTTAAACCTTAATATTTTAATATACGGAAATGTCTGTTTCATATAATAATGGAGACTAACAGTTTGTACTAGGTTTGGGACCAATTGACCTAAGCAGATACACCGGGGCGCCAATAACAGACTGAGATATACTTGCAGTAGATGTCATACTTTTAATACGAATCTCAATACATAGCCTACTTATGATTTGGGCGCCACTGTAGGTACACACAATCAGGACTCTATAAATACAATACTAGTGCAAAAGCATCAATAAGAAAATAAAATACTATTAAGAAAAGACACGACTTAATGTTACACAAAAAGTTCAGCGAAAAAAGTCAAAAGTTACTTAGTAAGTAATTTATAAAAACTAACAGTATCATACAAATAAATTAGAAACAAAAACAACTTCGTTCTCTGGGATCACAAACCCAAAAGCCGGTGAGAACGGCACGCAACTAGCGCGGACACAGGCAAATAAGCAGAGAAACATTACGGACTAAACTATGCCCGAATAAGCAATATATTAATCAAATTTGATTTAAAAATAAACAACCAAACCAACCACCTTAATCGATAAAGTATTTACAAAATACGCAAATAAAACTATTGTAAAAAAATATGTTAGAGAGTAAAGTGCATGTTAGAGTGGATGACGGCGTAGACTCGCTACAGATAAATTAGAAAGGAATCCATTTTCAAGCTAACCAACTTAATGATTATAATAAAATACCTAATTATAATGTAATATTAAATGAACAACCTCCAAAACAACGCGTCAACTAACCTCTATTTAAACTTTTCAACATTCAACATCAGTTCGCACCACCGTTAACTAATATCATTAGCCTATATAACCTTACAACTTAACAATAATCTTATGTAAAAATATAACTATTTTATAACTATTTTTTATTACGTCTACATTCAAAAAGTCAGTTTATATACTTGATGAGATTACACGCGGTAAACACTAATACAGAAGACTGATAGTACCAATATTATGTACCTAATCCATAGAAATCATTTACGCAAATAAGTTATTAGCTATTCTATCTAAATCTATAAAAACAAAACTTACTTAATAAATACTAACTACATTAAGAACACTTAATTTTATAGATATACGATTAACGACACTGCTTATAAGTTAATAAAGTCAGAGATTCTGTACATGTTATTTTTTTTTCATTGATAGCAGTAAGAATTGAAGCACCCTATTTACAGTTGTCCAATGGATACAAGAAAATATAAAGTTAGCCGTTTAGGAACTAAAATCACCTCTTTGCACCCAAACGGCTAGAGATCCATGGGATTGACTGGATCACGTGTCACTGTGGGACGTGAAAAGCGAATCATCATCATCCGCCTGTCAAGTCCACTGCTGGACAAGGCCCCCCCTAAAAAGTTCCATGACGAACGGTCTTTGCCATCCACCGACTGCCCGCAACATAAACAATGTCGTCGATCCATCGGGTCGCCTTTCGAGAATCTTTGTTCCCCAACGGTTGTCGGTTCTCCGAGCTATATGGGCTGCCCACTGTGACCTTGGTTCTTCTACAGATTTCGTCATTTCAGATTTTATATATCTCTCTTTACCCCGTTAAGTGAATAGCTTACCGTTTTTGTATGGTGTTACGAAAAGCGCCCCTACAAAAACCGTCAAGCTATGCACTTTTCACGTCTCACGGTGACAAGTAACTAACGCATTACAGACTCGGCCTCTGTACGATACGGCTCACCTCGTTTATCCGCCCTGACATTTGCAGCCTTTAATTTGTTGCATTGTTGAGGCGGGTAAACGGTGAAATATCCTATTTCTATGACAGTGTCAAATCTTGAATTAGACAGAATGTTACGTCCTAAAATCAAAATATCAAGGAAGGCGATAATCTAGCGCTGACAAAGTTTAAATGCACAACAGAATAAATACTAATTTTCCCTGACAATAACTCTATCTGCTTTCTAACACAACTATGGAATTAACAAATATTATCAATGAAACGATAATGAGTCGAGCATAAGTCATGTCATAACAATGTGTATAATGATTTCACTAATCGTATTTCAAATTGTCTAGCTAGCTAAATTTCTAAGCTTGATTCGGCTTTTCTAACAGTTATGCGATTAAACAAAGCACCCATATTAGTGGGAATTCGCTGCCAAGCCAACTGCGATAGTTCCGTACTCTTCTATCCCTTACCATCAGAGTAGCGAGTCCGTATTTTAATGAGCCGACACTGTCACGGGTGAATGGTGAAAAGTGAACGCTAGATGTAGGGGCGCTTTACGTGACACCATACAAAAACGGCAAGCTATTCACTTTTCACCCCTCACCGATGACAAGTGAGTGCTCACGAACATATAAGACTCCGGCCACTTTTTATAGTATGGAAGAATGGAAGTATTCTATTAGCAAAACGTCATCAGACCCGAAACGATGCGCAGTAAAGAGATTCTACTACTTATTATTATTATTCTACTAACTTTGAAAAGCTCGTATGTTACCCGACTGCCAAGAAAGAGGGTAATATTTTTATAATGATAACGTTCGCATTTCATCATCCCTTAGCCTTATCCCACATTATGTGAGGTCAGCACAACACATGTATTCTTCTTCCATTTCCCTCTAGCAGCCGTCAACTCATCGCTCACTCCTTTCTCTCACAGTCCATCCTTTCCTTTGGCCTACCTCTAACGTTCACATTTATAAATAGAAAACTGTTACTTTACTATGTATATTATGTCTTTATAAAATGGGGAGCAACTAAGAATACGAGAGTTGTATTCCACATCCTAATTAAGTGTACTTTCTACATCTTAGCCGTTAGCCGTATTACTAGCATTAAAACGAATTACACACAGTAATGTAAGGCCATTTTTCCATGTTTCAGCAGTGTGTAAGGCAAAGTTTAATGATGTCTACTAAAAACAGTGCGCACGCGAGGTACATACATACTTTAATGGGACTAATTTTAATTAATCAAAATACCTACTTCAAGCTGAAGATTCATTATTATTGGCTGACTTTCAACCGTTACATACGAAGAAAGTTTTTGTTAATTTGTTTTTTTTTTTAATTCATCTCTAAGTGACTAGAGGGCTGTTTCAGAAAAGGTACAATACATTATTTAGGTATGCATTTACAATAAACCGATCCGATTTCGCTGTATACATGGTTGTGTCTGTTGTATACAAGATGTATACTAATCCTAAGGGACCTTTAGATTATAATTAGCGGTAATAATGAGCGAGTTAAGTTTTGATAACTGGGGCCGCCGGGCTATGTCACTCGGCCTGCGTACCTCGGGCTGCCTGGCTGCGGCGTCATTCTGAGCTATGGCGACACTCCGGGCTGTGGCGTCAATCCAGGCTGTGGCGTCACTCCGGGCTGTGGTGTTACTCCGGGCTGTGGTGTTACTCCGGGCTGTGGTGTTACTCCGGGCTGCGGCGCGCGCGTCGCGGCGCAAGCAGGTAGGAGGCGTCGAGCGTCGCGCGCGACCCGCCGCGCGCTAGCAAACGCCGCGCGATGTTGTTCACGCGATCCTTCTGTTGTGAGCGTTTGCGAATACCGCCGGAGTTGGTCTGAGGGGAAAGATAAACGTTAAAATTATATATTACGCATATCATTATTGGCGGCTCTAATAAAGCGGCTTACTACTTCAATCGATCGTGAGGCTTTCTAGGGAACAGTTGCATAAATAAAAGCTCATAATAATTATATCAAATATTTTAGTAGGATTATTAGGTTTAGTAATTTTAGGAAGTTAAGAAATTAGAAACTGCAAGAAATTCTATTACAACTATATTGAATGCTCTCCTAATTTTTAGCCTGTATTGCTTACTGATGTAATCGTAAGGTGCGATTTAAAACTACGTGGCATTATTTTTAATGTTGTTAGTTAATTTATACCTATATACAGTGGTGGTCATCTAATTAGAAACACCTACCTGGGTTTATATTTTTATTGCAAATTCCCTTTCGAACTAATTTTTAACGTATCATTGAGTGTTCCTACGTATTAAAATGGATGTATCTGATATTATATTGCATTGTTATACCATTTTAATAACAGAAAACAACGGTTGTTTTTCTAAAACTGAAAGTTATATTAATAACAAAATAAAAAACGAGATACAAACCGGACAACTAATTAGAAACACCAAAAAAATCATTACTTAAATCATTTTTAATTTGAACAAAACCCCAATAGTTTTGAAAAATACTAAAAATACTACATCCTTAGACAATTAGTATTTGGTAGGGTAGCCTTTATTATCAATAACAGCTTTGCAGCGACGCGGCATTGATTCAATCAATTTATAACAAGTTTCTACAGGAATACTTCTCCAAGCGTCTTCAAATGCACTGTTAAGTCCATGAATATTAGTAACGTGTTTCTGCGACAGGTTGGTCTTTATAGTGTGCCACAAATTTTCTATGGGATTTAAATCCGGACTATTGGCAGGCCACTCTAATACTGACACGGATTGTTCAGTAAGAAACGCTTTAACGCTGCGTGCTGTGTGCTTTGGGTCGTTGTCATGCTGAAATATCCAAGTTACTGGCAAATTTTCCTCGGAATATGGAATCATTGTCTCTTCCAAGATCTTTTTGTATTGATATTGATCCATTTGCCCTTCAATCTTTCTCACGGGACCAATCCCGTACCCTGAGAAACATCCCCACACCATTACATTTCCACCACCGTGCTTAACTGTCTTTTTAGTGTACTTGTTATTCAAAGACTCATTTATTGGTCGTCGTACATATCGTTTTCCATCGGAATTAATCAAATTAATTTTAGTTTCATCTGAAAACAAAACTTTTTTCCATTGATGAATAGTCCAACTGCCATATTTGCGAGCGAATGCTAGACGATTTTCTCTATGTTGCCTGGTTAGTAGTGGTACTTTTCTAGCGATCCTTCCTAACAATTTTCCTTCAACCAACCGTCTACGAACTAGTTTAGTGGACACGTGTCGAGGATCGTCTTCTGAAAATACCTCTTTTCTTATAACATTGGATCCTTTAAAGGGGTCCGCCTTAGCTTATCGAAGCATAAGCCTGTCTTCTTGAACTGTAGTCTTCCTGGGCCGAAGTTTTCTTGGCACGTTATTTGATGTTCCGTGTAGTTTGAAATGTGCGAGGGCGTTAAATATCATCTTTACGGAACATTCCAAATAATCGGCGATCTTTCTGTAACTCCATTTTTGTTTTAAATAAAAATTCACTATAATTTTTCTCGTTGCTGCATCACAGCTCTTATTTTTACCCATTTTTAATAAAACAACAATAAATAGTAATTTTTCGTAATGAGTTAGAAATGGCGGCAATATTTACAATGTGATTGACAATTGTGAGAACTGTATTTCAGTTTAAAAAATCAAATTTCTAACCAAGTCATACAATGTTTCTAATTAGTTGCCCATTCTGCCAGTCCTAACGATATTGATACTTTTTGTTTCACTGATATTTATTTTTATTGTCGTCTTGGTTGTCAAATATTATTGCTTGTAATTAAACTAGAGATATTAAAGTACATTGTAAAGTAGTGAAAAAAAAATTACCTCCTATTAAATGCTATAATAATGTTAGTTACTTTATAAAAATGTCACGTGACTAGGTGTTTCTAATTAGATGACCACCACTGTATGTACATTTTTGAGTTTTTTTTCAAATAGCCGTAGGACATTTATACAATATAGCCAATTTTGGAAGTATTTTGATCATACCTTAGATGTTTCATGGTAGGTGTTGCTGGGTGATTTCTTCTTCCCCTCCTTGGTAGGTGGCTTGGCGGCGGGCTTCTCGGCCGGCGCCGGCGCTGCGTTCTTAGCCGCTCTGCCCTTCAGGTACTCGGGAGACACCTCGTGCGGCTAGTTAAGACAAATACAATTCGTTTTACAAAATAACCTAAACGTTACAATGTTGTCCGTTCTGTTGTTGCATAATCTTTAAGTAACTTTTCAGAGCTAAAATAAAGCTATTTTTGTTGTTTCGATCTATAAGGGACGGCGACATCTTCAAATAGCGTCTAGGATTATGCAACAACAGAATTGTCACCAATATTATTGGATATCACATGCAAAAGTGAGATGGTGGTCGAACGCTTATACATCATCAATAAAAAAAAAAATCTTACATTAAATATTATTACATTACTGACACTGTTTTACACGAATTTGGACCGTAAACCGTAAAGAAATCGCTCATGGTACTTCATTAAGTGTGTTTATAGATTTGTCTGGTGGCAAACAATCATACGGTCCACCCGTTAGTAAGCGGTTACTGTGGCCTATGAGCGCTTGGAATACCAGTGGCATCACGCACGCGTTGGCGACCCCGAACTCCTACCCCCTAAGAGCTCTGGCAACCTTACTCACCGCAGGAACACAACACTATTTGAAACAAATAATGTTATTTGGCTGCGATCTTCTGTAAGGCGGAGGTACCTCCCAGGCGTACTCCAATTTGGAACGAGAAAATCTCGCTGCGCCATACCTCCTCGAGAAAATATTTAATCCTTATTCTTCTATGATTTAAGAGCTTAGCTTTTCTCGGGCGGTGTAATGATGCAATTTCCTCCATTCTGATCTTTCCAATGCGAGCTCCTTTACTCCATACACGAAATTAAATCCTTATTATCTATCTAAACAGAAAAGATTAGTAGTGATTTCAGTATTATTGTAAATTCTTAGTTAGTACTCACCGCGTAGGTGCGGGAGACCTTGAGCCGCTGCGGGAAGTGGTGGAAGGCGTAGGCCTTGGTGCAGATGGGGTACTTGGGGCGCGACACCTTGGCGAACAGGTGCGCGGTGCGGTCCACGCGCAGCTCGCAGATGTACACGTGCTCGTCGCGCGCGCCCACCACGCGCCCCTGCACACCACACACATACAACTCATTTACTTAAAATACATAATCATAAAACTTATCTATATATAAAAAAATAAAAATCCGGACATATCACACATTGTCAACTGATCCCAAACTAGGCATAGCCTGTACAATGGGTACCAGAGACTGATATACATAATAGATATCTATTTAACACCCAGACACAGAACAAACATCTGTGTTAGTCACAAATGTTTGTCCAGTGCGGGAATCGAACTGAGCTATGAGGCCATATATAAAAGAACAAGGCCTGATTCCACGATCAACGCACACCCTAAACCGCTGAAGCTATAAAGCTGAAATTTGGACAGTAGCTGCCTTATATGCCAAACACGTCCACTAAGGAGAAATTTTCAAAATATCAACTCCTAAGAGGGTGAAAAGGGGTTAAAACGTTTGTATGAAAAATCGTATTCCTTGAACCTACAGATTTGAAACTAACTAAAAATAATGAATAATAGAAATAAGAAAAAACTGTACTTTTATCATCGGAATATTATCTATCATCGGAAATACGATGGCCCATAGTGATATTTATCTAGAGCTGTTACAACCATTATGTATATTTTTTTTAAAGTGTCGAGAAATATTATAATAGTTTATATTAGTTAAACAAGCCAGTAACTTCTCCATACAAACCGACGTTTATATGAAGAAGTGGACTGTGATCACTCCACTGTTTAATGTTTTAGGCCCTAACACGAATATTTCACGATATAGCGTTAAGCTACAATACCATAGCAAATGCCAAATATAAGCCAATCCAAATCACATACCTTGCAATACGTGTTGAGGTCCATGACCCAACACTGAGACATGACCAGTTCAATCGGTACCGCCTCGTATAGCGGGACTCTCATCACTTCATTGTGGAAGAATCTGAAATGGAAATATTTCAATAAGTCTAAATCGAAATGTAATAACTGACTGTCAATCTATGCACAACCTGCAATGCAAATTTGGTTGCTTCCTATTGTATTGTTGGGATGCAGTAGGAAAGGAATTTCCGAAATTCAACCACTAGCGAATGCAGCTGAACTTGAAGTTTCTATGAAAATAATTTCACGCGTATAATGCCAAGGTTTCCACTAGTGCAGGAATATTATCAACTAGCTTCTGCCCGCGGCTTTGATCATGACACGCATTTATAATATTTCATATTTATAATATTACATCATTTCAGCCGTACGACGTCCACTGCTGAACATGGACTCAGACAGAGCAGATTCCTTTTCATGTGGGGGGATTTGCCCATACTCACCACGCAGGGCATGCGGGTTGGCGAGCGCAGATAGAGCTATCGTTGTTAAAATGAGGGACGCTGCTGCCCATCCCCTAGCTTTTTCCCCTTAGTCGCCTCTTACGACATCCGCGGATAGGTATATGGAGGGGCCTATTCTTCAGCCAGGGCCACCACGGTCAAAGTACCCACAAAGTAGCACGGCCGGCTTAGTATCTTTAGTATGCTGAAAACTCACTTCCTAGTAGGTTCGTGGAAAGTCTCGTGCGGCCTGAGATAGTGGTGTCCGTACACGTATCGCTCCTGCGTGTCCTTGTGCTTCCACATGCGCTCCACACGGAAGATGTCCAGCTCGGACACGGGGATCTCGCCGATGGTCTGGTATGTGTGCTTGCGGACTTCGCCCTCCTGTCACAAATACAACAAGTATTTTTCAAATAATTACAAAACCCGACTGGAGCGAATTTATTGGTATTAGATATTTGAATGAAACTGAAAAAAGATGATTGAAATGAGGAAATCCGTGGAAAAATCTTCAACAAAGCTCTTGGAATTAGCAATTAGAAATTGCATTGTAAATGTCCATAGCACACAATTTTATAGCAATTGAATGTGTACCTTAAACATTGAAAGTTGTGAACCAATTAAAAAAAAACCTCGCAGTCCTAATAAATGTTGGTGAAAAAGGTTCTCGAATGGCGACCACAACCCGGACGACGCAGTGTTGGAAGGCCCCCCGGTGCCGACCCAATGGACCGACGACATTGTTATGGTGGCAGGAAGTCGGTGGATGGAGAAGGTTCAAAACCGTACGTCGTAGCACTTTTTTGGGGAGGCCTATGTTCAGAAGTGGACTTTATCAGGTTGATGATGATGAGGCATTTGTAGCCTATACAACTGTCCGGGTCATGGACAATTTCTTTCAGAAACTTGTGAGCGAAATGTTTTAAAACAATAACATACCTTACTCTGCGTCGAATCTTCACCCTTATCCTTCCCTTTGATGTTCTTAACCTTCTTCCGATCGACGCGTTTCGTTTTCGGTGACTCTCCCTTGTCTCCGTTTTTCAGGCTGACGTCAGGGTGTTTCTCGTCAATGGGGATGTCTCGTAGTACGTAGACGGTGTCGCCTTGGCGGACTTGCAAGTCACCGCGCATTAGGGAGAGGTAGAATTGATGGCCTTCTTCTGTGTAGTCGTCAAGCGGTATTTCACGGTCCACCTGTTTGATAAAAAAGTTTGAGTAAGTGGGCCACAGAGCAGCGGCCTATTTGCGGAAACCAGTCCACTTACTAAGTACTAAGTGGGTCACAGAGGAGTGTGCAAGATAGTCTCGATCTAAAGGTCGTAGGTTCGAATCCCGGCGGAGCACCAATGGATTTTTCTGCGGGTTACTGCGGTACGCACGCGTTGCCGACCCCGAACTCGTCACCTGACCGAAGAGCTCTGACAACCTTACTAACCGCAGGAACACAACACTATTTGAAACAAATAATGTTATTTGACTGCGATCTTCTGTAAGGCGGAGGAACTTCTCAGTTGGGCTGGTCCAATTAAAAGCGAGAAAATAATAGCCCTCGCATAAAATAGTAATCCTACTAATATTATAAATGCGAAAGTTTGTGAGGATGTTTGGATGTTTGTTGTTCAATCACGCCGATTTCGTTGAAACTTGGAATAGATAATGTTCTATGCCAAGAATAGCATATAGGCTTTTTATGTAGGGTACCACGCGAGCGAAGCCGCGGAAACTAGTTGTATATAGAAGCGGCTGTTAGTGGTGAAGTGTGTAGGTATATACATATATCTAAAAAACCATGTAAACTATTTAAGTAGGTAAGTTATTTCTAAGTTAAGTTTAATTGTCACGCCTCACCATCTTTTTTGCACGCCCAGGATGACTGGTAGAAAATGCTTTAGCATTAAGTCCTCCTTACACTAAGTTTAAGTGTGAAAGTATAAATAAATAAATAAATAAGTGTGATGTGACCTGCTCGTTGCGGCAGTTGTGGCAGTGGTGCGGCGCGCGCGTGTCGGCGACGCGCATGCAGCGCGCGTGCTGCCACACGCCGCAGCGCGCGCCGCCGCACTGCACCATCAGCCCCTCCTCCACGTGCAGCCCGCAGATGCAAAGTATCACCTCCTCTGTCCAACAAAAAAAAACTCATTATCAAGGTGAACAAGCCATCATTTTTAGGGTTCCGTACCTCATTTGGAAAAACAGAACCCATATAGCAGGGTTTCTTAAAGTGGGGTCCGTAATAAGTGTGACAGGGACTCGCAGTAGCTCAAATTAATTCTTAATTGACATGAGATCTAAGGACTTATAGCAGGGTTTCTTAAAGTGGGGTCCACCCAAGGGGTCCGTAATAAGTGTGACAAGGGCACGCAGTAGCTCAATTTAATTATTAATTGACATTAGATCTATGGAAGTGTTGAGAGCTAAACATGCAAAAGCTCTTGGCGAATTAAGCATTAGTAGGTACCTAAGCGTGAGTAAATTACCTACCAATAATAGTGTTTTTTTTTAATTACGTTTTTTTTCCCCATTATTATTTGGCAGGGGAGTCCGTGCCATTTAAAAAATTCTGAACGTGGTGCGTGGCTGCACGTAGTTTAAGAACCCCTGCCTTATAGGATCACTTTGTTGTCTGTCTGTCCGTCTGTCAAGACCCTTTTTCTCAGAAACGGCTGAAGGTTTCAACTTGAAATTTATACCACCTATTAAGGTCTGTGGGCTTATGGTGCCGTATAAAAATCAAAGCTCTAGCTTAATGCATTAAAAAGATATGGCAATGAATGTATAATTTTTGTATGGGAATGGCAGAAATGTAAAATCTCTAGGGTACCACTTAAATTTCGGATTTCTTATAGCGCGATGAGAACGATGCAAAAATATAAGAGGAAAGCAAAGGAAGAATACAGAGAGTACAAGGAAAGGAAGATAACGACACAACAGCTGCGTTTGTAAAAATCTATGCCGTTATTGTTTGCAGCATTATGCTGAGCACAGTGCTTTTTTGGCGGCATATACAAAATCAGAAAACTTGAGTTACCTGTCCGTGTTTAGTTACCGATACAGCAAATTATGTGTATCTTTTATTAGAAAATTATATAATAGAAAGTCAACACTTACCGGTTTTCGTTTTCTGTAGAAATCCAGTTGGAAGAGGCTCGTCCGGCCCGAGAATCTTCGTGAGGTGTTCAACGAAGTCAGCTTTGGCCATGTTATATGCCTGATAGAAAAACATCGTTTTAAACAAATAACTAACATAACAACCAACTGATAGCATTTGTGTGCCTTTTTTTTTGCCCGAGTTTGTAGTGATAAGTGATAACAGTCTATGTATGTATGTTCATCTGTGCCCCCGTAGCTCCTAAACAACTGGTCATACTTTGATGAACGATGTACCAAATGAAGTGTCTTTATGGTCCGGGTGTCAATGAAAGGGCTCGATGAGGACATTATAAAAATATAAATCCTACTAATATTATAAATGCGAAAGTTTGTGAGGATGTTTGTTATTCAATCACGCCGTAACGGCTCAACCGATTTCGTTGAAATTTAATTTAGAATAGATAAAGTTCTTTACCTTAAAAAGCATATAGGTTACTTTTTATGTAGGTACTACGCGAGCGAAGCCGCGGGCGGAAGCTAGTTGAAATACTATAAGAGTCTTCATGCCTAAGCTAATTTGTCTAATGAAATTAAATTTCTTGTAGGATTTTAGTTTTTAAGCTCGTCTAGCATAATAAGGTACCTTCTTCAGTTGCCCAGCGGTATTGCCTAGTGCGGAGAGGCGGCCGTATTCCCGCCACACGTTAGAGAACACTGCATTCATATCCGCATCGAACTGCGCCACCGTCTTGTAATGCCCGCTTTCAATATTAGTCTCTATACTGTTGAGACTCGGTATGGATATTTCGCTGTCTGATTTGGTGTTTTTCGTTTTCAGAAGGGGCGCGCAGAGTGGTTTGTCTTTGTCATCTGCAAAACAATAGACATAAAGAAAAGTCCCTAGTTCTTTCTACAGAGAGCCTAGGTTGAGGTATCTAGGCCCCAGAGATGAACATTTTGTGATCAATAGTGAAAGGATTGTTCCTTTCAGATTTATTATAGTTTTGAGTTTTGTGTTCAACTACATCTCATGAATTGAAAACATCTCATGATTGTTCAGACTACGATTACTATTTTACTGAATTGTAAGGCTTACCTTTTACAGCCAAAACAGCTGCGCGCAGAGCCTTGAAAACTATACCTAACCGTTCCTTCTTCGACAAGCTAGGATCGTCATGAAAGTTCTTGGCATTCTCATCGCGCGGCGATCGGAGCGATTGGAGTCGAGATAGGAACACAGATGCGTTCATCGTGTCGGGTAATGTAAGGGGGTTGACCATGACTACGGGGGCGGAGGCCTGGGGGGTAGGGGCGGGGGTGGCGGTTGGTACTGGGGTAGGCGCTGGGGCAGACGGGGGAGGGGAGGGTGGTAAGGCGATGGATAGACGGTCGCGTATGCGTCGTACCTGTAACAATTGCACAATTATTAATTAATTCTAATTCGGATAGTTTGTGGTATAAAGCCCCGTACCATCAACTTTGTTTAGGCATTGACGAAAGTTAATAGTTTCAAAGATTTATGGTTCACATTCTTTTAAAATCGTGCTGACATTTGAATGGCACTAAGACGTCATGGTAGGCCCAACAGAAAAATAAACCACTCACATTCTCAAGGTTCCTAAACAAAAAGCAATGCCGCTCCTTCACCAAATTCCTCTCCTTAGCCGTGAGCGGTTTCATCTGCGGCTCTTGCCACAGTTTGTTCAAATGTTGCTGGTACTTCAGAATGGTCATATTCTTTATATCAACATTCACATTTTGCTGTTCAGATTTCTTGTTGCATTTGACAGCTTTGCGCGGACGCCCAACTCTTGGCTGGTTCCCGTTCAAGCCCTGTGATTGGTTGGACGCGTTCGATGCCGTCCGAGACTGGGCCTTGATTGGTAGTTTTGTTATCCTTTGGGATTTACCGCCGATGACGCCGCGGCAGTCCTCGGAATCGCATTTGCAGGGCTGGAATATTTGTTACAAATTAATGAGTTGAGAGAGTGAGAGAACAACATTGAGACTAGCCTGAACTTTTATCTTAGAAAATTAGTGAGGCTAACAGCCATTTTAAAATTTAAATAAAACTCAAAAATCGATGCAATAAGACTCGCCTAGAACAGGCAACGCGATATCAATTATCCCATAGTTTGAGAAAATGACGCTATTTTAGAAAATATTGGGCAGGTCCATGGGTCAGCGCTGACGAAGCGACCCATTCGAAAAACAACCTTATCCTAATATAACACTGTGAAGCTCAAAGCGACTCGCACGCATGTGAATAAGGTTGAGTTTAAATTCTTGAGCTGTGAGTGTTAAACTCATTCACAAACATACCTGACCAACCGCAGGATTGAACAATGAGAAGTTGTAATCATAAGTCAACTCTTCCTCCGGATCGATGTCTCGAAGCGCGAACAATGCCATCCTGAATGTTCCATTGGACGTCCATTTCTGCATCTCGCAGTTAGGCAGACACGAGTGGTTGACGAAGCGGCCGTCACCGCCCATGCGATGCCCGTCGATAACCAGCCCTCCGTCTAGGTGTAGGCAGTAATGATGGGTATCGCGCGCGTAACGGGTCGCCATTCGCTCCTGAAAGATTAAGAGGTATTGCTTACTTGCTGTTCGTAGCACTGGTTCATTCATGATCATTTAAAGAAGATCTCTGGCCGAAGGGTGTTGTGTTCCGTCGCTTCCGCGGGCGGATACCTACTGCCAATGACAATTCGCGTCCCACGTCGCAGTTTCTACGTGGCAATTAATTGTGTTTTTATATTAATATATATGTTAGTCTTTAAGGTATATATCTATATGGGCTGTAGTGTAAGAAAAATTCCATCTGTTTTTTATTCTATTGTTGCCTGAAATAAAGTTATTGTATTGTATTGTATTGTATTAAGGTCAGTGGCCAGGGTATGGGGGCCCTGAAAAGGGCCCTGACCGTTGGTGAAGGAACCAGTGTCGTAAAAGGATTAAGGAGCGCCTGTAAGAGGTCCTTTCTTGTACATTTCACGTCTTGGAATATTTGGGTTCTAGGAAATGCCGGTTTCCTCACGACGCCGACGTCGGGGTCGGTAAGGCGTGCGTGACGGCTCTGGTATTGCACGCGTTCATAGGCTACGGTAAGCACTTACGAACATGTGGGCCGTATGATTGTTTTCCACCTCAGTTGTATAAACATAAAAAATAAATGTTTTCTTTCACCGTTTAAGGGGCACTATTATACGCACATTAATTATTCTCCAAATGGAAAATCCATTGATGAACGATCAGGACTCGATTGAACAACGTACCTTGAATTCCTTATCGGAGACTACTTCGCCGACGTATTCCAGGATGAAATCTCCTGAAGCTATTTTGTGTTTGGTGCGAACTCCCCAGCCCTTGTACTCCGTCATGAACTTCTCCAGGCCGGACGCCCACTCGTGCCGTTGTATGCGCTGGTTTTTGCATTTATCCCTGTTATATGAAAAGGCGAATGGTTATTTTGTTGTTTTTTACAGTTCCCACACTAAGGGAAGACTACGAAAAAATGTACGACTCAGACGGGACTTGAACCTGCAGCCTTTCCCTAGATACAGGGATGCTCCAACCAACTGACTGGCCTGATAGCTCAGTTAGTAGTAACTCTGCCTTCTGCGCTAGAGGTCGCGGGTTCGATCCCCGCACTGGACAAACATATGTGTGATAAACACAGATGTTTGTTCTGTGTCTGGGTGTTAAATATATATTTATCTATTATGTATATCAGTCTCTGGTACCCATAGTACAGGCTATGCCTAGTTTGGGATCAGTTGACCGTGTGAATATGTCCAAAATAAATAAAAAATAAATAAAAAAACCAGGCGAGAGTTCAATAATATCATTGAAATAAGAGGAATCATCGATGAAATTCAAGTTTCTACAGAACCGATAAATGACATCAGATATATTTACGTACAAACATGTACGTATTTTCAAGCTACGAAAAAATAATTCTAAATGTTGATTTTTATATAACACTAACTTAAGCCTGCAGTTTAGTTTGGCAACACCCGGATATAAAACAGGTTGTCAATATCCAGGAAACAAATTAAATCGATTCGTTGCTGAGTGAAAGAAGGACAAACGTACCAACTAACAAACACGTTAGTGCATTTATAATATAGGAAGTTAGGATGCGAAAGTTAAGTTTGTGTTGTTTGATCGCAACGTCAAGGCTAAACCGATTGGATGCAACTTGGAATATATGTAGTTCATGAGCTGGAAAACCACACAGGGCAAGCTGCGGGCGGAAACTAGTCAGAATTAATGTATTTACCCGCACGGGCAGCATTGCGGGGCGCACTCGGAGTAGACGAGCCGGTTGATGCAGTCCTCGTTGCAGCCGGAGTGCGGAGCGCAGTTGCAGGCCACACTGTCGCATTCCTCGGCTGACGGTTTCACGTCGTAGTACACATCTGGAATGGTAAAGTGCAGTTTTCACAGCTGTTACGGGCGATAATAGTAATAATAACAGCCAAAAGTCACATACATAGTCCTGATTAGGACTATTGACTATTATCACATACATTAGGATTCCCTGTGTCGTGGGTATCAGATGGTGATGTGAAACTTGTCTAGGAAATACGTCATGGTAACCGGAATACAGGGATATTCCGGTTACCATGTCCTGTGCACCATCATTGTGGTGGGTTAGTACTTTATACAATACAAGATTCAATATATTATTTAAATAAATAAATAAATATTCCGGACATATAACACACGGTCAGCTGATCCCAAACTAGGCATAGCCTGTACTATGGGTACCAGAGACTGATATACATAATAGATAAATATACACACCGGCACAATTAGCGGAACACAAAAAAAAGCAGGATTTTAAAATCTTTTACTTGAGGAACTGGCCAGTTATGATATTTTTTTAATTTATTGTCAAATTTGAAATTAGAAAATTAGATGACATACACTTTTTTCATTCATTTGTTTTATTTTCCCGAACAATACGTTTTGTCAACTTGTTCAAGTAATAACTACGTAATTGTAATTTTTTTGAAAAATTGCACTTAATGGTTTTTTATAAATTTGTTATTCTATAGGCAATTTCGTTTATTAAAAGCTCTTTATTATGCCCGACTTAACATCACTGGAAATCATTAGGGCTGATGAAATGAGAAGAAATGGCCATACCTACAGATCGATTGCCTCAAGGCTTCGTCGACCAGTATCAACGATTCATCGCAGCATACAGCGGTACAGATCGTCTGATTCTCTTGTGAGGAGGAGGGGTCAAGGTAGAAAAAGATGTACATCGAGGCGAGATGACAGTTTTTTACAACTTGGAGTTCGTAGGAATACGCGATTAACGGCTGTACAAGCTCGAAATGAACTGGAGGGCGTTCGAGGAGTACGAGTAAGTGAGCGTACAGTTCGCAGGAGATTTGAAGAAGTTGGTTTAGGGTCGTATATACCTGCCAAAGGCCCAAAACTTGAGAGACGTCACCGCGTAAACCGATTAAGCTATGCGCCAGAACATCGTCATTGGGATTTGAACGAATGGCAGCAGGTTCTCTTTACTGATGAGTGTAGAGTTCTTTTAAA
This sequence comes from Anticlea derivata, assembly GCA_947579855.1. NCBI lineage: Eukaryota > Metazoa > Arthropoda > Insecta > Lepidoptera > Geometridae > Anticlea > Anticlea derivata. The sequence goes on along the minus strand of OX388271.1, from coordinate 4,051,347 downwards.
ACAGATCGATGGGAGACAGCGAATATGGAGACGCAAAGGAGAACGCCACATACAGTCTAATTTTGAACACACAGTGGCTTATGGTGGCGGCTCGATTATGGTTTGGGGAGGGATATGTTTGGGAGCTCGCACGGAGTTAGTGATAGTCACAGGAGGGACATGACAGCAGATCGATACATCAAAGACATTTTAGAAGAACATGTTGTACCATTTGCCCCATTTATTGGTGACGACTTTATTCTAATGCAAGATAATGCTCGTGCTCATAGTGCACAATCGGTACAGGCATATCTGAGCCACATAGGTATACCGGTGATGCAGTGGCCAGCAAATTCCCCCGGTATGAATCCGATAGAGCATGTCTGGGACTTGCTAAAAAGAAGGGTTAAATCCAGAATGCCACCCCCCAACCATCTGAATGAACTTGGAAACGCATTACTTGAGGAGTGGAAGCGGTTGCCTCAAGAAATCATCGATAACATAATCTGTAGTATGCCCAGACGAATAGAAACCATAATCAGAGCAAGAGGGGGAAACACTCGTTATTAATTTTGCTTTAATTTTATTGTTAAATCATTTAATGCTTACTTTTTTTTATTTTTTGTGATGGTTCATAATCATCTAAAAATATCACTTATGTCAAATTTCTTTATTTTTCAATAAAAAATAACGAAGACTTTTCAAAGTCGTTGTTAAAAGATGTTAATCAATTTGTTATTTTGTGTCTAATTACATTTTCGTCAAATATATGCGTTATTATCTCATAGTCTCACTTTTTTTTCTGTTCCGCTAATTGTGCCGGTGTGTATATTTAACACCCAGACACAGAACAAAAATCTGTATTCATCGAAACCACGACCTCTAGCGCAGAAGGCAGAGTTACTACCAACTGAGCTATGAGGCCTGTCACTGAGCTATGAGGCCATATCAAATCAAGCAATGCTTACAAACAACAAAAGAAATAGTCACTAACTTGTTCGGATCTTCTTATAATTCCAGGAAGGCACAGGCTGGTTGTAGTGGTGTTGCCACCAGATGTCGTACGGCAGCGTGAAATGTTGCAATCTCCGTCGCACCCAGCGCTCGCAGTAGGGCGGCGGCGCCAGTAATCCGGGCGGGAATTCCGTTTGAGTCACCAGATTCTTCCCTTTGCCTTCCGGTTTTGGACTGAGAAAAAAATAAATTCTTAGATCATCATTCATCATTTCAGCCGTACGACGTCCACCGCTGATCTTGACCTCCCCCACATACAGAGCAAAATCCTTAGTTACAGTTACAGTTTTAAGAGTCTGGGAGTCAAGTACATGGCGTAGGTTCCTAAAAACGAATATTAGTTTCCTAGTGCGAGAAACAGTAGACCCAATCTGGTGCTTCCAGGTCAATGTACTGTCGAGAGAAACGCCTAGGTATTTGATGTGCGTTGTTTGTTCTAAAGCAGGGCAGATACAGGTGGAGTTAACAGATTGTGTGAGATTGCATGTATGTGGACGAATGGAGAAAGTGTTGGGCGGTTGGCACGATGCATTGGGGGAAAATGTGATAAATTTCGTTTTATTAAGGTTAAGAGTCAGGAGATTGGTGGCAAACCAGTGCATAACTGTATTAAGTGCGGACTCGGCCAGCTGAAAGGCTTCAGTCCAGCATTTTCCAGTTATAAGTAAGACGGTGTCATCCGCATAAGTAACAATTTTGCAATTCTGAAGTTGCAGCTGACAAAGTTGGTTAATGTAGATGAGAAACAGGGTAGGACCGAGAACACTACCCTGAGGTACACCGAAGGTAATGCCCTCATCCCCACTTTTGAGACCATCGATAACCACGCACTGGGTTCTATTGGAAAGGTAGCTCCGAAACAAATCAAGCGCAACGCCCCTCACACCGATTGCTTCGAGCTTATTTAGAAGAATGGGAACAGAGACGGTATCAAATGCCTTCGAGAGATCAAGGAAAATTCCGATGGTCTTCTGTTTCTTGTCAAGGCTTCGAACTATAGTGTTAGTTACTTCTAGGACCGCGTCTTCAGTGGATATGCCTCTTCTGAAGCCATATTGGTTTTGCGATAGGGTTTTATTATGTGACATGAATTCCAGTAGTCTTTTATTAATAACTTTTTCAAATACCTTTGAAAAAACAGAGAGCACTGATATCGGTCTGTAGTTTGTTACACTATCTCTGTCCCCACTCTTATAAATCGGATGGACTAGGGCTTTTTTAAAAGGTATGGGAAAAACACCAGTTGATAGACAGAGGTTAAATATAAAACCTAGAAGAGGTACTAATATATGTCTAGCAGCCTTAATTACAGAGGTTGGTATATTATCCCATCCTACGGCGCATTTCTCCTAGATAAAGTTCTTTACCTAGAATAGCATATAGGCTTTCATCTAGGTACCACACGAACGAAGCCACGGGCGTAAGCTAGTAAAAAAATAAAGAACTTACTCTTCTTTGTAATAGTCAGAGAACAATCCAGCTGGTAAGAACTTCTTCCTCAACCGGGGATTCCGCTTGGAAATAACCGGCGGTCGGTCTCTATTGTCCACACTACTCGCCGGGCTCTCGTCGCGCGATGACGCAACTCGCTTCTTACAAATAATGCTCTTTGACAACACGTCTATGCTCTTCTCGAAGTCTATTTCCTTCTCGTTGAGCGGCAACGGGTCGTTCTCAACATTATCACAAAGTGTATCGCGGAGCATGTCAACTGATGGCTCGCGGGACCTAGGAGTAATCTTAGGGCTCACGACAGTGTCTAAGGAACTGTCCCTTGAACTTGATTTAGCTTCCCGTGCCCTTTTGTTTGCTTGACATGATCTCGATTTCCTTCTTGCCGCAACGGCCAAGGGTTTGGGTGGTTTTTCCTTTTCGGTGTCCACAACCGGCTTTTTACTTTCAACTTTTTTAGTTTTAGTTTTCACTTCTTCGACGGGATTGTCAGAGCTCCTTGTTAGCCTTTTTTCGCTGGGGCACAAGCCAGCGAGACTTGATTTAGGCCTCAGAACGACTTTGTTATTTTTTTCAACTACTTTTCTCTTTGAGAATATTTCTTCTACTTCGTGGGAAGGTGACATCGCTCGTGTTTTACGTTTCAATGATTCCAAGCTGTCCAGGCGATTGGTAGGCTTGTTGGCTTTCAAATTCAATAAGCTCAATGGAATGCTGTCTTCGGGATCGTTGCCGAGCGAGCTGGCCAGTGAAGGAATACTGTCCGATTCACTCAGAACCTCCCATTTGTTGATATGATTTTTTAGTTCCTTTTCAGGTCCTTTTTGTTTCAGCTGTAGAGCTGGTGCTCGCAATATGGACGTACTTTTTTCGGTTTTCTTCCCAGTGGCTTGAACTACGCTAGGTTTATTGTTGTTTTCTGTTGGCATTTCTTTACCTTGTAACTTTTCAAGAGCAACAACTGTAAGTCTCCCTTGTCTGGGGCCATCCTCTTTATTGAGCACAACCTTGAGTTCAGATTTCTTACTTAAAGTTCGCTGTACAAAGCTACTGGTATCCTCGCCATCTTTGGGCACTCTTTCGAACGCAGAATTATCAGTGTCGGATGTCAAGACACTATCAGATAGAAGGCTTTGGCTGCTGTTGGGTTCGACCTTCTTCTTCTTTCTTTTAACGCTGGGAAAGCCAGTTCTATTGATGGCTTTCCGTCGTCTTGTTCTCTTGGTTTTCGGTTCACTCGGTTCACTGGCTTCTTTCATATTCTCTTGTTCTGACATCTTCTTGTTTAGTTCCGCGATTGGTATTCTTTCTGCTTGTACTTTCGGTATAAGTACCTTTGATGGTAGCACTAATTTGCTCTCCCGAATGAGGTTGTTAGGTTTCTTCTTTTTCTTATTGTCATTGGTATCTTCATTTTCAGTCAAGTTCCTTTTAGGCTGGCGTAAGTTATGTCCACTCGCGGTTTCTTGAATTTTATCAGAAATCACCGCCGCTATGGATTCGCCTCTCTTAGGTCTTATGATAGGGTCGGGAGTCTCCGATATAAGAGCAAGCGGGATTTCAGATTCAGTATCAATGGGTACGAGTAAGGAGTTCATGCTCTTGTCTCCCTTTCCCTTCTGTTTTACTTTATTCATATCAGACAAAACATTGCTAACGCAAATAGATGACTTGGGAATTTGATCTTCTAAATCAACAGATGGCTCAAATATGCCGGTTGGTTTGTCGACATTGACAACTATGGATTGTTGCATGGTGTTGCTAAGTTCGACGTTCGACGCTTTCGACTTTTTGGTATCAATCGTTTTCCCTTTTGAAACTGGGGATTTGATAACCGTTGCTCGTGTATTTATTTGCGATCCTTCCTTTCCTTTGCTCTTTTCATCGGAACTGTTTTTCTCCTTTTCTAGAATTCTAGACTCGATTGATTTCCGAATGTTATTATTCAAAAGAGTGTCTAATACTTTCGTTGCAGCACAGGGGTTTATTTTAGAAACGAGGTTGCTTGTGAGTCCTTCTAGTCGGTTTTTCTTGCGGGTCATTATTTCTGACTTTTGAGCAGGTGGTATTGAACTTTTGTACAGTGAACGAGCAGACATACTCTTCAATGGGTCTTCAACATTGTTATTTGGCGAAGCATTCTCACTTGGTTTTAGCGGTTCATCGTCATTTTTATCTGAATCATTTGATTCTACGGATGAGTTGTTCTGATTTACGTCTTTGGTCTCTTTTATATGAGGTACAGCAGACTTTTCTTCAGAGAGCTTCTTGGAAAGTGATTGAACGACTAAATCTAAGTTTGTTTGTGATATAGCCTTCTCTGCTTTTTCAGCTTCCAGCCTGTGACGTTTTTTAGGAGTCACAATTGGAGCAGAATGTCTGACGGGTGATGATTTTGCTTCTGGCCGCGGCGACGAAAGTTTACCTGTGGTATCTTGCTTCGCTGCATCAGGTTTCGTTTCCGTAGTTTCTTTAGTTTTAGGCAATGATTTTTCAAGATCATGTACCAATTTATGAACCGCCTTCAGTTTCTCAGAAGTCTCATAGATCTTCTTAGAAAATTCCGATTGTTCAGCATCTGGTTTTAAGATAGAAAGATCATCATCAACTGCAGTCAATAAACTCGGAGAATGGTTTTTAGTCGGCGTAGGCATATTACCGAAAATTTTGATTTCCAAAGTATCTGTTATATCATTGTTGCCCCTTGGTGTTCTCGGAGACGATTCAACATTTTGATTTTTAGCGTCTTGCGTTTTTGGAGACTCTGAACCTTTCACTGCATCATTGGTTTTCTTTGTCTTCTCAAAAGTGAGTTTCATTTTGGGTGAGTCACTGGATGTGTTATTGCTCTGCTCTTCTCCCATACAATCTGATTGTGTGCACAAAAACTTCTCGGGGCTGGTTCCGTTTTTGGAATTCTCGTCAAATTCTGCAGTCACTAAACTCAGACTCAGTGAATTACTGGTAGAAGAGTTTATGTGATAATGTCTCTTTTTGAGTGGCAGTTTATGCTCGTTTGTCTCCTTGCCGCCCTTATTTTGAGCTTCCGCTAGTTGCTTCTTGTGTCTACGTTTAGACGTAGGTGTGGCTATTTCTTGGTTATCAGTTGTTTTGCGTTTCTTCGAGTTCCGTTTAGGAACTTTAGTCAGAGGGGTTGGCTCTGGCTGTGCTTTTTCTGCCTTCTCTTCCTCCTTCTGTCTTGAAATTTTTGCTTGATTTGATGTAGCGCTTGCTATAAAGTTGGGAGCTACATGGCAAAGTTTTATGAAATTTGAAACGAGTACATCCATTTCTTGGGTAAATTTTTGATCAGCTGTGTCTATGGGCTTATTGTGCGATTCTCGACATCTTGATGCAGATCTTGATCTATGCCGCCGTTTACTCCTGTGCCTGTGGTGTTTATTTTCTGTTTTCACTGTGACGCGGGACGGTCTCTCTGTAGCTGGTTTTAGATTTATTTTAGGCGGCGCTAGGACAACCGTTCTCCTATGTTTTTTTGTGTGCAGAGATGGTTTCAAATGAGGTTTCTTAAAATTGAGAAAGACATTCCTGGTTACTGTTTTGTTGGGAATGTAATTACTTTTTTCTCTCTCAAAAATACTTGCAAGCGGCTTTGGAACCGCCTTTGATATGTTTGTAAATAATGAACTACCATTCTTGGTATGTTTTCGAGATTTTGGCGATAACGTTTTTGGGTGTCCAAACCCATCGGATTCTCTCTTTTCGGGAAGTTTAGTGCCCGTACAAATCGGTGAGATGCCAAATTGATGTGTGAATGCCGGTTTGAGAGCGGGCAACGGACTGCCGATATAACTTGCCTTATTTGGAGACTTGAGTAAGGTGTTGTTGTTATTGTGACTCACTTTGAATATGTTGTAAGTAGTGACCGGTTTTTGCAAGCCGCTGAACACAGGTCCGGGCGCGAAAGGGTCCGACGAATTTAATCTCAGCACATGTCTGTGTTTCATCTTCGAAAACCCATAGTTATACTTTGAAGGCATTGGATATTTTGTGCAAACACTGATATATTTTGGACTAGCATTAGTTTTCCTTAGAAAGCTTTCCGGTTCAGAGTCACTTGAGCTGGGGCCGAGTGTCAAACTGTTGACCGTTTTGTTTGTGAGCATCGATATTTCCTGCTCAGATACGAAATGCTTTTGATTTTTATAGTAAGACCTATCTCTCACTGATCTCGTCTTCTTTAGTTTTTTCATGCGCCTGCGCATGCTTCTTACACTGTAATCAGTTTTATATCCAGATTTGTCACTTTTATATCCAGATTTGTGATCACTTTTATACCCTGAGCGACAGTAATCGCTTTTGTATCCAGACCTACAACCGTAATCGCTTTTATATCCCGACTCCATGAGCCGACTGCAGCTTTTATACGGCTTGAATTCATGATCACTTTTATATCCTGAGAGGATGTCCTTGTATTTTGGATTCAGATCGATTTGCTTCCACGTCGGGTCGATGTGGTCATCGGCCGCGGTTTCGTTCTCGCTCTGGATGTCTCTCCAATTGTTGCCGAACGACTTGTTGCTCTTTTTCGGCATACTCGCAAGTTTACTGTTCAGTTCTTTGCGTTTCGCGTACACCCCCGATAGTACAGACCTATTGTTTGACACGGAGTCGTCGTCACTATCACAAGAGTCGTACTGATTTTTATCCTTTAACGTTTTAGGGACGTTTTTAGCAGCCTTCGATTTGGCTTGAGGCTTACGACCGACTTTCTTTCTAGGCGGGTAAAGAACCCTGTCGGTGGCATACAACATCCTATCTAAAGCTGCTATGTCTAGTTTATGATCATTCTTCTTACTCTTCTCAGCCTTGTTTTGTTCTTGTTTCAGCGGGACCGGGGAAGGTGCCTCCGACTTGATCTGTTTCAATTCATTTTCTATTCGCTTCTTTCTATAGTCACAATCGCTTGAATCAGATCTATTTTGAGCCCTACTTCTGCTTTTCGAGTTGGATCTCATCGCTCGCCTTTCTCTTGTCGAGTTTTCTTTTTGCGTTGATTTTCTCGGATGTCTATTACTACCGAGCACTTCCTCGACATCGTGTCGGCGCAGCGGGGAGTGCGTCGGCGAGTTGTGATTCGACAAGATGCCAGAATCTGGTGAAACATTCGGCGGGTCATTGTCGTGGAAGTTTATAACGTTAACCATTGATTTGTCTTCTTTCTGAGATTCCACACTTTTATCACTGAGCTCGTCGGGTTTCCGCACTTTCCGTGGACGCCCCCTCTTTCTTCTAGACTCTACTACGACGTTCTTAACGTCTTCCTGAGATTCGATGGAGTTGGTGCTCATGGTGTCAAGTTTGTTGGGGTCCACTTGACCGAGAGACGTCATGTCGGTGTTGGTTACCGTCAAGGGGGAGGTTTTCAGCAGATCGTTTGCGCTTCCTAAATCCGAGCCACCTTGGGCGATATCGAGACTCATAAAGTCGTTATTATCGCAGTCCTCAAGCCCTGAGTTGGGTATGATGCTGACGGAATCTGTGACCGATGTGATCTCCTCTAGGTCCTTGTTGATTTGGGTGAGTTCCTCCGTCTGTTGCGGGCTAAGATGTTGCGTTGAGAGAAAGTTTGGAGTGATTTCTGGTAGATTGTTGATTTGTCCGAGTACGCAGTCAGTGACGCCGACGCCCTCGATGGAGGGAGCGGGGAGTGTGCAGGGGTGGGGAGGGGGTTGAGGCAGGGCTGTGCTGCTTAGCAGCTGAGTCTGTGCCACGAACTGCTGCAGTAGGCTCGAGGCGTAATGCGTGGTGTTTTGCCGCGAGTCCGATGGCGAGCCTTCGTTCTCCGAACCGGAGGAATCCGCGGTGGCTCGTTGAATCGCCTCCGTTACTAGCTGGGCTTCCATTTCACTGCCCGACCCGTCTCCTGTAACGATGAAACTTAGATGTAGTTGGCAAACAAGCTTAGGTAAGTGGTTAGCATAGCTTATGAGCGTTAGCAATACCAGAGGCATCATACGCGCGTTGCCGACCTCGGAGACATGCGTTGGTAAGTCGCATATGCCTTCGCGGGTGTAAAGATGCAAGTACCTGACATATCCACATTTGTGCGCCACTATTTTGGGATTGTCCCGTTCTCAAAATAGGGTCACCTGGTACACCAGCAAACGTATCTAGTAGGTGCAACCTTGTGAACAGTTATGGCAAGGCTTCAATTTCCTCTTCACCTAGCACCGCCCAAAGTTGCATGCACCCGATGTAAATCTTTAATCTTATTTCGTTTATTATAATAAAAATAGTTGGTAGTTGTATATTTATGCTTAAAAGTAGTAAAGTAAATTGACCATATTATCTTACTGTTGTGTTACGACATAAAACTCGATCGCTTTACGAAAATACCACCATTTACGAAAAAAATATTATGAACAAAACCTATTGATAAAATGTGGTTGACCCAGCGAATCCAGGCAAATCATTATCAAATTGGCCTCAAAAATCAAGCACCGCTTTATTGTAAATGTTTTCTTACCATTATCAGCGATGGATTTGTCATCGTTGTCGGGCGCGGCGGTGAAACTGTTGAAGTTGCTCTGTAAATTGGTCTGTTGCGCCGGCGCGCTCGATGTTTGTTCTGGAAATAGTGCCTCGAGGTCCGCATCGTCGATGACCTGATAAAAATATGTACGTTTATTTAGGTCCGATTCAAATTTTGTCTATATTCGACCATTGGTAGGGGCAGATCGAAGCGGATAACTTTCGGTCGGGAGATAAAGTGGGTCAGGTTACTCTCACTATGACCTAATGGATATAAATATTATGCAGTGTTGGTTACTTAGTTGATAAATAGGAATAGCTTGATAGACTAATGGTAATAAGTTCTAAAAACAAAAATTCTAAAGAGACGATTCATCAATATATGGAGCCTGGGCCTGCACTGTGTACACTACTCTAAAATATGGCTAAGCAATAAAGTAAACGTATTTAATTGGTCATTAAGATTTTCTTCGATAAAGAGAGCAACACACAGCGCTGAAAAAATATGGCGGATGGACGTGCGTGAAAGGTCATTTTGACAACCTACATTTATCTGACAAAACAAAAACATCAAATCAAACAACATGACATGAAAAATGTGTCAATGTCATGTCAAACGCCAATTTTTCTAGTTACCTGTAGTTGGCAGGCGGCGACGAGCGCTGCACTGGAGTCATCGGCGGAGACATGCGCCGAGCCGCCCGCGGCGTCGGCCGTGTCCGAGTCCGAGGACGATGAGGACGACGAGCTCGACGACGATGACGAGGTCGAGCTTGACGACGAACTGCTGCCGCATGCCGCGCTCTCCGTTGTGGGGGACGCGAACTGAAACAATAATGCAACCGTTAGACTATCATTTGACATTTATCCTAATAATAATAATAAATATTCCGGACATATCACAAACGGTCATCTGATCCCAAACTAGGCATAGCCTGTACTATGGGTACCAGAGACTGATATACATAATAGATAAATATTTAACACCCAGACACAGAACAAACATCTGTGTTAGTCACAAATGTTTGTCCAGTGCGGGAATCGAACCCGCGACCTCTAGCGCAGAAGGCAGAGTTACTACCAACTGAGCTATGAGGCCAGCCCTATCCCACTAATATTATAAATGCGAAAAATTTGAGAGGATGTTAAGATTTTTGTGGTTCAATCACGCACAAATGGCTCCACCGGTTCTTTACCTAGAAATCCTAGAATAGCTTATAGGCTACTTTTTATGTAGGTACCACACGAGCGAAGCTGCGGGCGGAAGCTAGTACCTTATATAACTAAGTGTATATTTTATACCTACAAATAAAGTGGCAAACTAAGTTAGCGTAGGCTATTGCCCCTTGCAATACCATCAGGCATCACGCACACGTTGCAGACTCCTGAGACATGCGTTGATGGTAAGTCTGCCTGTAATTTTACCAGCTACCTCTTCCTTCAAGCGAGAGATAACAAAGAGAAACCAGTCCATGTCTATGGTCCTACACAAGGTGACTTATAAAATGTACCCTATCCCGAAAGGGGTTGATTCTACACCCAATTTACAATAAAGTTTGTTCTATGACATTTGGAAATTTAACATTTAACGTTGAAAAAACTTTATTTAAAAATCAGCTGTTTTAGCGTCAAATTAGTTCACACTAAAGTATTCAGCTGTAATAGTAATCTTGATGTCGAAGTAAGTAGTAATCTTGATGGCAGAGACCACGGCTTTGCACTTGTCACGATCCTGAAATACCTCTTTTGCCTCATTCACTCTCATCACATTCTTCATGCATGCTCGTCGGTTTAGTGCGATGATAATGTGTGTGCCATCAAAATAAACACCTAATGTATGTTAATAACCAAGCTTAATCTTACGAGTAACAAAAATGAATACAGTAATTGAAAATAAATGCGATTCAGTATGCAGATTTTATCAGTCTTACTCATGCAGAGAAAATTATATGTCGTATGCGGTAGCTTAAGTTTAAAACGTTTATATAGGTAATGCAATTCGCGAATATGCTACCAGTTAGAACACGTGTGCATTATACGTACACCCAGTCGTTAAAATCATTACATTTAACAAAGTGCGTGATTGCGCAGCGAGCCGAATCACCGAGAGCATTGCAGCGGCCACATTATATTCCTATGGTAGTATTTTGTCGGAGCCAGAGCTGCTATTACCGACCGAGATTGATTTGGCGCAACTAGTACCGACTGTCGAATGTCGCAACACTTGCCTCACTCCCCGCTGACCGCAATTGCACACCTTCATGCAAGTACCTATTCAATCTCAGGCTAAACCTAAACGACCACTGATTGAGTCTTATTTACATACAGGTTATTACCATTGCGGAGACACGGCCTAATACAAACGTGACTGTGCGGTGATACGCTATTAGTGCGAACTGGGTCTACCAAATGTCCTATACGCATACAATGTGCATCTTTTACCTGGACATTTGAAAATCAATGTTATTATAAAAAGTTATCTGTCTACTAGTCCATGAGCTAACAGTGTCCTAAAAATCTACAAACTTCGAAATCAATGAATATTTTTTTTGTATAAAGATGACAAAAATAAATCCTCTAGCTAGGGAACTTCCAGTAACAGTTTCTTACGAACAATCACAGTTAATATCTCAAAATACGCACATTATTGTCCATCGAGGGAAATAGGTCCTTTTCAGGGCCACCATATCTCAACTTCACTGACCTAATACAGGATGACCAAGAAAGAATCAGTGACCCGACAACAGAAGAATTGAAAATCATTTGGCGCTAGGTTAAATTCCAATACCGATCGATCGAAATCTCCACGCAATCGCTGTTTACGTGAACTGGATCAAAAAAGATGACTTGTCAGCCGAATAGATAAAATACACATCGTTTTTACTATCCACGTATTTGTCCCTGTGTTCCCAGGTTGCCTTTTCAAGAGCGAATGTACAACTCACGATTCTCGATAGCACAATGAAAACAAGGGATTTACAACACGGCCGCATTATTTGACTTGACTAACACGGCTCGATCTGTGTAAGGCCTCTGCTCGTAGCTCGCACGTTTTACTATATCTCATAAATAGGGAAAGGTCTTGCCTATCAAACACCATTACACCTTTGCTCTCTAGAAACATTTGGTTCGCAGCTGTTTGCAATTATAGGAATAAGGTTACAATAATATTTTATACAAAGGTTCTCGAGTGGCGACCACGAACCGGACGACGCAGTGTTGGAAGGCCCCCCACCCGATGGACCGACGACATTGTGAGGGTTGCGGGAAGTCGGTGGATGGAGAAGGCTCAAGACCGTTCGTCGTGGCACTCTTTGGGGGAGGCCTATGTTCAGCAGTGGACTTCATCAGGCTGATGATGATGATGAATATTTTATACACTAAGCGTACACGATTACTGACTACAAGCTACAGCCCGCGGTTGTGCTCGCCTGGTACCGGGATAAAAAAAGTCTTTAAAATGTTATTCCAGGCTTTTTACTACATACATGCCAAATTCCATTCCAATCCGTTCAGAGATTGAGGAGGGCAAGAGAAACAAACATCTTTAAATCCTCACATACAATAAACTTTCGCATTTATAATATTAGTGGGATTGGTTGTTTGTTATTGTGATTGCTGATTGGTTTTACGGTCAGTCAACATGCAGGTGGTTCTTCATAAAGTTATAAGCAGCGAAGGTGTTCATTTTCATAAACAACTGATATATAATTTGTCTATTCGTAATGACTGGTGACGGGCGTGTGTTGTTTTCACCATTAAGTTAATTTCTCATAGGGTGCTAATCAATAAGGCGGAAGGGCGAACAACCCTCGCAACTAAGGGGTTGAGTAAGTGTCGCGTGGCCGGCTCTCTTATCAGTGCCAGCATATCAAATAGAAGGGAAACTACCGGTCCGAGTCCCATAACCCGCGGTAAATATATGCTTGCCGACCGCAAGGTACACGTTTCATTACTAAGGGTTTGAATTCAAAATGACATTATCGACTTGCACTGCTGCTGGCTTCATTCCGCCGACCAAGTTGACATGTCGACTCGGATATTAAGCGATTCGTTCGTGACTTTATTTAGTACGTCTACTAGAATCATTTGTAACGAACTTTCATTAATTATTTCTGTTTCGTAGGTAATCTCTGTCCAAGGAGCAAATTGATCGGTAAGGGATGCAAAAATACGGACAATCATATTATCCAAATACTGTTATTCCGCCCACACATTTTGCAAGTCACAAAATCTAGAACACGAAACTAAATCATACAATGACTGTACATAGACAAATATGAAAGCTTGAATCGACAATAGACTAACAGTACCTCAGTCAGCGCCGACACGAATATCACATTAACGACCTCGTGATCTACGGAGATTTATATCTGACAGCGAACACAAAACAAATAGAAAACCATAGAGCGTGGTACTGTAACATACGAAGATGCAATGATTGGACTTCACAAGGACTTTCATTTAGACCATTAACTTGGTCAATATGATATTACTAACTGCCACCAGCGGCTTCGCTCGCGTGGTACCTAGGTGGATAAAAAGTAGCCTATGTGCTTTTCCAGACTACATTTGTCAAATTTCATCCAGATCCGTTAAGCCGCTCTGAAGTGATTGAGTAACAAACATCCATCCAACTTTCGCATTTATAATAGTTGTAAAGATATCTTGAGATGTTCAATCTTTTTTTTTATATGTTAGGATTCAATTTCTACATAATGGTTTGTTTTTAACTTACACGAGTGCTTAAATAAGATCCTGTCAAAAGTGCCCGTATAAAAACTCGTAGGAGGAACAACTTTAAATGTCAGAGAACCAATTTTTGCAAATTAAATGAATTTATGGCTTTATAGTTCATCATAAACGGTTCTAAATCAGAATCTATTTCTGCTATGAGATATCTGTAAACAGTTGATGGATCCGGTCGTCGACCTCGCGCTAAATGTCGAGAACAATACGGTGAAGCGTTAGTGAATTATTGTAGCATCTCGCAACATTCGACGGTATTGAGAGCCCCATAATTGCCTCCAGCGGTAGGCATAATTATTTTCAGCATAAGTACGACTAATTCGCATGATAGGCATAGAGCAATATAATACCCAAAGTAAAAATAAGAATAAATGAGTTTTACTCTCAATCAGGAAGGCTATTTAGAGACGTGGCGCAGGCTCGTGTGTGTATCGATTTCAATGGTATGTAGTTATTAAGTTAGAATGAAAGGTGGTGATAATAAAGAGCGCCGAGACAGAACGCGGAAATGTTGCGGAACGTCGCCCTGGGAGCCGGGGAGGCCGTGAACTTGACTGTGACAGACCGGGGCGGCGAGAGCGGCGGCTGAGACGCGCGCAGCCGCTGCACCAGACATGTTTCTCTACAATTACAAAAGCCAATAACCATTAACCACGGTATAATGACGAAGAATGGATCATTCCAAGATCGGTAGGTATTAAACCACCGAGCATTTTATTTATTCGGTACCTACTGTCTCTTCGCAATTTTATTGGAACTATCCCAACTGTTCTGTAGCTTTTGATTTAAACCGATTGGAATGTAAAACACATTTATAGTGATACAACAGACTGCCCAACAGCTCAAATTAATATAACGTTATTGATAAAATATTAATGATTAGGTAGTACTTATTTTATGAAATCAAATAAGATAAACAATAATAAGGTAAAACCGCGATATATACACGCATAATATTAAAAGTATACTTTTTTTAATCTTATTATAAAAAACAGTCAAATTTCTTAATGTCGTAAGAGGCGACTAAGGGAAAAATGCTATGGGATGGGCAGCATCGTTTCCTAATAACAATAGCTATATCGGCGTTCACCAACCTGCATTCCCAACGTCAGTCGTTGGCTTCTGGAAATCTATGGGGGAGGCCTATGTTCAGCAGTGGACGCCCTTCGGTAGTAATGATGATGATGAATTTTCTTAATTAGTTACCAAAACTACCACACACCATAAAATCCCACAATATAAATTCAAAACGATAAATTCAGAAATTTAGAATAGGTATGCGGAACAATTCTGTTGTCAAATAAAAGGCCATAAAGCTGGTCCCCGTTCTTGGTCTGTCAGAAAACGGTTTCATAATATCCAGCAATTCAATGGAGGCGACTGCGCCTGCAGCTTGGACGGCTTGCCCCACAAACAAACAAAACATATAACGAAAAGACCAATCAATGTACCATTTGACAATTCATTCTATTCCTTACAGACAACCGCAAAAAGATTGTAATCCAACGCAGTACTAAGTTGTTGTTGCATTTCTGCAAAGACAGATAACGTAGAACGAGGCCGAACGCTCATGTAATTGGTAGGTAGGTATAGATCAGTTATTAGTAGAATTTATTTTCCATTAGTTGACAGTTTATATGTTTTTTTTTATTTGCACACACATCGGTATCGTGATACAGTCAGAATCGAAACGGCACATATCCTGCAATCCATCATAATACAATGAAGCCTTTTGAAGATAATTTTACCTTGTTTAAAAAACCTAAAAATAAAATTTAGCGTTGATGCATTCTAGCAAATTTCAAAAAGACAAAAGTTGACTTGTGACTCTTGCAAGCCGATGTCGCATATTTGATGTCTCGAAACTATTATGTAAAGTTTTAGCATACACAAGCAATGGTTTATTGAAATTGCTTTAAAAACTCGCGCGTCATTACTAAGGTGGGTGCCTATAATAAGCTTTTACAAATAAGGTGCGACTCCGGTCCAGTCCGCATCAAAGCGAGAATCGGCTGGGAAGGCAACGCTAATAGGCGATCTTCGCTCATTTATTTTCAGTTTCAAGTTTTTGTCGCCACTCTTACCATGTGCTTACAGGCACCTACGCAACATCGATAACAACCCTTATGGTCATCACAACTCCAGAAAATGTACTAAGTAGGTAATTCTCCACCTATTCACTTAAAGTGCTCAAACACTTAAAACGGCAAAGGAAAACACCGTGAGGAAACCAGTGAGCATTCTCAAAGCGCTTGCTACCTTGTCACGCATGGAATATATTCACTACTGAATTTTTTTAGGACATGCCTCTGCCTACCCCCCCCCCCCCCCCTCCTCTCTTAGACCTCTTAAAAGATCTGATCGTCGAGACCTGAGAGGTTTGGGGATAAAATTCGTGAGCCTATTTTTATTTTTTATACTATCTTTTAATTTGAGATAATTTTGCATAGGTATGTTGTAAAAACATGTTATGGTATGTGTTGTAAAACTTTAACGACTTGATTAATAATAAAATGGCAAAAGACGATGTCACTAAAACACCAGCCTATCAATCTGAAAATAAAACTAGCATCATAGCGCGGGATAGATAAAAATATAACGAGTTTTGCGGCACAAGTGTACATTAACCAGTTGTAACCGACATCCAAGCTTACATGTAGATAAAATAATAATTGGCAGCCCTGAACGAAGACGACTATCCGGTGGCGGTTGATTGTACTCATCAAGGATTTCTGCACTCAAGGACGATAGCTGCTGGCTGGACGATCATGGCTGTCGAACAACTCTTATTATTTCACTTCAGACACATCTTGTTTTTGTCTCAACTCATTTATATTCATGATACGTCTAGTCAGTTATCTCTATAAATTAATATATTTCCATTCGCCAATGATGGATATCTAAAAATCGGACAAAATATTCAACGTTCGTTAAAATGCGTGAACCTGCGTCATAGTTATTTTGTCAGATGAGTGATAGGTAGTAGGTACTTGTGGCTATAGGAGTGGAACACAATTTTGCACTCCAGGATTTACTCAATACAGCCGACTTGAGATCCTCCTCCTTTTTGAAGTCGGTTAAAAAGAAAAAAGTTAAATTAAAAGTTTGTTAACTTTTTTCTTTAGCGGTCCTTCGAGAAAAATTAAATCATTAATTTATGTGAGCAAACAACGTATTCTTTAAGAAATACTTACTTATCTCTACAAGAATTTAAACTAGCCAATTAATATGATGGTTCATGGATAAATCAATCTAACCATTAGCTACTTGAAAAGTCGAGTATCATACCTGTTTTGAAGTCTTATTATTGAATACTAGAAACGAGCGAACGAGCATCACCTCATTGCTGCGGGCAATTTATTTAAAGTACTTTTTGTAGAGTCGAATCCAACAAAAACTATAGCCTATGTTCCGAACGCGGGTCACTCACCTCGATATTTCCGAATGTGCGAACCTCATTGTCTGCTACTATTTTTTGTGGCATATGGCCAGTTCATGGCAATTTGTGTAGATGGTAAATAATCCGTGATTCAAGCCATACTTAAACGGAAATTATATAATAAGAACACTAGACATGGACCTAGAAATAAGAAAACAATCCGTGCGTACTCAAATGTACAAATGAACATCAAAATTCAAAAAAATAATGCCGTAATGTGTTGTGAAATTGTGTCAAATTTAATTCATAAATGGGTAAATTAGCTACCCGAAAAAATGGGGACTCGGTTATTTGAAATTGTACCGATCGATGGAAAAAATCTTATTTTAACACGCTCTTTATGATTGTTTGTCACCATTCATATCAAAATTGGAATTTATTTCAATGTCGAGGGAAAATAAAAGGTTTTTTTTTTCTAATATCAGTTAACCCATGAATCACGCACGCAGTTCAATCGATGCTTCGGTTTGATATTGGCGATGCAGTGTCAATCTTTATTTCCATATTCATGCAATAAAACACATACTTTATCACATGAAATCATTAAAGATGCAGTTTTTGCAAAACCAACGTTGAGTCAAGGATGTATGCAAATACACATCACATCAACAAAGCGCACTGTCGGCAGTCCAAAAAAGTACAAAACATCCTAAAGCAAGGACAAAAGGACTAACCGATGTATATCGCACCTAAACTGCATACCCAAAGGACGTTTTTCCATACCTACATAAATACAAGGTGACACAAAGTATGTATGTTATACCGAAAGGGGCTTATTCTACAACCCACCCCTTTTGTTCTACGACTTTAGTAAATTCGTAATTTTTCATTGAAAAAACTCTAAACCAAAAATCTGCTGTTTTGGTGTCAAATCAGTTAAACTCAATGAATCAGCTTTTTTAGGTAACAATCTTGATGCCGAACTTCTCGTAAGTTTAGTTATTATTTATAAAGATGATGAAAATACCTACCAGTATAGAAAGTCTGGCAAAAGTAAAGAATATTAGCGAAAAATATTTATGATCTTTTTCGCTAATATTCTTTACTTTTGTTGTTAGAATAACCCCCTTTCGGGATAGGATACATAATTATGAATCACCTTTTATAAAGCAAAATTATTTACTTCGAGAATTGAGGGTTGCATACAAATATTGATGACCTTCGAAATGCTCGAGGGGTCGCGGGTTCCAATCTCGCATCAGAACTCAGAGGCAGGTGTTTGCATAATTTAGTCTCTTCGAGTGAATGCAAGGGGTACTTGCTGGCCATTGTGGGAATTTAATAACAAAGTATCAACTGCGACCTCGACGAAGATGCCCTATTTTCAAAGTATGTAATGAAGCTAAAATTTGTGCGCCTTCGAACGTTTATTGGCGTATTAAATGAAATGACTGAATTCATTTTGTATATCAGTACTCGTTTCGTTTATTTTTCAACGAATTCAACATAAATTGCTACTTCACTGACATGCATGTTGTGATATTGCACGTTGACATGGTGTCGATTCTGTTGTTGCATTGTCCTAAACTTCTGCGCGTATCATCGTTTTTCATTTTGTTATAGTCCCAAATAAAGATATTTTGATTTTTTAATTTTGAAACAATTATAGCCGTCCTTGTTGTTTCGACCTACAAGAAAGAGATAGCAATATTTTTAGAGCTGTCAAATTATGATAGTTTTGGATATTGGAACGACAGAATGGACACCTCTATCGAACTTTTGTTCAAAATGCGTAAAGCTTTATGCCCACTGTCCTAATTAATCACAACGGCTCCATTAATTCGCAAACTGTGAGTGGGACGTCAATTTTTCAGCTTGGTCGATTTAGTAAGTTAATGTAAAAGAATTGGACTGGACCGTTGGTACTAAATAAGCGTAATTTGCAGTTAGGTACCAACTGCAAATTAAGCTAATATGCTCACTTGCGCACTTATAAAATAAATCTGCCACCTACGTCCTCGGTCTTCACGGGCAATGACCCATTAAAATGTCCATTTTCAGAGCCACCGTACCTCAAAACATGGTAACAGACTAACCAAGAAAGCAATAGTGTCAAGACAAACGAACAAAAGTCTCGTTAAATTTATTTTCAGCAAAAAAAGATTCTCCTTTGTAAGTAAAGTCGTCTCTAGTTTGAATAAAACTAGTGGTAATTAAAATATGACACTGGTTTGAATATACTGGCAAACCAAACGATGCCAGCCTTCAAGCATTGCCGCCATTCGCAATGGAACGTTTACAAGGAGGCAATAATTTATTGGCATCCATCTGCTACTTACTTTTAACGCAAACATCGTGTTATTTAGGCCGTTTCATTCAACGTAGGAGTATTATGGAAAAGTTTGCTCTATGTACATATATCCGAAATTCCTTAGTTCTTCCAAGAATTCGCGGAATAAAGTTTAAGAAAATCATCACTGATTTTTGATGGGGTCATAGTTGACGATGAACACTAGGATATTTTCCATGCATATTCGATTTCTTATTATTGGTGCTTTACAAGGTGATTCATAATATACCATCCCGAAAGGGGCTTATTCTCTAGGATTCTCGAAGAATAAGTATAAGAGGTAAAAAAAAAGAGCCAGAGCTCTTTAGGGGTGGGGGGTTCGGGGTCGGCAACGCGTGCGTGATGCCTCTGGTATTGCAATCGCTCTTAGGCTACGGTAACCGCATACCAACAGGTGGGCCGTATGCTTGTTTTCCAACTCAGTTGTATAAAAAAAAAAAGTCAATTTTAAGTAATATTGCTGCATCTGCAGTAATAGTAATTAGTGGAGAATAAAAGCGCCGAAAGGGTTGAATTGATTACGACCGCATCAAAACATACCTATTATTATTCGGCCACATGTGGCATTATGTGAAGGTTATTTACACGGCTCACTGGAGCTCAGACAAGACGCGACGAATATGACATCATAAGTTTCAGCGAGCACTTGAATAATTAAAGTATTATTTATCTGGTCAATAATAATGAAGTGCGCTCGTGTCACACAAGAAACCGCAATATTGATGCAAAACGAAGCGTGCACAAAATAATATTGGTAGAAGTTATCGGGAATTTATAAGCATTTATATACGATGATTCATAATATTATGTATACAAACAAAAACTATAAACAAAACGAAAGCAGAAAAAACATTTTAATCCGAACTTTTTCAAATTAGCTCATTTTGGACTTTTATCATCTTTATTAGTAATTTTCATACGTACCAGAAGTTCTATAACAAGATTATTACCGTAAACATCTGAATAATTGAGTTTCAACTGATTAGGCCCCATAACAACAGATTTTTGAATAAGTAGTATTTTTTCAATGAAAAATTTTGAATTTCCAAATGTCATAGAACAAACTTTATTGCCAATTGGAAGTAGAATAAGCCCCTTTCGTGATGGTATACATATTATGAATCACCTTGTAGAAGGACACCTCTCAAAAAAGGAGTCATTTTAAATTTGGCTCAATCATTACTGGCGACAAAATTTAAGACCACAGTCACAACACAAGGACATAAAGGTCAACCGCAAAAGGATATTCTTTTTAAATTGGCGTATCCGATATGATCAAGTCATTCATATTTGTAAACAAAAATAAAACGACTTCATGTTTGAGGAAGGTGGAGTTTTGTTGTTTGCGAAAGCACTATAAAAAATTAGGGATTTTGGCGCTGGTTGCTCTACGTGAGAACGAACGAATAAAAACCAAAACAATAGTAAAATCGCCCACAAAAAATATTTCAGCTGGTCGTGATTCCAAGACATGATAATTTTTTAAAGTTTGGATCTAGCTCTATGCACCAGTCGAATCATCAAAATCTGTTAAAAATGCGGAGATATCGAGTAACATACACAAAAAAAGGGGAAATTAAGATTCTCCTCCTGTTTTGAAGTCGGTTAAAAATATAACAAAGCGTGGGTTGAAAACTCTACGACTTGGCGGAGAATTAAGTAATTGAACCAATCAAAGTTTATTATTAAATCTATTGCGGTCGATTTAGAAATACTTTTCTCCAGAGAAGGTTTATTTAAAGTCAATATAGGCGTATAACTAATACTGTGCCAACTGCCGGTATTTTACTGGTCATTCATAAGCAGTATAGGTACCTAGTACATTCGTGAGACGTGATGTCATTCATTATGTCTGTAGCATGTTATGTGATGTTCTCACTGCTACACAGTTAAAATATGTCGATGCACAAACCAGTGCTAAGATCCCTCGTCGAAATAACAACATGATAATTTAGGTGGACTTCCATCGGCAACTTATTCAAAGAAAATAAATCATCATACTTAAAAGGTACAGGAAAACTGATTAAGATCAACAAAGTCAAAAATCATATTAACCGTGAGCTGAAACATTATTTTTATAATGTGAATATATAATAGTGCTTAGAATAATAAAGAAGAAACATTATAATATCATATAGTAGGTACCTATACATTTTCGATAGGAGTAACGAATGGTAATTCTCATTTTTTAACAAGAATTAGATACATAGTACACATATCATTCATTTTATTCAGACATAAGTGGAACTGATATGAATCTCGTTCAGAGGACGACTGTATTTGTTCCGGGTGGCTGGTCACTACCTACTACACTAGCGCATACGAGCTATGTTATTATACCAAGTCAAGCCAGGCGTCGGCAATCCACCTGACAAAGAAACTATTACCTCACCCTCTGATATTATTTGCCTCACTGCTGTCTGAACACCGTAAAATTGAGTAACTTCACCTAATTAATTCAAAAGCTATTCATTTTCAAACATAATGCTCATTCATGCTGCTGCGCCCTCTCGTCAGATCCACGTTAACTAAGCTGCGCCTATTTAATAAACATTGATTCTTATTTGACATTAATCGAGCACAAAACTGAGGTTTAGCCAATGTTAATTTTTATTTATTTTAAACACTTTTTGTTTTCTATACTTCTCAATACCACTCATTGAGAGGATATTGTAATTGCATGAAAGTTTACACTTTACACTTTCTAAGTGTTCTTGCCCATTACGATTCTCGTTAAATATTTAGAGACGAAGACTTCAATGTGCAAATAATGCCCGTTTCCGAATCAAAATGTCCAATGGTAATCGTAATTGTACAGTTACTGAACAGTGAACATTCCTACTATATCTCAAAGTAAGAGCGTCGTTTACCCATAACCGAGAGGTGCAGTGGCAGTATTCGCCGAGATTACACGATAGGCACCGCGACTCCCTTATCCGTTATGCGATACTATCAGCGATGTTTCATTTGAATACTAGCGACCTGTATTATTTATTCCCTAACAAAATAACTGACAACCTGGGAATGAAACAGTCGACTGGCTGGCCGAATATGGAGCTACCTAATTAAACTCGAGAAATAATTAAATTATTGGCAACTCTTTGTAAATATGTGGTTGCCGTTCGAAAGAGATAATCATACAAGTGAGTGGTTGAGTAGATATATGGAGATGTAGTCATTAATCTGTGTAGCATTTACGTTGGAATTCTGTGGAAACCCTCCCGGGTTCCCGCAAGGTTCAGATCGTGACTGCGCGTCGCGTCGGCGCAATTTGCCTACCCATATAGTGCCTGCCGGTGAGCGCTGCCGCTCTAATCATGTGTAAAATATTACTAAGCCTCGTCACTGCAACACGGGATTTGAACGGCACGTCAAATGTCACAGAACTGCGAGAGTTATTGAGGCCGATAGGCACACAGCATGAGTATAGTCATCCGAAAACCTGAATGCATTCTCCAATAATATTGCGAACGCGAATGCTAATAAAGAGAAAACATTAGAGCAAAACAGTAAATGTTTTGAAATGCAATTCGAAAACCATACCCACTAGAAATATGAATCGGGTAAATAAAATAACAAGAAATTCAGCCCATAAATTCGTAAGCGTAGAGAATGAGCGGGATCAGGTTGAACGCATGACCCCCGAGTCGATTAGTACGAGCGGGTGTTGGCAGAGGTGCGAGGAACCGAGGGACCATTAGAACAATAGTGGTAATCGGCAGAAGCGTGCGATCATAAAGTTACACCTACAATCATCGCGAAGCCGTAACAACGCCCGACCTGCCCCAACTTAGCGTGCCACAACGACCACAACTCGGGTTGTAGGCTTTCACCGGTCGCTGATTTCTATTTGTTCATTCAAATGCAGGCAACAAGCGAAGGCGACCTATCAAGGTGGCGCTCCTCACATTTAATTTAGAACGTCTTCTATCAAGAAAAATCCGATCCATATAACTTCACAATAAATAGAAAATTTCTACATAAAGTATTTTTTACATTGACGTTTTGAAATAATATCTAGTAGTTTTGAAACAACCAGATTTAAAATTTAAATAAAATAAATTTAAATATTCCGGACATATCACACACGGTCAACTGATCCCAAACTGCATTTAGGCATAGCCTGTACTATGGGTACCAGAGACTGATATACATAATAGATATATATTTAACACCCAGAAACAGAACAAACATCTGTGTTCATCACACAAATGTTTGTCCAGTGCGGGAATCGAACACGCGACTAGAGGCAGAGTTACTACCAACTGAGCTATGAAGCCAGTCAATTTACAAACAACTATTAGGCAAGCAAAATAAAAGCTGGTAACTTGTAAAATAGCAACATGCTCCTGAAAAATATTTGGCAACTTTCCAACTCTCGAGGAATTTAACATAATAGTCACATATATTCTACATCTATTCTAGCTAGCATCATGCATCTTGAAGAAGTTATGCAAACACAAAGGAAACCCAATGTAAAAGTTCATAATAAAGCCTAATAATCTCAGAATTATTTGTGCTCCGGCCTCAAAGTTAATCCAAATCTTTGGGTATTATCGCAGTCTATTATGTAGGGTGAGGAAGAGAAGTGTTCCCGCGCTTCCCACGCGAGGAAGCCGAAACACGCGGATACGGTGGTTCCGATCACCGCCCCCGCTAATTGATGAGACGATGGTATGCGCGAGGCGAGACCAAGGACGCTCCACGCCACGCTAGGACGGCAGCCGATGCACACCGCCGCGCATCCGTCAGCCACGGGGCCGCCGGGCCATCTGCTGCCCTAATTATACTCATTGGAAATGTACCATAATGTTAATTAATAATGTTTAACGTGCACTAGAATTACTACACAATAACGCCGCATATGTATAACGTATAACGTGAGCAATGTGCACGCCACACGTAAGGTCCTTCACTTCACATAAACTAGCTGCCTTTTGAAGACAAACAGATTGCCATACAGACCAAACTAGCAACGCCCTTAGTTCAATTACATAAACTGAAATAGATACGATTACCATCCAACAATGTAAGCCAGCGAGATTATAAATCAGAAGAGATAGTCTGTCAGTCCTTGCTGCGAGCGAGTCAAGGTTCAACATTTCTAGGCACCTCTAGGCGAATCTATGAGGGCAATATAAAAGTTTAAAAACTAAAACCCGATCAGTTCTTTAGACTAATATTATTTATAGCTTAGCCACGAAGATGGAGAGGAAGATGTAGGTAAGGTATTTCAATTCATATTTATAAAATGTAATCAACTAGCCCTTTTATTCGATACTAAGCGCGTTATGTTTATTACTTTTTTTGAGGTCAAATATTCGCGTTTATTGTCCGTCATATTGAATTAAGAATGTTGTCATTATAGTCGTACCATGAAGACGCATTTGGCACCTCATACGTCAAATTATGAGTATTTTCGGAGCCAAACATTTTTACATACAACAAAGACTGTGATCATGTACCTAGTAGAAGACTTAAGAGTGGAGCCAGCGAAGCCGGTATTTTAACAGACTTCAAAAAGGAGGAGGTTCTCAAGTCGGCTGTTTTTTTTTGTGTGTTTGTTACTCGATATATCCGCCAAAACTAAACCGATTTTGATAATTATTTCTCTGGTGTATAGAGTATGATCCCGGGGTGGTCCCATTTAATTCCTGAGGGATTGCTACTTGTCCCGTAAAACGTAAAAAAAAGTCATCATCTCTTGAAAACACGACATGCCGATTTTTTTTAGTCTACGGTGGCATGGTATGGTTATCCCCGTGACTTCGTTCGGTTACTGCTATTTTTACATAAACTTTAACCTTAGGGGTTGTGTGTCGGGAATTCCTTTCTGTGCACCCATAAATGTGCAAAACGCAAAGACAAAAAAAGAGGTTGATATTATTCTTGTAAATTTTAAGGAATTTGAAGTCGGTTTTGAGTTTTTGCATAAAATATCTTATTTAGTTAGCTTCTTCTGCTGCAAAACTTATTGCAGCAACAAAAAACAAACATGCAACGGCGGATGCGCTAAAAAATAAGTTCATCCTAATCATAAGTAACGAGACAGCAGCAATCGGCAAAACGACGTAGCGTGGGCGACGATTATCCGATGTTATCTACATATACAGAATGCCTGAAGCTGATTTGATGGAGGTACATTTAGTAAAACAAACTTTGTCAATAGGCACATTATGTGTTCATACAAAAACATTTCCAATCATCAATATTTAAAAACTTTTACGTTACTCACCGACTGACTGATAATAATTAATGCAAAGCCTTAACCATAAGTCCTACTTTATTATACCTAGTATTTGGAGGGTAGCTTCCTTTTGTAATGCAGTGGTGCACTAAGATGCGTGCGATAAAGTCGCGAAAATATCTTCACGCGAATCAAGCCGCGGGGTTTCGCATAGTAGTAGTAGTAGTAGATAAAGTTAGTCAATAATAGTAACTACTACATTTTTCCAACCAACATCTAAGATAAATAAACCTACCAAATGCTAATTAGCAATGACCTATAATGAAGTTTGCGATCGTTAACTTGCAATAAATAGCTCGTAAAGTTCAAGCTTAAGCTCTGTAAGACGAGTTGCATTATGAACAATCGAGCATTACCACAATCGACGCGAGGAAACGATCAGTGTGATAGGCAAAAAAAATAAATAGCCATGTCATAAGCAAAACAATACTTCCCCGTTGGCCACGGTCTCTTTAAAAAGCATGAAAAAATGCTGAATAATGCATAAACTAAAGAGCTCGTCTGAGAAGTAAACAGTGGTCAATTACTGTGGTAGCGCCCGACTTTGTGGCGCATTCAGAAACAATCGAAGCGGTGCGGCGCGATGAGCGAGATACCAGCCCGTAATAACTCTAATGGCGAGATAAGCCCGCCACCGCGGCGGATACATGCCGAACCAACTACACGAGCCTACTCTAAAAGTGCAAGGACACAACGGTCAGATGCGGTATCTTCTTCGCTAAATGCTCTGACTAATTAGCATCTAGATCTGCGGATAACTTTTTATTTCACCCGTGTTTTTTAAGATTACATAGAGATTATCCACACACGAGGATCGGTTGGACAATCGTTGATGTATGCTGTGCTGATTACAAGTTTCAGTGAAGCTTGTTTCCTACCTCGGTGTAGCAGCGACGCGGCCAGCGCAGCGGGACCAGTTTACGCCGACAAGCATGTAAACGATTTATTCCCGAGTCTCGTTTTGCATTACCCGATCGGAAGCCAGGGTTGGATAGCATCGGAGCTGATATACCCGTTGAATAAGAACAGATTCTGATAAATAATCACAATTATAGTTGGAAAACTAGCTGAATTTTCATCTTCAGCTAGTTTTCAACTTCCAGTCAACGAGGGTCGTGCGTGATAACGAGAATGTCTATGAACATGACGTATATGATTTTGTAAAACGAAAATGTCATATTAGCATAAATAGGAATCTATTTATATTAAGAATATAACTAGCCGTACCCTCGCGGCTTCACTCGCTTGATAGTCATAGGCACTACGCATGTTATCTGAGGTGCCTAGTATCATTGACAAAATATTCCAAAACTTTGCTAGAAGTAGATACCATAAGATGTTAGTTACTACAGTTGTTATGAAACTTGTAATCATCAAATTAGCTTTCAGTCTATTGAAGCTTAGAAGTAAAACTTTTACTTTTAAAGTTTCTAAGAAATATT
The DNA here is from genome assembly GCA_947579855.1 of Anticlea derivata. NCBI lineage: Eukaryota > Metazoa > Arthropoda > Insecta > Lepidoptera > Geometridae > Anticlea > Anticlea derivata. The sequence continues at coordinate 4,024,240 of OX388271.1, read as the reverse complement.
TGCATGTAAATATTTTTTCATAGGTACAAGCAGCGTGATGTTACATATCCTTTATAACAATTAAATCCATAAACAATAACTTTGCCAATTTTTATAAAGATCCGTTCAGTAGTTTCCGAGATTAGCCCAAACGAATAAACAGACAGACAAAGTATCTATACCAAGACAAAAAAATAATAGAAACATGTTATTTATGTTCTTTACTACTACATGTTTTTTATGATAGTAGTCGTAGTAGTAGTAGTATTTAAAAAATATATATTGATAGGTAAGGTAATGATGGTGGCTAGACAGCAACCCTGTCCGTAGATGTCGTAGGGGCTTTATTAAACGACGTAAAGCTAAGATGGCCGTTGGACCGGATTATCCCTATTCCTTGTATGCCTTTCTCGCTGCGTCAATAAGCAATGATTTATATGCAACGGTTTGCTAACTTGAACACTATGTAAGCTACGAATTTACCTTGTATCGACAAGATAACAGTTTTTTTTTCATTATTAAACACATTAAACTAATAACAACTGATAATGATAGCTTTAATTAATTAAAACAAGTCGGCAGGCAACACGTCCGAGTGATTTATCGACGCGGTGGTATAAAATAATTACGTTTTAAAAACTGAATAAAAACTAACTTCAAGTGACTTAGGGAACACCACTGAAAAGTCGCAGGAAAGCACCACCAAATACACAATTTCTTTTACTTGAATCTCATATTTTTTTTATAAAAAAGTTGAAATTTATTTATTGTTTAACAGAAAATGTAGGTTTTTGGAAAAAAGTTACCGAAGGTTATTTTTAACTAATTAATTGCTTTGCTTGCACATAGTCCGACCGAAATAATAAACCTTCTATAAATAAATATTGTTAAATTTATAAATTTGCAGTTTTGAAGGTGTTCCAACAACTTTATACACATTGTTATCATACAATTATTTATTTATTATCAAACATAGATCACAGAAATGCAAAAAAAAAACATCAAAAAAATTTTTTTTTTGTGCGGTGACGATTACGGGCCGGTGACGGGCGGTGACGGTGATGGTAGGAAGAAGTAGGTAATAGCTGTTTCTTAAAGTCGAAATAGGTATAAACAAACGCGGACAAAGTCGCGAGCGGGACAGCTAGTCGGTTTATAAAAGACTGCGTTCTGACGCAATAAACATTAAAAAAAAGAATGGAGAACCTCCTCGTGTGTTTGAAGTCGGTTAATTAAAGTAATAATTCCACGAAGAAATTGCATAATAGTTATTAACAGAGGTCGATTACTGCTAACAAAGTGATATGAAACGAGTGATCCGAAATGAGGTTATCCGACAGAGCTCCTTGGTTCTCGTCGACATAGCTAAGAGGATTAGTAAGCTGAAATGGCAGTGGGCTGGCCACGTTTGCCATAGAACTGACAGTCGTTGGAGCGTAGGACGCACTCCGGGGGCGCACAAGGGCAACGATGAGAAGAGCAACACTGGATGAGAAGAGCGAAAGTCCAGGCTCAGTGGCGCGTCTTAGGAGATACCTACTTCGAGTAGAGGACTGGTAATACGTGATGTGATGATAAAGTTATATGATAAGTGATAACACACACCCAGCCTTGAACTTGATAAATAATAGCAACTTAAAGGCATGTAAATATAATTGGGTGTTAGATCATTAGTCAGGTTCTAGGCTGGAGATTATATTTATACTGAGGTATAGTTATTAGTAATTTGTTACTCAATAAAGTTATTTTTATACGTATAATTAAACGGACGGTGGCAACGTAAAAAAATATAACAAGCAAACAAGGATGAAGAATTCCATACAATTGTCTCACGAGAACGAGACTAATTGAACTCTTTATTATAAGAACAACAACAGGCCTCTTCGCGCATCTCGAGTCAACATTATTAGTTAGCAGGAAGATGCAGAAAACTGCACAACTCTCCAAAGCCATTTAATCTTTCATACAAATACAACTAGTTGTAGGTATCAATGATCGAACGAACGAGGCGAGCGAAGATCTCTCAAACTAATTCGACGATTTATAGTTTTATGTTTGTATGCATTTGCTCGATCAATTAGTAGGATTGTACTATCGCATCATCTTATTCGCTGCATTAACTAGCATAGAAACGCAAACGTTGCTTACTGTTACATTCATATTTTTATTACGTTATCATTATATAATTGTTTTATTTCCTCAATAATAACTGAAGGACGTTAATGGATAAAATTAAAATGTATAAATTAAATTGGAAAACTGTACATTTCCAGCAACAACATTAAAATTGTTGGTTTCTCATAACAGAGTGCTATCAACCTGGGTTTGAATAGAATCGTGTCCCCGAATGCGCTGGTGCACGCAGCATGATGGAAAGTGGGAACCTAGCAGTCACCGGTCGTCTACATACATGGAATAGACAGGGCACAACCGGTTCAGATAGCAATTCCAGAAAATCAATGCCTCGTATAATGAGATCGAGTTTAGCAAGGGACTGTGTGTCGTTAACTTCAGTATCTGCACATGGACCATGCCACACTCCGCATGCCATTGCGCACTTTTTGCGGATATCACCAAAAGCCGGCGGTTGCACAGCGACAAAGGCGTCCAACCGGTTTTATTTACTCCTCCCGCCCTCGTCGTCATAAGCGCGTCTGCAAATTCAACACGTCAAATACCGCAAAATGAAATACGTACGACCGCTATGTCGTTGCAGCAATAATATACGCAACGTCGCGTTTTACTTCTACCTGCCTATCCAATCATATTTATAGTCGCAGTAGGTACTGTAATTGATGATTGTAATTGCGAGATATTACATGACAAGATTAAAATGGAGACAGCATCATGTTCAATGTATTTCATGATCATGTATTTCAACGGAGCAACGGTGGCGTTGTAAAACATATTATTGTTAGTAAGTTATGCGAAACTGCTAATAAAGATGACCGAGTGTTAATAAATAAATTGCACGGAATCATCGCCGACATCAAATGAAACTGTAAGTATTAACGTAATCAGTCATTACAGTGGTAAGTTATTACTGCTATTAGAGACGACTCAATGACGTTTGAGAACGACTCTACAATGGAAGGATTCTAATCGCTTTGCCCATCATTTTTATATCCGCGTGGCGTAAACACTTAACTAGTGTAGGTAACTTGCGATTCACTGTCCCTGCAATCCCTGGGAAAATCAAATACGTAAGCCAGATTATGCGAGAAAGTGCATAAACGCGGCCTATGTGGAACAAATAAATTGTGTTTGTGGGATTATTCGGAAATTATAAGAAATTATATAATCTCAATCGTTTTCATTATCACTTGTCGACGTCACCATTATCACGTAAATCCGTTATTGGCTCTAAGTTGTGATATAAGTATTACATGTATTCGTTTCTAAGAGCTGTGTTTTGTTAAATAAATAAATAGACAAAATCTGAAAGGAGAGATAGAGGATCGAGAGATAGATAGATCGAGCCAATCGAATCTACCATTGAAATGAAAGACACTGCCTGGACAAACTAGATCGAGTTACGAGGAATAAGTCGACGGCACAGGAAGCTTTTACCATTAAATGCTGGTCGAACCACTGGATGCAAATCCCTTGAAGGTACCGTAATCTTGTTAAACCTATTAGATAAGTAAGATAGGATCGGTAAGAGCAGAACTCTAACGGCGTGGGACATCAATCAAGATCACGATTCTCGTTTAATGATTTATCAGACAAGACATTAAGCTTCCTGTGCTTGAGGTACCTATGTATGTTTAATACCATAATTATAATTAATAGCTAGAGCCCGCGGCTTCGCTTCCGTTTTACCTTAAAAAGTAGCTTATATGCCTTTCATCCTCTCTACAACCCAATTCAGTTAAAACGTACAGAGTCGCCAATATATACTAAACTCTCTCTAGCTTGATATGGTAATGTTTAGATGGATCCACTAAAACCTGCTTTATTAATAAAAGTTGCCTTATTGTTATCACCTTTGAAGCGATCAACGACTAAGTATATTTTTTACAACGAACAAAAACTCGCCATGTACGATCATCAAATAAAAAATCGTTCTCATGGCATTTATAAAAAGTTTATCGACATTTTATTTGACACCGAGATTTGAGATTTGATTGTGGTTTTATAGCATACAGCTTGTTCATTAAGCTATTCAACTTTATTCACGCAATGGTCGAATGAATTAATTTATTTGATGCTGAATGTATAAACATAACGATCGGCGATCGTTAAACTAACCAAGTAATTTGATTATTTAATTCTGTTATCAAATCATGATTTTACTGTACAAGACGCTCAGACTAACTCCTAGGTACACACTGATCTGTAGAAGACGCTCAGACTAACTCCTGGGTTAATACTGAACTGTACAAAAGATCAGATTTGCTGGCTAGCTAAAAAATGAAAAATATCTTCGATAAGCAGTTAAGTAGAGGAATGTTTCTTAACAAACACGCAAGCGATACGCTCGATCGGTCACAATTTCACGGTCAAACAAACCAAGTTTGATCGGTCTATTACATGGTCCTTAATACTTATTGCTAGTTTGGACAAATAAGCTCAACGAACACAACCAACAAAGCTGCTACTGCGGGACCTAAAGAGTCTCCAATTATAGTTCTTAGAACTCAAACTCAAAAGGTTTTTGTTTTTATTTTTTATTTGACAGGCCTCATAGCTCAGTCGGCAGTAACTCTGCCTTCTGCGCTGGAGGTCGCGGGTTCGATTCCCGCACTGGACAAACATTTGTGACTAACACAGATATTTGTTCTGTGGTTGGGTGTTAAATATATATCTATTATGTATATCAGTCTCTGGGACCCATAGTACAGGCTATGCCTAGTTTGGGATCAGTTGACCGTGTGTGATATGTCCGGAATATATTTATTATTTATATTATTCAATAAAATCACGTTGAATCGTCTTAGAAACTAGGTGAAGCTATGCCTGTTCCTCGCGACCAAGCCTAGAAGAATCAGGCAACAATCGATCAATCGAATGAATGATTTGGAAATGGTTTTGTTGTCGAATAGCACAATATTTTGATACGAAAGTTATGCCGAATAACCAATAAAAATTCGGCGAGGACAGAGCGAATTAGTCGGAAAATACAGACGAATTGACAAAATGCTCCTGTTTTTTGAAGTAGGGTTAAAATGAGAATTTTTCTTTACACTCTTAACATTCCTCGTCTTGTCTTCGTGCAAAAACGCTTTGTGAGTGATAGAGCGTTTTACATAATTTTATTCAACTTCGCCCCCCGTTTGAGGGAAGGCATGTAACAAATTATCTATCACTCACGACGTTAACTAGGTCTTGCGCATGAATAATGCTTACATATTGTGAATTACAAGAGGCGTTAATAGGTGCTCTGAGACACAAGTTTATAGTGTTTAGTATTATTAAATATATTATTATATATGAGTTTGATGTGGCAATGGGCTTGCAACCTGTTACGTCTGGAATACTCACTACTGATAAATGTGGGATGTGAGCCAAATTTTCGGACATGACTCTAACTACACCCCTTAGACATCTTCAAGGATCTGATCACCTGGAGATCTGAGAGGATGTCAACCATTCATGGGGATAAAAGTCGCGAAATTATTTTTATTAATTTTTGGTCTTGACTATTGCCATGGAGATTTTGAATGAATTAACTAGAGTAGCTACTGGTAGAGTGGTAATAGTGATAGCCTTCCAATCCAATGTATGTGCGCTATAAAGGAAAATATATTGAGGAAACCGGCATGTCCTAGAACCTAAAAATTCGAAGACATGTGAACGAAAGTTAGTCCTAAGCGGAGCACTTTAATCCTTTTACCACACTGGTTTTCACATCATCACTTTCATACTAGTATTGCAATAAAACACACACAATAAAATAAGAGTTGATACCTCTCAAATAGTCCTCTCAAAATAAGTTGTTGATACTTCTCAATAGAATCCGAATTAATTGAGTTTTTTACAACGCGTTCTACATTTATTCATGGCTTTAATTTAGGCGAAATAATATAAAAGAAAAAAGGCGAATCAAAAGTTAATTCATCGGGAACATTTAGATATTACTGATCCTGTAAATATTTACGAGTAGGTATAGGAGTTAAAAACATGGCTAGAATAAACAAAATCAGACAAAATGAGTATCATAAGCACCTGGCGGTTGTGTTGATCGTGATAGGAGCTGACCAGCTGGCTGACGTACTCCCAGACCTCGCCGGGCGCGGTCCAAGCAGCGGCCGCTGCCGCGTTCGCTGAATGCCGCATCATGTCAGCATCACACGTCTCTTGCGCCAAGGGACATGTGACGTCACGATCCTGCATCCAGCTTTATGATAACTCCCCAGTACGGAACGCTCCCAAGGCACATGTGACGTCACGATCTTGCACCAAGCTCTATGCCGACTTCAGCCAAGTGCTCTAGTTAGGCGAAACACGTCACGCGGCCGTCCACTGCCGTTGACGAGCTATTTATATTGTTTTATCCTCAATCACGCGCAACTAGGTCGCGATATACATCACACACGCTAAAACAGATTTATGCCAGAATGAATGCGAGCACACCTTATTGTAAACAATCAGCTGGAACGCCTTGTTTGCTATCGGGATTCAGATTATTCACGTAAATTGTGCTGGTTATAGAGTTTCAGTAGTAGCTTCCTTTTCGTAAATAATATTATAGCAAAAACCATGTATTTTTCGATGCAGTAAAAGTTAGTGTGAGGCTTTTCTAAGCAGGTGCCTATCAAATATTTTTAGGTCCAAGGTCAAAACGAGACCCAAATCGAAATGCTTGAATTTGGTGTCGTTTCAAATTGGACGTAATAATTACCATTCCCAAAATATTTTTTCATTTCATCATGATGGATACCATTATAAGAGGATCGGGTCTGATGATCTCGTAATATTTTAAGTAACCTGAGGATAACGTAGTGGCTTGTACATTTTTTTTGTTAGATAAAACTTATTAGTAAGATTTCGATGTAACAACTGTTTGTTATTCCGAATAAAGTAAAATAAAATAAAATAAAAACGATGGAGATGGAAAAATAAATCCTCAACTACTTCCAAAAATGCAATGAAGTGCATGGGCTCTTTTAAATTGTTTTTATAACAGGTTTTATGGTGAGTATCGTCTGATGAAGTTGGAAAGCAGGCAACGGAAATCCGGAAGACGGTTTCGATTTCGAGAAAAAATATATATTGTTATTCGGGCACCACGCAAGTAAAGCCGCGCCCCTAAGACCTACGCTATAAAATAAAATATATTGAACTTTAATGAAATGGCAAAAGGATGTATATACAGGCGTTTAATATAAGGTAACTTTAATCAAAAAGTTTTCGAATACATTTTGTTTCAAGTTTGAGTTGTGGCATGGCAACCAAAATTACTGTTCTTGCGTAACGTTGTTTACAAGGACATTGATCTATTAATTTATTTAATTTATGCATTAAAATTGCATAAGAGAGCATGCCCATCAATATGCGCAGTCACAGAACGAATCCTTCAGCGACGCGCGACCACGATAACGCGCGACCTTGGGCTGCGCTAAGCAAATGATAAGGAAATTTCGGCAGTATCCCTCCCCCCAGTCCCCACTCCGCGGCTCTCGCAGACGCTTATCGCGACAACTGTTTGTTTTGCATGAAATTAGTGCCGCGGCACACATAATGCGACATGATCACGAATTAATGAACTGTTCACACTTGATAAGATTGCTTGGTTACTTGCTTATTATCGTACAAAATGCAAATATTAAAAATTAGTTTTAAACTTTTCTTCAGTAAGATTCTGATTAATAAATAATTAGGCATAGGTAATTACGAGTACATCTGAATCCAAATCCACAAAACATCGCTGATTATTTACAGAACACAATTTTCTGGTATTCCTTCGTCACATAAACAGTATCGATTTCACCGGCACACACCATATTCGCATACAATTAATTATACACTAATGTTTCACTGGAAAGCACATGATGCGATCGACCAATCAATCGGGCGGGAGACTGCGCGCTCATATGCGTGATACGGCACCGCGTACGCAGAGTACGAGTGGAACGCGCGCGCGAGCGGCGAGCTAGCTAATGACCGGCATGGCGCGTATTCTCGATCCCCTCCACGAATATACGCGCTATCAAACCAGTTTATGAAAAATTTCAATTCCTCAGGCGCGGGTGACGACCGGTCGCGCTTTCCTCGCATCGCGCCTCCCCTGAGCAAGGAAAAAGCGCAGCGCCCCCGGGGGCGCCGGCCCGCGCCGGAAGTGCACCGCGGCCGGCACGCGAGCCAAGCGCACCCACCGCCTTAATTAAATGCTGCACGCTGCACACCTACCCCTCGACAACCGACCCGACCTATCTAACCAGTACCCACACAACACACCTCACCTCACTTAACCATCCTAGACGCTAGCTCATAACAAATGGACTGGATTTTCATACTCATTACGAAAACAATGCGAAGTTAGCACTAATGAACCACCATGAGATAGGGTGCACAGATCATGAAAGCTGATGAAAGGTCCTTTGTGGAGAGGATAATAAGTCAAAGTCAAGTCAAAGTCAAAAGGCATTTATTTCAATAAAATCACTAGGATCACTTTGAAACGTCTTAGAAACTAGGTGAAGCTATGCCTGTTCCTCGCGACCAAGCCTAGAAGAATCAATAACGTATGTAATTGTAAAAAAATTAAATTCTGAAAATGTACTCGCCCGAGACACCGGCGAGCCCTGCACGACTGTGCATTATGCATACATATTCCTAAGTTTTGGCTATTTTGGATCAATTAAGAGGCACACAACTGACAGAACAGAAAATGAGTCGGTTTATAAGAAGAATCGTTAGAGATACTTTCGCCGTACAATAAATGCTAAACACAATATGACGCCCACATCGTGACTAAAAGAAGCAGCAATGTATTTACCTGGAAATGTTTTCGACAATAGCTCTATTATTGTTTGATAACTCGGCAACCCACAATGTTATTCAATTAGGACTAGAAGGAATCAATAGAAGCTAATTTATTCGTTGTTTTCGTTTTGTGTGATCTGTAGAAAACACAATTGACTATGACTTTCTTGACGTCATCACAAGTCAATCGATGAGTCTTCCAGCCTGTACAGCCTTGGTTTAGGAAATGTGAGAAATCTCATATCATCGCTTTAAGAGGAGGTAAGGCACAGCGAGATTTTCTCGTTCTAAATTGGAGCAGCCCGCCTGGGGAGGTACCTCCGCCTTACAGAAGATCGCAGCCAAATAACATTATTTGTTTCAAATAGTCTTGTGTTCCTGTGGTGAGTTAGGTTGCCAGAGCTCTTTAGGGAGGGGAGGGAGTTTGGGGTCGGCAACACGTGCGTGATGCCTCTGGTATTGCAAGCGCTCATAGGCTACGGTAACCGCTTACCAAGAGTTGGGCCGCAGGCTTGTTTGCCACATAAGTTGTATAAAAAAAAATAAGAAAAAAAAAATCTTAATTGGCATCAACTTCGGAAACTGCTGTTTCCGAGTTGCCCTGTGAGCGCCAGCCTCTCTGACGTTGGTAGTAATTTAAACTGTCCGATCGACTTCAAACTTCAATAAACACTGTGTTCAATAAAATCAGCTTTCAATAAACACTGAACCCAAAAATAAACTCGCTTTAGCGCATGCGTTAGGAGGTTGAATACAGTCAATTTATAAATGCTTCGACTAATTGAAACATACTCTGTATGCGTCAGATTTCACTCAATGACTGAACGAGTATGAATATTGAAACGAGTAAATAATGTTCCCATACCAAGAAGCTGCCTGCAAGACTCACAAAGCTAAAACCTCAGTCGAGACATCTGCGCTGTCATTGACACAATTAATAAATTATGGGGAATTACAGTTCAACAGTATCTTGTCCTTACACACACAAGGGGTGTGGTGAGCATGGATAAAAGAGTCTTTGTGTAAAACTGGATCAGATTAAGACGGCATCGGCATAAACTTGGGTATAGGTTGATATCAGAAGCTATTCTATTATGAAGTCCCCCTTCGTAGAGAGCTGTTTAATAAGGTGTGATCGGGTCGGACACAAAACAAGTTAAACAGATTGACGATGAAGTAGAATAAAATTAAAAAATATAATTTCGTAAATCGTTGAAAATGAATTTGGGAAGTGAATTACAACGAATTTTGATGAAGGTAAATGTATGAGTCAGATGCATGGGCGTACCCAGGGACAGTCAGGGGGGGGGGGGCGTAGCCTTCTCCTGGATTTAGCCTGGCCGGGCGTCACCCCGGCTTAAGCTTATTTTGTTGAATAATCATGCCTTTTCAACCAATTTTATGCAGTTTTCTGCAACTCTTTTCAAGCCCAAATGACCGAGTTTTCTTCTAGGCTGGCTTCGTTCGTTGTTATGTAACAAAACACTACAATTATCTCGACTCGCTCCGCTCGCCTGCTGAATCTACTGCTCTTTTCACACTCAATAACATAGAATTTAAGCGACTAGCTCTGCTTGCTGGTATAAATTATTGACTGACTTGGCCAGCAGTAACCGCCAAAAAAGGGAACTTCTAAGATCACCTCAAAATTCACTCAGTTTCACTAAAGTAGGTACCTAATTAATGAGGTATCTGGCTAGATCTAGATGCAGGCGTCGGAAATACAATTACTTGTGTACACCTAAAGTCACGTCATTTGGTTACTTTCTGCAGGAATTATTGGGTTCATTTCTACCAACGCGGCAGCAGGTATGCATTTTTGATGAAAATATCTAGGTACTTACATTAAATTGATTACAAGGTTGTACCAATCTGGACATATGTCATGAGTCAATGTCTCAGGGTGATGGAAGTATAGCTATACCAAAAACGTTAGGGATACTAAATACGTTTTAATATGGCGACGTTCTGCGAACTACGTCATTTTCCTTGATAGACCTTCTGATACGGAGCGGTTTTGGGCACCCTAACTATTCACGTGAGCGGAATGCCAGTCACTTACTTGGGAGCACCTAAAAACTACAAAACGTGACAGGTGCACGAAAGGAACCTCAACGAGGCACACTTTGATCATTTAACCAGGAAGTCATCGAGCCTATTCAGGACCACCATAGGAACCTCAACCTGGTCACTGACCAGGATGAGAAAGAAGGGATCAGTAACATAATCAAACAAGTCAATCGGACGAAGGCCTCCCCCTATCTCTGTCAGTCATTACGAATTTGTGATCTAGTTTGCCGTAGCCGTTTCTTTTGTCTGGCAATATGGGCGTGCATGCCTCCACAATACACAGAAGTAGATCACTAAGCTTAATCATCAATTTAGGCTCGTATTCAAGTATTGTGGTCATGAGTGAATTGTCTAAAGCATTGCTTTAATGACAGCTTTTCAAATCAAAATATGAATAGCGTGACAGGGGTCTGCCCGGCTGAGACGCAAGAGACGGGTTCGATCCCCATCATCATCATCAGCCTGATGAAGTCCACTGCTGAACATAGGCCTCCCCCAAAGAGTTCCATGACGAACGGTCTTGAGCCTTTTCCATCCACCGACTTCCCGCAACCTTAACAATGTCGTCGGTCCATCGGGTGGGGTGCCTTCCAACACTGCGTCGTCCGGTTCTTGGTCGCCACTCGAGAACCTTTGTTCCCCAACGGTTGTCGGTTCTGCGAGCTAAATGGCCGGCCCACTGCCACTTCAACCTGCTAATTCTGAAAGCTATGTCGGTAACCTTGGTTCGATCCCCACAATGTGATAAATAATTGCATGATCTGCAAATCTATGTTCTTCCCAGAACCCCTGCCGTTACAGTTTACTAGCTAGCCCTTATAGTTTCTGATATCCACTAAACAGGAGGAGGTAGGGCACAGCGAGATTTTCTAGGTAACCGCTTACCAACAGGTGGGCCGAATGCTTGTTTGCCTCAGTAGTACAAAAAAAAGGTCAGGAATAATAATTAGATCCACTATTTGACAGTTCTCTCGGGTAAAAACGCGTAATAATGTTCAGTCCGTCAGTTCTATATCAAATCAGATCAATAAATTAACTGTCAACTGATCAGCTCATTATAGGATCATTTAAATTGTGATGCCCACACACCGCGGCCTACCGAAAATAGCGCGACGAACGTAGCGCGATAGAGTATACCGTAGACAGACTCCACACTCGTGACTCGCTACAATTAGTGAACCAATGAACTATATATCATTAATCCATGCTCGAGTCACGCTTTGCTAGAGCGCAGTAACGAAAAACGGGTCATTAAGTGTAGCTAAACAAAAGGAAGTAAATAGATTCAAAGACTTACCTTTGTGCGTGGTCGTCCACGTCCCCTCTTCACCGTTGTCTCAGTTGACTCTTCACTTTTAGACTTTTTCACTACAGTACTATTAGTTCTAGAGGCACATGGTTTTTCTTTAATACTCCTAGAGGCAGCTTCTTTAGCTTCTTCACTACAATTCCTATCATCTTCGCTCTCGCCTTTTAAAGTGCTACTCTTCCCTGGTTTAGTCTTTTGCGGTGAACATTTCGGTGGCAGTAACTTGGAGACCGTCTTAAGGGGTATGTCATCATCGCTGGAGGAGTCAGAGGAGCATTTACTGCAGGATTCAGAGCTTGAGCTACTGGACACCTGTTTCTTCTTCACGGCTGCTCTGTCCTTCAGATCTTTCAGAGATTTGGGTTCCTTTTTCTTTACAGTTAGCTTGGTAGTTTTCTTAGTCGTGTCTTTTCTAGGAACCGCAGCAATCTTGAGTTTGAGGCCAGTGTCACAGGAGGTGACAGAGAAGTGTGGTTTGCGGGTGGCACCTTGCTTGGAACTGGAGCACTCCCAGTCACTAGCTGATGTGTCACTGCTGCTGGAGTTCTGTAAAACAGTAATTTCACATATTTATTATATTTTAATTATGGTTGCGGAAAGTCAGTCTGTTTGGGGGAGGCTTATGTCCAACAGTGGACTTCAGCATGCTGATGATGATGATAAAATTATTTATTATCAGCCAATTGATCAGATGATATCTTAAAAACCGTGGGAAACCATCAAAAATTAGCGCAGGTTCGGAAAGAATTAGTGTACTAAAGAGGTGGTCTATACCCAGCAGTGGGTTAGATAGATTTCATTATTACTCCATGTGGCATAAAACAAACTTTCCCACAAACATTGATAATATGGGTTAGGAAGGATGATCATGTACAGGCAGACATTCTCACTATCCTTCCTATCTAAAATTATAATGGAAAAGTTTGTTTGTTCTTAGTTTGTCCTTCTTTCATGCAGCAACGGAGGAACAAATTGACATGATTCTTTACACTGATGTAGTTAAAGAGCTGGAATAGGCTACTTAGTATAAAATAATAACCACACATTATAAAAAAACCACTAACCAGACACCACAAACCCAAATAGAGATAAAAAAGCATGTCACAATTCCCAAATTTTTTTTACAACCCAGAATCTCACATAGATCCCAATTAGTTAGATGAATGTGACTTATTAAATACTCGGTACAACTATGGCTTTGCTTGCATGGTATATACCTGGTTAGGCCTGACTGAACAACAAACATGCTCACAAACTATTGTATTTACATATATTAGAATGATATGATAACATAGGATTGAAGAGCTTACCCCAGTATTTGTATCTTCACTATTTGAATCCGTTTCACCACTTGATTCTGTAGTTTTTGGCAACTCTGTGCCCATTTCTGAAATAACAATGTTTTTTTGTAAGACAGTCGCACAAACATGCTGAAATCATTAAACCATTGAGATAAGATAGGATAAACATGTATTTACTGTAAGTCATAATTGAACAATTTGATTCAATTATGACTTACTGCTGGCTGGCGGGTTAAGAAAAGAAAGAGAAGGCTCTGTTTACATTCCAATCAAGTTGGTTACTAAGATAAGAAACTGTTTTCTTTCGTATTATGGAAAATACTATTAAAATAATCATCTGATGTACATTCACAAGCAGAGTCCTATCTTACCATTTTATAGTATGAACTTTTCTAACCAAAACAATTACCTACTCACTTCAAGGTTGGTCAAGATGTTTCCACATAGAAATGTATCATTTCCTTCATTTCAAACCAAGGGAACCAAGTATTTGCTGATACCTGAAACATTTCAACAATTTATATTGGCCCACTTTATCTGCGCAATATTTTCGGTAGTGTCTTCCACATCACATTAAATCACATACAAGTTTTCGATGGAATTGGTTGGATGGAATGACAGTTCCGACTCGCTGGACCAGTTTATTGACGATGTAACTTGGCTGTGTCGCTAATACGTGGATTGCGATTACTTTTTCATAGGCGAGCCAAAAAATGGTGCGGTATGCATAAAAACAAGCTAATTTATCGCAATTAGCACAATAGATGAGGAGACTAACGGTCTTTTGCGACATTGGCGCCAAATAATGTATACGATTGCACCTCTTTACGGGTAAAACAAGGAAAGCGACACCGATGCGGCACATATTATAAACTTCCTCAAAACAACCGATAGAAACTTACCGAAAATACTCATTACATTGGATTTTTAGAGCCAAATATCGACATGATTACTTTACACTGTAGCACAACATTTGGCCTCCATGTTTACAAATCGTTGGTATGACGTATGTATGATGCTTGCATGCGTACTTAGACAAGAGAAAGTCGACATAATTTCAGTTTACTCACTTACTCTGATTGTAGTTTAGTTGGAAAGAGCGAGTAAGAAATAATAAACGTACGTATAATTTATATGTGCCCACGGTGCAAAATGGCGTCGTTTATTTTTTTATGTACTTTCCAACCTTTTTACGATTCATGTTTTTTTTATGTTCACTCTTTATTTGTATTACATTGTAATAAATTAGTAAAGGAGGAGCTTCATGTACCGTCGTATCATACATACAATTTTATTATATAAATTGTTCATAATTTTACCAAACTCACCAATCCATCAATGTCAAAAATATAATATGTTTTGACATGACATTGAATGATTGAATAATTTTTAGGCTGAGGTAAGTGACTGTCTGTCTATGTGACAATCCGTGACAATAACGTGTCACAAAAATTAACATTTTTTTCGAATTTTAATGACAAAATATAATAATATAATGTGTTTTGCGGGTTCGATTCGTTATTAATACATAAATAAAACATAGCTTCGAAGCTAGAGACTTAGTTTTCGTTTGGTTGTGTTGGTCCAAGAAGATCACAAAGTTCGTTGAAGAAGATGTAAACACTCTTGGGTCCGTTGCCCGAATGTTTTTTTTAACTGTCTTTCTAATGGTTGAAAACAGTCCCTGAGGCTCCCTGGTGAAAACTGACGACTGCTGCCAGTAGTGGTGGCTAAAGAGCTTAGCGACCATCCTGTGTGACAATTGCCTAAGGTTTTCTGGTACTATGAACTGTTGACTAGGCTGGCGCTAGCGTTTGAATTGCACCAAAGTTGTGAAGCATCATGACCATACATAGTATTCCCTATTAGTCTGTGATCATGACGTTCAAATCGTGACAACACGAACTTGGGTACCAAGCACACTAGCTCTACCCAAAGTTGAGCTTTTAGTCCATTAGGACTTAATACTTTGCTACCTCATCAGTGTTCTGTTGTTCATATTTTACAAAATGAATGAATTAGAAGTATGGGAAGATTTATCCAATATACCAGCAGATCCCCCAATCATGAGAGAACTCTGTGAAAATTGCAAGTAAATACCAGATTTTTGTTTATTTAATCAAATTCAATTGAATGTTCTATTTATCTATCTACCTACTCTACCTTTTCAGGAGACCATCTGCAGTTTGTTGGTGCTCAGCATTGCCACCAGAGAGGCTCAGTCCACGCAGCACCATCATACTTCTCCAGCATCCAGCTGAAGAGAAAAGATGCTTACGCACAGCACCAATGCTTCAACTTGGACTCACTCAAAACAAGTGCCTTATATTCAAAGGGAAGAAGTTTCCTCAACCAAGACATGATGATCTAGAAAATCTTTTAACTCAGCCTAACACAATACTTCTATATCCCAGTAAAACAGCGGTTGATATAAGGGATCTGGAAAATGATAGAAAAGGCTACAATCTTGTGCTTTTAGATGGGACCTGGCCACAGGCCAAAGCAATATATGCATCAAGTCCAATATTGCACCACTTGAAACAAGTGAAGCTATTAACAAATGGTAGTAGTAGTTATATAATAAGAACACAACCGACAGAAGGATGCTTAAGCACTCTAGAAACAGCAGCGGAAGCTTTGTCCCAACTAGAGAAAGATCCAGTCTTTAAAGAACAGTTGATAGAACCTTTACACATGTTATGCAAATATCAGTTAGAAAATGGTGCAGTTACACACCAATCTAAAGAATTTTTATTGAAAACAAGAACTTATCCCAAGTTAATTGGTAAGAGATTATCCAGATTGCTAAGGTCTACAGAGGACCAGAATATTATAGACAATAAATAAATGATTGTTCAAAACTGTTTGGTTTTTTATTCGAAGATTAATAAGCTCTTTGTTTCATGTTCCAAACTATAAGATTATATGATTTAGCCATAAATAGTCAATTCTCAAAAAGTTGATGGGATCTCAGAATAAGAAAAAGCAGTATGCTGAGCAAAGAGAATAAAAGACTACGTTATTGTGAGGATGAGTTCAATCCATATCCATAGGTACTAATATTATAAATGCGAAAGTAACTCTGTAACTTCATCATGGCTGAATGGATCTTAATGAAATTTGGCAAGGAGATAGATTATATCTGGAGAACAAGAAGGACACTTTTGTCTCAAATAATTTATTTATTTATTTATACTTTCACACTTAAACTTAGTGTAAGGAGGACTTAATGCTAAAGCATTTTCTACCAGTCATCCTGGGCGTGCAAAAAAGATGGTGAGGCGTGACAATTAAACTAAACTTAGAAATAACTTACCTACTTAAATAGTTTCAAATAATAACTTTGAAGTCACGATGAGAATTTGACACAGATCAATTACGAGAAAGAGCGCCATCTATCGTTATCTACAGTAAATACTGGACAACTAGAGCTAGCAAGCGGCTAGATGGCACTGTAATTCATATTTGCACTAATGGCCAAAAGACCTTAGTGTAACTGTCAACATTTTTTTTAAATAAATATTCCGTAAGTCTTTATTTACTGTCAATGTCATTTAAATATTCAATCTGTCATATTTTATTTTCTCTCTTTTTCTGTTTGCTGTCAAACAAATCGGAAACATGGCTGAGGTTTGTAAATTAAAATGAAATATTTCATCTACGTTTATCAAAGTAATCTCTCTAAAAGAGACGCCCAGTGATACAGTGCTTCGTCAAAGTGATATCAAAGGCTGTGCCCCAAGTGTTATTTTACGAGAGTGAAAAACAATGTTTACGTTTTACAGGTTGAAGAAATCAAGAAGAAGCGTACCTTCAGGAAGTTTACCTTCCGAGGAGTTGACTTGGATCAGCTTCTGGATATGCCCAAGTAAGTTTTCATATATTTCTATCATTGACCAATAATACAACACGATTTCTAACCTTACTTTGTTAGATGACTAGAGACCGGTCTGTTCCGGTAAATGTATTCCAAACTAAAAATCTGTGGTATGTTTCAGTGAGCAACTCATGGAGCTGATGCATGCGCGCGCGCGCAGGCGCTTCGCCCGCGGTCTCAAACGCAAGCCCATGGCTCTGGTCAAGAAGCTGCGTCGCGCAAAGAAGGAGGCTCCCCCAAATGAGAAGCCAGAAATTGTCAAGACTCACCTTAGAAACATGATCATTGTCCCTGAAATGGTTGGCTCCATTGTTGGTATCTACAATGGAAAGACTTTCAATCAGGTTGGTACCCTATGTGGCTGAGGTTACACAATTATACAAACTCAAACAATCAATAACATAGTCCTGACCCAACACTAGGATTCCCTGTGTTGTGGGTATCAAAAACTATAAGTGCCATAGTACCACAACACCTGACCCAGAACAAATATGTGCAGATATAATACATACATTTTTCCCACTGCATGCACATCTTTCGTCTCAGCCCACCAGCAAGCTACCAAGATCATCAAGCATTGACTGAACACAGTTCAGTTCATGACTTCCAAATGTCATGTGTTAATTTAAAATCCAAATTGGGAAGTGAAAGTGAACAAAGTCCTTTAGCCCTTAGGTTCTGCGATTCTGAGTCTCAACATATTCAATCAGCACCTCATTCTTTTTTGTTTAAACTATCATTGAAAAAATGCTAAGCTCCAAGTAGCTCCAACCTATTCTTCTAGGCTTGGTCGCGAGGAACATGTGTAGCTTTGCCTAATTTCTAAGATGTTTCAAAGTGATCCTCGTGATTTTATTGAAATAATTTCTTTTTACTTTTAAAGACAAAATTGTACTGAATAGTGATTGATTATTAGTAAATTAAATTTAGATCATAAAATAGTTGTCTGTGTAAGCACTTCTTCTGATTATAGTGTGTGGATAAAGTCTACAGGATTAGTAAATAATACACTTACAAAACTAGGGAACAAATAAATTCTAAATGGGTATAAATTCTAAAGAGTGTGTGACTTTCGTACCATCCGCGTGATGACGGCACAAAATGGTATCCGGCTCAGCATGATGTTGCGTTTGGTAGCACCAAAGCACAACGCTGATCTTCCGCCTGAAACCAGATGGCGCGATATTAAATAAATAAATAACACCCAACAGTCACATACATAGTTCACATAGTTCTGACCCCACACTAGGATTACCTGTGTCGTGGGTATCATAAACTAAGAGTACCATGGTACCACAACACCCAGACCCGGAACAAATATTTGCAGATCACGAAAACATGTCCATTGTCCCGCAGCGGGAATCGAAGCTGCGGAATGTCTCGGTTGGGCAATGGCCTGCTGCGCAACCGAGGTCGTCATTATTATTACTTAAATTATTATTATAATAATAAAGCCTTTTATTCCAAAACTTAAAATTTTTCTTACTTATTACTTAATCACTAATACACTCATAATATGTCCCATAGTTCGGTGTGCCTTACGGCATAGGCCTCCTCCAACGTCTTCCACTGTTTCCCATCAGTTGCCACTCTTAGCCAAAGGGGACCTAGAGTCAATTTCAGATCATCTTCCCATCTTATGACTTTGCGACTTCGGCTCCTTGACCCGTCTCTTGGATACCAGACCGTTACCTGCTTGCTCCATTTATTATCCTTACAACGGAGCATATGCCCTGTCCATCTCCATTTTAGTTGGTCAAAATGTGTTAGGATGTCTGTTAGTTTAGTTTTGCGTCTGATAGCTTGGTCGCGAGGTACAGGCGTAGCTGCACCTAGTTTCTAAGACGTTTGAAAGTGATCCTAGTGATTTTATTGAAATAAAAACCTTTGACTTTGATCTACATTCCTGACTCTATCTCTTAACTTTAGCCCCAGTATGCTCCTTTCCATGGCTCGTTGACATTGAGTTTTTCTCTTTGATTTTTTGTCAAAGCCCAGGTTTCACAGCCATATTAACTACTTAAATTATTACTTTACTAAAATTCTGACCAATGTATTTCCTTTTTTCAGGTAGAAATCAAGCCTGAGATGATTGGCCATTACCTCGGCGAGTTCTCGGTCACATACAAGCCTGTGAAGCACGGTAGGCCCGGTATCGGAGCCACCCACAGCTCACGGTTCATCCCACTCAAGTAGAGGGCCACACCAACCCTAGGCTAAGTGTAAAAAACCAACATGGGGTTACAATAAAGTATCTTGTGTTGCAATATCCTGTTTTTTCTTGCTTATGACTTGGCTAAGTTTGGATATGTTAATATCTAAGCCATTCTTGCTTAGATAGGAGACACATGTTCCATCTGAATATCTGTTCAAATATACTGTGGATTCATGTAAGGGCAAAACCAGATCAGCAGCTTTGAGCTCTGCCAAAATATTGTTGTATTGTTATAGGTACTAAGCTATAACAATACAACAATATTTTGGCAGAGCTCAAAGATAACGTCACCGATTTGGGCACTGGAAAAAGGCCAGGTCAAGAGTACCCTAAACCGACGAGCATGTATGAGGAATGTTATGAGAGTGAATGAAGCATAAGAGGTATGTCAGGATTGTAGCAAATGGAAAGCCGGGGTCTCTGCCTACACCTCTGGGAAATAGGCGTGATTTTATGTATGTTATAGCTTGGTTATATATAGCTAATGGAATACACTGATTTTCTACTACAGCGTATGGAACGCTGTAGTAGAAAATCAGTGTAAGTGATATCTTAGAAGCTCGAAGTTAAATAAATAACACCAACAGTCACGTGCATAGCCTGACCCCACACTAGGATTCTCTGTGTCGCGGGTATCAGAAACTGAGTACCATAGACCCGGAACTAATATTTGCAGATCAGCCAAATATTTGTCCCGCAGTGGGATCGAACCCGCACCCATTGCGTCTCAGACGGGCAGCGCCACCGATGTCGTCTTCATTGGGATTATAGGTAACTTCGCCTTTACCTACCACCAACTATAGGCTCATCTTCCAGTAGGTAAACAGTGACCTGTGCTAGCAAAATTGCAAGGCAACGCTAGTTGATATATTTTTACTCCGAAAATACAAACTTTAGCCCGCAATTAAAACTCGTTTACCAATGGCTGGCTAATAGGAGTGCATTAGCCATCAGCATGCCATCGCGGACTTCTAACCAGCTGAAACCGGCTTGAACCGCCGTAGCTCCGCTTCCATCCTCATCCGTCCGTGACTGTAAGATGAGACTTTTTTGTCTTATCACCTTTTGCCCTACAAGGACTTACCAATTGCTTATATGTATAGCGTTTACGGTACTTGGAAATCCAGGCAATGCCAAATAAAAGGTGAGTAGTTTGTTCGTTTAGGGCAGAGGTCAAGGATTTCTGGCTACACGACGAACTAAGAAGGCGTGTCCAATAAATAGGTAGGTAGGCATCTACCTAAACTATTGACTATTTATTAAGTAGGTACCATGTAGGTGAAATTCATTTAAACCACTCGGGCCCCGTACCATCAGTTTTGCCGTTTTGTTAGTTGGCTAAGTAGCCCGATATATATCGTGTCTTCTGCATAAACAAATACCTGCATTACTTCCGTTAGATCATTATATTATTTAAGATTACTTCCATACAAAAACCGAAAAGAAACCAAAGAATCGCACAGTTGGATTTATTTTGTCAAATAATAATACCATAGAACAGAAAGAAGAAGCATAGTAGACATCTTAAGATCTCCAGGCGATCCGATCTTTGAAGATTTCTAACGGGGGTAGTCAGAGACATGGCTGTATACTTGGCTGGCACATGCCCACAAATTGCAGTACCTACTAGCCTAATACACAAGCTCAAAGTCGCGCAACGGGATATGGAGCTAGCAATGCTCGGAGATTCACTACGTGATAAGATCCGCGACGAGGAAATCCGTAGAAGAACCAATAAGCTCTGAAAGCAAGTGGCAGTGGGCAGGATTTATAGATCGCAGAACCGAAAACCGTTGGGGAGTAAAGGTTCTCGAATGGCGACCACGAACCGGGCGACGCAGTGTTGGAAGGCTTCCCACCCGTTGGACCGAGGACATTGTGAAGGTTGCGGGAAGTCAGTGTATGGAAAAGACTCAAGACCGTTCGTCGTCGTCGTCTTTGGGGGAGGCCTATGTCCAGCAGTGGACTTCTACAGGCTGATAGTGATGATGAAGCATCATCGATCGATGTCATTGGCTGATATTTTAATTAATATCGTATCGTAAACGTAACGTTACCGTGAACTAAGTATTCGTGCTTGGTCCACAGGCGGGAAGCGTACTGCCTATTACCGCCACTGCCGTTTTGCCCTACGGAATCGTGAAGCGACTTTATCGCCTGAAATTACCAGAGGCCTGCCTTTAGCGTTACCTACATAACCGACTCGGTACCTACATACCTTGATATGTTAAGTATGTACTAATAACTTAGTTAATCTAGAATGAACCTAGATAAATAGTTTATTTACTGCAAAGCACGTTTGTGTAGTTTAGCAAAGGAAGGTAATAAATAATTGGTGATGTCAATATACTGTCTTTGCGTTTGTTTAATACCGGTGTTCTATGTACCTACATAATTATACCGCTAACCAGTGGAAACCCGCGCAACCAGTTGTCGCCAATATCGGCCATTTCTTTTTCGGTCGTAGCTCGTTCGTAGCACTCGTAGAGCGTCTACGAAAACATGGCTCGCTCTCTGTAAAGTGCGAGGGCAAGTAGTGGATTTATTTTTCACAAGTATAGGCTGTTATGTTTTTAGTTATACCATATAGAAGTTTGCGGTACCGTTGAGTTGATAGAACGAAAGGGAAGAGGGAAAAGTAATCGGAAAGATGTCATGTTTGACAAAAAAAGGTCCCCAATTTTGCCGCCACTAATGATCTGCCGTCCTAGGCTCGAGCCGACTCAGCCTGCTGGTCCATCCATCACTGGATTTACCAGCAGCCAGAGCCGCAAATTTGGGGACCGAAATTGTTTTTTTTGCCGTCATACAGAAATCAAAAAGATTTTTGTAAGACGCAAACATTTTACAACCTATACTTCGGAAATGTTTAAATCCGCTATTGGCGAGAGGCGTAGGGGCTCTACGTAACTACGTGTCATCTATTAAACAAATGAAAACTAGATAACTCAACCGAAACTCAATACTCAAAAGTTGATACTTTTATTGTAAACTTATTTAAGCACTCTTTAACTTAATTATTTTGTTTCATCCTAAATATTTCCCGCCGTTATTTGTATTCCAGCGATAAATATTAGCTCATGATTCAAGAATAATTTGACTCATTCATTACGCCAGCAAACGATATGATGCCATGCATGGCTATTAAAGTCCAGTTGGCAGCAGTTAAGTACATTGGGCCACTCACCATACAGACTCGAACTGGAGAATATGATAAGCTTATCATAATTCTTTTCTAAATAATGCGGTTCCAAAACTTTCAGTAGAAACAAGACCTCTAAGACCTAGCTTGAGTAGCTTTAAGACCTCTCTGTAACACTTATTTCTGCAAATAAACATCTTGAATCTTGAATCTTGAAACACTGAGAATTATAACAAGAAAAGACTGATCGTTTGCGCTATTTTGATACTATCGTAAATAGATCATAGTAGTGTGCGCCCCGCATACCGAAATTTTGGAGCTCCATAGTTTCAAAAGTAAAAATAATAAATATTCTGGACATATTCACACGGTCAACTGATTCCAAACTAGGCATAGCCTGTACTATGGGTACCAGAGACTGACATACATAATAGATATATATTTAACACCCAGACACAGAACAAACATCTGTGTTAGTCACAAATGTTTGTCCAGTGCGGGAATCGAACCCGCGACCTCTAGCGCAGAAGGCAGAGTTACTACCAACTGAGCTATGAGGTCAGTTAAAGTGTAAACTATATAGGGTTTTCAAGACAAATGCGTGTAAAACCTTTCACTGTGCGTACTGAAATGAAAAGTACCGTCATCATTTTTCAAATTCTTCCGAAATTTCGAAACCCACCAGGTCAATTTCACAATTAAATGATTGGCCTGCCCTTTACGTGGGCGCTGCACGACGCCCCAGCGCCACGTTTCTTCTTGGCCTTAGAGCTTTTCTTTTTTGCGTTGTGTCTTTTTAGATCCTACCATCAAGGGTATATAAAGAGGTATTTACCAGATACTGTCCTCAATAAGAGAAGGAGTGGCCAACTTTACGCCCTATGCGGCCCAAACCCTATCAGGCAGGTTTTAGGCACAAGAATAAAGAAATTCAGCCGAATATTGGAAGGTACCTTCATCTAGGATTAGATAGGTACAGCAAATTATTGAAACTAGATGGCATAAAAAGAGGCAAAACTTGTCCTAACTGAAGCTTGTAACAGCCTTTCAAACCTAACTACGGGAGAAATCAAAAACAGGCTAAGAATATACTCTGAAACACAGAACCAAAGTTCTGGGAGAGCAGAAAGGACTGAAAGCATACGAAAGTCATTAAATGTTTGAAAAGAGACCTACGAATGATCGTGGACATCATCAGATATCATAACGTGTGATACTGACATCGGATAATGTAAGAGTTGCCTGCAAGGAGCAGAAATAGTATAACACGTAACCCCACACTCTATAAGAAGCTTGGTATGCGGGGAAAATGCACAAAAATCCCCACGGCGGGAAGTCAGTGCACTTATGTAAGTGTTAACGGAATTAGAAGACTTAAGAGGATACAAAAATCATAATAAATTGTGAGAGTTGAGTGAAGAAAGTGACAGCGCTATGTACTGTAATTGAAGTTGGAAAGAGATAGCAAGCGTTAGAAGGCACTCGAAAGTAATCGACGTAAGCGAAATATAAGAAAATATCGATTATCCCAAAAACTATCAATTTTTTTTTAAAAGTGTCTTGGATTTAGGTACTAAAAGCTATTGTCTAACAAAATATTTTAAAAAAAGTTATTTTTGGTAGATAGTCTCAGAGTATTTTCGAAAAAACTGTTGCAGAGGACCCAACTTTAAAAAATAAATCTATCGAGAAAAGTTTTACCAATCGCGTTTCTGTCTTGGATTTACGTAAATAAAATGCTCAAGTTATCTTTGTTATAAAATTCAAAACTGTGCGTTTTGCGGTTATTGAGAAAAAACAATTCAAACATCATAAAATAATTAAACCCTCACCAAAATGTCCATAAACTGACGTAGGAGAAAGATTACCTACGTCGGCGTTCGGTAGTAATATTCAATGGAAGCTTTTGTAGCCACCTGAAACTCACATTATAAGCATTTATGAGGGCAATCGTGCACATTCTATGATATGTTTATGAGCACTACATACATAACCCTGAACATTTGCCGGTTCAGTAATACTTTATAGTAGATTAACTTCGTTTTGCTCCAATGTAAATAATATTCGGGATTGACTAAAAATAAACACTGATATCCATAAACAAACCGCGGTTAAAGTTTGGTTGAGTTAGTTGGCCGGCGCGGCGCGGCGGCACTGAAACTTGCAAAAATCTCGTCGTAACTAGATGGAGTATTGTTTTAATTGGTAGCGTTGTGGCTAAGGGCACTAGTTTATAAAGAGTCGGGGCGAAGGCTTCGCGGGCTCTGGTCGCCTGACAGCGCGCAGCCGGTCGCACGCTCCTCGCGATTAAACGCATTCGCGAAACGCCACGGGAAATTCCAATCATTTATTTTATAATCGGCAGAGTAGATACACAGACACAGTTAATTGAAAAATATTTTCATTTCTGTTTTCTTTTAATAAAAGTGTTATATGGTGAAAATTTTCGTGCAACAGATTTGTTCGAGGTAAGTGAAGCACTAGTGAAATTGTAGCCTTTATTTTATCTCTACAATCCATTTACAGTGGAGTTTATTTGATCGTGTCATATCAGCTACCTACTCTTCAAAATTAATCTTCTACAAATAGTTTTATTGTAGAGGATAATGGAATTAATTTGCGAACGGAAACAAGGCTAGGTTGCCTTTCTGTAATATCAATGTTTACCAATACTGTTATTTAATAGGGGTGTGTTCATTAAAAAAGCTTTTGTCAAACTTTTAATTCAGGAGAATATCACAACCGGCATCGATGCCGGTTGTGACTTGTGATATTGGTGAAAAGCAAGGTCTGCCTCGGCTTAGGCTTACTTTATATAGTAAATGCGCGAGTTTTTAGGTATTACCAAAGACAATTCCATTTCTACTTTATTATTTTTGGTATAACTATATTGGTATAGAATAAATACTTAATAGGTATGATTATTACGTGTTTATAGTTATAGTCCTCACTTGTTCTTGTCGTGTCACAAATTTTTTCTTAGTCACTCACTAAGGTAATCAATTTTTAGGGAAATTATGGTTTTATTATTATCCCTAAAAATCGATCGGATTTGAACTCGAAACCTTCTCCTATAATACGTTCTTATAGTACTAAATAACTAACAAATTGGCACCAACAATGTAGTACCTACTTAGGCACTTACAGTAGAAATGTTGCTTTACCACTTCTAGTCAATTACTCTGTCTAATCTTCAAAGTAGGCAAAAACTAAGTGCTTGCCCATGATCAGGTAAGAATGAGAGCAAGTCAGAAATAAGGCCTAGTTTTGATAAACCTTCAGCTATCATTTCAAATCTGTTTGTTTTTTAATCATGTAGAAAATATTCTTGAGGGGTTCTTTCCATGAAAAACACTATAACAGGTACCTATAACAGCGCAGGTCTCAAACGACATACGCTAATTATTGGAAAATTCATTGTTATAAGACCTTAACAAAATATTTCTGCTAATCCTAAGCTTTCCTATCATCAGGCCTGGCTATGAACTAAATTGCGATGCTTAAAGTATCATAGGTCCTGTTTGTCCTAGCCGAGTTGTAATGTTCATTACTACTCACTTGTCACAGATAAGTGGTGAAAATTGAATAGCTTATAGTTTTTGTATGGTGTCGCTTAAAGCGCCCCTACAAAAAGCTATTTACTTTTCACCACTCACCGGTGAATACTGGGATTGCTAATTTAAATGTGGACTCGCGACTCTGGTCATAATCAGACCCTTGAATGTGAACTCCAATTTGGTATCGTTGTGATAAAAACCTTTGACAGGAAGCTATAGCTCTGAAATTTTTCAGGATCCTGGTATAATGTAATATTTCATACACTGTATGAAAACATGTGCCATAAAATAATTGGCAGGCTAGTATTTTTTTTTTTTTTTATACAACAGAGTTGGCAAACAAGCTTACGGCCCACCTGATGGTAAGCGGTTACCGTAGCCTATGAGCGCTTGCAATACCAGAGGCATCACGCACAAGTTGCCGACCCCGAACCCCCTTCCCCCCTAAAGAGCTCTGGCAACCTTACTCACCGCAGGAACACAACACTATTTGAAACACATTATGTTATTTGGCTGCGATCTTCTGTAAGGCGGAGGTACCTCCCCAGGCGGGCTGCTCCAATTCAGAACGAGAAAATCTCGCTGTGCCCTACCTCCTCTTAAAATAGTAATTCCAATTGGAAAAAAAAACAAGCAACTTTTCACATAATTAAGGTAGCGTCTAAACAGTTCACATTCTTCACACAAGCTTGCAGAAGCCATCTATAGAGTTTTCATTTGGTGAAAGCTTTCATCAAACAAACAAACAAACAAACAAAAAGCTATTTATTGACATAAAATATTGGACAAGTAAATGAATCCATAGGCTCCCGAACTAGTAAAAACTGTGTTTCAGGAGCCGGTGGCTTCTCCATGATATCGATTTTACAATAGATATTATGTCTTCACGTGAGCATTGATACAAATGTTTGTGTTGTTTTTATTACTTATTATAAATTTTGAAACAATAGAAACTTAATCAAAAATATACCTATATGAAAAAAAAAAAAACTTTACCCATTAATTCATTATTTAGTAAACCTAAAAATATATATTAATCATCATCATAGTAAAATTAGCGCGTGCCTACGCGCGTTACTTTCCACGAAGGTATTAGTTACACTATGATGGCCCACTATAATGGATTGTAAACTAAGTGACAGGACCTTGAATCATGAAATTGTTTTACTTAAACTTCAGCCAAATTCGATGTGTTATTTTTATAAACAAACCGCCCCTTAACTCTAAATTATCTTGCTCTGTGTTCATTTTCGGACATAATTTGCATTGGCCTTTCAATTGCGTTCACACCTTTTTATATCAGTTAGATTTATTACAAACCTTTCACATTGTATGTAATGTACCTACCTAACTTACACTATAGGTATGTACCGAAAAATAGTGTAGCTACTACCGCGTTTATGTCTTTTGTACAGAGAGCTTCGCCTCTACGAAAAGAGAAGCGCGTTGAAATCTTTTGTATGCAATTTACCTAATGAATGAGATTGCATAGGTACTATACAAGCCATGTTGGCTTAGTGGGAGGTTCCCCGACTTTTGATCCGAAGGTCGTTGGCCCGACTCCAGTCATCTCTCTGGCCCCCGGTCGCGTAAATACGCACCATTCCATCAATGACAAAAAATCATAGATGTTTAATAATACGTAATTTTTTGGGATATTATAATAGTCATAGTATTCCCTTAGTTTCTGCTCCACCTTTATTATAAGCACTGGCAAAGAGTGGAACGATCTGCCAGCGTCTGTTTTCCCGGATGATTACAATCTAGGAGTCTTCAAATCTAGAGTGAATAATTTCCTTCTGGTAAAGCGTGCTCCATCTAAGGCCACATCTCACTTGCAAAAGTGAGCTGGTGGTCAAACGCCTCCAATAAATCCATAAAAATCTCCAATAAAAAAAATAAAAAAAAAATATTTATCAGTGTTATTATTGTTGTTATTATTAGTATTAAAAGGGTTATTTATCAGTGTTATTACTATAAAAAAAAAAATCAAACAAATTCTTCGTACTTTATGCTCGTAACTTCTAGCAGAGTTTAAATTTTCGGGCACGTCTCAAGATAAAAATAATCATAACTTCATTTTTGTTGAACCAATTCCGATGAAACGAAATTTATAACCTGTGGTGCAATCGCGTAAGCGTAATGGCAATGAAGTTCCTAACTTTGAGGGTAATTTTAACAATCTTAGCAACATTCAAAACGTTCCAAACTTGACAAGGGAAAACTTCAAGACCCTAGTTTCTTCCTTTTCATGTTTGATAAACTTCAGATGTCGCTAAAATTGATAAAATCATCCTTATAATTGCGATCTTCATTACCATTTCGCTTACGCAATAGCCTGGCTGATCCCTGAACTAAAGAATATATACATGAGGTCTCATCAACCTCCGTTATTTAGTTTCACCAATTAGCGTGACACATACAACAACCACTCAGAGATGGGGGCTACGGATGAACGTATAGTCATACGTAAACAACATAAGCCATTGTATCGTTTATATTGACGCAATTAGGGATAAACTTTTCGCAGTAATAACCCAGTACTTGGGTTTAATTTTCCGTTTCTAATATATTTTGCGGTAAAAGACCTATCGATAAAGTCATCAGTCATCTTCAAAAACATTATATCCGATGTAGTATACATATAGGAAAAGAGGGTACAGAAAACTATAGTAGTTATTAACTATGTTTTTGGTCACAAAACGATGTCACTGACCAAAGTCACCGCTACCTACCTGATTACAAAAACTTTCGTCACCGACCGCCCTTTCTGCCTAATTCTAACATAACGTGGGCCGAACTCGATACGTAGGTACACTATAATAAATAAAGTCCACGCAATCAACAAGTGAGGGTAGTCAACAGGTTGCTTGTTACTTTTCGTGAATGAAAGCACTTTCATCAACATCCTATATACTCTTTGGCAAATTCATTTTCACGATGTTTATCTCTTTGATCTAACTAATTTATCATTAATCGTCGTTCGGGGAATTTTGAGGGATAAATGTCAAGGCACTTCTGTAAGATAGGGTGTACCAACATAGTATAAATTGAAATACCTATTGAAAAGGGATATCAAAGTTTACTTGAAAAATCTTTATTGCATATGCCATTGTGAAACTGGGCGGACCACTCTCGATTAATTCAGTTGCCCGCTACGTCTTTCTCTATCCGCTACGTATTTCTCTACGTCTTCTATCTCGCGTCCTTTGTCTCCCGCCCGAAAAACTGACACGAAGCGGAGCGACAGCGAGGCGAGGGAAGACGAGGGGACACGAGCGCACCGTCCTCACTCTTGCACTCGCTTTCCTTCGTGTAGCCTCGTGGAGAGTCTGGATGGGGCATAAGGTACGAGTGAGTGAGATTGAAAACTACGAGTATGATGCAAAATGCAGATTAGCCGCTCAGCGCTGCGTTTGGGGACTTTTCGTGGTGCGGAATCTACTAAAACATTGTACGTCCTGGCTATTAATAAAATCAATAAAATGCCGACACGCTTCCAATGCAATTCCTGTACGTTAGCTCAATAAAGGTGTTATAACGAGTACGAAGAACATGACGTGTTTGTTGTAAACAAACAAACTCGCCTAGAATGTGTACAAAAAGCGGAGACCGTCATTATTATGCCACTATACAATTTTAATTAAACTTCTATAAATTTCGTAAAAGAGTACCATGCACCTACTTACACAACACAAACAATTAATTGCAAATAATTGCAGATCATGCAAACATTTGTCCTGCCGTCTTAGCCGAGCAATCACCCGCCACGCTGAAAAGGTCTTCAATCGGTGTGTGACAGTGGCTGCTTTATAGGAAACTAAAGCTTAGGTAGGTAAGGTAACCTTTGGCATATCGCCAGCGGTCTCCCTTTTGCCCAGTGACGACGTGTGTTATGAAACTGTAGTTTCGTAGCTCTTCCTGTTTCAAAGAGTGTATTGATTCCGAGAATTATTATTTGATCTTACATACTCTAGTGGAAGTCGATGAATGGTTGATGTTATAAAAGCTCTAATTCTTTCATATAATTCGTCTCACGAAAGCGCTGAAAACAACTAGTAGCCAACTTTAGTGACGGATTTTTCAGGTCAGGACGCCAGGCCTCTGTTATCACTTAAGGGCATATTATAGCCGGGATCATATTAACACACAAGCGCAACTCACGGTGCAACTCGCGGTCACCCATCGCACAATCCAGCCTTTTATTTGGTCTACCTCTTCCTTTATGCTTCCACATTCATATTTACCACTCGTCTACTTATGTGTGAGTATGTTTCATACTTCTGAGTGTAGGTAAATGACGTTACCGATAAGGATAGTTTGTGAACTTGAATTTTAAATCTTGCTTACAAATGGCACATGGCATGGCATCACGTAATTAACATAAAATCCATTTGATTCATATTAAAGCGGCCAGGCGAAGCAACATGCCGAAACCATAGAGTCACCATGAGTGTATTACAAAAATAGAGGACAGGTTTGATGATCACGATAAGCGCAACAGAAAAGCTTGGCTTAGATTCTAGCTCTCTTATTCATCAATCACCGACTTTATGGGCCCAATAACTATGGCCCTGTCTTTTTCCAACATTAACAAAACAAAGAGGCGGATATACATACTTTTATCGAGCCGATAATGTTAGGGAATCATTATGAATTACGGGGTAAGTTTTTATACTTTATACTTTTATACTTTTTTTTTACTAATTCCTTTTTTCTGGACTTCAATATTGATCAGAAAATCAGCTTGTCATAAAACCGCAGCTCTAAGTATAGGCACAGAAGAAAGATTAGCAGATACGTATAGGTAACATACGTGTAAAATATTACAAGTACGTTACCTATACTAAAGAACCTATACGGAAGACCAGCGCAGTTTATTACAATCTGAGTTGGGACCTTTTTGCAACAGTGCACCTACTAACTATAAGTTGCCTACTATAAGTTGTGTTTGTTACCCTTTTCTTGCTGCAACTAAGTAGGCACATATTATGTTGTAAACTTGTAATGTTGCAAATAAAGAATTTGTATTGTATTTTATACGTACTAATTTCGCATTGCCGATTGTAGGCGTAGATGCGGGATCGAATGCCGCTGGTTCAAAAGTGTTGAGTAGCATTTAAAAATATCCAGATATTCACCTTTTCCTGTATGATAAAATGAGAAATTATTAAATCTAAATAGATGAAAATAAATAATAAGCAAGAGCTGAAAAGTTCCACCAAATCCGAAAGCATGGTTGTTCTAGTGGTTGGAGTCACATGGTGCCCGGCTCCCCTCGAACCGGCTCAAACCAGCGCGCGGCGGAAACCGCTCGAGAGCCTCGCCTTGCGAAGCTCCCATTGAGTTCAACTTACACGTTCAGCTACTCAAATTTTAATAGGAATATCGTGTGTGATTGGCTTAAAATTACGACTGGTTGTAAAGTTGTAGCTAAGTGAAGAATATATGAAGATGTGTGTATCTGTTTGCATGATGGAGCCTTGCGAGGCGCGCTGGATTTTATTACCTGCCAGGTTCTATCATGGTGGAGTGGTGTTAGTGACCCCGTTATCGATCAAAAGGTCGAGGATTCGAATTCCAGTAGCGAACCAAAGAATTTTTCCATTTAGAAAATTGTGTATGAAAGAACACATGTGAGACACGTGAGGAGCCTCTTAAAGGCCCACTTTATTCCTTTCACCACACTGGTTCTTCCTCCAACGGTCAATACCCCATCTTCTCACTAACCATAAAGCAAGATGACCAAGAACGAAATAATGACACGAGCAGGCCGAATCATAAGGCCGAAGCGAAAGTGCCAAAATGTTTGGACATCTGACAACCCCCCTTAGACATCTTCAAGGATCACCTGGAGATCTGAGAGGTTGTCTCTAACATGCTTGGGTATAAAAGCCGTGAGCCTATTTGTTTTTTCAAGCGACGTAGGTTTAGCAGGCTTTGTTTTTGTCTGTCTGCAGACGGTTTTTGCTAACATTTTCTATAGTTTTTGAGTAGGTTTCATCGCCACAAATAGACCAAAAAACCTATCTGATTTACTTCTGAGTAGGACCTTAACAGACTTCAGTTTTTTAAACTAGATCTGCGCGATTTTCATTTAAAATATCTATTGGTATGGTAGTCTGAACTGCTTTACAACAATCATCAATAATAACATCTTTAATTACATTTTAATATGTGCCCACGTAAGATCGATCACAAATCACAATTATATCGTCTTTTATGTAAGGCTAATAATAGCACAATGAATTAAACATTAGTTACGGACTGATATACGAGTACATAACAATACGATGCCTAATATGATTGTCACAACCTATTTACCCTCCCTTGTACATAAAGGGGGTCAGTGACTCCACTGTAGCATAGATTTATCACAAAAGATAATATTTCAAACACCTGTACTTCTGTCCAGTAGCGAATCTGCCGAATTACGAATCTGTCTAACACCGAATAAAGGTAACAAAATGTATTGTTTTCAGGAGCTGACTGAAGAAAATTATGCGGTATAGAGCTACCCTGACAAACTTCCACATAACTATCAAATTGCGAGAGGTGGTGTCCTACAAAACGAGCATCCGGTAGTCCACCGATCCATTTCTAAAATGGACGATAACAGGTAAGCAGTTAATCAAGAACTTGAAAGAAAATATATCGGTATTCATCAGTATCAGTAGTACCAGGAACACCCTGAAACCAACCTTACCAACAATACACACCGAAGACATGAGATATGACCTAGACCAAAGACTATATAGTAGAATCACGATAAAGATCAAAAGAAATGCAAATGTAATATTTATTGCATAGCATGAAGTCTTAGTTTAGGTTTGTTGTTGTTGTCAATATCATCTTGACGTAGTAACTCACTCGGCTATGTAAGGTAAACGTTTACTCATAGGTACAACTATCTAAAACCACACGATACATTAGGTACAATCAAATATTTTAGAGGTCGAGCTGGGTTAATCACTAAGATCGTCGTATAAAGTTAGATAGAACGCATCGCGGACTTCATGATCTTTGGCTGCTAGGCAGGTAACCATGCAAAGAGTTTTTAATTTAGAAACAAACCTTTGCTAATTCACTGAATATAAAATATGTGCTGGCCACAAAGGTTTTTAAAAGAAGAATAGGTTTTCGATTTTCATTTGTTTTTATTTTCTGTTGTTGATTTATTTTACAAAGTATTAGAATATTTTGCTCCAATTTTATTCACTTTCTTTCTTGTCCCATCAAATAACAACAAATTAAAGTCGATTTATACCTAAGAAAAGAGAGCTAGAGCAAGAGTAAGATCATTATTTCATGCTAGAACATGGATGCTCTGAATGCACCGAAATCATTCTCTACGAAGTTTATGAGAAATAGATAGAGCTTTCACTCGATTTATTGTCCATAAATCGCCCTTTACAACCAGTCGCTAAAATCAATTACTAATTGTTTTTTCTTTCGCAGGTTCAGCGTATCAACTGTTGATGCAGAGAAGAAAAATGGCATCCACATGGGAGCTAGCATCATTTCCCGGCCGCTGCGCTCGTCGGCCGAGACCGTGGAGCGTGGACCCGCCGCCGGCGTCGTTAGCCCGACCACACAATCAGACACCTGGCTGCATGACGCCGGTTGGAGGAGAAAGCGGTCCTTGGCGCAGCTGACGAGGGAAGCCTTACCGCGGATGGAGAACTATAGGAACTCCAAGCGAGCTCTGAAACGACCAAGTCTTGGAGAGCTGCATGGCGATCATCTCATCACGGAGGAGGTGAGGACTGCACAGAATTATATCGCTAACCCTATCTGTAAAGTATTTTCTCTGTCCGTATTATCATTATCATGATTATCCTGAGAAAATACACTACCGGACTCTTCCAAAGAGTGCAAGAGGCTTCTCCATCCACCGTAGTCCCGCAACTTTCACAATGTCCATCGGATGGCCTTCAAACACTGCGTTCTCCGGTTCGTGGTCACCAGGTTCTTGAATAACCTTTATTCCCCGGTTGTCCGTTCTGCGAGTTTATGGCCTGCCCACTGCAACTTCAACTTGTTAATTCTGTGAGCTATATCGACCTGAGTTTTTCTACGAATTTCCTTGTTTCGGATTCTATCACGTAGTGAAACTCCGAGCATAGCTCTCTCCATAGTCCATTGCTTGTGTATGAAGCTAATAGTTAGCAACTTTCGACTTGAGGCTCGTAGTATCTGCGACGTGAAGATATGACGCAGTTTCCCAAACATAGCCCACCCAAGTTGGATTCGTCAGGAATGACTGGTAAATTACTGTTTATCTTAGAGATAATTCCCCAATTTTTCCTGTCCGAGTTTTAAGTAATCACGTCCATTTACGCAAATCATTGTTATTGGCACATCGTTTGCTACGATTAAGATATCGTTAGGGACGCACATTACAACACTGAAATTATGTATCCGCAATGACTAATTCATCAAAAAACCTTACCCATGTATCTACTGTTTTAACCTACTATCGTCGTAAATAGCGCAAAAGACCAGAAAACAATTTATATTATTCATAAAATTGCTGCAAACTAATACCTCATTGAAGAGCAAGAAGCGCGACATAGTTTTAGTCACACGTGCCTGGTTTTCAAGGTTTATTTATTATACATAATGCAAAAGTTATAATTGTTAGTTTATTCATCTATATGTATAAAATAACTAACTATCAATGATAAGTAGCCGTGTTGGCCTAGTGGGAGGTCGAGTACCAATGAGTTTCGCTTCAAACGGCGAAGGAAAACATCGTGAGGAAACAAGTAAGAATTCTTAAGGAAATGAGCTTGCAACCTGTCACATAAGGAGTTCTCACTACTGCAGAATGTGGGCATATGCCGAGTGTTCGGACATACCTTTAACTACCCCCTTTAGACATCATTAAGTGGATCGCTAGGAGATGTGAAAGGATGTCTACCAGAAAAGTCGTGAGCCTATTTATATTTCTTTCTATAAAATAACTCCTACCTTGTAGGTATGTAAGGACATAAGTATTGTAATAAATAAAACACCTTCTAAGTAAATGTTCACAACAAAAAATTTATACATATATTATAGTCCTACGCATAATGTCTGTTGGGTTATTGTATAACTAAAGAGGCAAGTAAGATTCTACCGGCGGTCTTATTATCGTCCCAGACACTAATTAATACTAAACAACTTGCGAACTACAAGAACAATTATTGTTATTGAACAATTAGTATCATTTATATCTCGTGATCTAAGTGTAAGTTGGGACGGCCGCGGTGGAGGTACTTCTGTCTGAGCACGGTACTTAGGTGCTTTATGAAAGTTCTAGATTACTTAGGTACAGGGACTTAAAAACGGAAGTGTACCGCTATCCCATAAAGGTATGGCCTTAGCATTACCTTTATAAAATAGCGGTTCCGAAAAAACAGCCACATACGGCAGGGCGGCCGGCGGGTGGCGGGCTGGCAAAGAGAAGGAAGAGGATGCAATTATTCTACTACATACTATATAGCGGTTGTCGCTTCTGCGAGCTATATGGCCTGCCCACTGCCGCTTCAACTTGAGAGAACTATGTCGGCTAGGTTAGGTCTTCTAAGGTTAGGCTTTCCGCGTTTCAGATTTAACACACGCTAATTGTAGACTTTCGTCTTGCAATTCTGCGGTATCTGCGATGAGTAGATACAACGAAGTTTCCCAAACGTTTCCATCCGTCAGTTCTCAGTTGACTTCGTTTTCATAATTGGACCTACCTAGTTGAATTGTCTGACCCAAATAGATGTACCTACTCGTACTTAGTAATCTTTCTAGACAAGTAATTGATGGTAATATATTGGTAACTTGCTTACTTATTTAATATAATGAACTAGATGTCCACAATCCGCAATATCTCTTTTGTTTTCTCGGTCACTAAAATGGCTCTAACTAACGGAAGACCAGCGCAGATTGTTGGCAACCTGCTTATGCTGAATTATGGAACTTTTGATACTGGGTACTTTAGGATATTACCTTTAATTATAACTACTGATTAATCTGTACTTTGTGTTATTGTTGCAAAAAAATCATCATCATCATTTCAGCCGTAGGAAGGAAGTCCACTGCAGGACATAAGCCTCCTCCGCAGATTTCCAGAGCGACTTCCTATATTGTGGGATGAATTTGCCTGAATATAATCTGAAAACTTATCACAATAGGCCAGTTTAAGCCATAGAAAGAAAATAAATAATAAAAAAAAAATGTGGCAAACTTTTCCTATAATCCAACCGGACAGCACGTGGAAACAATAATTCCGCTTGAAATGTAGTGATAATAGATTAGGAATAAAGCAACAAAGACAGCGTTAATGTCCATCACCCCTTGCAAACACTACCGGCTGTCAGTTAGCCTCGTCTAGCTGTTATCGTCTGCGATTTATTTATCATCACGACACGATAATTTCAAAATGCCGCTAAGCTACTCTTAATACTTCCCAAATAAATGTTAACCACCACGAAAGCTTTTGGCCTCGATAACATGCAATGTTGCTTATAGTATCATAAAATGAAATACTTATATTAGTAAATGAAATATTATATTAGTAAGTAATTAGTAAATAAAATACTAGTGCAAACCCCGGAACTTCATTAACGTGTTGCTATTTTTATACAAACTTCAACCCCCGCTGCAACGTTGAGTTTCGGGTATTCCTTTCTTATTGTACCTCTACACTATAACAGGAAGCTACCCTTAAAATTTCGTACTCCTTAGACTTCTGGTTAAGGCTGTGCAGTGTGCATTGATTGGCAGTTCGTCACACATTCTAATATTATGACTTTACACTTTATATCAGGCTAGCTAGACTCTGGCTCTGGTTCTAACTGGATTTTTATTAGAAATTCCATTTTCTAATAGCCCCAGCTTCAAAGCTCCTAAGTACTTCAACAGGAGTCGCGCCGGAGAGTGTAAAACACAGTTGTTAGGTATGTCACAGTTTGCATTGCGTTTATGATGGGCGCACTACTGGCTAAGATAATAAACCATTGTTTGTATGTGAACCAGTTGATCTGTTATCTCTGCCGTTTACTTAGATAATCTGTTTGTAGGTACCTACTGAGGTGTTAATTGTTTCAGGACGAGAAAGAGCAACGTCAGAGAGACACGAAGTCACCTACACCTGCTAGTGGGATTAAGTTAGGATGGATTCAGGTTTGTGAAATTCTACTCCTTTTATTAGGTACTACGTATACCTAAGTAAATATTATTATGGTATATCAGTTCAAGATCAATTATTCAGCTGTTTTTAGTAACAATCTTGATGGTGAACTTTTTGTAATTTTCAAAGACAATATAGGAAAACCTTTCTACTATATTATCTTTGTTATTAGTTATAAACATGACAAAAATACCAAAACCAGTTAATTTAAAATAAAATGTTTTTACGAAAATTATTCCACAAATCCCCACCAAGATGCCCCCAGCTTAGTGGGTATTTGTGGAATAATCCTAGTATTTATTTTTCAGCGCTTTTGGGAAAGTATCATAGTATGAATCACCTTGTACCTACAGACATTTGACACCTAAGCTGTATCCATGTGCATGTTGGCAATAAATGAATATGAATATGAATACTTTTAGGAGTCTTTACTAATTCGGGATATAACCATTTGCATCCAATTCTATAATAGACAATCTTTGACAAAGCTTTCCAATGAAATCAGCAATTCACTCCTTCCGTCCTGAACACTTGAATCTTCCAGGGTGTCCTCATACCATGTCTCCTCAACATCTGGGGGGTGATGCTCTTCCTCCGGATATCCTGGGTGGTCTCCCAAGCAGGGATCGGCCTAACTCTGGTCATCATCGGAATCTCAGCCATCGTGTGCGTCATCACAACGCTCTCTATGAGCGCTATTTGTACCAATGGAGAGGTCAAGGGAGGTAAGTAACTATGTCTGTCTATGTTTTTACATGAGCTTAACTCCCGTATTTTTAGTAGATTCAGTTCCCTCAAACTGACGCAACCTGAAATTTTTTGCTCATCAAAATCGCCTCACGCGCCGATTAATATTTAGAATACAAGCCTTAATATTCTCACTGTAAAGCAGAATTTACTACTCTCATCTAGTTTATGTAAGTTATTTTAACCTAGGTAAGTAGGTTTTTTTTTAAAAGAAAACTAACTGCCTAGGCCGTAGTGGTCCCGGCTAAAGAATAGGCCCCTTCATGTCCACCTATCCGTGGATGTCGTAAGAGACGACTATTGAAAAAAGGCTAGGGGATGGATTGATAGCTCTAACTGCACTCGCCAACCCCGCGTGCCCAGCGTGGTGAGTATGGGCATATTAATAGGGACCTGGCCTATGTTCAGCAGTGGACTTCCTACGGCTGAAATTAACATAGTACTTATATTTGACTGTCATAGTTCTTGGAGTCCTCTTTACTACCTGCTTTACTATTGACATTAAACATTACTAAATTCACAAAAGACTATTCTGAGTCATTTACATGGTTTATCCTTGTGTTTTGGATTACGTAGGCCCTATAGTTAGCTCGAATAATGATCCTATCACATGGTAACACTGAAATTCACATAATGTATACTTGTACAATGATTGGATGATGAATGTGACTGTAATAACTCGCCACAATAGTAAAGATACGATCTAGTGTTTTACTGTACATACGGTTAGAATTTCCTAGCCGCACAAACGCATTATCATCCCGTAGTTTTATAGGTAG
Source organism: Anticlea derivata (assembly GCA_947579855.1). Classification (NCBI taxonomy): domain Eukaryota; kingdom Metazoa; phylum Arthropoda; class Insecta; order Lepidoptera; family Geometridae; genus Anticlea; species Anticlea derivata. Next base: position 3,985,172 of record OX388271.1, on the reverse strand, counting down.
CTGCATGTAAAGAAGTAGGTATTTCAGCGTCTGGTCAGGTATATTCATAGCTTTAAGACCTCTCTGTAACACTTATTTCTGCAAATAAACATCTTGAATCTTGGAAAAAAAAAAAAAAAAGATCCTAAATGAGTAAATCCGTCGAAGAACCAAGGTCAGCGACATTGCTCTCAGAATAAGCAAGTTCTAGTGACAGTAGGCAGGTCATATAGCCGGCAGAACTGACAGGTTGACAACCATTGGGGAGTAAAGGTTCTCGAATGGCGACCATGAACCGACAAATGCAGTGTTGGAAGGCCCGATGGACCGACGACTTTTCGAAAGTTACGGGAAGTCGGTGGATGGAGAAGGCTCAAGACCGATCGTCATGGAACTCTTTGGGGGAGGCCTATGTCAAGCAGAGGACTTCTACAGGATGACGATGATGATGATTATCTCAAGACAACTGATTTATATAAATAAAACTTGTGAAAACAACTTCTTGTGGATATTGAAACCGATTTTAGGACTCTCAATACTACGACCTACTTTATCTCTTACTAGCTTGTGTCCCCGTCTTCGCTCGCGTTGTACTTCGATAAAAAGAAGCCTTAATGCGATTTTGGGTAAAGAACTCTATCTATTCCAAGTTTTATCAGGTTTCATGGAGCCGTTACGGCGCTATTGAACCACAAACATCTAAACATCCTCACAAACTTTCGCATTTATATTATTAGTAGGATAGGTTCCGGTTATTCAACATAATTATATTTTGCGATGTGGTTATTTATTTTCACTGGTACCTTTAATATGTAGTAAAGATAAAGATATTTATTGGCAGTGAATATGTTAAATGTGCCTACCTATACGTACAATAAATTGCACCATACAGATTGTTAAAATTAATCAGGTAGTACATCAATTCAGCCATTTGTACAAATAATTATAGTTACCTACACAAAATTGGTTCCAATCTAATTCTTATTACATATATACCTGTAGACCTAGAACGAACAATTCACGACGCGTTACGCTTACTAGTAAACAAACAAAATTAAAAAAAATCAAGCATCGCCGATGTCATTGGCTATTATTAATAATACCGTTTAATAATCACCCAACTTGTTTCGCAGTTGTACCTATAATAAAATTATATTGGTTAGTACCTAACGTTTAAATTGAATTTGATAATTTTATAATTACTGTGACATTGACATTTTGTATTAAATTTTAAATGAAATATAGCACTAACACTATTTGTATTTGTATTTACTAACAAAATGTGGATCATGAATCATGACGTGTCTGATGCAATAAATAAATTATTATTATTCATTTATAAAATGAACAAAAAAATACTTCAAGATTGAGAAAGCCCTTTCAAAAACTAAGTGCTCCTTGTTCCTTAGTAGTGGTGCATGGTGGCTTAAACTTACAGTTTAAAAGCACCCAATTTTTACATGACCTACCTATATGAAAGTTATTTCGGAACAGAATTAATTAAATCCAAACCTATTAAAATATCGTATCTTCAACTTCTGTATTCAATTAAACTCCTTATTAAGCCTCTAGTAGGTATTGTTTGTAATAATTATTACCAGTAAAAAACCATTTTAGAATTGAAAAAACATCTTTTGATTTTGACTCTCAATACAGGTGGAATCTATTACATCATATCGAGATCCCTGGGGCCGGAGTTCGGGGCCTCAGTCGGCATAATATTCGCGTTCGCAAACGCCGTAGCTGCCAGCATGAACACCATCGGCTTCTGCGACTCCATGAACGATCTGCTCAAGAATCATGGCCTGAAAATCATCGATGGAGGCGTCAATGATGTGAGGATCGTGGGTGCCGTGGCTTTGGTGATCATGTGCATCGTTTGTGCCGTTGGCATGGATTGGGAGAGCAAAGCACAGGTTAGTTTATGTACTAAGTTTTTTTTTCATATTGGCTAGAAAACTTTTTATTGTGCACTACAAGGACATCTTACGTATGACATATATAGGTACGAGGTTTAAAGCTATTACCGCCAGTGTTACTTGTATTCCATTTTGCAACAATCTCTACATTGTAAATCATGAATCACATCTTTCTGTCTGAACGCGTTAAAATCAAAAACTACTGAACGGATTTTCATACGGTTTCCAACAATGGACGGAGTGATTCGTGAGGAAGGTTTAGGTGTATTATTCATTAATGTTTTGTGTAATTTAGCGGAAATATGACGTTGAAGATATCGGAATAAATCATGCCCTCTGGGACTCATCTACCCGTGCGAAGCCAGACGGTGGCTAGTGAATAATAATACCGGTGATAAAACGTTTTATCAGACAGAATCTTTAGATACAGCCAACACTGGTCTAATTCAAAATCACGGTATATGTACCTAACATTTTACCCAGCAAACAAACTTCGTACAGGCGAGTGTTATTATTAATTTTACCATAGGTACTTTTCATGCTGCCCCTATGTGGGTTAAGTCATCATGTCCAGTTGAGCTATTTGATCGAGACTTGCATACTCGGCCAACAATAGAAACCCGAGATTACTGAAATGATTTATGATCTACCAACGTAAATCTGTGCACACCAAGCAGCAAACATCATTTCTATTTTCAGCAATTCATGGTTTGTACAAAAAACAATGTCCTAAACAAGACCTTACAAGAACAAGATCTTCTTCACAGGATATTTAGGTGCAAGACCAATACTACTGTCCTACTAATATTAAAGATGCGAAAGTTTGTGAGGATGTTTGAATGTTTATGGTTCAATGACGCCGTAACGACTCAATTCTATGAAACTTGGAATAGATAAAGTTATTTGCCTAGAATAGCATATAGGCTATACTTTTTAAATAGGTATCGAGGTACCGCGAGCGCAAGCTAGTAAATAATAAGGTGAAAATTATAAAGCCATATTTTCCTCATTCGTTTTTATTGACATACATTTACGTGCATACCCAGTACTTGTAGGTATGTGACTCGAAGCCACGTGCGAATGAGCTTCGAAGTACCTACAGGCACTGCCCCAATTGACCTCATGCTGAGTGCAAACAAACTGTCCTTCTGATGGCCGCTAATCAATACGAAATTCATTTGCGAGCGACATGATAAGTTCGGGGGAAATCTGAAACGTAATATCTTTCTTTTTGATAAACTAACTCAGTTTCTGGATGGTATGTATAGGTACATATCATGATTCATATGAATCACCGTGGCTATAATAGCCACTTGATCGATAAATTAATGGACAACTTAGCGTAAAGACGTAGCTTAAAAATTAACATAATTATGAATGAAAGTTATAAGCGTGCATATCTGTCAGTGACAGTCCATCAATGGCTTTCAATGTGTACTTAAAGCTACTTCTAAGTAAGTAGGTAGTAACCTAACTTAGGTACTCAGTTAATTCTAATACTTTTCAGCCATGAACTTCACAAACGATATTTCATTTTTAACGAGAATGAAATCAAGTTTCCATCGGTTTAATCTTTGTGAAGCTTCATTAGTGTGGATACCTATATCTATACTTATCTAGTAAGTAGGTGCCATACCCGTGTGGCACAAGATTGATGTGGACATGCGACGTTAGATTAAGTTAAGTGCATTAATTCCAGTGTAAAAGCTTCGCTGTGGAAACCTACAAATTACAGTTCGGGTCGTTCATCATTTTCGCTTTTTGCTAAATTAATCTTTTTGATGATATTCACTGGGGGTTGTTTAGTGTACGGATTCAGTTTTAAAAAGTGTTGCCCACTGATTAGCTTGCCTTGCACCTATAGTATAGATTCTGAATACTCTTGAAATTAACAGCCGGCCGATTAAATTTATCGATATAGAATAGAAAATGTCTCTAGAAAAAGACTCACTCTGTGTCGGGCGCAGCTAAACAGGCCCTGACTCAGCTTATTGCTGCTCTAAGTACATGTCATGCAGCGCTGTTTTTCAGACAGAGCCTTAAATACTATTTTATCCAAACAATACCTTAATAGAATGAATAAAACGGAACAAACATTGTTTAGGGGTGCGGCCATTTAAACTAAATTATTATGCTCTTCCTGTTCCTATACGACATGCTAAATCCCTACCTATTTTTAAAAACTTAGTCTTTCAACACTATCTCTCTACGCTCTCAAACTCATCTTAATTTTTCTTATAATTATGTACATACTTCGACCTAATTATTAGGTATATATATATATAATGTGTATATGGGTAAATTGTTATGTATGTACGTATATATATTTAGTGTATGTAGGTTAGGTTAGGTTAGATAATTATTGGATAATTTGTTTTATAATTGTAGTTTTATGTACATGATAATTGAATATATTAACAATTTAATTAGATAATAATTACATACAAAATTAATAACTAGGTACTAAAATAAATTACCTACTTTAATAATTAATGTTTAATAATTAATATTACATAGGTGCATACTTAAGAAAAAATGGGAAATAAAAGGCTTTATTATTATTATAGTTTTATGTACGCCGCCGTCCTCAGGTTTTCTAATCTGTCCTGTCCATCCAAAGGTTGCCAGGTAGAAATCGCTTTTAGCGATAAGGCCGCCCATTGTGCTTACCTATTTGTAACGGATGATTTTTTGTTTATTTTTGGTGTAGGTACAATAAAGATATAATCTATCTATCTATCTATTATCTTCCTTGCAAATATAAATTTAAAATGTATCTATACTACGGTCAGGCCACGTTAGGATCGACTATAGTCGGACCGAATGATGTCTAACTAATTAATAGTGTTAGTACTGTAACAGTGAAGCCGTGTTCAAACGGCATGCGATATGTCCTTAATATGTCTTATAAAATTTGTTTCAATTTCCTTTATGTTTCAAATTCAGTGACCTTTATCTCTACTGAAGAAACTCAATTTTGAGTTTCACATTTGAGGGTGTGCAATATAGTTCAATGAAATCTCAAGCTCCTAAAAGTCAAACTCAAAATAAACTTTATTAAGAAGACTCAAGACAAAATTATAGATGTGATATCACATGCCGTTTGGTCACGGCTAGAAATATAATGTCCCTATTTATATTTGTCCACAGAATTTTCTGGTCGCCATCATTGTGGGAGCTATGGTTGATTTTGTAGTGGGCACGATAATGGGACCAAGGGACTCTACAGAAATCGCTCAAGGATTCGTTGGATGGAGTTGTAAGTGTCTTCTATATTTTTCAGTTTTAGTGATGAACGCTTTTTACCCGACTACGGTAAAACCAAAAGGAAGGGTTAGTTATGCTTTTACCAGGAGGAGGTAGGGCACAGTGAGATTTTCTCGCTCTTAATTGGAGCAGCCCGCCTTAGGTACCTCCGCCTTACAGAAGATCGCAGCCAAATAACATTATTTGTTTCAAATAGTGTTGTGTTCCTGCGGTGAGTAAGGTTGCCAGAGCTCTTTAGGGGGGGAGGGGTTCGGCAGGCAACGCATTAGCAATGCTCCAGGTGTTGCTGATGTCAATTGGCGACGGTAACCACTTAGCATCAGGTGGGCCGTAAGCCTGTTTGCCTCTGTATAACATAACATAAAAAAAAATACCAGCCTATGTATTTACGTTGCATTACCCGACTACGGAAGGTTATGCTTAACAGTCTATGTATGTAAGTTCATCTGTGTCCTCGTAACTCCTAAACTACTGGTCATACTTTGACTAATTTGGTGTCAAAATAAACGTCTTGATGATCACGCACGTATGACACTAACTAAACTACGAGTGACGTCATATAACCTATTATATGACGTTAGTCGTAGTTAACTATGACGGAGAATAAACGCGAATATCAGAACACAAAAGAAATTAAGTTGGTTAAACATATAGAGGAAAAGCGTTGATGGAGTACATGCTACAAATATAAATTTAAATACCATACTTTCTATATGACTACAGTTACAGTTTGAAAAATTCAATTAATCGGTTTTCGTTTTTTAAACCTATTATCTTGTTACCCATCTTTTTCTGAATGATATCTTTTTCTTCTAGCAACCACGCTAACACAGAACTTCAAGCCGGATTTCCGGTACAGTGAAAGGCAAAACCAGGATTTCTTCAGCGTCTTCGCCATCTTCTTCCCATCTGTGACCGGCATCCAGGCTGGTGCCAATATCTCTGGGGATCTCAAGGTTAGTGCAAAATCTTGACGACCTCGGTGGCGAAGTGGGTGAGTGTCCGTCTGAGACGCAAGAGGTTCGATTCTCGCTCCGCGACAAATGTTTGCATAATCTACATATATTTTTTTCTGGTCTGGGTGTTACTATGGTTCTAGTTTCTGATCCCCACGACACAGGTAATCCTAGTGGCCCACACAAGGGAATATGTCTGTAACTATTGGGTGTTATTTATTTAATATATATTTTATTCATTATTTATAGAACAATCCTACTTTATAATATAAATACGAACCGATTCCGATGAAACTTGAAAAAGATAGAGATATTTACCTAGAATAGCATATAGGCTTCTTTTTATCATGGTACCACGCAAGCGAAGACGCGGTTGCAAGCTAGTTAGAAACAAATATCTCGAAGAACAAAATATTACATCACTTAAGCCGTATTCCAACGGTATGCGATATGTCCTTTTTATGTTGTATAAAATACGTTTCAAAATTATCCTTACCTCGATCTAGTATAGTATTATGTTATCTGTGCCTCGATTGAATAAAGTCAATTTTGATTTTGACTCAATTATATGGCTAGCTCCTAAAAGTCAAACTCAAAATTAACTTTACGTCAGTAAAGATGAGTTTAAAATAAATTTTTGCTGATGTATCGCCCTCCGTTTGAATACTGCTTTACTGTTGAAGATGTAGGTAGTGTAATGTAGATAGAAATGGGTGCTCCCTTACATAATTGTGTCGTGTCTAGTGATGTGATCTATCTATGATAGTGGTCATAGTGGGGGGATGGTGAACGCCTATAGCTACTTGATTAACCCGTCGCGTCATGACGTCAATGGAAAATACTTATACCTACCTAACTAGCTTGCGGCCAGGGCTATCCTCGCGTGGTACCAAGATGAAAAGTAGAAGTAGTCTGTAAATAAGTCTATACAAACAAAGTGATTCATAACATGCATACCAATCCAAAAGGCGCTTATTTTACACCCAATTGGCAAAATAAAGTGTGTTCTACGACTTTTGAAAATTCGTAATTTTTTATTTGGAAAAAAATCTCCCTTTGCCCTAATCTTGATGTCGAACTTCTCGTACGTTTAATAATTAGTGATAAAAATTATAAAATGATCAAAAACAGCTAAGTAATTTGAAAAAGTTCGGAATCAATATCTGTTATTTTAAATTGTGAATTGATATATTCTTTCTTTTTGTTGATAGAATAAGCCCCTCTCGGGATAATATTACACAATTATTATGAATATGCTGTTCATAGGTATCTTTACCTATGAACAGCATATTCATAATATGTATACCCTAAATCGAAATCGGTTCAGCTACTACGGCGCACGGCGCGTGATAGAATCACAAATATCCAAACATAAATTTCGCTTTTATTGCATGAATATTTTTGTTTAGGTAATTGTTTTATAATTGGTTTTATACATTCTACTGACTACTGTGAGGAAGCTTACGGAATAAATCTTAATCGTAACCTTGCCATTCAGATGGGTATGAGTTATATTAAAAAACATTTTATTGAAAACTCTGTGATCTTGGTCTGTAATCTGTTTATCTCTATAAAATTGTACGCAATCAACAGTTATGGTTGATCTTGTCTTTACATTTAAATATTAGTAAATTAGTGGCTTTACTTTTTTGTTTGAATAGGTTCTATAGTGGCCTACAAATCAAATTGGTTGACCGTACATAAATGGGTCATCATCATCAATGTATCTATGTGTGATGTGATGTGACGGGCTAGTCAAACACGTGTCGCGCCGCTGTAGTTGACATGACACTTAGGTCGCGCACTTTAATCCTTTCTCTACACTGATTCTTTCACATTACGTATCTCGCAAGCATTACGTATCTCCAGTTAACAGTAGATAGATCGCATATTTAGGCAAATACTCATCTGATTCATTTTAATTCTAACGAAACTAATAAAAGCGTGTCATGGGAGATGAACAACATAAAATCAAATTGAGAGAATTTCTACAAACAAATTCAATGAAACACTACAGCCAATAGAATCAATTAATTTGACCCTTGAATTTGGCATAGTCATCATTTCGCCAACGGACACCGATCGATTGAACCCAATTGAGCTGACCACTGGAGGCGGTGAGTCATCGGCTATTCGCAACTCTCTGTTTACAAACTGACTGAAACAAGATGCAATTGAGACGTGCTATTGTATTTCATTCTTGAAATTGAATTAAGACTGTAGTAAAGATACATAGGTACCTACTTATTGACAGAATATATTAGTGCAGGCACAATAAATATCAATGAAGTGTGTAAAATCCGAAACACGTGTCTTCTTTACGCCTTGTGACTAATGTGCTGCACTTCTTACTTTATCTATGAGTTTTGGATGGATAAATGAATGGACTTTACAGAAGTATGTTAGATTAGCTGATCCGCCCGCGTATTCGTCCGTGTGTTCTATCTAGTATGTTGAGCTGTCAAACGACTTTGAAATACTTGTTGTGGACTATTTGTCGGACAGGATCGCATAACAACACAAAAGTAACAACAAATGTATTTTTATTTTAATAAAGGCTGGAATAATCTTTTCCAGTGCCATAGCAAATAAAACAAAAAAAAATTACACATTTCCATTGTACAATATCGTGAGTTGTGGCCTTGAGTTCATATACAAACCCCATAGAATAAAGTACTTTAATTTTTTACAGAATTTTCCTTTTTAACAGGCAACTTTTCAAATTTTTCGTTCCCTAAAAACCTTATGCGGACTATTACAAACATTTATAAAATGATGCGCCGTGCGCCTACCAACGAACCGCATTCAATTTTAATTTATACATATATAGATGCATCACGCAAATTAAATGAGGTAGCATCCCATGACGGAACAAAGCAAATCACTCACACAAAATCTAGACTAGTCAAGTCAGTTTCCCATGATTTGCCTATTCAGGTATTTCATTTTATCTGGTATGGTTTATTCTGCTATCAGAATTAATTTGCGCAGGATTTATTGTTAATTCTAATTATAGCTCAGCAGACTGAGATTTCAATGGCTCAGTTATTCAAATGTAAGTGTAATTCAAGAAGTTCTATCACGAGAAACTTGGGCTTGAATTCAGTAAATATTTCAGGACCCTGCATCAGCCATCCCCAAGGGGACACTCCTTGCCTTACTCATCTCCATGGTGAGCTATTGTCTGATGGTGCTGTTCGCTGGAGGCGGCGCCATTAGGGATGCCAGTGGCAATATAACCGACCTGGTTTTTGTCAATGGAACCCTGACCAACTTCTCTTCGTTGGCCGATTGCGTCATGGATACAGTACACCCATGCGAATATGGACTGCATAATAGCTATTCGGTAAGTACTAAGGACGTTATGGACGGGGGCGCTGAGAGAATAGTGATCAAGGACTGGGAGAATTTTTGGCTTTCCTACACTGAATTGCTCGGTTCTTGGTTATCCATCAATAGTAAGCGACAAAGTCTCAGTGCCATAGGTATGTCATCACTGATTTTAGACTTTTGTCTTGAGGCTTTACGGTATCTGCGAGGAAAAAATATAACAAAGCTTCCCAATCGCTGTCCATCCGAGTTGTAACTTGTAAGTAAGATTTATCAGATATATCCGATGCGCAGCGTTTAAAAAGTAACTTTTACCATGCCATGAAGTGCACGTTTCATGTTATTATTTTCAACGGCTTCTGACAAGACGTCTTTAAATTAGTCATAGCTCTTTAAGTTTTTCTTAATCGCCTGCCATTAAAAAATTATATTACAAAACCAGGTGATGCAACTAATGTCGGCCTGGGGCCCGTTCATCTATGGCGGCTGCTGGGCAGCAACCCTCTCCACTGCGCTGACCAACCTGCTCTCCGTGCCGCGGCTGATTCAGGCGCTGGGCACGGACCGCATCTACCCCGGACTCATCTTCTTCTCAAAGCCCTATGGAAAGCACGGGGAGCCCTACAGGGGCTATGTGCTGACGTTCTTCGTCTCTCTGGTGTTCTTGCTAATTGGTAAGTTATCTATAAGGCTTCTCGTTTTTCTTTATCATCGTTCTTAGTTCTTTAAAGGTACGTCGTCGTAACAAGGACAAACTATAATAAATAGGCTGGTTATCCCCAAGCTTTGTATGTAGGATCTCAAACAATTTTTGAAGTACTCGTAATTTACGGATTGCGGGTTTTTAACTGGTCAAAAAAATTATCAACTAAATCCGTGTGGAGTCATTACAAGACAAACTTATTATTGCGACTGCAAAGTAGGTATAAGTTCGTCACGTCACATCGTACAATTGTGTTCTCGATTTCACGAACTAGAGTAATGGTGCGAAGGCGCGAGACCTACTAGCACTTGACCGTCATTATTGTTTTTTTTTTGGGAACTAGGAAATAAACCGTCTGCCGGGTCAACTGATGTACTGTACTGTACATAGAAGTACCTGAGTAGGAAGTACAGTAGGTACCTACTGTGATTGAAGTTATGCTTCAGCAATCTTCGTTTTATCCTCTAATTTAATTTTTATGCACTTACGATACCGCATTTCATTTATATATACCTAGGTAACTTCAGGATCGATGATGGTATTGAACCGTTCAACATCATCATTGTTCTTGAAGTTATTCTAGAAAATGGTGTAATTCTAAAGTATTGCATGAACCTATTTTTATTTCAGCCGACCTAAACACGATAGCTCCACTGATCTCCAACTTCTACCTGGCTTCGTATGCCCTCATCAACTTCTGTACATTCCATGCCGCCGTCGTCAGACCTCTAGGATGGAGGCCTACATTCCGAGTGAGTACCAATAATGAATATATATATATTATATTGGATTTCATGGGGTTCGTGCGCGGATCCCTAATATTAACTGACCTCATAGCTCAGTTGGTAGTAACTCTGCCTTCTGCGCTAGAGGTCGCGGGTTCGATTCCCGCACTGGACAAACATTTGTGACTAACACAGATGTTTGTTCTGTGTCTGGGTGTTAAATATATATCTATTATGTATCTATATCAGTCTCTGGTACCCATAGTACAGGCTATGCCTAGTTTGGGATCAATTGACCGTGTGAATATGTTAAAAAAAAAATATATATATATATATATATATATAATATAATATCCGGATATTTCTAAAATAAAAGTAGCCTAAGTTAGTACTTATAACATCAGTTATGTGCAAATCAAAGTCCCGTCAAAATCAATGTGTGTATGTTTCGGATATTAGTCGGAACAAACGACAGACAGACAGACAAAAATTTTAAAAATTGTTTTTAGTTATAAGTATACACTTTCATATGCATTTAGTAAAAAGCTGTTATTTTGGCATTACAAACATACACTTAAATTTTATTCATTTGTTCTTATAGACGTATAGACTCATACATACTTCATCATGTTTTCGTTTTATTTTGATTTATCGCGTGAGTCAATTTATGCATTTTATCAGTAAACATTTTGTTGCAGTTCTATAACGTATGGCTATCAATGATGGGTTTCCTCATGTGTGTGGCGATCATGTTACTCATCAGCTGGGCGACGTCTCTCATCACATTCGCGATATTCTTTACACTGTACCTCATCGTACACTACCGGAAACCAGGTGAGAATTCTCCCGAACTAAGTTGGTGACGTCAACACCAATATTATTGGTACAAGTAGGTATTGAATATTCCCAATCAAAAAATCCCCAGCTAAATCCATCAGCACGCTACTTGAGAGATCAACAAGTCGTATTTTCAGCCCAATCTATATTTGATTCATATTTCTAAATCGATTTCTTGTTTGTATAATAATCCCGTTTCCGAAAGTTATTATAAATGCGAATACCGACGGTGCGTTTGACTCATTGATATTTTGATGGGGTATTTACTCATTTTTACTTTTTTATTCAATGTGGTTTACCTCGAGGGTATGAAAGGTGGTGCCGTACAAATTTCGCCGTTCGACGTCCACTGCTGAACATGGCCTCCCCCACAGATAGAGCAATTCCTTATCATGTGGGGGGATTTGCTCATACTCACCACGCTGGGTATGCGGGTTGGCGAGCGAAGTTGGTAATCATCGAAAAAAATGATAGGCACCAAGCCGTGTTTGTTGCCTGATTCTTCTAGGCTTGGTCGCGAGGAACAGGCATAGCTTCACCTAGTTTCTAAGACGTTTCAAAGTGATCCTAGTGATTTTATTGAAATAAATGCCTTTTGACTTTGACTTTGACTTTGAAGATACTTCAATTAGAACGATAGCTTCAATTAGAGCTATCGTTGTTAAAATGAGGGACGCTGCTGTCCATCCCCTAGCTTTTTTCCCTAGTCGCCTCTTACGATATCTGCGAATAGGTAGATATGGAGGGGCCTATTCTTCAGCCGGGGCCACCACACGGCTACAAGATCCTACCGATAACTACGCTTCGATACCTACAAGAACAAAATCGTCTCTAGGCATTTCAACTTGTCGGAACATTCTTGTAGTTTTTGAAGTCATTTTTTATAACTTAGATAGATTATACCTGCAGGGTAGTTCCATAAAGATCTGATGAAGTTTCTTGGAGATGTAGAACAAAATTCCTATAGTATATTCATATTCATAATATGTACCTATATCACTCCAAAGGGGGCTCATTCTATCAACAATAAAAAAAATACAGCCGACTTGGGAACCTCCTCCTTTTTGAAGTCGGTTAAAAAGAAAGAATATTAGCTGGGAAAAAAATCTTCAATTGTTTTCCAGATTTTTTCCCAACATTCCAAATTAGTTAGATTATTTTTTAAACCTATGATAAGTTGGACATTAAGATCACTACCTAATATAGTTGAATAATTGGCTATCGAATCAGTGTTAGGTCTTAGGCTACATACCTATTTAAGATCCTAAAGAATGTTTAATACAAGTGCTGTTGGTGATCATATTAATATTAAATGATGTAATTAAATCATCTAGTAGAAGCTAGATTTCAAAACGTAACCGTTTGTTTGAAGATGTGAACTGGGGCAGCAGTACCCAGGCGCAGATATACAAGACGGCGCTGTCGAGCGCGCACAACCTCGCGCGCACCGGCGAGCACGTGAAGAACTACTGGCCGCAGCTGCTGGTGCTGGCCGGCCGGCCGCACGCGCGCCCCGCACTCGTCGACCTCGGCCACCTCATCACTAAGGCCGGCTCCTTGATGATCGTCGCTGATGTATCGCAAGTACGTCCAAATACTTTTTACCCGTAAGCTTGGTAGACATCATCTCAGACCTTCAGACGATCCTTGAAGGGAGTAGTATCGCGCGCTCAGCGCTCGTCGACTTCGGCCACCTCATCACTAAGGCCGGCTCCTTGATGATTGTCGCTGATGTATCGCAAGTAGGTGCAAAAGAAATAGGCCCACGACTTTTTATCCGCAAGCTTGGTAGACATCATCTCAGATCGTGTAGTCAGAGGCACGTTCAAACATTTTTTACATGCCCACATACTAACTGGTTTCCTCACGATAGTTTTCCTTCACAACAACAAGGACTTCTACCGGCTGTAGCTGATGATATTCAGCACCCCGTTCACACTCACCCTAGGCGTCTGTTTCGACAATCTTCTTTCGTTCATACTCTCCATACCCAAACCATCTGAGCATTCATTTCTCAATCGTCATTTACCTCTTCTTTTACTCCACAATGCTCTTTTATCACACTAGTCCTTCCTTACTCTATGGCAAAACGTATCCGGTACCAGACATTTGACGCAGTTTACAAGCGTTATCTCAAAGTCTTGAACAGTTAAACTGACATTACGATAATGTTACAAAATGTTTAACGAGGGGCTGTGGCAAAAAACCTTGATCATACATCACCTTGACAATGTTCGTTTAAGTTCATCCTTCCTTGTTTGATAATGTCACCAAAAATGTTTAACCTCCAAACCTGTGATTTGAAGAAGTCAGATTTGGATGTGATAAAATTGTTATGTCAACATTACACCATAATAGACCTTATACCAATAACATTGTCAACATCAGCCAGCAACATTTGTCTTGTATGTACATCAACAACAGCCAGGCTTCGCCGAATACACAACAAATTATTTCTAAGAACAACCGAACCCAGTACCTACCTAGTCTAATCTTTGATCCACTACCATTATCTCGCGTTACTCATCCTACATGTGGTTTGCAATTCTGGGTCACCACTCGAGAATGTTTTGCTCAGCTGTTTCTTCCACAAACAAATATGGCGTGTAAAATCGTCGGTGACTCTTCTAAAATGGTAAAAAATATTCCGTGTCCGTCGATTAAAATAGCATTTTACTCAATCCAAATATAAAAACTTTGTTTTGGCAGGAAAAGCTGAGTTACCGAGAGCGTATTTTACGAGCACGTGCGGATGACGAATGGCTGCGAGGTCGCAAAGTGCGGGCGTTCTGCTCGCGCGTGAACGGATTCAACTTTGAACTTGGAACGCGCGCAATGATGCAATCCGCGGGAGTCGGTAGACTGGCTCCCAACGTGTTGCTCATGGGGTATAAGGCGGACTGGATCTCTGCACCATCCAGCGACCTTGTGGCTTACTTCAACGTGCTACAGTAAGTATAAAATGATTTGATGCAAAGAGCAGGCGCGTTGCTCAAATATTTGTGAATTAATTCAACTATTAACTCGGAATTTGTAGACTGGCGCCCAACGTGTGGCTCATGGAAAGTAACTGGACATCCGCGCCGTGCAGTGATCTCGTGGCACTCGCAATTATTAAATAAACTGGGGATTGCCAGTTTGAAGCCCTTTTGTTTTTGTACTTTGAGCCGGCACTATTACGTCGTTCGAAGAAACTAGCAGTTTTGGCGCCCAACATGGGGCTTGTCCATTTATCTACATTTTTTTCTGCTTTTTGAATGTTTTCTTTATTACAATACAAGGGCGTTGTTGAAGTCTGAAGTCTCAGTGCTGAAACTTCATCAATTTTATTTCTAGTGCGGCCTTCGAAAGTCGTCTGGCTGTAGCAATAGTCCGCGTCGCCGGAGGGCTGGACTACGGTGACGTGTGCGAAGAGATCAGCAATGGCACCGGTGCGGGATCGCTCACCGCCGGCTCCAGCGGTAGCGGTGAGCTGCGCGTGCGCAGCGGCGGACTCATCATGCACGCGGACTCTGATCTAGATATCACGAAGACGCCGGACTCGCAACCTTCCAGCCGACATAACCTCTCTAGTGAGCCTTTACTTGCACATATCTCACTTATATTATAAATGGGGAAAAGACTCTCTGTTGACATTACATGACTAAACCGATTATAATGAAATTTAATAAAGCGATAGCTGAAATCAAAGAAAGGAAAAAGGTTACTTGTTAATCGGGTACCGCACAAACTAAGGCTCGTGTGCAAACTAGTAAAAAATTAAAACCCAAAACTGATCTCATATCAGGATTCCGTGTGTATCAGAAACCATTTAACTCTTTTTAGGGCTAAGCTCGCCTTTGTATATACCTTTCTTTCTTATTGCTGTTATCTGTTTTTTTTTCTGATGTACCAACAATAAAGAATACCTAAAGATTGACACAAAATACTCTGACCCTGGACGAATATTTGCAGATGCTACAAACCTTTGTGTTGCTGCGTTACCGCGAGAATCAACCCGCGCCTCTCGTTTCAGCCAACCAGTCGCTCGCTACAACTGCACTGCTAAACATGTATTCTTCCTTCTGCAGACATTCTGACACTAACCACATCACGGTCCTTCACTATCTCTGAAGGCAAGGATACGAAGGAGAAGCGAAAGAACAAGAAACCGAACGATATTCATCGCCAGGTCATCTACAACACCGCCAGTGGACTCGAGCTGTCGAAGGAACAACTCACGCAGATGACTATCTTCCAGAGGAAACAGGTAGGTACATGGTCATCGGGTTATTTGTTCTTGAACTGATAACCCACACATTAATTCCCTGTAGGTGGCGGATGTGCCAAACATTTTCAACTGGACTCTTACCGACCTCATGGTGCATTTTTCAAGTCTTTGTCGCGAGAAAAATTTTAGACACCAAGCTGTGCTTGTTGCATGATTCTTCTAGGCTTGGCCGCAGGAACAGGCGTAGCTTCTCCTAGATTCTAAGTCTTTACAAAGTGATCCTAGTGATTTTATTGACAGTCTCAGTCCGGTCTGAATCATTTTTTTTTTCGGGAAATTTTTATAGATCATCAGATCTTAGAGAGATTAGACACCTTCTGTGCATTTTAATTTGAAAATAGCTACAACTAATGTTCCCAACCGATTTTGATAAAACCATAATCTTATTTCCCATTGATACCCATAGGTTTCTTTAGCGAGTTTGGTTGTACTTAAGTAGGTAATAAAATAAAATATGCGACGAACCGCAAAAAGAGATTTTTACGACCAAGCTATTCTTGTTTTAAAGTTGATATAGCAGTGAACAAGTTTAATTTGTAGGCCCCTTATTTTCCTTTTATTGAGACATCTTTTACTTGTCAATTCACATCGATCCATTGATTGGGAGAAGGACAAACCAACTTACCAACACACTTCCGTATTTATAATAAGTAGGTATTATATTATTGAATCGAGCAAGCGAAGATCTCTAAAGGCCGATTTACATCAGACGAGCGAATGCTCATTCTATCCCCACTCTATCAAATTCTTTTAGTGTTAACAGACGTAGAGGATTATTTCATGTTTTGTCTGCGTTCATCAAGAAATAAGGAATGAAAAAGAATGCTCTTGTTCTAAGCTCTTTAAAACTTGTGCGAATCGTGCGATACAGCGGGCGTTGAATAAAACTCAAAAATCATGTACTTACCAACCATTCCTTGCTGCAAGCTTACTGCAAGCTTTTCTCATTTCCACCTTTACTGTGTACCTACTAGGTACCTCCATCTGTATTATGGCATCATTTTGAAAATTATGAAATGTAATACATTATCAACTAGCTTCCACTCGTGTCTTCGATCGCGTGGTACCTACATACAAAGTAGCCTAATGCTTTTCTAGGTAAAGAACTTTATCTATTCAAAGTTTCAACGAATCCGATTGAGCCGTTACGGCGTGATTGAACAACAAACATCCAAACATCTCCTCACAAACTTTCGCATTAATAATATTAGTAGGAGTGCTTTAAGAAAAATACAAAATGATTTCTCCAGGGCAGGCAACGCATTAGCAATGCTCCAGGTGTTGCAGATGTCAATAGGCGACGGTAACCGCTTACCATCAGGTGGGCCGTAAGCCGGTTTGCCTCCGTACAACATATAAAAAAAACATCTAGAATAGGATGCAGGCCACTGGTAGGCACCAGTGGCCTGCATTTGTAGATAGCTAGCATTGAAGCTCAGTTGTAGATAGAACTATAGCTACCTAGCTTTTTTGTTCGATCAGGGCTCAGGGACTCTCGACGTGTGGTGGTTGTACGACGACGGAGGCCTCACAATCCTGCTGCCCTACATCATCTCGCAGCGGTCGGCGTGGGCCAACTGCAAGCTCAGGATATTCGCGCTGGCCAACAGGCACCACGAGTTGGAGCTGGAGGAGAGGAAGTAAGTTTACTTTTAGGCCCGTATTTATAAGTCGCTCTTGAACATTTATTTTATTTATTTTAGTGGCCGTGGTGGCCCCGGCTGAAGAATAGACCCCTCCATATCTACCTATCCGCGGATGTCATAAGAGGCGACTAAGGGAAAAAAAGCTAGGGGATGGGCAGCAGCGTCCCTCATTTTAACAACGATAGCTCTAACTGCGCTCGCCAACCCGCATGCCCAGCGTGGTGAGTATGGGCAAATCCCCCTACATGATAAGGAATTTGCTCTGTCTGTGGGGGAGGCCATGTTCAGCAGTGGACGTCGAACGGCTGAAATGATGATGAATGATGATGATTTATTTAGAATACAGTATAACATCATAACAGGTTTTTTTTTATCCCTAAGGCGATGCCATATGCTATTAGTAGGTACATTATAATAAATAGGTACATGAGACATGAGAGCGATCTTTAATTTTTCGCGAAAAATGACTATTTAAATGGGAATTTTACTTTCCAAGATTCAAGATCACTCTCATATTTGAGAGTGGTTTAATACGGGACTTAGAAGACCTAACATGAGAGGGGCGGAATTAGGAGTCATTTTGTATGTGACTGTACCTACTTACCTACAATCCTTTCAATTTAGCTATACGATGCGGCTGACTAATCTCAGGGCTCAATATGCTTAGTATTGTATCGAACTTAAGCATCAGAGATTAGAAACGTTTGAAATTCAAACCCGCATGTTCACCTAGAATCGGCAATACCAACCACACAGATATACATAAGGTAAATAAATAAATATTCCGGACATATCACACACGGTCAACTGATTCCAAACTAGGCATAGCCTGTACTATGGGTACCAGAGACTGATAAACATAATAGATAATTATTTAAGTCTCTGGTACCCATTGTACAGGCTATGCCTAGTTTGGGATCAGTTGACCGTGTGAATATGTCCGGAATATTTATTTATTTATTTATTAACACCCAGACGCAGAACAAACATCAGTGCTTATGACACAAATGTTTGTCCAGTGCGGGAATCGAACCCGCGATCTCCAGCGCAGAAGGCAGAGTTACTACCAACTGAGCTATGCGGCCTGTCTAATAAGGTGCGGGTTCGACCCCGCTGGTTCTTTAATTTTGGTTAGCATTTAAATTTAACCTCATTTGATTTCAGTATGGCCAACCTGCTTTCAAAGTTCCGGATAGACTACTCCTCGCTTACCATGGTGCAAGACATCACGGAGGCGCCGCAGCCGGACACCAAGGCCATGTTCGATGAACTCATCAAGAAGTTCACCGAGAACTCCGCTGACCCTGGTAATTAGATTATCATCATCATTGCAGCCGTAGGACGTCCACTGCTGAATATAAGCCGCAGATTTCCAGAGCGACTTCCGATCATGTGCGGGGAATTTACCCATACTCACCAAGCTGTATACGTGGGTTGGCGAGCGCAGTTAGAGCTAGCTGCCTATCCCCTAGCTTTTTTCCTTTAGTCGCCTCTCACAACTTCCACGGGTAGGTTAGATATAGAGGGACCTATTCTTCAGGCAGATCCACCACGATACATTAATTAGATAGATGGTGTTTTTTTGGTCATTTTTAAGCCGGCGCTGGCAACCACGTTATCAAACCATGGTATATAAATGAAAACAAATCACAAAAACGATTAACAAGACAGACAATGTTTGATTCTCCATTCAACGACACCGTACGTAACTTCAAGTGCCTACACCGTCCGTACTAATAGACATAGGTACAGACAATTTTTGATTATTTATATTACTATCCCGAAGTGTGCTTTGGTTTACTCCACCCGATCGGAAACAAAGTTTGTTCTATGACTTTTGGAAATTTGAAAATATCTGAAAAATTATGTTGTTTGTTTTTGGTAATCTTTTTTCTTTTTGTTGAAAGAATAAGCCCCTTTCGGGATAGATACATATTATGAATCACCTTGTATAATACGGTCGTAAAAATAAATGTTCCTGAACATGGAACCCTCCACCTGCACTTTAGGCCACTCGCACACGGGCAACTCGCGACATCAACATGTAGTCCGCAGCTTGTAGCGTGACAAGCTGTGGACTAAACTTTTATTTCATTCTGTAAGGACTCGCCGCACACGCGTGGTCGCCACCGGCCACATTCATTAATTCATTCATTTTTTATAATCGTATTTGAAATAACTTAAAACTAGAATACAATAAAACATTAAAAATAAAAAAATATAAATTGACAGGCATTAATAACAATAAAAAAAAAGAATTTAAACTAAATGTCAATTGAAAATAAATATAAGAAAATAAAAACTGAAATTAAACATTTTAACCATTAATACTACCTGTCAAAAAATCCACTACAGAGTACTCCTTGTAACAACAATTCTTTTAATTAACATTTGAATTTAAGGGGACTCTCCATAACATTCAGTTCAGTAGGCAGTGCGTTAAAAAGTTTGACAGCTACAGACATCTAGAGCCATGCATAACAACATTTAACTTAGGCCATAGAGGTGCGCCAAGGTCTTTACACCTTGTGAGTAATCTCTCTTTTCTCTGCTCTGCAGTCTCATACTTAAGTGGTCATATCACATGCTTCGTATGAAAAGTATAGTCCATTAGCCATTTGTGGCTGTTCCGGGTGGCTCGTTTGCGCCGAGCCTTAACCGCAGAATATAGGTTACCTAAACTAAACATGTTATTCCAGAATGCTGTATCAGCGAGACAGAACTGCTGACGCTCGCCGAGAAGACGAACCGACAGCTGCGCCTGCGGGAGCTGCTGCTCGCCAACTCGAAGGAGGCGAAACTGGTCGTGATGTCGCTGCCCATGCCGAGGAAGGTAAGTGCACACACGTTCCACAACGTACCACGTAACTAACACATACCGTACTCCTGCTAGCTAGTGAAATTACATCCATTTGTTTTATTGTGTATACGTTTCCTTAGCTATAAAAATTCGTAAAATCTTAAAATATGTATGTATGTGATGTGATGTGTTATGTAATTAATTTATGTCTACTAGCTCTTAAACGTTTTGGCCTCGGCTGTTAGTTTCTGAGTGGTTTATACAAATAAATAAATAATAGTGTATTTGGAAAGAATAATAGCAGAAAATATCTAAATTGATATTATTCTTTCAGATTTGCTTCCCAATTCTTCCAAAATTCGACGTTTTTAGATCTTTTTATAATCATAATAACTAACTAAGTACCTGTTGAGAAGATCGACATCAAGATTGCTTAAAAAAGTGAATAATTGAGTTTGAACTTATTTAACCCCAAAACAGCAGATTTTTGCATAGAGTTTTTTAATGAAAGATTTGAATTTCTAAAGATTGTAGCACAAACTTTATTGCCAATTATATAAATATAAATTGGGTGTAGAATAGGCCCCTTTCGGTATAACATACATATTATGAATCACCTTGTCTACGAGTTATATATGCGAAAGTATCTTTGTCTCTCTGTTTGTAACCCTGTCACGACGAAACGGCTGCGCCGATTTTGATGAAATTTGGTATGGAGATAGCTTGAGCACAGGGTATTATAAGCTAGTTTTTATCCAGGTACAGTGCGAGCAAAGCCACTAAATGACGTATAACTTCATTTTGCAGGGGTCAGTGTCAGCGCCGCTGTATATGGCCTGGCTGGAGATGATGAGCCGAGACCTGCCCCCCATGATCTTCGTGCGAGGCAACCACACATCAGTGCTCACATTCTACTCTTAAGAACACCACTATCTTTAATCTGTACAAACGAAGCCAGATGTGACTTGTTAGGGCAATGATTACTTTTCAAATGTAAAAAAAACGACTTCTATTTGAGAAAGGAGGACATTTTGTTGTTTGTGAAAGCCCTGTCAGAAAATAGTGATTTAGGTGATTCTTGCACTCTCGTAGTTATACATGATTGGATATAGGTAATCACCGAGAAAAAGGACCCACTATAATAATTAACTACCTATGCGAAAGGTATTCCCACCCCGGGGTTATTACATGCACCAGCGAAAAAAAAAACAATATCCGTTAACAATTGGCGGATATATCAAATAATATACCCAAATTCAAAAAAAACAGACGAACTTTGAACCTCCTCCTTTTTTGAAGTCTGTTAAAAACGAAAAATAATTGACATTGCTAAGAACACAAACAAGGTTGAAAAAAAACACATTATGAAATCAAAGAAAATTAATCCGATGAATCTCTATCTAGGTTAGTAGGTACCTAAGTTAATATTATTTAAAAACATGATCAATCTCTCTTTCACCTAGGCAAGAAATATCTACTAATGAATAAGATGAACATTGGTTTTTCTTGGACTCTTATTTCAGTATTATGTAGTGAGCAATGGAAGGTGTTTGAAAAATTCCAAAGATTAATAAATTAATAACGCTACTAAAAGATTTGTATAGTTTTTTTAAACTTCGTTTATGAGCTTGTTCGCTTGGCAAATATGGAGCTCGATTTATAGATGTTTCAGCATTTTAACTTAAGTACGTATTAGTTTCATAAGTTACCTACCAAATAAATGTAAGATCTTTAGAGATAAAATTAATTCTAAGACCATAATTAATATTACCAACGTTAAACAATAAAGTATATGAATATTAAGATATTTTTAACGAATCATTGTTGTAACTATAAGCACAACCTTAAACTTCTTATTGTTAATAATTAAATAAGTACTTAATAATAAGGTATTACAACCATAATTTTAATTTAAATTATTTCTCAATAGCTAGTTAGCCTTGCTCCACCATCAAACATCACAATCATTTTTAGAATTACGGCAAAGATATTGATCATATTATGTGATATTTTTATTTATTTAAGTTTACTAGGTTTTTGTTGTTTAAGTAGTAAGTACCTAACACATTACAAATGTACTTAGATACCTACCTACTCAACGTTTATAAAAAAATATATTTATTGGGTATAACAGCTTTAGTTAGGTACATGAAAAGAGATCAAAGACAAGCGCCTACAACTTTTGAAATAAATTTGATACCAGTAAATACCGAATTGTGTATTCGTTAAACGTTTCCCAACAAGTGTTATAATGACGACTGATCCAATTAAACAATATCACTACAATGCCATGACCTTATAATTATTATGAGAACACCAAAAGAAGAGTCACACCACAGAGTACTTTTGTCACATCGTGTTAATTATCTGGCAGATCCAGCGATGACGCGTTGCACCGTATATTTAGTGTGAAAAGCACAGAGTAGGTGCTTGTTTATATAGGTACGTGAAAAGGTTCTACAGTGGCTCGGAATTCCAACAAAAGTACTCTGTGTTCACAAAGTACTTTTTTATTCTGTGATTCCATCTTCGTATATAAAAAGTTACTCTATGCGACACAGTCAGGAAGACAGAAAATATCCCAAAATAATTAATAATTTCCTTCACATTTCGTGGATATTTCTTCAGTGATCCTAATTTTAAAAAGAGCGGGCAAGCGCTGGAGCTTTGAAAATGCAATAAAACGCACCTTGATAGAGTAAGAGATCCCTAAAACTAAAGTTGTAACGTATCAAGTAAAAATGTCTTCAGCGGAGCAAACAACCGCCCTAACCAATGGCCGAATTCGCAATAACGCAAATGGTAAGTTTAATATAAGTATAAGCTACTAGGTACTTAGTAGGTATCAGTGTCATGTGTCTATATTTTCTGACAAAGCCTAATATTTAATTGTGAGAAGACTGGAGAGAGGAGAGCTCATAGGACCTTGGCTATCGAAGATGCAAAAAAACACTTTAAAATGAGGAGTATTCAATTAGATGTATGCATGTGAAATGTAATAACTGTTGGCAAACTAAATCAATATAAATAAAAAGATAATTAACTAAATTTCAAAATTTACGAATTATGAATTTGTTTTTTTCGTGAAAATGGTCGTGATGTCGCTGCCCATGCCGAGGAAGGTAAGTGCACACACGTTCCACAACGTACCACGTTACTAACACATACCTACCGTACTCCTGCTAGCTAGTGTATTTGGAAAGAATAATAGCAGAAAATATCTAAATTGATATTCTTTTAGATTTGCTCCCAATTCTTCGATTTGGGAGCAAATTTACGAAAATTTACGAATTATGAATTTGAATTTTTTCGTGAAAACGGTAGTGTCCATTTTACCAACATCTTATGTACCTACTCACGGGCTTAGCCAGGATTGACTTTACCCCCGATCCACCATGGATACCTATGCTCATGGCATCCGATATAGCAACATGCCATACCATTATTGTCTCTGATCTACTGATCTTAATCTACGGGGCAGGTCCTATGTTCAGCAGTGATGTCCTAATTCCTACGGTTGAAGATGATGATATAAAAATAAACATTACTATAGGAAGCACCTACCTATTATATTCTTCATGAAAATCAATCAGGTTGTCAGATGGTTTACAGGACATGATGTAACCGATATAAAAAGTGCAATACGATACTGTGTATGAGACGGTACCAAAACAATAAAGATATGACGCCAATGTGTGTGCGCAAGTCCACATGATCGATCGCTTGCAATAACCAGCTAACCAAGATCTATCAAAGATCTCAAAAACAGTAATTTGTGAAGAGATGTTGTTGGAAGAAGGGGTTTTGTTTGTCTGGTGTTGAGGTAGGATCCGGTGCAATGCGGTGCTCGGGCAGTCGGTGGCAGTCGTTGGCAGTCGAGACGGGACCGCGGCGGCACCGCTCGCTAATAATTACTGAACTAATGAAACGAGTGAACAGTAACCGCTAATATTTACAAGCTTGTTTGCGAACTGACATACTAATTCGAATTTATTGCGTGCGCCATGATTCAGGCCGATGGGGACGCGCATGCCCAGCTCTTAGATGACCCTGGGGAGATCGGTAAGATTCCGAGAAGATGACCTCAATCTTCTTTGATTACAGCTGATGCCGTGACCCTCTTCTTTTTCAAATTCAACATTCAAATAGCCTATAGTAAAAAAAACATCTTAAATTATCTTATTACTAACTAATTATTTATTCAATGCTTTGTTATAGTTTCAATAGCTACTTTGAGAAGACGCAGTTCTGCTGAAAATGGAAGCGTCAGATTAGGTTTCAATCCTTCAGAGAAAAGAGTGAGTACCTAAAAATATAGGTAAATTGTTTAAGTTTATTAGTCAGCTTTACCATAAAGTTAAAGAGTTTGTTCTCAGAAGAAAACTGTATGCCCGAGTACTACTAATGGACATCTCAACCCAACACCAGAGCTGACCACGTTCGGTGGAATTAAATTAGGATGGATTCAGGTGTGTAAGCATTTATTTTCAGTTCCTAAAATCTGCCTCTCTTAACAATGTTTGTAAAGGTCCAGTCAACTTCGACATTAGTCCTCCTTACTTTAAATATTTTTCCAGGGCGTATTGATACCATGTCTCCTAAATATCTGGGGAGTGATGTTGTTTCTGCGGATATCGTGGGTGGTGGCGCAGGCTGGCATCGGCCTAACTATCGTCATCATTGTCCTGTCCGGGGTCGTCTGCGTCATCACCACGCTCTCTCTGAGCGCAATTTGCACAAACGGAGAGCTGCAAGGAGGTATATGCAATTAGCACAATATTAAGACCCCCCCCGGCTGAAGAAAAGGCCCCACCATTACTACCCGGGGATGTTGTAAGAAGCAAATATGAGAAAAAAATGGGGTATGGGGGCAGCAGCGTTCCCCACAAACAATAGCTTTATCAACCCGCATGCCCAGCGTGGCGAGTATGGGCATGATTGCTTGGGTGCAGGCCGTACGCGCTGGAAATCTATGGGGGAGACCTATGTTCAGCACTGGACGTTCTATGGCTGAAATGATAATGATGATGATTATGACTAGCCACGAATTTTGTAATATTCCTTTTATTTTAGGTGGTGTCTATTATCTTGTATCAAGATCACTAGGGGCAGAGCTAGGAGCCTCAGTAGGAATAATATTCGCATTTGCAAACGCTGTCGCAGCCAGCATGAATACAATAGGATTCTGTGATTCCTTGAATGAGCTGCTCCGCTCCCATGGGCTGAAGATAGTGGATAACAGCGTCAATGACGTCAGAATCGTTGGAGCCATAGCTCTTTTTGTTATGTGCGTTATTTGCGCTGTTGGAATGGATTGGGAGACCAAAACTCAGGTGAGAAATGAGAGATAAACAAGAGCCATAAATTGATGAATAGAGTTTTATTTTAATTGTTTCATATTTTTCAGAACTTTTTGATAGTTATAATTGTAGTTGCAATAATCAACTACATTATTGGAGCTAGTATTGGACCATTCAGCAGAATTCAAATCGCTCAAGGTTTTGTTGGGCTTAGCTGTAAGTTTTCACATAGGTACTTTTGTCGTATTATGAATTGTATATCCGGCGACATATTGCTTAATATTTACTAATTTTACAGTAGAAAATGCTCAAAAGAATTGGCATCCCGATTTCCGGCGCAGCCAGGGCATGCAGCATGACTTCTTCAGTGTGTTTGCGATGTATTTTCCAGCCGTCACGGGGGTTCAGGCTGGTGCTAATATTTGTGGAGATCTTAAAGTGAGTCTTTTTTTCATCAAGCCATCAAAAATCCATAACTCATTATAATTTTCATTTAACAGTACGCATAAACTTAATCATAAATATTGATATGAAAATCAACTGTGCCACCGAGTCGATTACTCAACCTGCCGAGCCGAGAAACATTCCAAATAATTTTGACTTTTTATTTTAAAATTGGTTGTGGTGGCTCCGGCTGAAGAATAGGCCCCCCATATCAACCTATCCGCGGATGTCGTAAGAGGTGACTAAGGGAAAAAAGCTAGGGGATGGGCAGCAGCGCCCCTCATTTTAACAACGATAGCTCTAACTGCGCTCGCCAACCCGCATGCCCAGCGTGGTGAGTATTGGCAAATCCCCCGACATGATAAGGAATTCGCTCTGTCTGTGGAGGAGGTGTGGAGGAGTGGACGTCGTACGGCTGAAATGATTGATGATTTTAAAATCTAAGTATTTCCCTGAGAAATAAATAACCATGCGCAGAGTCATCTGACAGAGAGTAAAGTCGTTACTTGATTAAAAAAGTAACCGTTGTTGTGGTGACTCCCAAACTTTCTTATCCAGGATCCAGCATCAGCAATTCCAAAGGGCACGTTGCTAGCACTCTCGATATCACTGACCAGTTACCTGGTGCTGGCGATGCTGGCCGGCATAGGAGCATTGCGAGACGCTAGTGGAAACTCTTCTGACTTGAACATAACTGTTCTGGAGGCCTGCAAACCGAACTGTTACTATGGACTGCACAATAATTACCAGGTAACAGTAATTTCTATAGAACTTGTCAAAGTCAAAGTCAAAGTCAAAGTCAAAAGGCATTTATTTCAATAAAATCACTAGGATCACTTTGAAACGTCTTAGAAACTAGGTGAAGCTATGCCTGTTCCTCGCGACCAAGCCTAGAAGAATCAGGCAACAAACACGGCTTGGTGCCTATCATTTTTTTCGATGATCCTTTTTCACAAAATGGAATTTAAAGCTTCAGTGTGGTGCCGATCGAACTAGGTGAGGCTCAAGAGAAAAGTAATCTAATTATAATCCTTAATAAATAAGAGCTTATAAAAATGTGAAAAAAAATGAAGACAAATGTGAGCTTCAGCAAATGATCTAAGGGCAGCACACGCTACACTTGATGAAATATGTACCTAATGCTTATATAATTAAATAATACTTAAAATATGATGCAAGCAAAAACTGTAAAGACACTGCAAAATGGCATTTTAGCTGTCGAGGGGCAGAGCGACTTCAGGCCATGCGGTTTTATCATTTAAATAATCATTTAGTTTATAGTACGCTTTCTTAATAAGATTATTCTTTATGTACACTTTAAATCTTCTAATAGGAAGTTGCGTCGCGTTTACCGGAAGTTTATTATAAAATCTTACCATATTCCCCATAAAAGACCCATTTACTTTTTGTAATCTAAATTTTGGAATGCACAATTTATTTTTGTTTCTTGTGTTAATACTATGCACATCACTTTTTTTCTTAAAGCTAGCCATGTGCTTATGTGTGTACAATAAGTTTTCGTAAATATATTGTGAAGTTACAGTTAAAATGTTAATTTCTTTAAAAAGTTCCCTCAAGGAGTCCCTTGACTTCATTTTATAAATGGCACGTATTGCTCGTTTTTGTAAAACAAATATGACTTGGATATCTGCTGCATTCCCCCAGAGAAAGATACCATAGGACATTACACTATGGAAGTAGCTAAAATAAACTAACCTAGCTGTGGCTTCATCTGTGAGCCACCTTATCGTACGAACGGCATATGCCGCGGAAAAACTTGCAGAAAAACATTGCAATTTTGCGTATACAAAACGTTTATCAGGAAACAGTCCAGCTTCCCGTAGACCCTATACGCCGTAGAGGGGGCATTTCCGAAATGATAAATGTTCAGAGACCAATGATTCTTTAGGACATCTATCATCAAATTCCACTACGGCGTAGTAGAATATCAATTACAAAATTAGTCAATTATTATCAAGGATTTTTTGTTTTTCGGTTTGTACTTATTGAGTACTTGCTTTTTGATTCTTGTACTTATTCTACCTACTGTTGAAAAATATCCTTTGGCAAAAGTCAGATTGACTGCCTTTGAATTTTTAGTCCGATGTTTTTTTTAGGTGATGGAACTGATGGCACTCTGGGGTCCGTTGATCTACGGCGGCTGCTGGGCAGCAACGCTCTCCACCGCGCTGACCAACCTGCTCTCCGTGCCGCGGCTGATTCAGGCGCTGGGCACGGACCGCATCTACCCCGGACTCATCTTCTTCTCGAAGCCCTATGGAAAGCACGGGGAGCCCTACAGGGGCTATGTGCTGACGTTCCTCGTATCGCTGCTTTTTCTGCTTATTGGTAATCCTGACTTTTATAGTGGCTCCTCCTGTTGTATTCCCTGAAACTCTATTGGCAGGCACTAGGTTAGTGCCTTTATGTAATGCTCTCCCGGTGTTCATTGTGATTATTAAATACTAGCTTGCACCTGCGGCTTCGCTCGCGTGGTATTTAGGTAAAAATTGCCTATATGCTGTTCTAGTTAAAGAACTCTGTCTATGCCAAGTTTCATCGAAACCGGTTGAGTATTACAGCGCGATTGAGCCACAAACATCCAAACAACCTCACAAACTTTTGCATTTATAATATTAGAAGGATGTAGGTTTCTAACATACTTACAGGCATTTTTTTAATGTTTTAAATAAAAAACTGAAAACGTATTGAGTGGTATAGTCTACGAGTGCTATTAATGCCACAAGAACTACGTAGCACTTAGCAAACAGTCGTAATATACTCATTGTGATATTGTTTTAGCGGATTTGAACACTATAGCACCGTTGATCACCAATTTCTACCTGGCTTCGTATGCACTCATAAATTTCTGCACGTTTCACGCCGGCGCTGTTCAACCAATCAGTTGGAGACCAACATTTCGGGTATGTTATTTATTAACAAGCCCTCTAATAGTTTATCAGTTTGGAACAAAGGCGTAGCTGATGTCACGTACATTTACATACCATAGGGAGATTTTTTAATGAACTTGGAGTTTCGTTGTCAGTTCGGAAAGTTTCAGAGGAAATGTGTGCATAAACGTTCAAACAAGAGTATCTTTTCTGATGGTCGTGTGATTGTTTTTTATTATAGGAATTGCTTTGAATATTACTTGCTAATTTATAATATATGCACCATATAAAAAAAAAAAAAAACTATATGTACATATACTATCCCGAAAGAGGCTTATTTTACACCCAATGAACAATAAAGTTAGTTTTACGACTTCTGAACTTACAAAGATGATAAAGACCAACAACAGCTTGGAAGAGATTGGGTCAAAAACAAAAAATATTTAGATTTTTATCCGCTAATATAATTTCGTTTTGTTGATAGAATAAGCCCCTTTCGGAATGTCACACATATTATTATAAATCACCTTGTTTTAAAAAATGATGTGTATGTAGCGTTATAACTCTTGGCTGTCCCTGGTGGGGTTCCTGCTATGCGTGTGCATAATGATGGTCATCAGCTGGGTGATGGCGCTGATAACGACGTTTATCTTCATGACGCTGTATCTCCTAGTACTCTATACTAAACCAGGTAAGTAGAACACAATTACGTGTACAAATCATATGGGTATGATTGTAAAATTAAATGTTTTTCTAAGGCCTGAATTCAATGAGTAAAATATATAAAGGTTTTTTTTATAATATCCCAAAAATAATTGTATTCCTTTAGTGTGGGTTATCACATTAAAAATAAAATAGAAAATATGTAAAGTTTGGCCAATACATATATTCTAGAACGCTGTATATAAATTGGAACGTATAGTAGCCTGGGACATTTTTATACGGAGTAGGCTTGCTAGCATAGCACTTATACCATCCTTAAGTCTAGTCGGCTCTATCCACAGTAAAAACATGGTCAATACATGCGGAAATTCAAATAAATAAATAAATAAATAATTCTACTCTCGGTACCCGTACATTTTTGAGTCAGAATGTCAACAGCATCACGATTTCAGTCCAGTATCACCTTTCAGCCTCTTGTTTTCGATCGGTCATCAGCTAACCCATCGTTTGCAAATATCACCAGATGCAAGTTGGGGCAGCAGCACAGAAGCGCAGCGCTACCACGAAACAATCGCCACGATCCTGCAGCTCTCCCGACAAGCTGAACACATCAAGTCTTACAACCCTCAGCTGCTGGTGATGGCAGGCAAGCCATACTCCAGACCCTCGCTACTGGATATCGGGCATTTGATCACTGGGATGGGCTCTTTTATGATTGTTGCAGACGTGGAACAGGTACCCTTTTATTAATTAGCTTTTGTAATTACAAAAACACCATGGTACCTACAAGTAGTTTCTGATACCTACACATGACAAGGGAATCGTAGTGAAGGGTCAGGATTATGTGACTGTTGCAAGTTACGATATGTATATAAATCATCAATCTTTATTTATTATAAAAAACACAAAACAAACCTCTTCTCTTACGTCACTATGACAATCAAAAGCGCCGCCTAAACCAGAAGCCCTAAAGGTATGAAATTTGAAGGCTAACATCTGTGGTAGGTAGTTTAGGGGTAGGTACACTAAAGGATTTTTGAAATGTAACCTCTAAGGAGATGCAGTGGGGATTGAAGTTTGTATGAAAATAGCATCACGTGGACAAAGTTGCGAGAATCTCCCCTAGTCTTGCATATTTGTGGCTAAAAAGACATATTCTGAAGAAAGGCAACGGGCGTAGGTACGATCTAATTTAATTAATGTAGAATGTGCAACTAATATAAAATAACTCATAATCTTATATCTAGGTATCTTAATTTGTAATCATAACAACATTGTTTTTTTATTTTAAAATTTTGGTATTTTTTAATTATTCAGATAACATAATGTTGAATAATTGAACCTATTCCGTGAATAGTTATCCTAAGTACATCATCCAACATGACTTTCTGTGAATAGAAATAGATCTAGATTTAATTATAAATTATAGACTGTTTGTCAATGGTTTTCACTTGTCAGTGTCAACTCCAACGTTCTAGACTAACTTTGTCTCCGTTCTCTGTCTGTGGTCATCACTTGTTGTGTGTGCAATAATGTCTGCGTAAGTTTTCCAAATCCCAGTTAATATTGACAATCGTGTATTATAATGTAATAGCATTTTTCACAATACAATAATAAATATTGTACTTCGTGATTCCTGATTTGATTTCGCCGCCTGCACCCTCCTAACCCTAATAGGTTTAGGTAGACCCTTCCACTGACATGCTGGGAATCCATCCCGGCACTCTACTCAACAGGTCATGAGCCCAGGATTATATTTCATATAAGAACGAAGAAATTACAGGGTGCAGGCAGGCAGGACACGAAGCGAATCTCGAGCGGCGGATTTTCCATCGTGTGCTATGGCACAGCCGCATGAAGGTACCAATGTTGGCGGGCACATGCCTCATGCCTCGTCAGCAGGGCTGTACACGTTCGAGAAACTGGATGGAATTGGTACGTACCACAACTGGAAGTTCCAAATGCGGATGGCGCTTATAATGGAAGGCTTATGGAATTGTATTGAGGGTTCTGAGACTGGCAACAGCATGGATCAAAAAGCTTTGGCTAGAATTTGCTTGGCAGTGAAGCCGAATTGCATTCAATATTTGCGCGATGCAACAAGCGCAAAAGATGCTTGGAAAAAGCTACAGGATGTGTTTGAAGACAAAGGACTTTATCGGAGGGTTGTGCTTTTGAGAAAACTTCATAGATCAGACTACCATGAATATAATTCAATGGGAGCTTACATCGAAGGCATAATGACGCTGGTACAACAACTCGCCGACATTGGAAGAGTCATCGATGACAAAGAAGTGGCAGAGATTTTACTCAGCGGGTTGCCTCAAGACTTTGATGTTTTAGTTTCTGGTTTGGAAACAGCAAATCTCTCTGGAAGCCTAACAAGTGAAGCAGTTCGGGCCCGGCTCCTACAGGAAGAGTTCCGGAAAACTACTAATAATGGCAAGACTAATGAAGATATGGTTTTATTCACTAAACGCAAACAAGTGACATGCCATTACTGCCGTAAGCAAGGGCATATAAAGGCAAAGTGCTACAAGCTAAAGAATGATTTGAAGAAGCGAGGCGGAGACAATGGTGACAGTTCCAGAGGCACTGCTGCTACATTATTGACTTCTGCAGTCTCACTTTTATCCACTTATGGTAGTGAGGACTGGATAGTTGACTCCGGATGTACCTCGCACATGTGCTGTGATATGGACCGTTTTAAAGACATTGATAAGAATTTTAAAACTAAAGTTACAGTTGCTAATGGTGAAGCACTGAAATGTCAGGGTCTAGGTGCTGTCTCTTTGAATCTCAATAATAATAATGTTAAAATTTTGTCTAAAGTTATGTTTGTTCCTAAATTGACTACTAATTTAATATCAGTTAGTCAGCTGACAAAGTCAGGCTTTAGTGTAAAATTCAAACATAATAAGTGTAACATTATTGATCCTCAAGGTTTTCGTTTTGCCAATGCAACATATTACAAGGGAATTTTTAAGCTTGATTGCAATTCTAACCTAAGTTTTATTTCAGAATGTAATAATGTTACTACCACTAATGATATTAAAGAAGCACAAAGTGCTTTAGGAGCTGATTCTGGTGTGCCATTGGAGGTATGGCACAAGCGACTTGGGCATTTGAGCTTGCATGGTATGTATGGGATTCGAAACCTTGCCGATGGTGTTGCCTTTGAAGACGACTGTCATGGTAAGTTGAAACATTGTATCTCATGTATTGAGGGGAAGCTTGCAATGCACTCCTTCCCCAAGGGCCAAGCAAAGCGAGCTGGGCAGTTGTTGGAGTTAGTACACTCTGATGTTTGTGGGCCTATGTCGATTAACAGCTGGGGTGGTGCACAATATTTTGTAACATTTACAGATGATTTTTCTAGAAAAACTTTTGGCTATCTCATGTCTCATAAATGTGAGGTTATGAAATATTTCATACAATTTAAAAATATGGTTGAGAAGCAAGTGGGTTTTGCAATTAAGCGTTTTAGAACAGACAATGGAGGGGAATACTGCAGTAAACATTTTGAAAAGTTTTTATCGAATGAGGGCATTATTCATGAAACTAGTATTCCTTATAGCCCTCAGCAAAATGGCGTTTCAGAACGTCTTAATAGAACCCTTATAGAGAAAGTCAGATGCATGCTCTCTGAATCACGCCTTGACAAGCGTTTCTGGGGTGAGGCCTTTATGACAGCAATTTATCTTAAAAATAGAAGCCCCACGGCGGCTTTGTATGGCGGTATTCCTGAACAGGTGTGGACAGGATCCAAAGTGAACCTAAGCCATCTTAGAGTATTTGGTTGTCAGGCATTTTCTCTAATACCAGAACACAAGCGTCACAAATTAAGTGCAAAGTCAAGGAAATGTATATTTGTGGGCTACTGTGAAACATCAAAGGGGTATAGGTTGGTAGATCCAATGGAACCAAAGAAAATAATTAAATCTAGAAGTGTTCATTTTATTGAATTGATGGGAAATAATGATAAATATAATAATAATGAATATGATATAAATAATATTAAATCTAATATGATAAATATTGACATTAATAATGAATCGAATGACAAAGTTTCAGTACCAATTTTAAACTGTGATAACACTAATTGTGAGTTAATACCATCTTCTGTAATTCCAGGTGGTGAAATGGAGAGTGGCTGTACTGGAAATGAGGCCCCCAGTACAACCGCGGCTTCTGATGCTGATGGGGAGGCATCGCCATCTCAGCGTGTTGGCTGTGACCAGGCTGGAGAAAATGAACAGTCTTGTGCAGAAGATGAAGACTCTATGGTAGAGTCTGGTAGCGGCTTGAGTGACTACGAGCAGGCGCAAGAGACCCCAAGTCTACGTTCTGTTAGGAGTACCAGAGGTATCCCTCCTAAAAGGTATGGTGACTACGAGTATGATTATTCTCCCCAGTAGTCAGGCACTCAACTATGCGTATATTGTTTAATTTAGCCAATGAGCTTGACATGGATATGGACCATATTGATGTGACTACAGCATTTCTTCATGGTGAATTAAAAGAGGAAATTTATATGGAGCAACCTTTGGGTTTTGTAATGGATGATAATAAAGTATGTTTGTTACAGAAAAGCATCTACGGACTGAAACAAGCTAGTAGAGTTTGGAATGATACTGTTAATAGGTTACTACTTAGTCATGGTTTTTCTCAAACAAAATGTGAACCTTGTGTGTATGTAAAAAGGAACTCTACCAATGGCCTTACAATTTTGGCTCTATATGTTGACAATTTTTTTATTTAGCAATAATAATGTAGAGAATTAATAGGAAGTTACCTAAAAGTTATGTACCTGAGTGTCTGTACTAGGCCTGATATAACATTTGCATGTAATGTTTTAAGTCAATTTAATAATTGTTATGACAAGAATCATTGGTTGGCGGGAAAAAGGATCCTTCGCTATTTAGCTAAAACTATTGATCGTGGTTTGGTTTTTGTTAAATGTAATAATTTACACCTTGCAGCGTTTGCTGATGCCGATTGGGCGAATGATCCTATAGATCGCAAATCATATACTGGTTTTGTAATTAAGATAGGCTCGAATACTGTCAATTGGGAGAGCAGAAAACAGCGCTGCGTCGCTATGTCAAGTACTGAAGCAGAGTATTTAGCCATTAGTGATGCATGTAAAGATATTTTATTCATCAAACACTTTTGGTTAGAAATCATGAATAAAAATATTAGCTGTAAAATATTTAATGATAATCAAAGTGCTCAAAATATTTTGAATTGTAAACAGTATCACAAAAGGACAAAGCACATTGATGTACGCTATCACTTAGTAAAGGATTTGATTGCTAATGAACATATTTCAGTTTCATACATGCCTACTACGGAGATGATAGCTGACATACTAACAAAGGCTTTGTCTTCATGTAAACATAATGAATTTATGTACCAGTTAAATGTAAGGACTCTAGATGAAGTTATATGTAACTAAATCATAAAATGTGTTGGAGTTCTGTTGTATGGTGTAAGGGGAAGTGTTGAATAATTGAACCTATTCCGTGAATAGTTATCCTAAGTACATCATCCAACATGACTTTCTGTGAATAGAAATAGATCTAGATTTAATTATAAATTATAGACTGTTTGTCAATGGTTTTCACTTGTCAGTGTCAACTCCAACGTTCTAGACTAACTTTGTCTCCGTTCTCTGTCTGTGGTCATCACTTGTTGTGTGTGCAATAATGTCTGCGTAAGTTTTCCAAATCCCAGTTAATATTGACAATCGTGTATTATAATGTAATAGCATTTTTCACAATACAATAATAAATATTGTACTTCGTGATTCCTGATTTGATTTCGCCGCCTGCACCCTCCTAACCCTAATAGGTTTAGGTAGACCCTTCCACTGACATGCTGGGAATCCATCCCGGCACTCTACTCAACACATAATACTAATTGAGTATAGTATTATGTTATCTGTGATTATTGTAATCCTACTATAAATAAAACATTTGCATGCTTGTGTAGCAAAAATATGTGCGCCCGCTTACTGCATAAGAACAGCGATTATATTCAACTACCATGTTTTAGCAAATAAACAGATTTCATTTCATTTCACGATGCGGCAAGGTAGGTATCTTTGAGATCAAGAAAATCTATCAGCCTCTTCCGCTAATAATAACGCTCCTAATACTTGAATCTTGACCAGAAACTCTTTACCAGACTGACATGAATTTGGTGGAAAGGAACAACCGCATCCATTTGGGCGAGGATTGGCTGCTATCGCGCAAACATCGCGCATTCTTCGTGCTTCTGACCGGGATCAGCATAGAGAGAGGAGTCAGGGCACTCGCGCAGTCGTCTGGTCTCGGCAGGCTACAGCCCAATATCATGCTCATAGGGTACAAGGAGAAGTGGCTTACTTGCGGTCCTGATGCGCTGGGCTCTTATGTCAAGGCCATTCAGTGAGTGATTATATACACACCAGCACAATTAGCGGAACAGAAAAAAAAGTGAGACTATGAGATAATAAAGCATATATTTGACGAAAATGTAATTAGACACAAAATAAAAAATTGATTAACATCTTTTAACAACGACTTTGAAAAGTCTTCGTTATTTTTTATTGAAAAATAAAGAAATTTGAAATAAGTGAAATTTCTTGATGATTATGAACCATCACAAAAAATAAAAAAAAGTAAGCATTAAATGATTTAACAATAAAATTAAAGCAAAATTAATAACGAGTGTTTCCCCCTCTTGCTCTGATTACGGTTTCCATTCGTCTGGGCATGCTACAGATTATGTTATCGATGATTTCTTGAGGCAACCGCTCCCACTCCTCAAGTAATGCGTTTCCAAGTTTATTCAGATTGTTGGGGGGTGGCATTCTGGATTTAACCCTTCTTATTAGCAAGTCCCAGACATGCTCTATCGGATTCAGATCGTGGGAATTTGCTGGCCACTGCATCACCATCTACGTGGCTCAGATATGCCTGTACCGATTGTGCACTATGAGCACGAGCATTATCTTGCATTAGAATAAAGTCGTCACCAATAAATGGGGCAAATGGTACAACATGATCTTCTAAAATGTCTCTGATGTATCGATCTGCTGTCATGGTCCCTCCTGTGACTATCACTAACTCCGTGCGAGCTCCCAAACATATCCCTCCCCAAACCATAATCGAGCCGCCACCATAAGCCACTGTGTGTTCAAAATTAGACTGTATGTGGCGTTCTCCTTTGCGTCTCCATATTCGCTGTCTCCCATCAATCTGTTTTAAAAGAATTCTGCACTCATCAGTAAAGAGAACCTGCTGCCATTCGTTCAAATCCCAATGACGATGTTCTCGCGCATAGCTTAATCGGTTTACGCGGTGACGTAGCTCGTCTCTCTAGCAGGTAGAGGCCCAAAACTTAAGAGAGACGTCACCATATATACGTCACATATATACGACCCTAAACCAACTTCTTCAAATCTCCTGCGAACTGTACGCTCACTTACTCGTACTCCTCGAACGTCTTCCAGTTCATTTCGAGCTTGTACAGCCGTTAATCGCGTATTCCTACGAACTCCAAGTTGTAAAAAACTGTCATCTCGCCTCGATGTACATCTTTTTCTACCTTGACCCCTCCTCCTCACAAGAGAATTAGACGATCTGTACCGCTGGATGCTGCGATGAATCGTTGATACTGGTCGACGAAGCCTTGAGGCAATCGATCTGTAGGTATGGCCATTTCTTCTCATTTCATCAGCCCTAATGATTTCCAGTGATGTTAAGTCAGGCATAATAAAGAGCTTTTAATAAACAAAATTGCCTATAGAATAACAAATTTATAAAAAACCATTAAGTGCAATTTTTCAAAAAAATTACAATTACGTAGTTATTATTCGAACAAGTTGACAAAACGTATTGTTCGGGAAAATAAAACAAATCAATGAAAAAAGTGTATGTCATCTAATTTTCTATTTTCAAATTTGACAATAAATTAAAAAAATATCATAACTGGCCAGTTCCTCAAGTAAAAGATTTTAAAATCCTGCTTTTTTTGTGTTCCGCTAATTGTGCCGGTGTGTATATATATTCTGGAAAATTTACTTATATCTGACTTCTTCTTTATTGCTAGACGAATATTCCATGCGTGGTCGAGATGCGTTAGT
The DNA here is from genome assembly GCA_947579855.1 of Anticlea derivata. Classification (NCBI taxonomy): domain Eukaryota; kingdom Metazoa; phylum Arthropoda; class Insecta; order Lepidoptera; family Geometridae; genus Anticlea; species Anticlea derivata. The sequence continues at coordinate 3,947,311 of OX388271.1, read as the reverse complement.
ATGTAATAAAAGTAAGTTCATAAGCTCCCGGCTGAAGAATAGGCCCCTCCATATCACCTAATCGTGGATGTCGTAAGAGGAGAAGGAAAAAAGCTAAAGGGTTGGTCGCTGGGTCTCCTATTAGGTATAACAACGATATCTCTAACTGCGCTCGCCATCCCGCATGCCCAGCGTGATAAGTATGGGCCAATTCTCCCCACATGACAGGAAGTCGCTCTGGAAATCTATTGTGGAGGCCGATGTTCAGCCGTAGGGGCAAGCTCTGGTAATGGAGTTTGGAGCAACATGGCTGTGGCCATGACTGTGGCTGTGGTCTAGCATGACTTTTGGACATCTGACGTGTCCCCCCAAGCGCCCAGCTTGATGCTACTAGCGATCGCTCATCCATTGACCGTGCTGAAGATTGCTCATTGCGAACGACTAGTCAAGCCACGTCACTAAAGCTTCTCAAAGACTGCAGTAAATGGTCAAAATCGATGGTTATAGAAGACCTTGATTCTTCCAGAAATGCTATCGAAGAGCAGCTAGCAGTAGCGATACTCCGAGCTCCTAAAAGCGCCCGACCCTCGCGCAATATCGGCGGTGCCGTGATCGCACCCACTCCGTCCGCCCACCGCGGCCAGAGCGAACTGATCCAGTCGCAGTTGGTAGCACTCATGCACTCCAATTCGGATATAGATGGCTCTTTGCTAGACCAGGATGACGATACAGCAAGTACGTATTTTCTATAATTTGCTAAGGGATGCCATTATACGCGAATTAGGAACTTTGATTTATGATATCCATACTAACTTAGTACATACAAATTTACAGGTGACACAACTCTGCCAAATGAGACCAGATTATCGAACGCTAGTCCACGCAAGAATAGTTCCAAAATTCCAGTTAATATTTCGGAAATAAAACAGAAAATGTCCATGTATGAACCATTATCATTCAAGTCGGTAAGTTCGGTAATATAAGTACCTACTATTGAGGAATCAGATTTTGTAGTTACCTACCGACCTACCCTTTTATGGTTGGTTGGTAAACCAACCATAAAAACCAACCATAATTGGCTGTAATGTTCATTGGTTTTATTGGCGTCATCTTCAGGAAAGTACTGTAGATACGTGGTGGCTCTACGACGACGGAGGTCTCAATATTCTCCTGCCATACATTATTGCGAGGCGGGGTTTGAAGGTGAAAAAACCTTTGAGGATATTCGCGCTTCCAAGAGGCGGACATAGAAAAGAGGATGCCCAGAAATAGTAAGTAGAAAATAAATAAATATTCCGGACATATCACACACGGTCAACTGATCCCAAACTAGGCATAGCCTGTACTATGAGTACCAGAGACTGATAAACATAATAGATCAATATTTAACACACAAATATTAATCTCACAAATGTTTGTCCAATGCGGGAATCGAACCCGCAACCTCTACGCGCAGAAGTTATTACCTAACCGTAAACACAAGCTCAAACTTACGCAACGGGCAGAAAGTTATGCTCGGAGTTTCACTGCGTGTTTAAATCCGAAATGAGGAAATCGGAAGTAGAACCAAGGTCACCGACATACCTCTCAGAATTAGCAAGTTGAAGTGGCAGTGGGCTGGCCATGTGGCTTGCAGAATCGACATCCGTTGGGGAAAGAAGGTTCTAGAACGGCCACCACGTACCGGACGCAGTTTTGGAAGGCCCCCTACCCAATGGACCGACGACATTGTGGGAAATCGGTGGATGGAAAAGACTCAAGACCGTTCGTATGATACAGGCAGAGGCAGACAGCCTTGAGGATGATAATCTATTTACGTATTCAAGGAGAGCCGACCGCAGACCCGAGGCTTTGTCGAATCATTCAGAATAGATATACCTACCTATGTTTAGAAGCGTTTGCTTAGAAGAGTTGGCAACGCGATATTGCCTCAGGGAGATATGTAGGCTTTAACGGCACTAAATATTGCTTTTACAGTATGGAAGATTTGCTCGCGAAGTATCGAATAGACTACACGGAGTTGATCCTGGTTCGTGGCATCACGAACGTTCCGTCAGTCGAAAGTTGGGAGCTCTTTGACAGTCTTTGTGACAGCTTCAAAACGGACCAACATCATAGTGGTAAGTAACCGCCAGGTAACAACTTTTGACTCTATTTAATCTGAGCCTTGTAACTACTGCCTTAACGCAACAATATAATGCTGAACTTTCGTAGGTTCGTTTCATTGAAACATTTTTATGTTTCAGATATTTTGATAACTGAAACAGAATTCAAAAGACAGTATTCGAAAACGTGCAGACATTTGCGGTTACGAGAGCTTCTGTTAGAACACTCGTCTAACGCCTCTCTCATAACCATGTCTTTGCCACTTCCTAGGAAGGTAAGAATTATACTCTACACTCCAACGCCAAGTATAGGCGAACATGATAATCCTAAAGTGTCATAAAGAAGATATAAGTTCTTTTATCCTACTTATTTTTTTTTGTTACTATGTGCAGTGGACTGGCCCACTCACTCTTAGACGGTCTGCATATTCCCATTTCCTGCATTAACCTAAATTCCTCTTTTACCTTGTGGTATCTATCCGGCGGAAGAGGTCGCGCGCGTGCGTACACGGGTTTGCCTGTCGTTTCGATGTGATGATATACATCGTTGCTAGATATTCGGTCTAAATCATTAAATGACACGGGCTTAGTGATATCAGAAAATTCAGACAATAAATCTAGAAATGGATGATTAATGTCTACTGTGCTAACAGAGTAATCATTCGTTTCTACAATTTTTCCAAAAGTTTTCAAATTAGTCGTCTTATCAATTAGTTTACGCGCTCTTAAATCTACTAACAAATTATGATGTTCCAAAAAATCAGCACCTAGTATAGCTTGATTTACATCCGCAATAATAAATGTCCAACGGTAAGGACGACGCAATCTTAAATTTAAGTTAAAAGTCTTAGTACCGTAGGCTTTAATCTCACTACTGTTGGCTGCATATAGTTTATAGTTAGTGCACTCACCCGATAGCTTTTGCTTCACCGACACTGGAATGACAGATACGTTTGCACCCGTATCTACTAAAAAATTTATATCACTTTCCCTATCAAAAACACTTAGGCGATGGTTTTTTCCTGGTACAAAATCTCCCATCGCGACAGACTGTACCTCCATTAGTTTTCCGCTGGCGATATCCAAGCGCAAGGCTTTTCGCACTCCCTTGCCTTGTTTCTATATCTATAATGCCATTTGCATAACCAGTTCGGGTCATCCCTTGTCCTTGACTTGGATCTTGGTCTTGAATTGCTCCTAAAATCGCCACGACCACGATTATTTCCTCGTCGAAAAGAACTGCGACGATGTTGTTGTACTTCCTCACGAAGAGATGCCACTTCCATATTGAGTTTGTGCATCTGCGCTAGAACTTCCGCTATAGGAAACTGGCTGCTGCTGGTAGAGTTGGTACTAACTTCAGCTATCTCACTTCCACGAATATTTTCTATAATCTTGTCCGCTATTCTAGCTAAATTTTCTAAGTCCTGGTCTTGACTTACAGTAAGTACCGCTCGAACATTCGCTGGAAGTCGCGCAAGCCATAAACTATGCAGAGTTTGATCTGAAGCCTTTGCATTTCTGCCCAAATCTCGCATACGTCGTAGTAATTGGGATGGCTTTTGAGATCCCAATTCTATCTCACCTACTAATCTTTGGAATTGCCTTTCAGCACTCTCTTCATAGACTTGTAGTAGCCGCTCTTTCAAAACTTGGTACTTGTGATTTTCGGGTGGAGATATGAGAATATCACTTACTTGTTGAAGTGCTTCGCGTCCCATTTTCGCAACGACCAGATTGTATTTGGTCTCATCACTTTGTTTTTGCGACGCTAGAATACTCTCAACCTGAGCGAACCACAATCTAGGCATTTCGCTCCAAAAGTCTGGTATGCGGGAAGAAACTGTGATTGCAGCTAATTGAGACATATTTTCAGTTGTCCCGTCACTTTGCAGTACCTTGTCACTGCTCTCAAAAAATATCGGTTGGTCTTTCATTTTTCACTTTATTTACTTACACTTTTATAAAAACTGTCTATTAAACCAATGCAAACTTTATTTCACTTTATTGTTCAAATTGTTCACGGGGTCACCAATTATAAGTTCTTTTATCCTACTTATATTAAAGTTCTAAGTTTGCACTGGGAGTTACTAAATACCACATAAATTTGATATAAAAGTTTATTCTATTTTTAGGATACGTACACACTTGTTCGAGGTCGCTTAGTAACTCAAGTTCATACTTCTCGCTTCCATCCAAAACTCATGGCTCAAGTACCATTCACACTTACAGGGTCCCTACAAAGAAAATCTAGCTAATAGAATAATAGTTCCCAGTCTTCTTACAAAACATTACTTAGGTAGGTAGGTACCAGTAAGAATAATGCGAATTTCCTTCCCAGTATGGGAATGTATATTGGGAATTCATGTTTCCAATATTTCCTACTATATTCCACGTACATTAATTTCGTCTCAAGTAGAATTTAACATACCATTTTTTTTTGTTGTTCAATTGAACAAAACAAATATTAGTACCTAATGAACGTTATTCACAACTCACAAGTTACTTATGTACAGATAACGCAGACTTTATTCAGTAGACGTACCTAATAGAATCATTTTGAAATAGATTTTAGACGATATATCGCATGTCGTTTGAACCCAGATTCACCGATCGAGTACCTACTACGGTATTCAAGAACTTTACTTGATGGTTGATATTCATTTCCTACTTTCTTGTGTTCCAGGGCTTGGTGTCAGCGGCCCTGTATATGGCTTGGCTTGAGGTCCTTAGCAAAGATCTTCCTCCGATGCTGTTCGTTCGAGGCAACGATACATCTGTGCTAGATGCCTAGAACTTTTATATTATATTCGATACAATGCATTAATCATGTTTGGGCATGTGTAACCCAACTGACCTCAATTTGCATAATGTAAAGTGAACAAATATGGGTTTTATAACGTATTGATTAAAGTGATCAAATCTATAAATAAAATTTCTTGCAAATATATTACAATTTATTTTATTTCACACATAATATGTCACAGAGTTTTTAATTTAGACTTTAAAACAAAATATTAAAATATTTACAGATACAAGAACCAACGATGCTCCAGATTAACAATTTGATTATACTTAAATTAACATTAAGAGAAGAGAATCTATTTAACTTGCGCTATTTTATGCATTCAAATTGATTTATTGTTCGTTCCTCCAACGGCAGAAAATAACTATTTAGCTTTCGATGACAATGTATGATGATCGCTCAAGGCGCAACCAGCCACTGATATGCCTTGAGGAGTGTAAGACACGAGTGAATATCGAACACACGTATTTCATTCCCCCAACATTTAAATCTTTAAAATGTTGTCACAAATTATCATGTACCTCTTTCATACTTTGGTTTTAGTCAAAAATTAGAATCATGTGGTCCTTCCGAAAACATCAATTTGAATGGATTGTAGAAGTTTGTATGTTTCATTTATGAACGGTCAAAAAGAGCCTTACAAGCGGAGTCCAAAATAATCCAAAGATTGTTGTGCAGCAGACTACGTAAATTGATAGTATATGAAGACGTCTACAACGATATGTCTGTTGCGTAAAGGACGGCGATTCAAAATACAATATTCCTCTGTTAGATATGTTACTTTGCTATAAACTCTTTTGAAAATATACATAATATAAATGCGAGTGTGTTTGTAAATTATAAATACATTCTACTGTCATCAAAATATTTCATTTGTGGCGATTTAAATTCCATTCAACCTCTCAATGGTCATAATAATAAGTTTCAAATCAAGGGAAGGATTTACTCGTATATACTCGAGAATCCTACAATTTGGAGCATTTAACATTATTCAGTCTATTTATGTAAAAAAGTAATTTATAATAATTCTTAACGACATCGATATTATAATAATAATGGCTTGAGATGGGCGTTAGCTTGTATCAAAATTTATTTATTTATACACAACGTTTTAACGACATTATAATGACAATCGTTAGAATCGTGACGTGAATGATTTTAAGCCTACCAGCACCTAATCAACGTATATTATAAAGTATCAAACCTTCGTTTTTTAGCAACTTCGATCATTGGACAAACTAATATTTATGATTCAAAATGATTATTATCTTTGAAATAAAATATAACTACATAAATTAAAGACAAAAACTTCACACAGCCATACTTCTTACAATGTATAAATAAATAATAAACTAAATAATTAGGGAAATATTTTTGGTTACAATGATTTTATACGCAAAAAAATACTCAAGTCACGAGGTTCCTATCCAAATATCTGGTCTCAGTTCTTATTGTTGCTACAGGAACGTTTTTATACAATTTTAATCAATTACGCTACGAACGAGCTGATTGTATTTTGATTCGGCCAGAGGCGCTACGGGCAAATATTTGTATAATTAGTTTACACGGCACAATTGAATTACATCATAATGGAAGCAGTTCGACACGAACCGAGAGACCGCTCTCGCGTTATGAACACATCACTCGCTGCTCGGGACAACGTCGTAGCTAACTTAAGTTCCAGTTCCGACAACACTCGCAAGACAGTCGCTGCCGTAACACTCAAAACATCACAACAAAAGAGCCAGGTTTAGAGGTAAGTAAAAAATACCTCGATGTCCAATTAGCTCTTGAGCAATCTTTATCACGAACAATCTTTTGCTTTTCATCCAGGACACAAGTCAAGTGTTGTGTCCAAACGTTGACTCTGCAATTCTCAGGTGGGCGGTGTGACCTGCGCCTGCGCCGGACGGCCGGAGCGGTGCTAGAGTGGCCTACGCCTGCACCGGACGGCCGGTGCGGTGCTAGTGTGGCCTACGCCTGCGCCGGACGGCCGGTGCGGTGCTAGTGTGGCCTACGCCTGCGCCGGACGGCCGGTGCGGTGCTAGTGTGGCCTACGCCTGCGCCGGACGGCCGGTGCGGTGCTAGTGTGGCCTACGCCTGCGCCGGACGGCCGGTGCGGTGCTAGTGTGGCCTACGCCTGCGCCGGACGGCCGGTGCGGTGCTAGTGTGGCCTACGCCTGCGCCGGACGGCCGGTGCGGTGCTAGTGTGGCCTACGCCTGCGCCGGACGGCCGGTGCGGTGCTAGTGTGGCCTACGCCTGCGCCGGACGGCCGGTGCGGTGCGGTGCTAGTGCGGGCGTCACAGCACGGCGCACGAGTGGCGCGACAGACTTCATTCCGACTCGTCGTTGTCGTCGTCGAAACCGTTAAGCTCTGCTGAGTCTAGGTAGCCCTGCATAGCCTGGAATAGAAGAATTAAAAATTGTTACAAATTCAGATGAAATAGATTGAGTGAATAAAAGGATGGATTGTAGAACGGTAGATCCTGATCGCCCGTTCGAGTTGCGGGTTCGCTTCAGTTCGAGTTCGATTCAGCTGGCGGATATTTAACACCAAACGAAGCGCGTGATATTCAACTGAGTGAACTCGTGTTTTAAAATAGGTAAACTCGCTTATCGCTAATTAGAGACCTGAAGCCGTGTTCAAACGGCGCGGCGTGCGATATGTCATCTGAAAATCGATCCTTATCTATACTGGAAAGTAAATTTTGAGTTTGACTTTCAGTTTGAATTATTTAACAATTGAGCTATATCCTCAGCTATATTATGTTTTACGTGGATTTTTAACGACGACCGCTTGTTTCTCTGAGTCTGACGATTCTACCTTGACTCTTGACTCTCTTTTTGTACGAATCGGACTCAAACATGTCAGCAAAAAAATGTGTCCCAAACTACAATAAAACCCGTAAGTTCCTACAGTTATTTTTACTTAAGTACCTATGTATGACCATAGTATTTTTATCTGCAGGTACTAGATCCACTTTCTCACTCACAGTCCATCCATCTAAGTACCTATGTATGACCATAGTATTTTTATGTGCAGGTACTACATCCACTTTCTCACAGTCCATCCATCTAAGTACCTATGTATGACCATAGTATTTTTATCTGCAGGTACTAGATCCACTTTCTCACAGTCCATCCATCTAAGTACCTATGTATGACGATAGTATTTTTATGTGCAGGTACTACATCCACTTTCTCACAGTCAAATCAAACGTCCTCAAATGTCAAAGTCAAAATTAGCTTTCATCAGTATATCCACAGATAATATAATACTAAACTGGGTAATCTAAGGACGTGACGTGTTATTCATGAAATGAACGAAATAAATGATTATTGATTATTATTGACTGGCCTCATAGCTCAGTTGGTAGTAGCTCTGCCTTCTGCGCTAGAGGTCGCGGGTTCGATTCCCGCCCTGGACAAACATTTGTGACTAACACAGATGTTTGTTCTGTCTGGGTGTTAAATATATATACAGTGGTGGTCATCTAATTAGAAACACCTAGTCACCTGACATTTTTATAAAGTAACTAACATTATTATAGCATTTAATAGGAGGTATTTTTTTTTTTCACTACTTTACAATGTACTTTAATATCTCTAGTTTAATTACAAGCAATAATATTTGACAACCAAGACGACAATAAAAATAAATATCAGTGAAACAAAAAGTATCAATATCGTTAGGACTGGCAGAATGGACAACTAATTAGAAACATTGTATGACTTGGTTTGAAATTTGATTTTTTAAACTGAAATACAGTTCTCACAATTGTCAATCACATTGTAAATATTGCCGCCATTTCTAACTCATTACGAAAAGTTACTATTTATTGTTGTTTTATTAAAAATGGGTAAAAATAAGAGCTGTGATGCAGCAACGAGAAAAATTATAGTGAATTTTCATTTAAAACAAAAATGGAGTTACAGAAAGATCGCCGATTATTTGGAATGTTCCATAAAGATGATATTTAACGCCCTCGCACATTTCAAACTACACGGAACATCAGATAACGTGCCAAGAAAACTTCGGCCCAGGAAGACTACAGTTCAAGAAGACAGGCTTATGCTTCGATTAGCTAAGGCGGACCCCTTTAAAGGATCCAATGTTATAAGAAAAGAGGTATTTTCAGAAGACGATCCTCGACACGTGTCCACTAAACTAGTTCGTAGACGGTTGGTTGAAGGAAAATTGTTAGGAAGGATCGCTAGAAAAGTACCACTACTAACCAGGCAACATAGAGAAAATCGTCTAGCATTCGCTCGCAAATATGGCAGTTGGACTATTCATCAATGGAAAAAAGTTTTGTTTTTAGATGAAACTAAAATTAATTTGATTAATTCCGATGGAAAACGATATGTACGACGACCTATAAACGAGGCTTTGAATAACAAGTACACTAAAAAGACAGTTAAGCACGGTGGTGGAAATGTAATGGTGTGAGGATGTTTCTCAGGGTACGGGATTGGTCCCGTGAGAAAGACTGAAGGGCAAATGGATCAATATCAATACAAAAAGATCTTGGAAGAGACAATGATTCCATATTCCGAGGAAAATTTGCCAGTAACTTGGATATTTCAGCATGACAACGGCCCAAAGCACACAGCACGCAGCGTTAAAGCGTTTCTTACAGAACAATCCGTGACAGTATTAGAGTGGCCTGCCAATAGTCCGGACTTAAATCCCATAGAAAATTTGTGGCACACTATAAAGACCAACCTATCGCAGAAACACGTTACTAATATTCATGGACTTACAGTGCATTTGAAGACGCTTGGAGAAGTATTCCTGTAGAAACTTGTTATAAATTGATTGAATCAAGGCCGCGTCGCTGCAAAGCTGTTATTGATAATAAAGGCTACCCTACCAAATACTAATTGTCTACGGATGTAGTATTTTTAGTATTTTTGAAAACTATTGGGGTTTTGTTCAAATTAAAAATGATTTAAGTAATGATTGTTTTGGTGTTTCTAATTAGTTGTCCGGATTGTATTTCGTTTTTTATTTTGTTATTAATATAACTTTCAGTTTTAGAAAAACAACCGTTGTTTTCTGTTATTAAAATGGTATAACAATGCAATATAATATCCGATACATCGATTTTAATACGTAGGAACACTCAATGATACGTTAAAAATTAGTTCGAAAGGGAATTTGCAATAAAAATATAAACCCAGGTAGGTGTTTCTAATTAGATGACCACCACTGTATATTATGTATCTCAGTCTCTGGTACCCATAGTACAGGCTATGCCTAGTTTGGGATCAGTTGACCGTGTGTGATATGTCCGGAATATTTATTATTATTATTATTTTGAAAATATATATATATGAGATACATATATATGAGATGGCATATCGCACGCTGTTTGAACGCGGCTCCACGGTGGATGGGCAGGTATTGCGTATGGCTGTAAGTATCGTATGTAGTATACTGACCGCGTACTCGATGAGCGCGTGGTGGCAGAAGACGTACTGGTCGGGCATCTGTATGGAGAAGGCGCGCTGCGCGCGGATGCGCTCCACCGTGCCGCGCACGTCCACCTGCCGCTCCGCCGCCAGCCGCCACGCGCTGATGTCCAGCGTCAGGAACGTGCCTGCACACATCAAACACACATAGGGCTTGCAAATATTCGAAACTGAAGTATTCGAATATTATTCGATCATGTTTGGGTGGTATTCGAATAATATTCGAAACTTTTAATGTTAGTTTTAACTAGTATTACTGCAGAAAATCATCACAAAACCGCGTAGGAATGCTCCAAAAAGGCTTACGGTGAACCCTGGTTATCGAAACCGCAAAGTACTTTAAAAAAGTTTAATTCAAATAAAGTCCGAAAATATGGTATTGATATTAATTAAGTCATTTCCCATTTAAAAGTGCAGATTCACGAAACTAGTTACAGTAACAATGCTTAAAATATTGAAAATTAAATCTACCTACCTTAGAGAAGTTTAAATGCTGCAGATTACAGCATTCTCTCATACTTGAAATTATTCGAATAACGCAATAACAAATATTCATATAAAAAAATCAGTCGAATATTCGATTGCATGCCCTAACCACACACACCAAACACATAATACAAACACACTTGATGAGGTAGCAAGTATGCGCTATAGCACAAATCGTGCGCTAATCCTACTATCCATACTAATATTGTAATTTTCTAATAAAATATCTCACCTGTCCGACCGATGCCGGCGGAGCAATGGACGACTATCGGCGGCCCTCTACTGTGACCCGCCCACGCATCACCAAGTCTGAAACGAAAATAAAAACGATATTTAAAATGTCTTTATCAATTTACCAAGAAAGCCGATTCCGTGGATCAAGATATTTCCTTGTGTTGCGTACACGAATGCCAGCTTATACTTAACTTATACTTAAAAAAACCTGTTCTATTGAACAATATTTTTTTTACATAGATGATTTTGCGTGAAATGGCACAAGATGGAGTAGGTAGTAGTTTGGTGAGGTGTGGTGAGGTGAGGTGAGGTGAGGTGAGGTGAGGTGAGGTGAGGTGTGGTGAGGTGTGGTGTGGTGTGGTGAGGTGAGGTGAGGTGTAGCGAAGTGAGGTTAGTACGCACTCAGTCAGCGCGTGCTGCTGCGCGCGGCGCACGAGGTGCAGGAAGCGCAGCAGCGGCATGGCGCGGCCGCCGCCCGGCACGCCGTAGTCCGGCCACCGCTTGTACTGCCCGTGCCAGATGCTGCGCGTCTGCTCCGTCTGCAACCACACAACAATACATTTATTTACACAATACACTAAATACGCTAACTAATCTGAACGTTTTGGGGCAGCGAACAGTGTCATTGACATATATTTGAAATAATATAAATGAGTAAAGATGTTGGGAAGTGAACATGTTTGTAACTGTTACACGCCGCAACCACAGAACGGATTGAAATGAATATTGGCATGTATGTAGTAAATTGCCTGGAACAACATATATGTAGTTTACTTTTTCTACTAACATTTTGATTACTTCTGCACAAATTTTGAAAAAAAATATTGTCAGCGAGGAAAATGGTCTTTTCACAAAAAGTATTTTCTCACCCCATTCAATTCTCTTGATACGAGAAAACCACAAATGTCTAGTGTATAAAAGTGGTCTGAGCGAGTATTAAGTTTCTATCATCGTGGCAACGGGGCTTTAGCCAAGGAGGCATTGTACATTTTTGGTTTTTCGTTTTAGTTTCTGGTATTTTTTAATTTATATTGGTGTACAATAAAGTATTTTCATTCATTCATTCATTGACAGGCCTCATAGCTCAGTTGTTAAGTAGCTCTGCCTTCTGCGCTAGAGGTCGCGGGTTCGATTCCCGCACTGGACAAACATTTCTGTGATTAACACAGATGTTTGTTCTGTGTCTGGGTGTTAAATAGTTATCTATTATATACATCAGTCTCTGGTACCCATAGTTCAGGCTATGCTTAGAGTCCGCGCCACCACTGAAGTCCGATAGACGCGGCGCTGCTTACGCAGAACTAGATGTTGTTTAGTTCTGTTAAAATTTAATTCCCCGCTTTTGCCGTAATAAGACTTCAGAGGTGGCGAGCACTTTAGTTTGGGATCAGCTGACCGTGTGTGATATTTTTTTTTTCTACAACTGAGGTAACAAACAAGCGTACGGCCCACCTGGTGGTAAGCGGTTACCGTAGCCTATGAGCGATTGCAATACCAGAGGCATCACCCCGTACCCCCCCGCCCCTAAAGAGCTCTGGCAACCTTACTCACCGCAGGAACACAACACTATTATATGTCCGGATTTTTTGTTTTTCCAAAGTTAAATAGTTCACTCACCCTCAAGTCAGTGAGCAGCAGATGCGTGATGGTGTAGTCCTCGTCGTGTTCAACGGCCTCGCACGCGACGGCGTACCCGGCGTGGACGTCGCGCGCGCCCGGCGTCGCCGGCCAGTACTGCCCGCACTTGATGTGCCCGCGCTCCACCACGCGCGTCGTCATCACCACCACCAGCGAGCCCTGCTCCCACACCATGCGCCAGAAGTCGCCGAACGTTTTTGGGAGGGGACCTGAAGAGCATTACAGATATCCCATCAAGAAGAGCCGGTATGAAAGTTTGAAACTATAAGAGATGGACAAATCCTACTAATATTATAAATGCGAAAGTTTGTGAGGATGTTTGAGAGCATTACAGATATCCCATCAAGAAGGGTCGGTATGGGGAAGCCTGAAACTATGAGAGATGGACAAATACTACTAATATTATAAATGCGAAAGTTTGTGAGGATGTTTGAGAGCATTACAGATAGCCCATCAAGAAAGGTCGGTATGGGGAAGCCTGAAACTATGAGAGATGGACAAATACTACTAATATTATAAATGCGAAAGTTTGTGAGGATGTTTGAGAGCATTACAGATATCCCATCAAGAAGGGTCGGTATGGGCAAGCCTGAAACTATGAGAGATGGACAAATACTACTAATATTATAAATGCGAAAGTTTGTGAGGATGTTTGAGAGCATTACAGATATCCCATCAAGAAGGGTCGGTATGGGGAAGCCTGAAACTATGAGAGATGGACAAATACTACTAATATTATAAATGCGAAAGTTTGTGAGGATGTTTGAGAGCATTACAGATATCCCATCAAGAAGGGTCGGTATGAAAGTCTGAAACTATAAGAGATGGACAAATCCTACTAATATTATAAATGCGAAAGTTTGCGAGGATGTTTGTGGTACAATCACGCCGTAACCGTCAGCCGATTTCGATGAAACTTGGAATAGATAGAGTTCTTTACTTTGAAACTATATCAGCATAGCAACGAATAGTTGTGATTTATATAGCACCAATGTGTATTTTTACCAGTTGCCAAGCCGTTTATTAGTATTTTGGAGACGCATTTAGGATTCGGCTTTGAAATAGGCGTGTATTCAGCCAACAACGTTATGTAAACACATCAGAAGCAGTAGCTAAACGCGCGGTTACTGGAAATCTGCCCATCTGGTTCTGCTATTACTATTATCAGATAACATTAACTAAAAACAGATGTCCAATTAAATGTTCAACGCAATACAAAGTGATTCATAACAAGTATAGTTTCCCGAAAAGGGGTTAGTCTATTAACAAGAAGGAAGAATATTAGCAAAAATAAATAAATATATTAATTATTATTTTTTTTCAAATTTTCTCCAATTAGCTGTTTTGGTTATCATTATAACTAATTAATTACTTATAGTACAAGAAGTTCGGCATCAGATTGCTACGTTATAAAGCTGATTCATTGATTTTGAACTGATTTCACCCCAAAACGGCAGATTTTTGCATAGTTTTATTTTTTTTTTCAGGGAAAGATGACAAATTTACAAAAGTCGAAGAACAAACTTTACCGCCTATTGGGTGTAGAATAAGCCCCTTTCGGGATAGAATACATATTATGAATCACCTTGTGTTTGTCTGTTGATTGTTCCATAATACAGTATCCAGGTCACGCCATAAAATGACCATCGTAACTAACGACTTAGCGAAGGCTATTTATTTTCAGCTGGACGCAAACAACCTTCAAAGGCTCAAAGAATTCCGTGAACTTTGTACAGCAAACAAAAATTTAGGCCGTCGTTGGAACTGACACCTGATTTCCACAGAAAATACCAACTAGTAGATGTTTTATTCAGGCGATACTATAAAAATAGTATATGAAACAACGGAACGCAAACGATATTGAAACCTAAAATCATGGCAATGGCGACTCATTTGTATCAAGCAATCAAAATATATAAGTACCAAAGTTCTGGCTGACTGATTATATGGACAACAAACAGCCTAACTAAACCTCTGGTCGAAGAGACTTGAGAGAGTGTTTGTTTTGATGCTAACTAAGTAAGGAATTCTGAAAATTCGCATCCCTTTGTCCAAAATGGAGGTTAAGTGAAAAACAAAAATGCTCCTAGTTGTAGACCCTTAAACTTAGAATGAAAACAGGCAAAGGGGCCCGTGACGTCTTATTGCGACTCAAATACAAGGGTGTCAGCACTATTTTATACACGAATTTGAACCATAAATCTTTGTTAATATCAACATACGTTACCGCAAAATCGCAAAGTTAATGGTACGGGCTGGGGTCACTTTAACTGCCAAAACATATAGAGTGTATTTCGACGTGTTCTAGGAACTGTAGATTTCTATGATAGATACGCTACTTGCAGAGTTTATTAAAACAATTCTTGGAACTTGTTTTGCGTCAGTTTATCCTCAATTCGCGGTAAAGCAGAAATAAAGCTGAATTTCATTAAAACTACGCCGGGATCCATCGATTTGTCATTATGCGGAGCGCGCAATTGCAGCTACGCATTTATTCGGTTGTTTTTATGGATAAAAATAAGTACCTAACAGACAATCCGTGGAACCGTATTTAATTTAATTTTTCTTTAAAAATCATTACCATACCCATTTCAAAATAATTGCCAAGAATACAGACTTGTTTGTTTTTCTTATCATTACCCAAGAATTGGCGATGTTACAAATGGATGCTGTATAACCCCTTAATCCGCAAAAACTGACGACGCTTTAGCAAAACAAACACATTAGAGTAATTTAGGCTGAATAACAAATACAAGTAAACATTCCCTTCCGTTCAGTTACGGGTTAAAATATCACAGATTTACATAGATAATGGCTAAGTAAAGTACCTTCCTATTTACAACACAACATTGTCCAATTATCTCGGGAAATTCGTTTTTTTATACAATGAATGTGCCAACAAGCATGTGGTTATGGCCCACCTGTTGGTAAGTGGTTACCGTAGCCTATGAAAGCTTGCAATATCCGAGGCATCACGCACGCGTCGCCGACCCCGAACAAACAAAAGGATAGGATTTATCCTATCGCTACGGGGTGCACTTTAAAGTGCACCCCGTAGCGGCTTTCGAGCAAATGACACAATATGTCATCGAATTTTTAAGTTCTAGGACATCCCGCTTTCCACGCGATGTTTTCCTTCACCGTTTGAGAGCATATATTTTAAGAGTGGAGTATATACTCCAAATGAATCCATGACCGGGATTCGAACCCACGACCACCACGCCACCAGCGCTCACTGCTATATACTGGATAACATATAGCTTATACATTAAGGGACAAACTGTAAACGCACGGCAGCGCATTACTTCTTCCTATTCTGTGAGCATGATGGAAATGTCAAAGGAATAGATAGTAGATAGGAAACTCACCCTGAGTGCAAATGTAGGCATTCTTCTGCTTGTACCCGTCTACGTAGTTGGCGTTGATGTAGTCAGTGGTGGGGTCCTCGGGGTCGGTCTGGGAGAGGCGCACGCGCGAGTGGTCGTAGCAGAGGACATCCTTGTAACGATTCTTGGCTATATTCGCTGGCAATCTGGAAGAGAAATTCATCTATGATCGTTGCGGTCTGCCGCAGCTGTGTGTCTGCACAATTAAGATCGCTTATTTACATAACTTAAGGGGATACAAAAATCATAATAAATTGTCGAGTGGGCGGAGTGAAGAAAGTGACAGCGCTATGTACTGGAATTGAATGCGGAAAGAGATAGCAAGCGTTAGAAGGCGCTGGAAAGTAATTGACGTAAGCGAAATATAAGAAAATATCGATTATCTCAAAAACTATCTATTTTTTTTTTAAAGTGTCTTTGATTTAGGTACCCAATGCTATTGTCTAACAAAATATTTAAAAAAAAGTTGTCTGTTGACTGTTTGTCTATCTGTCTGTCTGTCCGTCTGTCAAGACCCTTTTTCTCAGAAACTGCTAAAGGTATCAGCTTGAAATTTATACCACCTATTAAGGTCTGTGGGCTTATGGTGCCGTATAAAAATCAAAGCTCTACCTTAATGCATTAAAAATATATGGCAATGAATGTATAATTTTTGTTTGGAAATGGCAAAAATGAAAAACCTCCAGGATACTTCCAGTTACCTCACAGTTCTGAAATTTGGAATGCTAGCAGTTTTTGTAACACAATTAAAGGGAAAAGTCTGAAATTGAGGAAGTTTTTTAGGAAACAAAGTTATATTTGCGGTCAATGTCATACAATGACTACGTGAGCGACTAACTTATATTTATAAGTTAGTCAATTCCTACACTTAGTATTTTTATTTTCTGACCATGAACACTGGTGCACGACCGGGATTCGAACCCACCAGCAATGGTACGGAACCTTCAGGGCGCGAGTTCTCGCACTTGACCGACTTTATAGCGCTTGAGGTTGCGGGTTCGATTCCCGCACAGGACAAACATTTGTGTGATGAATTCAGATGTTTGTTCTGTGTCTGGGTGTTAAATATGTATCTATTATGTATATCAGTCTCTGGTACCCATAGTACAGGCTATGCCTAGTTTGGGATCAGTTGACCGTGTGTGATATGTACCGAATATTTTTTTTTTGTTTGTTTGCGGGTAGTTGCGCACTCACTCAGCGTTGTGGAAGGTGCCGCTGGGCGGGCGCGCGCGGATCTCCTCGTACTCGGCGACGAGGCCGCGGCGGCCGAGCGCGCGCACCCGCGCCAGCAGCGCCGCGGGGCCCTCGCCGCCCGCGCCGCCGCCGCCGCACTCCTCGTCCGACAGCCCGGGGGACACCTCGCCCGACGACCACGTACCGCGCGCTAACCATCCAACATTATACATCGTCACATTATAATAGTGCAAATCATACTCAATACATTTATTGCTTTCACATGGTTGGTTACAGGTAGTATACAAGGTGATTCATAATATGTATTCCATTCCGAAAGGGACTTATTCTACAACCAATTGGCAATAAAGTATGTTCTACGAATTTTGGAAATTCGTCATTTTTCATTGAAAAAACTCTGTGCGAAAATCCACTGTTTTGGGGTCAAATCAGGTCAAACTCAATGAATCAGCTGTTTTAGGTAACAATCTTGATTCCGACTTCCTGTACGTTTAGTTATTAGTTCTAAAGATGATAAAAATATCAAAAGCAGATAATTTCAGAAAATTTGTGAGAAAAAAATTAAAAATTAAAATATTGATGTTATTTTTCGCTAATTGTATTTCTTTTCGTTGATAGAATAACCCTATTTCGGGATGGTATACATGTTATGAATCACCTTGTATAGTAATGTGGTTTCTCATGCGGACCCTGTATTAGGGTATGGCAACAGGCTATCATAACGACTTATAAAGAACACAATAACGAAGTGTCTTCCTCTAATTCTAAACGATGGTGGTTAGACCTGCCCTGACTTCCCGCTGTGGGGTGTTTTGTGCATTGTCCCCCTATGCTACCCTGCCCAGCCAGCCCAACTCCTTAAAATAGCGAAGTAGGACATTGTGTCTTCCTATTAAATAGAAACAGTAAGAAAAGTGCTATGGGACATAGGTATCCTTAGTTTTATTATACCTTATAAAACCATGTGAAAGTCAAACAACTACTTGGCTAGATTATAACTAGGAATTAAAAATCTATTCTACAGGGTTATTTTTAAACTTGCTCGCACGGTACCTGGATAATATGTAGCTTATGTCTAGCTATCTATAAATTGTACAACAGCGGAACCCACCTAAAAATCACTGACCTAGTTTAATTATAGAAATCAAATTAAGATTCATCAACCAGTCAATAAAGATCAAGATTTAAAAGATGTGGAACCGAAGGAAGCTAGAAGGACCAAAAGAAAAATTTAATCCAATGTTGAAGTACTGGATCTAATTTTTAATTCTTGAGCAAAACATCATCAAAATTATTTTATGTTTAGCAATCAGGTTACAATGAAAAAGAACTAATGTATCTTATTCAATAGTTTCATAAACGAGACAATAGCTCGAAGAACGAGATGAAATACACTGATAAATTTATCAACCGTTCCGATGGAATGGGCAATAAATATATATTTGCAAATGGAAAATTATATTCAATTTCGTCCACCCTCCTTATCATAAACCGATATGATTGAAATTTTCAGAGTATTTCCGGAATTTATATAAATATCACAGAAACCCTATTTTGGTGAGTAAATTAAGTATAACGGGTAACTTTAAAATTTTAAAACTCACAAAGCAATAGTATTGCGATAGCGTAATACATTTCACACGTTTTTCCTTCAGTATATTCGCAACAATACTGAAGTACCAACTCTTAATCGTAGTTCACGAATGAAGCATTATCGCGGCTCTGATCTCGGTTAGAAGGAAACAGGCATATCGTATACCACGTTAGTCGTTATTAATTAAATTATACCTACAGGTTGAGTTTTTTTTCGTAACACCTAACATCGCTTTTTGTTTACTCTCACAGTTTCCGATTTCGCCTGAGTGGCCCTGAAAAAAAAACTCAACCTGTATACCACGTCTAACTTTGTGACTTATAGTCACAACGTTAGACGTGGTATATGATTTAATTCCTAATTGATAATAACGCACAACGCACATAACGTCCGGTGTGAACATAGCCAGACTATCCTACTTCGTAATAATATTTTAGATATTATAAATGCGAAAATTTGTGAGGATGTTTGGATGTTTTGATGTATGTTGTTCAATCACACCGTAACGGCTCAAGCGATTTCGTTGGAACTTGGAATAGATATAAGTTCTTTACCTAGAATAGCCGTTCGCGACTCACCTTCTCACTGAGCCTTCACACCAGTGTTAAGGTAGGGAAATTAAATTCCCCGCCTTAACGCCAGTGTGAAAGAAATCCCGACCTTCATACTAGTGTTAAGGAGAGGAACTCGGTGTGAATGACGGGAAATGGCTAAGTGTGAAGGTGGGTCGCGAAAAAATTATGTAACCATGGCCAGACTGCTGCTTGAGCATTTTTTAGAAAAGCTGCGTTAGTGTCCTTGCTTTGCAGTGCGTGTAAAGTGCTCTGTCTCGTGAATAAAGGCACGTTTCAGAAGCCACAGCGTTCGTAACACTATGGTAGTAAGGTGGGTAACGTAGGAATGTTTTAGTCTCCTTTTTGTTATTCCCAACGTTAACACTGTTGAACGAGGTTGTGACCCACCTTCACACTGAAATTTGAAAATATGACAGTGTGAAGGCGGGGAAATTAATTTCCCCTCCTTCACATTGGTGTGAAGGCTCAGTGTGAAGGTGGGTCGCGAACCAGAATAGCATATAGGCTTTTTATGTAGGTACCACGCGAGCGAAGCCGCGGGCGGAAGCTAGTATACTATAATGTAATACATACCGGCGTATTTTTTTTCTCTAATCATTCACAATTTAAAGACAATCAGAAACATAAATAGTAGTAAACAAACATGACAGTGTCAAAGTTGAAAGTCAATAATTTTTATAACAGAAAAGGTTTGCTATCAAAGAGGTGTCTGAAAACGAGTTTTCGTTACTTTCTAAAGATAGTGTTTCATAATATGTATACTATCTCGAAAGGGGCTTATGCTTTCAGCAAAAAGAAAGAACACACGTAAAATAATGACTGGCCTCATAGCTCAGTTGGTAGTAACTCTGCCTTCTGCGCTAGGGGTCGCGGGTTCGATTCCCGCACTGGACAAACATTTGTGACTAACACAGTTTGTTCTGTGTCTGGGTGTTTATATATCTATTATGTATATCAGTCTCTGGTACCCATAGTACAGGCTATGCCTAGTTTGGGATCAGTTGACCATGTGAATATGTACGGAATATAAATAATAATAATAATAAATAAAAGTATTCAAAAACAAACCGATTACTTTCCGAACTTTATCAAATCAGCTCAAAATGTCCTTTTTATCGTCTTTTTATCTAATTATGAAACGGTCGAGAAGTTCGAAATCAAGATTGCTACCTTTAAACTGTTTTGCTCACAAAATGTTTTTGCAATGTCGAATCCCCAGAAGTTGTAGAAGAAACTTTATTGCCAATTTGGTTTAGAATAGGTAAGCCCTTTTCGGGATAGTATACATTTATGAATTCCCTCGTATTTATATGAAAAAAATATACGTTACTTACTGCTTAAATCTAAATCGTCTTCGTCACCGGAGTTTATATGCCTGCCCTTCATGTCCCCATTGTAACCATGTGAATTCCTGCAACAAAACAAACACGATTTTTACATTACGTTAAAGCGCTATACGTTAAAGCGCTATATTTAGACATTATGAAAAACACGCTAGGCTGGCTGAGAGTGATTATTATAGCAGGCATCCGCGCTCATCAAAAATCTTAAGAGGTATCCCCAAAATTATCACCTCGACGCAAGTATTTTGAAATATGTGTCACTATACCGCTGTATTGAAGATAAGTATTATATTCCAATAAAAACATCGGTTAATATGCGATATAAGGGATTAACATTATGAAACGCTTCCATTGCACACGTTAGGCTGGCTGCCTGAGAGTGATTATTATATCACGCATCCGCGCTCAGAAGTAATCTTAAGGGGTATCCCCAACCAAAATTAACACCTCGACGCATGCATTTTGAAATGTGTGCACACACCGTTGAATTAAAGTTGAAATTTGGGGTGGATTCTGTTATTACATTTTCCTTAACTAAATTAATTTAACAGCGCTAAATTTATAGCCGTCCTTGTCGATTCAATCTATAAGAAAGAGACGGGAAAATTGTTTTAGTTACCTACCTCATGATAAACGATATTTTCATGTATAAGTACAGCTTCATGAAAACAATTAACTCTAGCTTTCTAGTTAGGGATATCAAAGTCTTCAAACTTATAAAGTATTTATTTCGCAATTCCAAGTCTCTCTGGTAAAGAGATGATAGCATCCAAATAACAGCGTTTTTCTCGGGGTACCGTCTTTACACATTTTTCTTTCTCGTGTGGATTCCTAAGCAAAGAATGTTACCCTTCGCGTTCGTCTCTCTTGCCGAAATTACATAAAAAAGTTTTACTGTCAGGCCGACCCGAGACGTTTTAGCTAGCTTTAGAAAAATATATGTACGTAATTTCATTCCGAGCATTTTTTACTTATTTGATATTTATCGTCGATCCACGCTCGCAACTGGAAACTAACACATCTTTCGAATATAAATGAAAGCTATTTGTGAACTGTCGCCCCTGGTCCATTATATGGTATCTCCACGATAAACGTTCGCAGTATACGATCCCCGACACAAAGTAATGGCCCTGGAAGTTTTAGGAGCTCTTGTACAGAGAACGTTATACATAATAATCAGGTTAGGTACCGTAGATAACTAAGATGTATCTATCTATAATTTTTCAAAATAATGTCAATACTAAATAAATAAATAAATATTTTGGACATATCACACACGGTCAACTAATCCCAAACTAGGCATAGCCTGTACTATGGGTACCAGAGACTGATATACATAGTAGATATATATTTAACACCCAGACACAGAACAAACACCTGTGATAGTCACAAATGTTTCCCAGTGCGGGAATCGAACCCGCGACCTCTAGCGCAGAAGGCAGAGTTACTACCAACTGACCTATGAGGCCAGTCAAAATCACACCAAATTCAATCTAAAAGCACTAATCAGTTTTTCTATCCGAAAAAATTTAGTACTCACTGACGCGTGCAAACGGCGAAGAAAATTGACTGGCCTCATAGCTCAGTTGGTAGTAACTCTGCCTTCTGCGCTAGAGGTCGCGGGTTCGATTCCCGCACAGGACAAACATTTGTGTGATGAATACAGATAGTACAGGCTATGCCTAGTATGGAATCAGTTGTGATATGTAAAAAAAAATGTTTGAAGATGTCTCTGAGTACCTCTCTAGACGTCTTCAAGGATCTGATCGCCTAAGATCTGAGAGGATGTCTACCATTATTGAGGAGATAAGCCATTATCCTATTTCTTTTTTCCTATATAAATTTAGTCTTGACTATCATTTCATGCGACAAGGTGTATGCCACAGAACGTAAGATCATACCGCCTCAAACTAAATAAATAGTTTCGCTTCAAATGACAAAGTTTTAATTACGAGCTATACAAACTTTTAGTGCTGGGCTTCATTCCGAATGAGAGATAGCACAGCACTGATGAAGTACTGTAATAATATTGTACTACAAATTTAGTCGTTTTAAAGTTTTCCGTCTCTGAATCGTTGAAATTATCAGTCGAATGACTATGGCATTGTGTCTGCTCCCGTAGGCAAACCAACGAAGAACGAAAGCCAGCCAGAAAGTCGAGGTAACTCCATCATCGTCTTCCTATCTTTATCCCACATTATGTGGGTCGGCACAATATGTTTTCCTATTCCACACTCTTCTGTTAGCTGTCATATCCGCACTCACTTCTTTTCGAAAATAAGCGAAAAGTGACATATGATTATTATGTTATACGGAAGCAGACAGGCTTATGGCCCACCCCATGGTAAGCGGTTACCGTCGCCTATTGACATCTGCAACACCTGGAGCATTGCTAATGCGTTGCCTGCCCTGGAGAAATCTTTTTGTATTTTTCTCGAAGCCCTTCATGCTGTAGGTTAGTGAGAAAACCTCGGAAGGAAGCTCATTCCACGACTTACATACTAACATTTAATATTTTATTGACATAATAAAAGTGTTACAATTTCAATTGAATCCATGGCCTCTTTAGCTATGTAGTTTTATACAAGGTGATTCATAACATGTATACCATCCCGAAAGGGGATTATTCTATCAACGAAAAGAAATAATATTCTAATATAAAAACATCAATATTAACATTTTAATTTTGAATTATTTTTTCCACAAACTTTCTCAAATTAGCTGTTTTTGGTATTTTCATCATCTTTAGAACTAATAACTAAACGTACGAGAAGTTCGGAATCAAGATTGCTACCTAAAACAGCTAATCATTGAGTTTGACCTGATTTGATTCCGAAACAGCTGATTTTCGCATGGAGTTTTTTCAATGAAAAATATCGAATTTCCAAAAGTCGTAGAACAAACTTTATTGCCAATTAGGTGTAGAATAAGCCCCTTTCGGGATGGAATACATATTATGAATCACCTTGTATAAGCTGTATTTCAGCAGCAGGAGAAGAGGATTTATGTAACTCAGTTCTATGACGTAATAGTTCTACAAAACTGTGACGTCATAGTTTAACAAACTTTCTTATCCACGTAGTGCTATGATAGCACTAATAAAACGAAAATTGTTTTTTAGTTCTATTATATATTTTGAAGACAAAATGACATTTTTCTTATTTTGTTGCTAGTGACGTACTACGTACGTAGATAAGGATATGTTTAAATCTTACTACTATTATAAATGCGAAGTTTGGATGGATGGATGTTTGTTACTCAATCACACCAGAAAGGCTGAATGGATCGGAATGAAATTTGGCAGAGTTAGATTATAGACCGGAAGGAGGCAGGAAGGAATAGAACATCTAGGCTTTTCATATAGATAACACGCGAGCGAAGCCGCGAGCGCAAGCTAGTTTTATATAAATACATACCTAAGTGGACTGGGGTCGCAAGTGTAGGGCGGATCGCCGCTGATGTGCATGTCTGTACTGCTATCTCCCAGGCGAGCCGCGCGGTCGCTGGTCATGTCACATTTACCTTCGTGTTCTATTATACCTGCGAAAAAATTGTACACACACATTTATATTTTACCCAAGATAATATAGCAGAAATATTTAACTAATTACAAAAAGTGTAGGATTTTTTAACGGCATACAGCCTTGATTAGCTTCCTTCCCGACTAGACTGTCCTTCCCGAACCGCCTTGATGAGGTAAGAAAGAGAAAAGAAAAAATAACTCTCGACTTTTATCCCCAAGCCAATTATCACGTAGATGTACTCGTAGGTACTCAATCACGCGAGAACAGCTGAACGGATCTGGATGAAATTTGGCACAGAGATAGATTATAGTCTGGAATAGCACATAGTACAGCAGACATTTTATGGCGAGGCTGAAAAGCTGCGTAGCTGAGCCCTCGACCACTTCACCTGTCTACCTACATACATACCAAAACTTGTTAATTACCAATTGTATCTTTATAACTGTGTGTAGGATTCTTGGTGAATAAATGCCCTTTTATTTAATTTATTTATTTTTTATTTATTTTTTATTTATGGAATATCGCACGCAGACCAACATGTAATTGATGTATCGCAATGAGCATATGAGCTAGCCAAAGCGCTCCTAATAAATAGGAGACATTAATTGGCAGAATAATTGTCGCATATAGCGTCGATGGAATTTCTGAATCCTTTTTGATACGAAAATTGCATGTGTGCGCGAGCTTGTAAAACTAGTCTATGAGCTCTAGGATGGTACACTTTGTGGAATAGAAGACATTTTCTTCGTCCGGTAAATCCTCACGTACCGCTACTGTCATTTGATCCGAGACATTACTGCGCTACGTTTTGAATCCGCAGTAGTGTTGGGTAGCCTCAACACATTTGCTAGCACTTTTTTACAGTAGCGGATTTGCACTCTTGGCCGCTCTAGGCCCCAGACCATATGCCGCCCCTTTCTATCTATATACCCATGATTAGACTAGGTATATAATGAATATACTTGATTGCCAACTTTATCTAAATCAGAAATTTAATTAACTATAATAGCTACTAATTTGTAAATACATGTACTTCGAGATGATGAGCTTTTCTACGACAATTACTACACATTTTTGGTCACGATTTGCCGCCCCTAATATCTGGCCGCCCTAGGCCCGGGCCTACTGGGCCTTAGGGAAAATCCGCCACTGCTTTTGTATCTACACAATACTACGCAAATTGTGATGGCACCTTTTAGTTGAACGTGCTGCCACAGAACCAGCACAGTTTCCCGCCAGCCATCGCGTGCGGGGCGAGGGCGAGAGTTGAAAGTGCGTGCTTGCTTAAAACTTCGAAAAGTCACGATACACGCAATCATTTTATTTCAATTCACTTTAGCGCTTTACTCAAACAATATTACGTAAAACACCACCATAATTAAACAATATTATTCAGTTGAACACTAGTTTTGTAAAATAAATTGAGAGCACAACATCGCTTTGCAAGTTACCACTAAAAGTCTACCAGTTTCAGAAAAGTTGCCAAGCACGATCTTCGCAGAAAATATGTGTGCTACCCAAGACTAGTTCGCAGCTTTCAAATGTAGAAATGGTATATACATAATGGAGTGGTCCATCTGATATAAGCTTATCTTCCTTTGAAGACAAAGGCAGCTATTTCTGTCTCAATTAAATTATTCAGATAAATATTGGCTTTCTTTTATATATATTTTTACTGATCATACATTATTAAAATCATGCTATATTTTTATACGACGGCTGCTACAAAAATATTTTTAAAACAATAGGATGCTTAAACATGTACAATCTTCCCACGCAGTATCCGCAGCAAAAATGTATAGAGTATTCAGTAAAAACCATTTTCATAATGGAATTCGGTCCAATGAGGTCGGCAGATACACGCATGGGCTTATGTGATATTCTTCGGCTACACTCACACATGAATCCTAATATTATAAATGCAAAAGTTTGTGAGGCAAGTTCAATCGAGGCTCAATCGATTACAATGAAACTTGGAATAGATAAGAGTTCTTTACCTATAAAAGCCTCAGAGCTACTTTGTATCTAGGTACACCGTGAGCGAAGCCGCCTGCCACGCTGGTGTACAATAAAAACTAATGTAAGTTAAGTAAAATTAGTATTTTATACCTTAGCCTAAAATACTAATAATAGAAACAATAAGAGGCAGATTGCCATATTAGTAATCCGTAATGTACCAAGTTCTAGAACCACTTAACAGTAAACTATAGACGTGCATACAACCTAAATACGACTTTAATTGCTTTTAAAAACAAAGGTCGCATTACAAATACAAAGCATCTATTTTAAGAAAAGCAATTCATAGAATGTTTAAATTAGATTTTGTTTAGTGTCGTACACGATCCAATGCTATTCTGGTGGCTATTGGTAAAAAACTGAAAGTATTAGTAAAACAATAAAGAAGAATTAATTCTGATGTGGAAGAAATCTTCTAAAAAATCTTACCATTTTGAGGTTTTGCCGGCGGTATGTGATTACTGATCACATATTCATCTATAACCCCGTCTAGCTTTGAGTTCTGTAAATTATTTGTGTAGCAATTCTTGCAGTGCTCCAACCTGGAAATAATAGCATTACATCATGATGGAAAACGTTTCAGAATACTAAAGCTTAGGTTTCGACACCTATCGATTGAATAGAAGACCTAGCTCAAATTGCAATGACGTAATTTGGGTGCCAATAGTTGGGATTAGGTTTCGAGTCACGTGTTGCGAAGCGGCTACACGTTCTATCTTATTTGTTTTTACTTTTTCGTCAATAGGCTTGCTCAAAAGCACCTAATCTCCTGTAACTACGTGCCCTACACGTTGAGAATTCAATTTTAAAATATAAATATAGAGTGGGATATCTTGGTTCACTTCTTCTTGTCCGATTAAGGTGAGAATAACATCCAATCGTTTTAAATCTATGTGCTTCTAAGACGTTTTAAAGTGATCCTAGAGATTTTATTGAAATAAACACCTTTGACTTAGACTAACATTTCATGACATATTAATATGTAGATAAACTTACGAAAAGACTTCGATACAAATCAGATGTGTTTATGTATTACAGATGCGCAGATGTGCTGACTTAACACGAATGAAAACAAGTAACAACTACATACTTCAAAAATAATATGACAGACTTTGCATGGAACACTTACCAAGCTATGTGGTCCAAAACGTGCTCTCCGCCTAGCTGCTTCGGAAGGCTGGCGTGAGGTACGTGCAGAATCAGTTGTGGTGCGTTCACAGTATGCACTCGCTCGCGTAGCTTCTCCCGAACAAACAGTCGAAGGAACTGAAAAGGCGCGTTGAACCACAAAGGAGCTGTCACTATGAGGACCTTCTTTAACTTGGCTGGATATCCACCCTGAAACAATACAAAGAACCATTGTGAACAACCTGAAATGTCACATGACTGGTAGGCGCATAAGTTTGATCCATTTACCGCACGCGATACTGCCTTACGTGAAACTAGTGCCGCTTGGTGAACATATTTCTAGATAAAACACTTCAAGGTTAGAGTGAGTTGGTGCCTTCTAGACATTCGAGCTTCATCATCGGTCACATCAGCACTTAGCAATAGGTGTATAGCAAGTTAAGAAAACGGAGACTGCTTCACGGTCATAAATAGTTCTGGTCAGCCAATATAGCGAATGTCTGCCAGTTTGCTACTCATGAAAATGTATGCTAAAGGGGACGAAAGCCGCGTTACGTCTCGTCTGTTGTATAATGTGTGCCAATCCGAAAATAAAGCTCCGCACTAGAAATAACAACTTCCTAAGCTTACAGAAATAGAATTTATCGGAAACGCATCTGGAACATGTATTTAACTGTTTATTTGAGATGGTATTTTTAAGGCCTGACTTATAATTGGCAATGTCGAAGACGGGCAATCAATGAAAATGGAGTATTATGAAACTCGTGCCGATGACAGCAAATAAATCCTACAAACTGGAGCATTAACGCTGCCAAGACGAAGGAATCGCTTGTGAAAACTCGATGACTACGACGCAGTTATCACCAGTATCTAGTCCATAAACTGGTGGAGTATTAGGGCAAACATAAAGACAATTGAAGTATAGCCACTCCAATAAACTACGCTGTTTGAAGCTAGTAAATGCCAAGTACAATCAAATTTAGACCTCTTAAAGAGAATACCAAAAGCCTCAGTTTTGTACCAATATAATAATCTAGGCTTTTGTTGTAAAGATACGACTCTACGATCTGAACTTTTCCACTTTGGCCGATCCACTCAATATTTAAACAACATCGAAACTTTATCACTGTTAAAAACCGTCATAAATTGAATAATAAAGTATTAAATTCCGATTGAGGTGGGTTAAAACTAATAAATTACTTATAAATATTCACGATGTAAGCATTTCGCAAGTGCTCGAGGGTAAAATAAGGTCTTCTTTAGGGAGGCGTGACACGGAAATCTTGGGTTAACAGTGGCCCTACGTCACTGTCAGGGCTTTTAGCTTTTCATGCTTCTCCCGGAGAGTTACGGCTAGAATTAAATTCCCTAAACGAATACCTACTTTCAAGTATTGCCCGTTCTCAAATTGAAATAACACACGCAATATAACAAGATCGTTTTATTTCGACGTTCGGCTCAACTTCTAACATGCATGATTGAACTTTACGTAGATAAGAAAATAGTTGAACGACATTAAACGCTAAGGTAGGAATAGAGCAGGTGGCATGTAAGACGAATATAAACGAATATACCTACCACTCGCATGCGAGTTCTTTTGTGCTGATATGTACCTATACACTTTCCGTGGAGGCTATTTCGGAAATTTATGAGGCACACAAAAACAAACAGTTTCTTCGCTCACGGCAATAATACGTACGTTTCCTCGTAAATTTATGAGCAATATAGGTAAGGTAGTAATGAACGAACGCTTTATATACCCAACTTATAAAGAGTTCAATATTCATTCACCTAGGAGTTTTAGGCATGTAATAAATATCAATATTTACAATACTCATAAAATGGAAGAGCAGATACTCAAGCAAAAACCAATATAATTCTCAGTAAATACGCTATTATGAGATCATTATCAAAACATCTCAAGGGCAAGCAAGCTGGGGTGGGAGCTGCACAGGCTCAGATACGTTAAGAAAGCCAGGGGTGAGAGGTCGTTGATCCCGATCTAGCCCCTTTCAAGTCATGAAATTATTATACCTGGCACTGAATCCCCTCCAGCACCAAAAAGCAGATTAATTTAATTTTAAAATAGGTAGGTAAATAAGTAGTGGTTGAGCGCAGCGCAGACTGAGTTCTCGCGATTTCGCAAATTTTGAGAATACAATCTGTCGTCCTACCAACTTCCATGTAGATCTGATCAAAGTTTTGCTCGAACAAACATACAAAAATAGGTACATACAAACATACAACGCCAAATTGTACAAGTTGTTTAAAAGATCTTTACTCGCTTCGCTCAATCAATTAAATACACATAATTATATCTATTTTGACACTTGTGTAGGTACATTTCCCCTGAGACCGGCTTCATTATAATCTAAGTGAGTGATGGATGATAATATTCAGTTGCGATAGAGAATTCAATTAGGGACTATAACTTAGATATTAATTATTACTTTAGCCAAATCGCTCCTTGATAATGTGACGTCATCCAAGTAGGTATCCAAAAATCTTCTTCTTCTTCTTCCTGCCCTTGTCACATTATGTGGGGTCGACACAACATGTTTTCTTCTTCCACTCTCTTCTGTTAGCCGTCATCTCCACAATCACTTCTTTCTTACTCATGTCATCTTTAATACAATCCATCCATCTTTTCTTCGGCCTTCCTTCTAGTGTGTTATATACATCCACATTCATAACTAACGCTCCTCTCGTTACATAACTTTCATCCCTCCTCATGACATGCCCATACCATGCTAACCTATGTAGGTATACAGGTATCCAAAAATACATTATATATATTTATGACATTGAGGTGCATTGTCACTTCCCTATTGTCTGTAGTCTAGACGGGGGGGGCAGTCTATTTGACGTCACACTGGGATCCCAGTGTGACGTCAAAGATTTAAATCGGTGTTCAATTCTCCAGACATTTACTGTAGTCGCCTATCAATTACACTACTCTAATAATTGATAGGCAGTCTACGGCTCACCTCATAACAACAAAGCGGGCAATGCACTTTGGTAATTAATTTGATACAGCTCACTTTAAAATTCCTTAAATTTTAAAACAACACTACAGCATTCATTGCGTGGGACACATCAAAAATTCAAAGAGCGAAATAATCAACAACTTTTTATTACATTATAATCTCGCCCAACCTGGACACGGACGGACCCAATTTGAAATCATCGCTCAAAAGGAAAATTTGCCTTCGGACAGAATATTCGGTTTTGTTACGTTAAGTTTTATTGAATTTGATTTCACTGAACTTTGTTATTTATTTGGCTAGTTAAATATCAAAACGTTAACTTCCGGAGTTTTAATGAAATAAGCCAAAAAGTAAAGAGTACCTTGTTCCAATTTCCTCTGGTTTCACTTTTCCCATTCGTTTTCGCGGGACTGGCAGCTGAATTTATCTCAGCTATAAGACGCCCCGGCGGGTTAGAGTTCAACAATGAGTTGTCAACTTGACTAAGGCATTCAGAAGGAAGTAGGGCACGGGTTGCGGCCGAGATAAACCACTTTGTGGCTACGTCTCTGGCACCCGACTTCACGCTTCTAGCTAAACCGCCCGCAACAATACGATTTTTCCTACCGGCCTAACTGAAAACGATCAATTATTTTTTATTTATCATCTGAACCGAACTCTGAAAAGAAAAACAACGACCTACTGCCTGAAAAGAAAAACAACGACCTACATATAAATAAGTCAGTGAAATCTAAGGCTTTCTTCTTTTACTAACAGCTGTTAATGAAATTAGTCCTGCTTAGAACTGAGAAGAGTTTTCGCAATCAGATGGTGCACTCTAGCTACTACCTCTATACATTAAAACCGTCACAGCTGGATAGAAAATGGGGTTTTTCCGGAGTTAAGTACACGCGCTCATTCCCGAGAATGGCTCCCGCTGGCAACATTCGAGGAAACGTGTACTATGGACTTATAACGCATACTTCTGTGTAGCGTACGTAGCTGTGCGACATTTCAAAGAAACGTTCCTAGCTAAAATATTTAAAAAAATACATAGTAGGTAGAGCCCAAGGTATTGAATTTGTAAAGTTTACGCTACGGTTCACTCATCAACATAATTGACTTGCTATTAAAAAAGACACTGACGTAACTACTAACAATATTATTCATAATAACTTACTAAATTTATCAGCTTGATTAAAGGATATCTCTGTTTAGGTATATAAAAAGACAGGGCGAGAGTTATCGAGCCGGTAAAGTTAGTGAGGGATTATGGATTAGATCCAAATGCAGCTTTTCAATTGCATATATAGAAAACCGACTAATATTTTGACAAAACGATCCTCGCTACAATATTTTAGTTGTGATGAATGAATTTTACTGACATGAAAGAGCGGAAATCGCATTAAATCTGTGAGCATGGGTACACCATAAATTGTTTATAGGTGTGCAAGTATAGGCACTCTGAAACGCTTATAGCCCGAGTAACGTGCTGTGGCTGGCTACCTACATCACATAGACCAGTACATTGATATAGAGGCAAGCTTCGCTTTGAGAACGCCAAAGGTACAAAGGAGCTGTCCTGTTCTGTTTCAACGGAAGAAAATTGAACGTATTCATGCCGTAAATGAGAAAGACGTTTCTTGTTGACGAGAAGAAAAGTCTTTAAAAAGTCGACTCTATGAACACCAAGCAATAAATACTGTATAAGCAACTCTACCATTAGAGGAGCGTTAACGTTTTTGGAACGGATTTTTCACGGAAAACGTTCATCATAATCTTCATTATGTGAGGTCGTCAAAAACTGTATTCTTCTTCTATTTCCCTCTATCAGCCGTCATCTCAGCACCAACTCGTTTTTTACTCATACCCAGTTTCACCAAGTCCATCATCTTTTATCTTATTCATTATCGTCACTCAGCACATCCATCTCAAACCGTGTTCCATGCGATTTGTCACCTGAAATTCATTTCAAAGTCTTGAAATGAATTTCAGGTCAAAAAATATACTTGTGTACTTGTTATAGTCCATTTTGAGTTTGACAATCGAGGGTGCTGACAGTTATGTAAAAATTTACGAATTTTTACATAACTGAATGCTCCTTTAACTTAGGGGGCATTCGCCGAAAAAAACAAAAAAAAAGAAAGAAAGCGTTCTTGTAAAGAAACCATTAGTACCTATATTGGCAACAAACAGCAGTATGTCAACACTGTCTCGTCAGCGTTGATGGAACGGTTTTGCAAGCGATCCGGTGTGACGCGACGTCCGCAGCCTTAGGTGGCTTTGGATCCGTGCCAGATGTAAATAACACTGCTGATGATCCGGTACCTAAACTACTTCGTACTATAAACAAAACAAATATAGTATAAATATACTCAAGTAAATTGGCTCTTACTACGGCCGGGCGGATGGAAGTGGCGAAAATATAATAATTCCTTAATTCGGAACCCTTTACCGAAAACAGAAAAGTTATTTTATCATTTTACTATTAGAAGTACCTACTAATGAACGGTACTAGTACCCATATATACCATCACTAAGTACCATTAACGGTACTTTCAAATGGTTCAAGTGATAGATTGGGAAACTTTTTATTTTTAAAGTTATTTTTGTCCGTCCTGGGTTAAAAGATCCTTAGAAAATAATTGCGAAGCATTTTTGCTTGATGTTTTATGAAAGCCTTTTGTTGGAGAGTGAAGCCGGTTAAAGTGGGAGGAGACTATAAATAATTGTTGTAGCCAATGCTTGGTGACCTTTAGAATCTATTTATTTTTAACGAGCGTGTGTAGGTTTTAGGAACCCTAGCGGCCCGGAGGACTCTGCAAAATTTTCTGCACTTACATAGATGGCGACAAAGAGGTCAATCGACGATTCGAAATCGGGCAGTCTTGAGGAACTTCGTCATATCTACTTGTCGCAGATACCGTAGGGCCGCAAAACGAAAGTCCTACAATCAGTGCGTGTTGCCAGTGATGACATATTTCACTGAGACTTGGTTGCTAACTACTGGCCTCATTCATACATATGCTCAAAATGGCCCAACGGGCTATGGAGAGAGCTATGCTCGGAGTTTCACAACGTGATAAGATCTATAATGACCGACAACCGTTGGGGAGTAAAGGTTCTCTAAAGGCGACCACGAACCGGCCGACTCAGGAAGTTCCAACCACCCGATGAACCGACGACATTGTGAAAAGTCGGTGGATGGTGAAGGCTCAAGACCGTTCTTCATGGACCTCTTCTACTTTCAGCTAGCACGCTGACCTTTTTTTTTTCTTGTTACCGTTAAGGTTGGCTGTTAGAAAATGCTTGTAGTATTAAGGCCTCCTTTTGTACAACTTGTATTAAGTGTGTGCAATAAAGTATTAAATAAATTAATAAATAACGGGGAGGCCTATGTCCTGCAGTGGACTTCTACAGGCTGATGGTGATGATGATAGATGGCTGGCTGGTTGGCTGGGCTCGTTACATGGCCACGTGCATGTTGACCTTTGTAGACGGGAAAATTTGATTTCAGCGCTCGGTGTTCCCGACAGCGCAAATATCACGAGCTACTACGTAACAAATAAAATGTCTTTGGCTTTTTCGATGAAAACCTTTGTGAATAAAATGTGAAATTCTCTTAATATTACCTACACTGAGTACCGGAAAGAACTTGACTGGCGCGATTTTAAATTCAGGCTTTATACGTTACTAGCTTCCGCCCGCGACTCCGTCCGCATAAAAAGTAGCTGGTACTCAGATAAAAAAGCCCATATGTTATTCTAGATCACAACCTATAGGTATCTATTTCAAATCCAACATCCAACTCGGTTTAGACGTTACGGCGTGATTGAGTAAAAAACATCCAAACATACCCATAAAGTTTCGCATTTATAAATACTATAGAAGGCTTTGGAATTGTTTAGAAGTGTTTTTATGGACTGTGAGTAATTAATACTAGCAGTGCCCACTAATATTATAAATGCTGCTGAAAATATTTGTAACGATGTATGTTTGTTACTCAATCACGCCGCTGAACGGATTGGAATGTAATTTGGCATGTACCTGGCATATTTTAACCCGTGTATAACGTGAGCGAAGCCGCGAGCGGACGCTTGAAAAAATTCGTAGTCAATTTATCACGTTAAGATCTTAGTCCTGACCATTTTTGGATATAGAGAATTAATTTGCATTGTAGCCTATTTCTAACCGTTCGCTTATTTCAAAAAACCGTGTGCCTCCTTGGAATTTCTTCGACTTTCGATCCGACGGTCGTGGGTTTGAGACCGGTCGTGCACCAATGAGATTTTATTTCGAAAAATTTAAGTGCTCATTAACACGTGCTTCAAACGGTGAAGGAAATCATAGTGAGGAAACCAGTAAGTTTTCTTAAAGCGGCGATTAGCTTGCCCCAAGGCTTACTCTTCAAGGATCTGATCGCCTGGGGATCTGGGAGGCTGTCTACCATTCTTGGGGACAAAAGTCGTGACACTATTTTTAATTATTTGTCTCTTTCAGATTCAGATCAATTGATACTTTATCTCAGCGATTAGCATACAATAGTGGACATCTGGGCGGAGTACGTTAACGCCCGAATACTGATACGTCACTTTACTATTTGAGATGGTCTCAATTATTTGAGACGCCGTTATCGTTCAGAATTAGATAGATAGATAGATAGAAAATTCTTTATTGCACATAAAAATAGTACAAAGGCGAACTTAATGCTAAAAAGCATTATCTTCCAGATAACCTTTGTGTTTGTGGACAGAAGATGTGAAGGTGCACAGGAGAGGGAACAATTGAGATCATAAAAACGAAAATAAAAGGAGTTATGATGCTAATTACTTACTAAAACTTTGAGAGAAATAGGATTTTAATACATACTAGTTTAAAAATAAATAAGTTCAATACATAAATATATAGATACCATAATAAATACATATGCATACCAATAAATTATTGTAAATAAGAAAACAAATGCTCATTTTTGTATCATTTTATCAAGGAGATGATTATAGATTCTGGACCTGAAAACCTCCACCGACGTGGATTCACGAAAAACAGGAGGGATATGATTCCAGAGACGCGTAGCGGTTATTGTGAAAGAGTCCGAGTAAGATGCTGTTTTATGTTCCGGAGTCAACAGTTGAAAACGATGTGAAGACCGCACTGGCCGACCCTCATATGGTAAGAATTGTATACTCAAACATCAATTAGATCACCACTTATATTTAAGTGACGTTTCAGTATTCGGGCGTAAGAGACTTAAAGAGGCGTAATTATATATCGTCAATATACGTGTCGTTTCATGCCAGCCGGGCGTATCGCGATGCAGTGAAGCATTGAAGGCTGCGACCAAGCCATCCGAGCCTCTCAGCGTCCCCGATGCATAAACAAACCTCTTATCATTACCGTACCTTCATAATACATGTAACGAAAAGATAGGGAAACGCGCAAATCGGATAACGTTCCTCAAACAGCGCCATTGTGATGGCTCTTTTATGATGCCGGGATAAAATCCATTTTAACGAGACCGAGTTGAAAATGGATCAGTGAAATGTTCCTTTCAAAAGTGGTTGGCTTTATGAGTAGACTAGCTGTATCCGCGCAGTTTCACTTGCGTGGAGTCACAGTATAGAGAAAGGTGATTTAACTTTCGTTCTAACTCAAACTTCTGTCTTTTTTTCATATCTTTAAACGTGGATATTTAGAAATCGATGAAACCCGTAGTTAATCAATTGTTAGGTATTAAGAATATGTTTGCAAAGTTTGAAATGAACATTTGTATTAAAAAAAAACCATACAAACTTCGATCCCGTCAATCTCCTTAACACGTTTTTCAAGAAAACAACATGTAGGTATAC
The DNA here is from genome assembly GCA_947579855.1 of Anticlea derivata. Lineage (NCBI taxonomy): Eukaryota > Metazoa > Arthropoda > Insecta > Lepidoptera > Geometridae > Anticlea > Anticlea derivata. The sequence continues at coordinate 3,911,009 of OX388271.1, read as the reverse complement.
AGAATTTTAGAATTTACTGTTTTATTATATGTACAGATATAATGGGAAAGACAGTATTGGTTTTGGCCAACTCCCAATTAGGTATACGTTCCAAAATATAAATTATCCACATCGCCAGTTCGGCCCAAATCGTTGACCACAGAGCATGTAACTAAATTAGTGAATAGCTGAATAGTCATCTAAAGGCATGTAAACGTAGCTCAAAGCATTTTGCTTCTTTGGTTCCCTTTGACAATGTAGGTGTCTATACTATAGCAAAATACCTATACCTACCTACATCAATTCAAGCAGGATCACTTATTGTGTTAGTATTTTTCAACTTACGCGATCAGTGTCATAGCTTATTGAAATCAAACGGGTGTTTATCTCGTACCATGAAGTTTACAGTAAATTATTTTTTAAAAGCCGTAACACGAATGTGACTTCATTTGAATTTACGAAAACTTAACATAGACTCTTCTATCTTAGAATGTTAAACTTTTTATAAGTAAACAATTTATATATTTTTTTCGATAGTTTAAGAAGAGCACAAACAAACATAATTTTATAACTTTACAATTTAGTATTGATACTCGTAGTGATTCTAGAAAGTAGACGCGTATAGCCTATAGTAGATATAGGGAAACCATTTGTTTTTCTATTATCGCAAATAGCACCCTAGGTGTAGATAAAATAGAAAATACACACATACGTAGCTTCCATAATATATATTTAGATAGAAGCGGGCACTCGCCAGCAACTGTTGTATAAACTTTATCGATACAACTGATTTGAATTTAAAATCACCTTGTCACGAACATGTTTTATTTTGGCCGATAACAAAATGAGAATGGCGAACCAATATTACAGGTAAATATTGTTGTCATACACAAGATAAATATCTAATTGTTTGGTGCGCCCAACCAATATCAATCATGTGGTTATCAGCGTCGTCGTTTTGTTTCCAAATGTACTACGAGAACCCTAGTATCTAACTGCCGGTTTGATGCAAGTTTGAGTTTTAGCTATGCCAAGAATAATATTATTCTATTCAAAATTATGTTATCATACTTATTACTTCTGAGGTTATGCTAGCATAAAGCAAGCGTGTTTCAGTACAACATAATGGGGTGTATTTACGTTAGTAGTAGCTGCTAATTGCAGACAAACAATACATTTTAAACGCAAATCGTCGCATTTACTAGGGCCGAGATTATTTAGCCTAGTTCCGCTGTTGTGCGAGCATCATCGTTTGAACATACCGATGGAACTTGGTCTTTGAAAACAAGATCGGCGTTTATTTGCATGTGTATTTGTGCAAAGAACAATAGAGGATGGAGTTGGCGACGTCCCAGACAAGTCGTGATGTAGGTCAGGAGTGACGTCCCCGTTTTGCAGCACGGTGCAGCGAGCCGGCTATGGATGGGTGGTCCGCTCTCTGCAGTACGACAACAAACAACGTAAAGTTCGTCCGAGTGGAACACTCAGCGTCAGCACTCGCCACTCCCGCCCGTCGTCGCGTCGTCCATAAACCAATTTGACACGATTCACGTCACACTAAGTAATACGCCTGATCCCCTCGTACCTATGTAACCTATACCGATATCTACGGCTCTTGGTAATTGAAAGCGTTGTGAGGAATTCATAATTATCAAGTCGCGTGAATGATGAATGTGGCAATTTGAGTCTCCATAGTCGTGACGAAGACAATATAATTTAGGTGTTGACTTTTGAAGCACACTAATTAAAGTTATTATATTGATCGTCTAATTAGATTTTTCATTCCATTTTTTTCATTTGAGTTCAGAGTCAAGCTGTGTTCAAATGGCGTGCGAAAATTGTTCAAAATATATTTCAAAATGATCCTTACGTCGATTGAATACAGCCAATTTTGAGTTTGCCATTTGTACACATGCGATATAGCTTAACGATATCGCAAGCCCCTAAAAGTCAAACTCATAACTGACTTTATTCAGTAGATGTAAGGAACAATTTGAAATAAATTTTGTCACACATATCGCAAGCTGTTTGAAAAGGGTTTCAAACAGCTTCCCGTATTTTCCTAAAATGGCGTATTTAGAAATAAATATGAACAGAAAATAAATGAAGTACACTCACCTTGCTGCTTGAATAGAGGTAAAATTAAAACAATTAGGGGCATTCTCGAGGGGGAAAAAATGCGGGCAATCGCGTATCCGCAGCTGTCACTATACAACTGACGTATCGCCAGGTGCAAGCCCCCGATCGCCTTTCAATCTCCCTTCCGATAATAGGTGAAGGGACTCACAAATATCAAACCGCTAGCATAGAACAGAAGCCAAATATAGAAAGGAAGTGTTGTGCAGACAGCACAAACGATGCGCTGTGGTATGGCACATTCCCAATAGAAACACCCGATCGAATATCACGCCTGTTGTCGCCCGAGGACCGGAAACTAGCCGGTATTCGACTTCCGCAAATTTCGAGTACCACCACACCACACAACTTTTGTTCGCATTCATATTGCGCACAAGTTTTTTATGAGAGTGGTTTCTATTTATTTGTTGAAGAATAGGTATCGAAATCCAAATTAAGAAAGAAACATCGGTGACTACGCGATTCGTAATATGAAATTTTTATAATTTCAGAGGTAAGTGACGGGAGTAGTGAAAAGAGACGTTATATAGTTACAAATTTTATGACTTTGGTAGTTGTCTGATGTACCAACAAGATAGTTTCGATATCATCGACGCGTTAATAGCATGTTTTTGAAATTGTATCTCCCACAAGTAATGTTCTTTCAGCCATACATCTATATTGTGTCGCATCGCTTGGTAGCATGAGAATGGCAAGGTAGGGTAGGGTAGGTAAGGAACCTTATTCACACAATGCACGAGCGCTCGGATAAGCACAAAGATGAATACATCGATCTCATTATAACGGCTGAAAGATAAAAGCGCTAGGCTAGCAGCATTACACTGCACTTGATATTCAGGTCAATCCTATTGTTTTGCTATCTGAGCACTGTTCCATTTACACAGGCCTAATCGGATGCAATCGATACGATACGCGTGTTTATCTTGATGCCGCATCAAACGTATGGGCCACCCACCCGTCCTGCCGCAATATAGCAGTCATTATGTCTGCTATATTGTGGCAGGACAAGTAGAAGCCTTATAAATAAGGCACAGAAGAACACGAAACTCATTAATAGAACGTGCCACTTTGTCGAGAACGTAGAGGTAGAGATAGTGCTTATCGGGCTTAAGATAACGTTGAAATCAATACTTTATCCGAATCAATATTGCGGACTGCGACAGGAATACAAATATTGTTGAGCCATACGATAATAACAGCGGCAATAAAAGACCCAATATCAAACGCAGGAGGATTTCCGTTCAGAGAATTCTAATCGGATTATCTGAGAAAATACTTGAGCGACAGACGACATAGTGATTGAGCGAATCCAATATCCTCATAAAGAGAACACAACATTTAAATTCTGCTAGCATCTGAGTACCTATATTTGTTATAAATGACATAGTGAGACAATGCGAGCACTCGATAATCACATCACGAGTATTTGCATAGGTATTTATTCACTGTACTGTTTAATGTACGGCAAGCTTCGTAATTAAGTCCACGTATGACGAGCGGAAGTGGAGGTAGCGGAGATGACGTCAGCGACTCCACCCGCGACCTTCTCTCGCCGGATATTAATCATTCCGTGGCACCGCTAGCGCCGATGCCTCAATTTCACTTACGAGGCCAACCGAGGCGCCTAATTGAAAACTGGACGCCTAACTTTAATAATCAACTCCGGTAAGCAGATCAACGTCAGACCCACGAACAACTTCATCAATATCGCAATGGCTTAATTGGCTGTCGAAATCTGCGTTAACTAAGACTCGTTAGCGTTCGAAACTGAAATTCGTCACGTATTGCAGAAGCGGAGAAGGACGTCAGGTTTCGTCGTGAAAACGAAAGGATGTTACTGGTAGAATTTGAAGAAATTCAATTTGTTTCCTTTAACAATGTAATGACTCTAATGACGGAGGTGAGTAATGAATGTCGGAAGGCTGAGAAGGCATGATGCGACATTTATAGGGGCGAAGCGGAGCGGATCATAATATCCTCTATATTTAACTACGCAATAAATAAGTGGTGTTTACTAGCTAGATATAAGAACAGGCGATGCGATGCTGCGCACCGCTGCGGCCGGCTCCGCGGCGTGACTCAACGCGGGCACGTGACTTCAAGGTGAAGATCGAACCAGAACAACAAACAGCACATAAAAATCTTACTAAAGGAAACGATATCTTGAAACCGGTATTGAAATAATCTTTATCGATTGAGTAATCAAAAAAATTCATTGTGAAATCCCTTTCTGTGTACAATCATTAATGGAGTCTGGAAATAATGGCGCAACACATCTTAACTGCGTCATTTCATTGACTCTTTTTTTGTAAACATTAATACCACCTTGATAGGGCGTTACCAGCATTACTGTGATAATGAATTCCAAGAATTTCGATGTAAACAATACATTTGCTCTAGTTTTAAAAAGCGGATTATTAAACTTATGTCGCGACAAGGTCGGAACAAAATCTGTGATGGACACACAAGAACACTGTATTTGCGTTTATTGTAGTGAGCCTTATTTGGTGGTTGGACAACTGGCATGTAGAGGCTGACCTTGCTCTTGGAGACCCGTCGTCGCGCCCACACGGCCTCCGCGAATCCGACTCACATCAAACTCTAGACGCAAATCGATATGAAGGAACATTAAACTCGTATCTTCTGTGTCGATGACGTCATTTGAAACAACGTAAACAAACCAGCTTATTTTAACTGAATTATTACCGTCGTACCTAAATCGAAATGTTTTACAAAAATATACTAGGTATTAGAACGTAGCATAATGAGGCTTAACTGCTGCTAATGTTATAGGTAATTTCATGTTTATTCATGGTTATGATGAAAAGTATAAGTATCCAACTTGTTACTCCACTCTCAGAGGTGTTTTCTTTAGAGTTTTCCTTACGAGCGCAGATTCGTGTCAATTAATTTTTACCAAGCTAAATAACAAGCACATATTTGAATATGTAGTAGGGACATATTGTTTGTTTCTACATGTTATTCTAAACTAACTGATTGAAGATGTGTGATGTATGATACAATAAAAATCTACGGACAAATTAATGTTAGATGGTTCAGAAATTCTGAATACGGTTTTAACTTCACGCATAATACAATAAGGTTTTATACGATGTAAAAAGTAATACATTTCGCCTGACCATTACCCGTGGAGAAGGAGCAATATTTCATAGCATCCTCTGAGTACTGTTTGTATTTTCCGAACATAAGCGTTCGAGTCGACCTTGGTTTGGTATGATCGTAAAAATGTTGTTCGGGGTTTTAACATTAACACCAGACGATCCCAAAATAATGGGCCATAATTCAGCTATGTATGGATAGGTTATCGCGATCATCCAATTAGTGTGTGGTGAAGTGTGGAAAGCGGTGACGTGTGGTGGCTTCTGACAGGCACGGCCCCAAACGCCTACTCACTGATGACATAAACCTCTGATTGATACCATCGATGATACTACGCGACGACGCAATAATCTCTTGTAACGATCTATCTATCTATGGCTTATAGCCGGTACAAAATCAGTTTGGAAACTATCAGTATTTGCCGTGCAAACTTTTCTAGCTTTACGGATAAACTGTGTAAGTTGAAGTTATATTTACTTTCGAATCCATCTGAGAAAGAATGAATAAAACCGTGTTTTGAACGATAAGTAATTCGTAAAGAAAATTATAATAACTTTGAGAAGTTTTTGTGTTAAACGAAGCTCTTGTCGGTATGAAAATTCAAGTCTTATCTTACCCAAGGATATTAAACTAGATGAATTATTTTAAATATAAATTCATAAAGCTGTGCACATGAATTTTTGTAACAGTTACACCCAGTTTTTGGAACGCTGATTAACTAACATAGATTTGACTATGTTGTTAAATCGATTTTCTTATTGTTTTACTGTCAAAAGATACGAATTAAATGATCGTATCAGGCTTATTCCAAAGAAATTTAATAGCTAATTAGTTGAACCGGAACGGGGTTAAAGTAACTTGAATGAGTACCCGGCTTAATCTAAGCTACTATGCCCTTACAACTGATTTACAATATTTTTATACTGCGTATTTAAATAAACTTAAGTTTTGTTCCGTGATGCATCTTGGGGAATCTTCAAAGTCATCTGAATAACAAAATTATCACATCGAGGTTATTCACCGTACATAAAAGCATGTTTGAAACGACTCATGCATTAATCGCTGCGGTAATTAAGTATACAGTTTGCCAAATGCTCGAGGAAGGTTCCCACAACCTACAATGCTTTGTCAAGGTTTAGGGGTGCCTGCCTACATTATAGAGAACAACTAAATCAAACGAAATTGAGCCTTAGTATCAATGTAGGTAAAGATCTTTTTCACTTTCAACTGGTATTAATCTCGCTCGCCGACTGTCTGCCCCTTATTGAAGAAACTTTGCATACTAAATTAAAGTTAACAATACGAAATTGCTGTTATATTACACAAAACACAAATTATCCAGGCGTTCTTGATAGATATCGAGTTAGTCTTGAGAGCTTCCATTAAATTATATGTGAAAGTCGCGTGGTAGTTACCAGTATTATACAAGGTGATTCATAATTGTATGCTATCCCGAAAGGGGCTTATTTTACACCCAATAGGCGGTAAAGTTTGTTCTACGACTTTAGTAAATACCTACAAAATTTTTCACTGAAGAAACTCTATGGGGGTATGGTAAACATGTTATGAATCATCTTGTATGTGATAGAATCTTAGTAATTTGCAGAATAGTTAACGCGTTAGAAACCCTCATTAGCGCTCACCACTGCCACAAGCTATTAATGACGCTTCATAATGAGTTCGTCTTCTATTAAACAATTAAAATGTTTTTGTAAGCAATATTCATTTATATATGGTTATTTATTTGTAACTCCATGTATTTCGGGAAGGACGAGGTATACGATTGCAACAAATTGTGGTCTACCAATGTATTGCTAAAAATTAATAGCTTCATATTATTTTTTTTGAAAAATCCGCGATTTATAAACATTATTGGTCTAGTGACATTCAAAATATTTACGGATATAAATTATGTCTTGTTATGCTTTATTACAGGAATAAAAAATCACATCAAGGACATTCGGTTGGACATTTCTTTTTTTATTAAATTGCTAAATTTCGAATATTTAGAAAACCATAAACTTTCGGTTATACCTACATCATTGGAGGCCTAAATTTGTTGCAATCGTGCACCCCTACCGCGTCCTGCCCAGAATACATAGATTTACCAATGTATTCAGACTACACCATCACAGAACACACGCTAACAGGCTTAATCAAGCGATACCTACAAATAAAAGCACTACGCAGTATTTACGTAAAATGCCGCATACGTAATGAATGCGGCGCATATAGGTCAATCGGACGGCATTATCAGCGTGTCTACCTGTGATAAGCGGTGAGGGCAGCGTCTTCGCTCAGCTGTTCCTATCGATCAATGACGATGCGAGCTACTCGAACAATCGGATGCACTTCCACTCGGCACGCGTCGAAGCCGCAACACTCCGCGCCAACAACAATAGCCTACGCGCGATCGCCACCTGTTTGCGGGCGCTAATTAATCCGCACTTCGCACCGATGATATCAACCTCCGAAGGAAAAATTCGCAGCCGTAGCCCGTTGCTAGGTTTAACGCGTTCTCGTGATAACGTATCCGGTATAGAGGTGTCCGGTGCGCGACACACGTACGGTGGGTTCGCAAGCGCGAGCTCGACTGAGGTGACGTCAGGCAGGCTCCGCGCGGCAGGGCGGGCGGCGCGGTGCGGGGGGCGGGCGGCCCCAGCTACGAAGGGACTACGGCTCGCGCCCGCCCAATGCGCTACGGGAAAATTGAAGCTACGAATTTCTAATGTAAAAGCGTCGAATCCGGTGAAAGGAGAAATTTCACCGGCCGGAACAGAACTTTCAGTTGTGTAAATAGCGTTGGAACGGCCTTGTGCCGTTTGTACTACTATTGAAGAAGCTTTCAATTTTCACTTACTCGTACTAAACAGATTTATCTAATACTAAGAATGATTACAAAGAAAATATCTTTTGTTAATCAGATGAGAGAGAAATACCTATTTATAAATCATTATATTAAATAGAGTCTTGTAAAAGTAAAAATAGAATTTCTACGAAATAATATCATTTAACTTTGGTTCAAGTAGTTCTTAATTTCGCAACAGTTGAAGCGCGTAGCAGTCTTTTGCCTGCTCTTTTATTCGATTCTTAGTGATTCCGTAACTTTTACGGGTGGGTAAAAGAGGATCTTTTTTATACTAAATCAAAAGTATTTTTTACAATAATTTTGTAAGAGAAGTATGAATAATATTTTGTCGCATCGTGTATACCTTAGCATAGAGTAATTTATTGTAGAGCATAAAACATAATTCCAAAGAAACTACTTCCTAGAACTCTGTTTAAGCAATTAAAATACACATACTGAAATTAAAGTAAATACCTCGTAGAATGGCGTTGGTTCTATCTACTGCATAATATTTATATGTAGGTACTTATTTACTTAGCAAGGTGATTCATAATTACTATCCCGAAAAGGATTTATTCTACACCCAGTAACAATAACGTTTGATCTACGACTTTGGAAATTCAACATTTTTTGTCAAAAAAATATACAAAAATCCGCTGTTAGGATCAAATAGACATAGACATAGATTATATATTCAGCTGTTTTAAGGTAGCAATCTCCATGTCAAACTTCTCCCACATTCATTACTAATTATAAAAATGTATTGTTTTTTTTCCTTTTCTTTGATAGAATCAACTAGTCTAGAAATCAACTAGTATACTATCCCAAAAGGAGCTTTCCTTTTGGGATAGTATACTAGTTGCGGAACAGGTTGTATAATACCTATTACAATAAAATTACTTTGTATGTTACCCTAAGATAAATATTTTGTTCTTCAATTCTTGTGCATAGTTAATCGGACATATCATCATCATCACACATGGTCAACTGATCCCAAACTAGGCATAGCCTGTACTATGGGTACCAGTATATATAAATATAGATAAATATTAAACACCCAGACACAGAACAAACATCTGTGTTCATCACACAAATGTTTGTCCAGTGCGGGAATCGAACCCGCGACCTCTAGCGCAGAAGGCAGAGTTACTACCAACTGAGCTATGAGGCCAGCTGTAAATCTATGAGGCAATCTTAAACAACGTTCGCGAAACCAGCCACTAAAAACCACCACGCTACCGCGAAGCCAACACTGTACGTTGACACTTGACTACACATTACACTATATTATATATTAGTTACACTATATGTATTATATATATGATTATCTTGATTTATCTATTTAATATACCTACTTTATTCTGTTTATAGTTAATAATTTTCTTCATAAATTAAGATACACATTCTTTAATCTTTTCAGTCCAGTCCATCCTAAGGTTGCCTAGCAGATATCGCTCTTAGCGATAAGGCCGCCCATAGTAGTGCCGTGTAAATTTGTAATTGTGATCTTATGTATTATTTCCGTGTGGTGATCAATAAAGTGTTATCTATCTATATATCTATTGTATTAGGTCTGACCTGTAATGATAGACGTAATGTTTTAAATAAATACAAATACAAATAAATAAATAAAATCTACCTTGACTGGCATTTCCACACGTGTACCGTTCTGAGGATGACCTTTGAAAGGGGAATTAGTTGGCGCATTTTCATATACACCCCTGGCATTACAACGTGTTCTTTAACAAGTATATTGTCCTGTAAGATGCTTATCTTACTACGATTATAAATGCGAAAGTTGGAAGGATGGACGTTAGTTACTCAATCACACCATAACGGTTGAAACGATCTCGATTAAACTTGGAATATAGTTCTTTACCTAGAATAGCATAAAGGCTACTTGATACCTAGTTACCACGCGAGCACAGCCGCGGGTAACTAGTTAATAAAGTAAATTTTGAATAAGTATATTTGAATATCCCAAATATTTCGTCTCCCGACGGGATTTGAACCCGCAACCTTCCCCTAAATACGGGGATGCTCTAACCAACTAATCTACGGAGACACTTCTCGTGGGAGCGAAATTCTTTAGGACGTAAGTATATTTTTTAAAAATATTTTCCAAACCTTTTAAAAAAACTATTTTTGTTCATTATAATTATTAAACGTACGAAATTTGATATCAAGATCACTACTCCGAATAGCTGATTTTGAATTTGACCGCAATACAGCTATTTTCGCAGTGTCGCAGTCGCAGTCAAATGAAAAAAATATAATTTCTAAAAGTTGTAGAACAAAAGTTATTGCCCATTGGGTATAGAATAAGCCCCTTTCGGGACTTGTATCCTATTTTTTAAAAAACTCTAGTACTAAGCTTACCTTGAGCATAGTAAGGATCTTCTTGGACAGCTGATAGTCAAAGTTGGTATACTTGGAGTCAGTCATGTCGTATATGAACACTAGGCCGGCGCGTTGCGTGTCAACAGACTGCAAAGCTACATCCAGCTGGTACACAACTCCCTGGGAACAAAACAACAACTTAATAATTGTGATAACACGAAGTCTGTTGATGGAAACACAAGCAAACATGGCATTAATGTTTTTTTAATGTTTTAAAATTTTCGGTCTGGTTATGCCATCTTAGGCTTTTCCGCCAAGTCTTACGTGTATTTTGTTGTTGTTCACGAAAACATAAATATTATATAACGTGAACTCCGTTCAGGAATGATTGGGTATAAGTTAGAACACGCTAAAGATGCGATTTTCAAAGTTTATCTTATTTGTGCATCAACTATCATCGAAGCACCAACTTTTACCAGACAACGCGAGATATCAGTTCGGGGCGAACCACTAGTTATATAGAAACAGAAGCCCCATCAAACTCAGTCTCATCTCATCAGTGATAAGTTCAACAGAATAAGCTGAAACTCTGGCACTTGACGCTAATTGGGAGAATCGTTATTCGGACCGGTCTGTGTAAGTTACGAAGTAGAATGACTCAATTTCAATATCCCTTTTCATACCTTCAAGATTCAGGATGTTTATTTGCAGAAATAAGTGTTAAAGCTACAGAGAGGTCTTAAAGCTACAAAGAGGCCTTAAAGCTACCTACCTACCTTACATACCTTCCTACTCTAGTTATAAAGGTACCAAGACCGCACAGTATTCGCTGTTTAGCAAAAGTCAAAAAAATATTGGTGGGCATTTAAAAAAACCCTGAGAAAATAAGCTTTAAATTACAATTCATGCATGCTTTCATAAATCTCAATTAATTACAACAATGGCGTAACAAAATGTAAATTTTAGTGAATAATTTGTTACACCGCACCGTTACATCCGCAAAAACAAAAGCACAGCTCTAGTGAATTATGAATTCACGGTAAAGAAAGCGTCAACTGCAAGTCAAAATGAAGACTTTCTCTATTGAATATAAAATGGCGAATAGCACCCTTTATGGTATCCGTAGGCGGGCTTCTCCAATTTAGAGCGAGAAAATCTCGCATAAAATCATCGTATTTTTTTGTTGGTTGGTTTCATTAAGCAACGAAGCAGCGGGCTGACGCGATTTTGTAAGAAAATAAATATATATTCATTCATTCATTCATTTTTTACATGAATATAGCCAAAGATCCGGAGTGTGATTTAGGTAACTTTTATCCTGATACCACGCATAAGTTTCAAACTTCCGCGATGAAGCATCCAATAAAACACGCAAGCCAATACCACAAGTTATGTGAATTTTAAGAGATTGCATACTTGTCCACTTCTACTCAGAAATCTATAATTTTTTCACTGTGCCGAAAACACCCGTACCCCTGAACGCCACATGACCCACGCGTACTTCTGAAGCTGTATTGAAAAGGCGTACTATATATCAATAAATAATATTTCAAAATCCTTACATAGGATATTATAGTACCTACCTACTAAATAAAGTTAATTTGAGTTTGACTTGTAGGCGCTTGCGATATCTTTGAACTATAGCGCACGCCCTCAAATGTCATACTCATCATGGACCATTTTGAAACCAATTTCAGGTGACAAATCGCACGCCGTTTTAAGCATCAAAAAGTTAAGCGATGATCTTGTTAGCACTAAATAACATAGTTAGTGACCTTTTTATACCAAAATTTCACTTCTTATTAATTATTTATTACAAGATACGATTAAAAAATGCAAAATGTAACGTGGGCGTACGTAAGCAGTTTGACATGCGAAGTGGGCGTTATCGAAAATTATTTTTGATATCATATAACGTGACGGCTCACCCCAGTGAAACGGGTCATGAATTATTAAAGACGTTCAGAACGTTGTTCTAAACTAATAGGAACTTCTAGGTCACATGGCGTTGGAGCAATGGAACCTAAAATTCGAAAAGATGATATGTCCAACATAGGAGCCTCCACACTGGTTCTATCACAAACGTTGGCTCTTTTCAGGGCCACCATAACTCAACCTGGTCACTGGCCTAATCAATGAACCAGGCAAGTAACCCCGTCGGGTTGGGTAAGGCATGATACCGCACCAAACAGGGTCACCGCATCATGGGCCATGTACAAAAGGACGGACTACTTCAAGAGTTGGCTTCTGTCCCAGAAAAAAATCACGGCTGTTTAATCACGCCTGTTTTATCACGGCTGTTGTACCTGTAAAGTGGTTTGATGCGTGGTTTCCGTGGGATAGTGCTTGTTCGCGGTGAACACCGCTATCGCCGCGCCCGTCGCATCTCTGGTTGACTGTAAAAGAAAACGCACGTTTCAATCAAAATATTAATCAGGCAAGACTTTTAAATAAAATAAAGCTTTTAAAGCTAATATATAAATAGCTCAGAATTAGCCTTGTTGGCCTAGTGGGAGGTTCCCCGACTTTCGATCCGAATGCCGTGGGGTCGAACCCGGTCGTACACCAATGAGGTTCTCTATTCGAAAAATGTAAGTGCGCATTAACACGTACTTGAAAAGTGAAGGAAAACATCGTGAGGAAACCAGTAAGTATTCTTAAAGCGGCGATGGGCTTGCAACCTGTCACGTATGGAATACTCAATACTGCAAAATGTAAGCGTGTTCCAAAATGTTCGGACATGAAGATGTCTAAACATGGTATATAAATAAATATAAATATAAATTTTATTTCAGGTAACTTAAGAATAGTACAGATGGTAAAAACTAATTCTAAGACCCATAGAAATATATTTATTTATTTATTTTTTGGAGAACCAACAGCTTTGTTACATTTGATTGAACATTTGTTTAGCTTTAGAGAGCCAATTACAGGTTCTCACGTATACCTTAACCTAAAATGTATAAAATACCTATTAATTATTTAATTATTTAGTTATATGGGACATGCCCACATTTTGCATTCCATACTTGACAAATTGCATACCCATCGCTGCATATACATTATAATAATATACTAACTGGTTTCGTCACGATGTTGTCCTAAACTGTAAAAAATCTGATAAATCGTTACAATGCTCGTTGACCCTCGCTGTGGAATCGAGCCGTTTTTTACTGTAATAAATAAATAGTTGATGTTGTGAATGGCTTTACAGTACATGAAACTCTACATTTTCTAATAGCAAGGTTTATCCGTGCACATGTATAAATGCGGCACAATAGGGATGTTGTGAGAATCACAATACCGCAAATGTTTAAAAATAATTTCTATTTACAATGGCTATAGACATTTTGCTGGTTAATAAAAAAAAAAATTCTTCGTTCTCATATATTGTTGGTAATACAAAGCGTGTTCGCTTCCGATCATTTGATTTGATGAAGGTCTTTGATCCAGGCGAGAGTCAGACAAGTCAACAAAATTAGCCTTGGATATACTTATTACTAGACTCAGCCCGCAGCATCGTTCGCTATTTGCTCGCTTATATGTTATTCAAGGCTATTCACTACAAACATGCCAAGTTTCATTCAAATCCATTCAGTGGTTGCAGCGTGATAGAGTAACAAACATCTTCACATCTTTATAAATTTGCGCATACCTACTGGTAATAATCTGTTGGTCCCACCTATAACTTTCGGTAAGCCATGACGATAGAGATTTGTATTTTATTTATATTTGAACTTCATCACGGGCCTGGCTAGACATTTAGAAAAACTGGTTTTACTCCCGTCTAAATACTGTCGATGTCTACGTCTGAATCTTCATTAGGCCGAGTTAGATCTACCGCGCGCTCCAACCCTCTGGCGATCGCGACGCGAACGCGAGAGGGTTGGAGTTTTGTGAGGGCCTAGCTCTTGAAGTTTCTTACCAGAATAGTAAACTTCCCCGTCTCAAGCTCGCTCTTAAGTGGATCTTCAAACGGCTGGAACTTGGTGAGCCCCTCTCTGCGGCGCGTTGCTTCATGCTGCCGCCAGAGCGCGTGCGCGCGGGACACATCAAACTTGCGCGCGAGCAGGAATTTGACGGCACTCGCGCGGGACACGCAGTTCGCTCCGGATTCACTCAACGCGTCTAGGAACTTTTTTGTCGCCTGTAAATCCAGTAAATAAGATAAGCTATTGATCTTAACAGATAATGCTGTTGATTCTGTTGTTTCAGAATCCTAAACAATCTAATTTGACACCATTATAATCCGTCCTTGTAATTCCGACCTATAAGAGCCATTAACATCTTTGGAGCTGTCAAATTAACTTAATTCATTATCATTTCAGCCGTAGGACGTCTAGCGTAGAACACAAGCCTCCCCCATAGATTTACAGAAACAATCATTTGTGGGGATTTGTTGTTAATAAGGAACGCTGTTGCCCATCCCCTAGCTATTTTCCCTTAGTCGCATCTTACGACATCCAAGCGTAGAAATGCAGGGGCCTATTCTTCAGTCGGGGCCACCACGGAAACCGAATTAAGTTACTTACTTTAGGATAAACCTACAACAGAATCGACAACAATGTATGTGTTCAAGATATACTATGGGTCAAGGTATCAAGGTATACTACGAGCGCCATCTAGCGACCTAGGTGAACAAAGCACGCACGAATCAAATTGTAGGCTCAAACAGTATGATTTAAATAACATTGTCAAATAGTGAAATAGAAATGCCTTGCAAAGTAAGATTCAAAAAAATACTGAACTTCTGATCTAGCCATTCAAGTACAAGAGTATATTTTTTACTGTTGACCTGAGAAACAAAATCTCTCGGAGCTTCGTGGCACAGGCGATGGCGCATTGAACTGTGATCAATCGAATAATTTCGCAATTTCATAACAATTACACGTCTCCGCGGGCGTAGCAGTCTATCGACCCTGGCCGCTTTCCTTTGCACAGCTGATCAACTATTTTTACACCTCATTGGAGACGACTTAATTGGTAATACTCTCGTATTGGTAATAGGAAATAGCAAAATTAAAGCTTCACATTTTTATTTAAAGATAAGTATTTAGTAAGTGTGACGCAGTGTTGGATGGCCCACCTGATGGACCGACGACACTGTGAAGGTTGCGGGAAGTCGGTGGATGGAGAAGGCTCAAGATCGATCGTCGTGGAACTCTTTGTGGGAGGCCTATGTCCAGTAGTGGACTTCTACAGCTGATAATGATGCTGATGATGATTTAGTGAGTAGTGTAAGCACCATAAGAAGTTTCAGCCATTTCCGAAAGATCGCCATCTCCAGTTTAAAAACGAATTCTTCAGTCATTAAATATAGTTAACTGTGGTGCCTTGATCACGAACGGATTATTTCTAAGCAGCACTTAATTTCACAATTTCGTCACACTTTCATCGTCGTTATAGTCGCCGAATCGAACCGCGGTACACAGGTGGCGAACAGGACTGAATCCTAAATTACGACATAACGTGCTACTACAGGCCTTATGTGACACAAAGGGGCAAGGGACAATAACGACCTTCCACCTAAATCCTTCTAATTTATTGAATCAGGATCACAATATAACAGATTATACCACTGACAGAATTATATTACACTTTTATTACCATATTACCCTTTCCTAATGCATGACTGTTAAATGATATTGGTTTCAGATTAACGATGATCAGAACTTGGATCTTTAGCAAAGCATCGGATAACTGTTGAAACTCCGACCGACCTCACCCGGCTTCAACAAGCCAAACTAGCATCAAGTTGTTTTAGTTTAGTCAAACAAACTTCGTAATGAGCACTAATAAATGCAAACCGGCGATAGGGAGCAAACACGAGAGGTAAAGGAGGACTAGGGAGTAGAGCTGCGACCGGGGACCGTTGCATATGTATATCGATGCAAATAAGCCGGCGGGACGCGGGCGGGTCAATTCTTCCGGGATGTGTTTCCGGCGAACGCGCCGGCTGCGCCCGCATCCACGGGTTATTAGTATGAGCGAGCACGCACTACTTGACATGAGAGCTCGTAGGAATCAAAGCTGCGACATCGGATGCCATAAAATCTCACTGAAATTTAAAATCTAAGAAGTGATTCTTTCATAATCCCCTTACAAGTACCTATATTGATTGGACTCTACTTCTGTAACCAACCTACTCTACCTTCCACGAACAACGAACAGGCAAATACCTATTGCCTTAAAATAAAATATATCCTTATTAAATCAAACATCAATGAAGTAACGAGCGAATAAAAACAATCTGAGACATTGGAAATCAAAAGCGCTGAGCAGTGAATGAATAACAAAGCGCGTCAAAATATTTCTTCACAAATTAGGGATAATATTCTAATTCCGATGTCGTCACAAAGCACACTCTATAATAAACTATCAGTTACAAACGATTCTGATATCCCGCGACCAAAGTAAATCCATCAACATTTCGCGAATAGTAACAACAAACGACTAAGCTATGCGCAGGTGCTGGCTACTAAAACAACAACGGGTTCGCAACGAGCGATCCAACGCACGATCACACCAAGTCGAGCCCACTGTGCTACTGTCAAAATGAAGAAAGGTATTGGTAGACCGAACCCTGGTGAATCAACGTCACGCATAAAAAATAACAACTCAATCATTGATACCAGACAAACATTATTTAATACCATGCTCGTCTGCGTATCGATCAACGCGTGTGCTATCTAACTATTGTGGTTTTAACCCATACCAAAAGTTCAAAGTAACAAAACAATATAATTGGAATATTACTTTGAAATCCAGGCCAAGCAAGACGACATTCAAGAAACCTTACTGGATAAGGATAAGGTTAATTTGAAAGGAAACCTGACCTGGAATAGAAACTTCAAAGAAAAATCTAGCTCGCGGTTACCATTACGGGGAGCGTTGGCAGTTTGCAAGAACTTTTACCTCATTGTTATGAATTCGAAGAGTTTTTACGAGTGGCGACGTTCGCTCTCTGGGATTGGTTTATAAGCACCTCATTACTGCCACGTTATATGACAACTTTATTATAGCAGGAGGCTGTGGCTCTGACGCAGCCGTAAAAAACGCTTTCCGCGAATGACACCAACAACCTTGTTGTTTTCGCGAACACGCGAACCGATCCCATTTCTTAGAATTTAAATTTGTTTGGTAAATACTAGATGATGTTTGCACGGCTCACTCAACCCTTTGATTACGCATATTGTTAAATGATGTATAAACGTAACATTATAAGAAATGCGCTCGTTAATACGATGCTTCGTGCTACCTCTAACGAAGTACGGCTGTTATAAACAACAAGCTACATGAATTCTAAGAATCACGAATGATGTAACGAGGAAAAGATGTCATAACCGCAGTAAAGTAGAAGTTTAATTTGGTTTGAATGTATTTAGAAATACTCAGTGATCATTGAGAACTAATTTCATGAAGCCAGAGATTGAATAAATAGGAACATTTGCAGCGGCTATAACCAAGCAATCTATTGAATAAACTTAAAACGTCGGTCACACGTAGCTTCTTTTGAAGCAGCAGCCAGCTTATCACATGCAGCGAGTAGGTTTTGTCACACGCATCTTTTTTACCAGAAGAAATGTGAAAAAATCTTCTAAACCTCAGCCGCATATTAAAACGCGGAAAGGCACGCTCTGGGTCTTCTAATCTACGCTATACTTACACGCAGAAAAGTATGAATCAACAAGCAAATAAGCCATTTAGTGTAACTTATATAATACAAACTATTCATAATAGTTAGAAGATAATTTTATAAATAAACATTAACCCGGTTAGTTAATGTCCTGTCATACCTATTTGCTGCTGTTTATAAAGTACCTACTAGCTTCCTAAGTGGTACCTACATAAAAATAGCCTATATGCTATTCTGGGTAAAGAACTTAAGCTTTATCTATACCAAGTTTCAACGAAATCGGTTGAGCCGCTACGGCGTGATTGAACAACAAACATCCAAACATGCACTTCTTTCGCATTTATAATATTAGTAGGATAGTAGGATAGGATAGTACCAAGGTAGGTCGCCTCCGAAGCTAGAGTTCGTTCCGGTCAAGAGACATGGCTACGTGAGCACATTGTCGCTGTTTGTAAAACTCGCTCAAATTACTCTAACAATGAAAAGGGAAAACCACCAGAAAAGGTGATACTTCCCTCGTACAGCTTTACTGAGATATCAGTACATCTCATTCAGTTTGAAATGAAATTTAATATGCTGCTCCTCCTGTTTTACGTACAAAAACACTGCTATATTTTTATTTTTACCTACGTAGATAGATGATACATTAGACATAAAACTTTGTTTAACAAATTGTAACGTAACTGCGAGTCAATAACAAATTAACATTGGAACGTACAAAAATATCCCGTAAATCGAGGATATCTTAATAAAGAGAACTGACCGGATGTTCGGTCGGAGCAACGACAGGCCGGTTGTAATTTTTAGGATTGCATGCGAACTCCTAAAGAGGCGTGAGATACTGGGCAGGAAATAAAAGCTTTAAATTACTATCTAATAGGAAATTAATATGAGCCGTGGTTGCTTAGTGGGAGATACGTTCGATCCGAAGTTCGTAGGTTCAAGTAAGATGCTGTTAAATTAATAAACGTACAATGAATGCTACACTTTCACGCACTTCATCACCTAAACTAACACAACAACAACCTCCTAATATTTTAAGTAACCTGAGGATAACGTAGTGGGTTGTACATTTACTCATATTTTTTTTGTTAGTAGAAACTTATTAGTAAGATTTCAATGTGTCAACTGTTTGTTGTTCCGAATAAAGTAAAATAAAATAAAATAAGATTAGATATTAGCTGGATCGCGCTATCGATGCGATTGGCAAATATATTTTAACTTTACAGATTTCTATAAGAAGTAAAAGTTGTTAAATTTTCACACAATGATACGAAATTTACAAGCGAGCAAAATGCTAGGTAAAATTGTAGGTATGTATTTTTAATCGTGGTAATCCACAGTCCTACTAATATTATAAATGCGAAAGTTTGTAGGATGCTCGGCTGTTTGGGTTTCAATCACGCCGCGGCTCAGCAGATTTCGATGAAACATGAAATAGGTAGAGTTCTTAACAAGAGTAGCGTATAGGCAATTTTTTATCTAGGTACTACGCGAGCGAATCCGCGGGCGGGAGCTAGTAATTCATACTTTTATAATTATGTATGGACAACCGCGAGATCTCAGTTTGTGGCGAACAAGTAGTTTATAAAATCATCTTTAAGTTAGTGCCAAGTTACCAGCTTGGCAAAGGAAAAGAGACTGAATCATCGATTCATCACCCATCCTTATCTACAGTATACACTTGTAAAATTCCATTGTAGTGATTGCTTGTGCAGCTGGAGGTAAAAATATAAGTGAGTTGAGTACCTACTTTGTGGGTAGGCACGGTACCCATGCTCTCGCGTCCGGCCTGTCTATCAATCACACTCCAAGCACTGGTTTATTACGTTGACTTCCTCTTACAATCAATCGTGTTTGAATCAGAAAACTAGTGGAAAATGTCGCGACTCCGTTATGTTCATACAAACATCAAATCCCGCTGCACCCCCTTAGGGGTTTAGTTTCGGAAATACCTTAGTGCTCCACTACACGACAACAGGAAGCTACCCTTAGAACGATTCTGGTTTGGACTGTGCGTTACCAGTCAGTCAGTCAGTCAGTAACAGAGTTTTATATACACGGTGATTCATAATACGTACTATCCCGAAAAGGGCTTATTCTCCACCTGGCAATTCGTTTTGTTCTACGACTTTTTGAAAATCATAATCAGAAAGAAAGGCAAAAAGGTGCTGTTTTGGGGTCAAATCAGATCAAACTCAACTATGTATACAGCAGATTTTATTAAATGTTTTTTTCTCTTAAGTTCTTTCTTCTTGTTGATAGAATAACCCCCTTTCGGTATGGTATACGTGTTATGCATCACCTCGTAGATATCAAACCCTCTGTTTATTTAATAATTAGTTAAAAAGAAAGAACACAGCTAATTTGAAAAAAAAACAAACAGCAAAGCCCCTTTCGAGACAGCAAACATATTTAGAATCACCCTGTATATTCAATATCAATATTACTTTTATACATACATAGCATTTATATCCCACCTGTTGTTAAGTGATAACTATAGCCTATGGACATGCAATTCCATGGGCATTGTGACCCCTGAGAGCTTAAGCATAGCTTCACCTAGTTTCTAAGACGTTTCAAAGTGATCCTAGTGATTTTATTGAAATAAATGCCCTTTGACTTTGAGACATATTATGTTGGTAATCTCATGTGCCTGTAATTTCACTGGCTATCTCAAAAATCTCCTTTCAAAGATGGCATATCTTTCCTAAAAGTATGTCTGGCACAAAGGAAACGAGTTGCCTCCTTGATGCACCAAGTGCGAGTTAGCACCTCGTCACAATACTGGACAGGGTTGACTGTACCATTGTGCGGAAATGGAATGCCGTACATATGGCATCCAGATCCTCTGTTTAATGTGCGTTAGGTTAGGTGCCTACCTAATACCTAATACCTAATAATAATTTTAAAGAGCCTTCTTTAAAATTATATTTCTGTATGGACCTGTCTGAAATAAATGAATTTATTATTATTATTATTATTATTAAAGGAAACTGAACACCTGCTTATAAAATAGTGTTTATGCTATGCTTTATTGGTATTTCATAAAAGCATCAATGGGCTTATTATAACCTGTCATAAAAGGTGAAGGTATGCCATCCTGGTCTCAACATCTTTCGACCTACCTAAAAGAAGATCTCTGGCCAAAGGGTGTTGTGTTCCGTTGCTTCCGCCGGTGGATACCTACTGCCTCGGACAATTTGCATCCCACATCACAGTTTCTACGTGGCAACTAATTGTGTTATTTATATATTATGTTAGTCTATAAGGTATATATTGTGTACATGGGCCGTAGTATAAGAAAAATTCCATCTGTTTTTTTATTTGAAATAAAGATAATGTAAGATTACCTACTTGATTTTGTACATGTGTTTTACTTGCAGATATACAAAGCTCTATGCGAATCAAATTCGTGATAACAATAAATAAATTAGCAGATAAAAAAACTTAGAGCGGAAATGGGAAGGACACAACACACTGCACTGCACTGTACTGGCTGGTCTGAGATTCAATTAAATTTTAGAAGGTTAACTGATGAACGGCCAAGCTTCTTAAATTCCCTAGGCTCTTTTCTCAAAATTAGATCAAAGCGAACAAAGAAGAAATACGATACCGTACCGAGAAGGAATCAAAACAAACACTGATGTGATGACATGTTAAACGACGCATGTACGGCTTCTGTTCTGGCCGAAATAAACATGTATTTTACACTAGTTTTGCAAGAAAATAATTTTCTATGAAACAGGACATTGCGTGAATCAATTAATTTTTATATTATTGCATTTTGTAAGCTTATAACGAATTTATTACTCACCAATTCCTGATCGGGTGACAGTGCCACCGCCATTTTACTTTCTGTAATAAATAAATATTAGAGGTGGTTCGTATTTACGCAACCAGGTTTTTAAACCAGGTTCTCGCATAAAACTATACGCACCTAGTACGACTTCACGATACTTAGACATATTAGAAAGTACGACCCATCTCTATTATTAAAAACAAAACAGTGTTGCCACTGAACTCCAGTCTCCAACTGCAGTTGCCACAAGTGTCATACATAAACTCTGGTTGTTACAAACGCTTCTACACCGTAGACCGAGTTCTACACTAACTTTTTTGCTGACAAAATTACGGCACTCACAAACCATGGTATAAGATACGAATACGATGATAGTAGCAGTATGTAGAGAGATGGGTCGTACGTACTTGCTATTTCGCGTACCAGTTACATAACGTATCGTATTTTACAAGAACTAAATACTTGAAAGTATTACTTCGACCACGCGAGTCCACTGGGCAAGTCCACTGCACAAGTCAACTGCGCAATTCCACAGCGCAAGTCCGCCGCGTACCCAAGGACGCGCCGCGCCCCGCGAGTCTGACGGTCGGGTTGCAACTGCGCGGCGCGTCGCGTCCTAGGGTGCGCGCTGCGCGCCGGTGGACTTGCGCACCGCACCCGAGTATTTATAATACGTCTGAGTATCGTGAGCCGTACCAGGCTAGGTGCGTATAGTTTGATACGAGAACCTGGTTTAAAAACCTGGTTGCGTAGTATGTAACTTAGTAGTATGTAGCCTGGGGCCCAATTCTACTAATTCAATGGCTTCAAAATGACAATGGTTCAATGGCAAAATGGCCACTATTGACACTTTTGGTATTCTGCTATCACAGTCGTTTATCAATGGCAGTCATTGTGACACCAATTGACCAATGAATTCTAAGAAACGAAGGTATGATAATGGTGCAATCATTATCATTTGCAAGTCATTGAATTAGTAGAATTGGGGGCCAAAGTACCATTATCATTCAGTTTCGATTGTAGCCTTCGTTTCTTTGATTTCATTGGTCAATTGGTGTCACAATGACTGCCATTGATAAACGACTGTGATAGCAGAATACCAAAAGTGTCAAAAGTGGCCGTTTTACCATTAAACCATTGCCATTTTGAAGCCATTGAATTAGTAGAATTGGGCCCCTGTTCTCTGTCAATGTATCGAAGCGATTTGACACTCTAATTACTTGACACTGGCAAGATTGACTGTAAAAACAGCAGACGCCATAAAATGAAGAAAAACAAAGAAATGACTTCGTTTTGTTGTGAGAGAGAACCGAGAGGTTATTTTTTACACTTGAGAATTTGAGATTTTTTGGAAATTGGAAAAGTTATCCATTATGTCTACTAGATGGTATGTTTCCTTTTCATTTTGCTCTAGCCTGAATTCATATCGCAGTTCTAATACTTACCATTTGTAACAATATTTTCCAGGTATCCTATTTACCAAAGAGGAAACCCGCAGCTTAGAGTGTTTTTACCCAATTTTTGGATGAAACTTGTCCGCCCCACCCGCAGTCAGCTTCCCAACACCGTAAATTTTCAATGTTCTATGGAAATGACTAAACATGATATCAGAAATTATTTAGAAAAAATATACAATGTTCCTGTAGTTGATGTCCGGACCAAGATAGGACTGGGGAAGTTTAAAAAGGACATTGGAAAAGGTTACATTATCAAAGAAGATGACATCAAATTCGCATTTGTTACTCTGGTAAGTTATAAAGCTTTATCTAACATAGGAACATAGTAATCTTGAATCAGTAACAAGGTATTTATCATCCGATTTGTGTATGTATTTTATTTGTTTTGTTGTTGTGATAAAATCTGAAATGAGGAAATCGAAAGAACCAAGGTCACCAACATAGCTCTCAGAATTAGCAAGTTGAAGTGGCAATGGGCAGGCCATATAGTTTGCTTAGCTCACAACTGTTGGGGAATAGCAACTACAACACAACACAGTTTTGGGAGTCCCCCCACCCAATAGACCATGGACATTGTAAAGGTTGCAGGAAGTTGGTGGATGGAGAAGGCTCAAGATCATTCATCATGATAATCTTTGGAAGAGGCTTATGTCCAGCAGTAGACTTCCTCAGGCTGATGATGATAATAATGATGATTTTATTGTTTCAGCCTAAAGACCAAAAATTTGAATATCCTGACCTATTTACAGCCAAAAAGGAAGATGAAGAAGAACAACAGAAGTCTTTGGATGATGCCAAAAATACATTCAAGAAATATATAGAGCAAAACAAAAATAGAGCAGATGTTCCTAGCTGGTTCTCCATTTAGGAAAGTAGATATAGTGGTAGGTATTTTATGAAGTTTAAAAGAAGTTAATTTTATTTAGTGTGTTTTAAATCAAAACATGGATGTGGAATATAATGTTTTTTATTGTTATTGACCATAATGCTCTAAGCCAGAAAAGAAAAATGTAATGCCTTAAAATGAATTATGCCCTAAAGTCTAAGGCATGCATTTTTTAAGGCCATACCTTGAGCCACAGATAACATAATATAACATGTAATAGAATAATGATGCTGTAGGATTAATTAATACAATAATATAGCTGATCAGCTTTTATTACTAAATTATTGAAACATCACAAGGTTTTACCAAAACAGTATAATTAACTAACTGGTTAAAACAATTATGGTTTTCAATCATGAAAACTGAATTGTTTTTGTTACATCAACTGTTTTAGTTACAGCAACAAATGAAGTCTTATCTTAGAACAAAATATAACAAAAACATATCACTCTATGCCTTTACTTTGTAATGTCTACTCTATCATCATTTTTCATTTAAAGTCATTTTAAATGGTTAAATGATTATACAAAATATAAAGGCTTAGTACTGACTGTTCATATAACTTACCTGAAATTAGCTGTTTGATTGCACAAATGTGTTATTAGCTCCTAAAAAACATATTTTGCAGCGGTACAGCTAACTTTAGGTCCATCAAGTTATATCAGTACAGCAAAAAAATTTAAAAACTATTAAAAATTATGAAATATAATACTTAGGTAGTAGGTCCTGTATTCATTCAGTCTATAATAATTGTGTCAAACATCCTAGTCTAACATTAACAACTTATTTAACAATCACATACCTAATCAACAACCAATCTATTAGTACATTTATGCACTGGAACTGTATTCATCCATAAATGCAGGTGAGTGGCATCGTGGGCACTCTGAAATATCCAGAAGGAAGGTTACCTGCAACATAAAAAAATAATTATTATTTTCTATTTTTGGTGGTCTGAACTTCATCGTATTATTCTGGAAGGTACCTCCTACCTACCTACTTATCCCAAGGTAAGATATATGCCAAGAATGCATGTGTCTGAAAAGCATGGCTTCCATTGCAAGCAGGCAGGACTCAGTAAACTAAAAAGTTGCATACTGCAGAACATCATAGAAACATCTTTTTTTTTACAGACTCCATAAAGAGTTGTTTCAGCCAAACGACATCCACTGCTGAACATGGCCTCCCCCACAGACAGAGCAAATTCCTTATCATGTGGGGGGATTTGCCCATGCTCACCACCCTGGGCATGCGGGTTGGCGAGCACAGTTAGAGCTTGGGGGGATTTCCCCATGCTCACCACCCTGGGCATGCGGGTTGGCGAGCATAGTTAAGAGCTATTGTTGTTAAAAATGAGGGAAGTTGCTGCTCATCCCCTAGCTTCTTTCCCTTATTCGCCTCTTACGACATCCGCGGATAGGTGGATATGGAGGGGCCTATTCTTCAGCCGAGGCTACCACGGCCAAGGAGGTAGGTATACATAAAGGTATTTCGGTAAGCAGGTATATTGTGTTAGAACCGTATTTTTTTCTTACCCGTGGATGTATTTCACATGGCAAACGTATGCGCCCGTTGCAATAATAACCGCATGCACGGCAAAATACTATTGCTTTGTCTCTCCGGCAGGAGCACTTCTTGGTGTAAGCCTCAGTAATATCTGGGATACCGCGCCCGATACGATTCGAAATCTTTTGAAGTTTCCCAGCTGCTGCTGCCACTAAGGGGGTACTTTTGGTCTCCATTGCAAGTCACGTAGTATTACTTGACTGCCAATTTGATTTTGCCCCTGGAACTTGTGCTATTGACGAACTGAATAGGTATTTAGTGGTTTAGAATAAATCGAACACAATACGAGTTGCTCGTGGTTGTTCGACAGGAACATGAACACAGACTACTAGGATGCTAACGTACGTTGCAGAGCTAATCCTGCTAGAGTGCTAGGTACGACTAGTACTTTAATTAATTCGTTCGGCAATTGAGAGGTTAAGTGTAAAAAATAAAACTTGAAGGTAGGATAATAAAAAAAAACACTAGGGGCACACACAACTTTACACAAACAAACAAGTACTTAGATTACATAGGTACCAAAGAGAATTTATCCACTACTACATCTATGGACAAGGAGAAGAGAATGCTATAAATATTCTGTGGAAATAAATTATATGGAAATAAATATGTACTACATACCTAATAAATAAAAAATAAATAATGGAATTAAATAGAATTTTAAAAATACTGGAAGAAAACTATAACCATAGAAAGCCAAATATGAGCCGCTACGGCACGGCATGGGCATGACCATACATCAACGAGCCACTACGAGGCATGCGCGCTTAGCAGGAAAGAACCCTTGGCACGCATAGTGCTTGCCCAAATACTGCTGCTCCTCCCGGTCTCTTTTATCTCAAATTATCAACGGTAATGAGACGGGTCTCTACAAGCTGACGGGAAATTGTCTGTTACAAACAAACGAAGGTATTCATGCTCCACAGATCGTGCCCGTTTTGTAGCCATCTATAAATGAGGACTTCTTTGGCTGCAAGCACTTCCTGCACATAATACTGGTACTCTCATGAATCCTGTCACTTTCGTCTTGCAACCTGACCTGTCTTCGATTGGATGGCGGTGCTGTGCACCTCATCAGTGCCGGTCGACGCTCGATCGATCATGCACTAGGAGGGCTGCCCGAAGAATCTCCCGCTACGCTAGGCTTAACGATTTCATCTGCCGCCCGGGTCTTACCAGCATCAATGTTCCAGGCATTCTTGAACCGAATGCGATGCGATGATGGTAAGCGGCCTGACACGGTACGACTTTGGTCTCTTGTGAGATAATTTCATCGGCCATTTCAGTGGGTATATCATGAATAGATGATTGTGTGGCGATTCGAAACAGACATCTCCCTCAGATGCTTAATTTTGTCTCGGCAATTACACAAGGTGTAACCTATCTACCTAAGTAACGTACCTAAGTAGTAACTAGGTACCTAGGTACTTAAATGCATTTTTAGTTCATATCTTCTGCGTGCATCGCACAGGAAGTTGTTTTATTGTTTGTCAAAGGTTTTATCTGCGGGCGTCATGCAACAACTATGATATAAAAGCACTCTGCCAGTTAAATTGAATTTAAAAGTGATAAGTGAAGATGAAACTCCAGTTTCATTTGGCTGCTTTTGTTATTTGTCTCGCCTTCTGGCTAGGCTTTGGGCAAGCTTTGGCGATCCCAACACTACAATCTGAGTTGACGCAAACCAGTCTCGAAAACCGTCAAATTTTACATAGAGTAAGTACTACGTACTACCTATAAAACAGAAACCATTCAAACCATTTTACTGTGTAGGTAGTAATTTTATGATTTAATTAAACCAATAGGTATTTGATTTGTTTCTTGATCGAATCGGCCTCGACCTTAACTGACCCTAACGTCGTCGTCGGTCGTACCGTTAACTAAGGAAAGAAAGGGTGCTTGAACTACACCACCAGCTATCCTTTAGTTCGTTTATTTTATTTTTTTAAGTATATAACTAAAACAAGTTAGTTTTGAATTTTCTGTAATATTTATATGAATATTTTTTTATTTCTATTGTCAGGTTGCAAGACAGGCTCCACCTCCACCTCCACCTCCACCGTCTGAGATGCCCCCCATGCCCAAAATGCCCGAATGGCCCACCATGTCTCGCCGAAGGAGAGAAGCCAAAGGTGGAGGTTCCATGCCAACTAGAAAAGGATAATCATACCTACCTACACGCTAGGTATAGGGACCGACTTAGTGACATGCATTGTTAAAAATGGATAAACGATATTCTATGATTTTAATCATATTCATATTAAAACCTTTATGAAAGCAGCATCATAATAAATGCCATGTTTTTTATACTCTAGTAACAATAATCGACTCATCCTACTCAAAATTATTGGCGCAAGTTTGTAACCACTGTTTGATCATCGTATTTGTCTGATGCCGCGTACAGACAGACCTACCGAGTGAGAGCGAGCGAATGGTCAAGCGAAGGATGTTCCAGGCGGTGTGTGGACTAGGGATTGCAGAATCGGGTAGTTTTTAAGGAACCGGGTATACCGGGAAGCTTCACATAGGGAACCGGGAATTCCCGGGTATTTCGGGAAATATATTTTACGTCTAGGCGAAAGGTTTAAACTGTCATAGCTTAATATTAACCAACCGCACATACTTTTGCATGTCGCAGGTTCTGATTAAAAGGATAGAAAAAAGCTATATCACTGTTGATCTGTTTAATAATTTAAGCATGTAAGGTAAGGATATTGTTGATTTTTATGCAAGAAAAACAAATGAATGAAAAATAAATAAGTATCAATTGAAATGTTTTTATTAAAGACAATTTTTAAAATATAGAAAAATACTTTGAAACGAACATAAATAAATGCAATTTTTATTTTATGAAATTTTACATTGTTTTTCTTGCATAAAAATCAACAATATCCTTACCTTACATGCTTAAATTATTAAACAGATCAACAGTGATATAGCTTTATTCTATCCTTTTGATCAGAACCTGCGACATGCAAAAGTATGTGCGGTTGGTTAATATTAAGCTATGACAGTTTAAACCTTTCGCCTAGACGTAAAATATATTTCCCGAAATTTCCCGAAAGAACCGGGAAACGATTTATGATTTCCCGGTTCCTAAATTGGCAAAAAAAAACGGGAATTCCCGGGTATTTCGGGACCGGGAATTCCCGGGACCAAACCCTAGTGTGGACCACAGAACACTATTAGTTAGAATTTCAGTTGAGCAGTTATATTAATGGGTTCAATAATTAATAAAAGTTAATGACTGGCCTCATAGCTCAGTTGGTAGTAACTCTGCTTTCTGCGCTAGAGGTCGCGGGTTCGATTCCCGCACTGGACAAACGTGACTAACACAGATGTTTATTCTGTGTCTGGGTGTTAAATGTATATCTATTAAGTATATCAGTCTCTGGTTCCCATAGTACAGGCTATGCCTAGTTTGGGATCAGTTGACCGTGTGCGATATGTCCGGTTAAAAAAAAAAAAAAGTTAATATATTAGGTGGCTAAAAAACAACAGGCCTAGTGGAAGTACCCCGACTTTAGAATATTGTGTAATTATGGTGGTCTTTACATAATATTGAATGCGTAAAGCGCACAAGTGAATTATAAATAATGATTGCATGTACCTTAACTTTTCGGAAATAAAGATATGGAGAAAATAAGGATATGGAGATAATTCTTACAGCTAGGATAATCTCTTAGTTACAATAAACTAAATACAAGATAAACTGTGTAGGTACTTATAGACTAAAGAAGTGTTGTTATTTGAGATCAAAGTTATTCTAACCTAGGTAAAGCTAAGTACAATTTTTACATAAACTTACTATAATAGAGTCATAACTATAATGGAAGTAGTTACTTAGATGCTATGAGTCAAGTTCGAGCTGGAAATGTTCCAGCACCTAAAGTTTAAATATACTGAAACTATCATTGAAGATATCTATGCTGGAAGTTTGTTGGTTGATGAAGTTATATTGGTTACAAAGTTGTACCAGGGGCATGCAAACCTGTATTAGTATTACAGTAGGGCACGTTAAGGATTTTGGAGATGGTATGTCTTGGGTTTCTGCCGTTTCTGGTAGGAACATTTAAGCCTATACACTGGAGAATGTTGTTACAATCAAGCTTACCGTTAATGACTTTGTGGAGAATGAATTTTACGACGACAATATAACGAATGAATTTTAAAAAATATAAGCCTTGTGGGATATGGGGATCTATGAGAAATACTATGGGAAAGGAATGCTGTATTGTTTCGATTCTCTGTGAGTGGACACTGTATAGCGGATTCCAAGTAGTGCAAGCATACTCCAAGACACTCCTCACAAGCGCGTTATATAATATTATTTTTGTGGGAGGTCTCCTGAAGTTTTTGGTATTTTGCTTCAGAAACCCTAACATTCGCGCTGGTTTTTTACTATTGTGTCATAATGTGCAAAAACTTGAGTTGACTGTCAAGTAAGACTCCTAGGTCTCTGATTTCAGTAACTGAGGCAATATCAGTACCTATTATTTATGTTATATTTTGATTTAATCGGTTTCCTTTTCCTAGAAAATCTTATATGAAAACATTTAGATGGCTTTAATAACATTCCATTATTAATGCACCAATTAGTTACTGAATTAATGTCATCTTGTAGTAATTGAACCTCAGAATCAGAGTGAATTGTTCGGTGTATTTTAAGGTTAATAGGGAAAACTTACTAAGACATAGTATGATGTGTGATATCGTTAATAAAAATTAAGAAGAGAATAGGTCCAAGATGAGATCCCTGCGGCACACCTGATTTTGCAAAGTAGACCGCAGACAGACCTTTTACAGTAACGGTCTGAGGTCGATTGCTCAAGTAAGAACTAAACCAACCAAGTAGAGCTCCAAAAAATCCCAGTTCACTCTTAATTTATATAAAAGGATTGAGTGATTGACTTTGGCAAACGCACTACTAAAGTCAGTATATATTTCATCTGTTTCTTGACCCCTATCAATATTCATTGAGAGCTCAGAGACATATGAGACTAAGTTTGTGTCTACTGAACGACCATTTCTAAATCCATGTTGAGCTTCTGATATATTAAGTAGAGAAAGCACTTTGGCACATCGTTTGACAAAAAATGGAGGTATGCCATCTGGTCTAGCTCCTTTGGATGTATCCAATGAAGAAAGCTGTTTGCGGACTTCCTTCTCACTAAAGCTCAAATGACCTAAACACTTAGATGGTGGTGGAGCAGCATACAAAGAAGAAGTATTACTGTGTCAGAGGAGTACACTGAGGAGAAGTGATCAGCAAACAAGTTAGCTATATCTGGCCCGTTATCAGCAGTGGAATTACCAGAGTCACAGATAACATAATACTATACTAGTACCAGAGTGCATAACCGAAGGGATATCAGAGTGATTGTTGTGCTTACTTTTAATGAAGGACCAGTTAGTTTAGGGTGCTTTACAATATTTTCTTCAGCTCTAGCCAATTTGTAGCATTTGTCATAGTAGGTGTCACAACGATGCCTTAGTATCTTATACTCAATTTGGTCTCTTGGATTTTTGTATTTCTTGAATTTGACTCTAATTTTATCTTTTTCAGTATAGGTAAAGTTTAATTAATTTTTGATTGAACCAGGGAGGATATTTGGATTGCTTAGGCTTGCGTTTAGGTACATATTTATCAATTTTACATATTTATCATATTGCCAGAGCTCTTTAGGGGGGGGACGGGTTCGGCAGGCAACACATTAGCAATGCTCCAGCCAGGTGTTACTAATGTCAATAGGCGACGGTAACCACTTACCATCAGGAGGGCCGTAAGCCTGTTAGCCTCCGTATAACATAAAAAAAAATAGTATTACTTATATAAAGTTAAGTAAAATGCCGTGACCATTTTGTTGATATTACAAGTTGAACTACTTATCCAGTCATTACTACACTTAGTTCACATAAGATAGGTCAGTTGTCGCCACTGTGTGTGACAACATAGCCATTTAAAGAAAAAAAGGCATATGGTAAATTGATGCCATAGCCCGACCTAAAGGAAAAAACAGTTAAAAAAAAACAGCTTTGGAATGGATGGATTTGACGATTTTGAAGCACAGAAACCTCAGACAGTGTCCACAACTTAGGATATTTTCCCCTAAATTTAAGGTATTGGTAAAGTAGTAAAGTTAATTTGGTGTCTAGAGTATGGAATTTTTTAGGGAATTTTTGGGGGAAAGAAATTGTCAGTGTGAGGATAAAATTCCACTAGAATTCAGTAATTTAAGTCTATGGTAAAAAGTATGATTTTGCTAAAAAGTTTGAATATTTTGTGCTTTAGACTTGTCTTTTTAGGTGAAAACTGTGCAAATACGGTTTTTAGGGTATTTTCGACTGAGTCTGGGGGAAAACCAAATTTCAGAGTTGGCAGCACTGACCTCAGAGTACTTTTTTTACTGACAGACAGCTCAGCTGACTGACCTGACAGAAAGAAAGAAACTAACTAACCTCGGAAAAGTCGAAAACTTCGGAAAGGCTACTGAGCGGAAACTCGATCGATATCGCTCTAATTCTGGAGCATATCAATCAAAAAAAATAATCAAAGAATAACAGCATGTGTTGATACATTTGCAATCTGATGGGCATAGTGCTTTTAATCTCTTGGATCACTCGTCTACTCAATAAAATGCTGCAAAGTCTGAAGAAGGGATCAAATGTTCTGAACAGGTTTGGTGGATCAGCTAAGTTTCCAGAAAAGTTCAAGGGAACTGTAGTAGAAAAATGGGCCGATTATTGGAAGAATTTGTTCATTGACTATCGGCAGATGCTGCAGGATCTGAGAAGTGACATCCAAGAGGAACCTCTGAAAGCACTGAAGTGGACAACAGGCATTGCAGTTACCTATGCCTTAGCGAAAAATAATCCCAACGAATTGGACTTCAAAAATGAACTGAAAGAAATGGAAAATGAAGTTGCTTTGGTAACCGAGGATTGTTTGAATAAAAAATCCGTGGAGCATCTTAGGTTTCTAGAGACATGTTATAATGAAGGGGCTATTCATTACAGAAGTTTAGGAATACTGTCCCTCATGTATGTATCAGAGTTGAGTGACTCGTGCGATTTATACAAAGCACAATGTTCGTACATGAAGCCCACATTCTCCAGTTACCCTTCGTATATTGTGGATATAGGTATCATGGGTAAATGGTGGAATTTATACAAGAAGACATCCAACTTTGATGTAAACTACTAGTGGTTTCTAATGAATGTAAATAGTTTAAAGTGTAACAAAAATACCCTATATATTCTAGAATATGTAAATCATCCTCAGTTATTGAATAAAACAAAATTTTGAAGAAAATGTATGTATTTTATTACTTACTGTAGTACTATTATACTATAACAATTTTGTAAAAAAAAACCAAGGCATCACAAATCAGCTCTTATGTGAAAAAAAACAATCACAACTTAACCAACCAGCATAGGCCTACATAGGTGTCACTATTTGAAACAACAGTTGCTGCCTATGATAGCTTAGGGTAAAAACAAAAATCTAGAGCATTAAATGAACGATGGCAGAATGACTAAAGCTCTCAAAGAATATTACTTAGGTATTGGTTCCTTTTTGTTTAATAGCATGCTTATTAGTACTGAAATAAGGCTGCACATAAAACAAAAACCATAAATTGGTAAATAAATCGGCATTCTCAGTAATATTTTTGATTATAAGCATATCCCAATCAACAAAAACATCCTTCTCAGATGGTAAAGTAAAAAGCTATCACACGCTAGCATCAAAAAATTATAAATAGTATAAGCATTTATATACAATGTGATTAAAACAAAATCATTCTTTATTAAAAACATACACTGATTCAATGTGTTGAGAATGTAAAACAAGAATAAAATGACACTAATGTAAAAACACCGCAAAAAGTATTCAAAACCGAAATCCACTGGTTCAGGGAAACAAAAGTCTGATAGTTAAAAGTAGTTAAAGCATGTTTAAAAAGATTACACCAATGTGATCTCCTTTAACAATTCATTATTTTAAGTTATTAATATTAGGTACATCACATTGGTCATAGTTATTTTTGCAACGAGATACAAGAAACATTACTTATCTAATGCCAATACAAAATAATAACTAAATATAAGGTATCAACCAACAGATTAGCAACTGTCGTCCCCGGTAATTTATAGTTAAGTTGAAATGTTGCACAGATCCCATATGAAGCGGGATAAGGAGATGATGATATTGAGACTGTGGCTAAATATTAGTTATAAATGGTGGCTGCATTAAATGTGGCATTAGAACTGGAATCATGGGCGCCGGCAGGCGTTTATTGGGGCATATTTTCAGGGGGGTGCATCAAGTTATATTCAAAATTAACACGATAATACAAAATAAAAACTTTGTTCTTTTTCAACGCCAGGGGATGCATGCGCCCAGCTCCCAGCGCCCACTGTTGAAACAATAAGATCGCGTTTTCGATGGCAAGGATTAGCGGCGTCCGACGGAGGCGCGCGGCGCGGCACCGACCGATGGCATCCCGCATTTAATTCCTACAATTAAAGTAGTGTATTGACGTGAAATGGTTATTCGCGCGCCATGTCTCGTAAATGCCAATGTTCGACTATCACCCCCCGCTGTACCTACCGCTGACGGCCAAAAGATTTCAAGCATCGCCGATGTCATTGGCCTATTTGCCAATTGCTTTCGCGTTGTAAGCGTAAGTAATGTTACCGTAAATTATTCGTGCTTAAGCGACAAGGGTCTAGACAAGATCCATTTTCTGTAAGCGTTCACGCCAGCGGAAAGATCGAATTGTATGGAAATGTCACTAGCTTTTAAGTCGGCAAGTGACTGCTGCAAAGTTGGAGTAAATTCCGCTCTCGGTATGACGTTAGCGGGAAAGGAATACGAAGCGTGAGGATCTTGTCTAGACCCCAGCTCAATACAAAATGTATGCATGATGTCTAACCGCCGCCCCACTGTCGCCACTACTTCTATCCAGCCTATAGCTGTAGACGAAGAAGCGGTCAGAAAAATAAAAACAAGTATTTTATAATAATTGTGCTATTCAACACTATAGTATCAATTTAAGAAACAAATAGAAAAACATACCTCGTATTTATAGATAACAAAGTGTGAAATATTAACCTTAATATTGTAAAACTGTATAAATTCTATTACCTACAATGTTATGAGATAAGCATAATAAATTCAATTTATAACTAGTTTCATTATATCCAAGTACACAAGACAGAGAACCTTCTCTGAGAATTAGCTGTGCTATTAGTATAACTTTTGTACCGACTTTTGTTCAACATTCATGGGCCTTACTTATAAAAATCTGCCAAAACATAAACAGTGCTAAAAGTATTGCCATCTCTTACTATTGCATAACGGCAAACAGTGACAGGGATCATTTAAAGCATTGCTTAAGTTTAAGTAGCGTTTATAAGTAAGGGGGTCAATCTATCATAGAACTTGGCAAAAATCCCTATATTTATTTAGTATGTTATCCCTACTGCTGAGACAAATTTAAATCACTAAAAAGGTCACTTATTCTTTCCCGTTACAAATCACAATGGAGCTGTGAGAAACAATTTGATAACCGGAAATACACCAGTAAATGTAGTAAATGAACACTATATGAACACCCAATGAATTACATTTTAGTAATGGTACTTAAAAAATAGTTATCACTGCATTAGCATTAGGAAGAACTAAGTTTCGAGAGGCATGTTTTATTGGTACTGGTGACCAAAAAGTTTTGCTGTTCTCCGATACATTAGGAGCGTGTTTAGTTGACGGCGAAAACACCCGAAAAGCATACAATGACATGTATTGTGATTCATTATAATGTATAACACCCCGAAAGGGCATTATTATACACGCAAAAAGGGCCTACCAGCAGCTCAGTTGCGTAAAACCGTCCACTCACCAAGTACCAAGGGGCTTATTCTAATCATCAAAAAAAATGTTAGCGATTAACAAAAAATATTCAATTTTTTTTCAGATTTGATCCCTAACTTTTTCAAATCACATAGCTGTAATTGCACGTTTATCATCTTTATTCAAAATTATTAAACAAAGAAAGTCGACATAAAGAACCTAAAACAGCTGAATAATTGAGTTATCAATTAACCACAAAACAGTATATTTTTGCATAGAGTTATTCGAGCCGACTTTTTTCCAATATAATAAGCTTCTTTCGGGATAGCATAGATTATGAATCACCTTGTTTACAGACGAAGACTTACAGCTTGGCAAACATAAAGATAAACATTTGTACGCGGCGATTTTAGTTCCTAAAAAATATATTGCTCATACAAACAGCTAACTTCACGTGTGCCGAACTTGTGTTGCGTTTGTTTCATAAAAAATACAGCGGCGACAATTAATAGAATATTTAAAATCAACTAATTTCAGAACACAACTTCTGTCGACAAACATAACTAGGTAACATACATACTAACATTATGAATTAATTTGTTATCACATAATCAGACTTGCATAAATAAGTGGCTCAATATACACATGATAACTCTCTTCTATGTGAATTAAGTAGACGATCAAAAAACACGAAAAATAAATTTACAAATAACAGCATTCAGTTATTTACCATGGAAAACTATTTTTTTTAAATCATATAAAGCAAAGTTTATTTATTTAATTAGCCAGCGACAACCCAGAAAAAATATTTAAATTCTCCAGTGTAAACAAAATAATACTTTAATCACATTTAAAAATAATCTAAAATCATGCAAAATAGTAGGGAACGAAAGAGAATTTAAAAAACGTAACCTTATTCAATAAAACACAGGAGCACAGATACAACAAAATCAAATACTTCTAAAACAAATTATGCTGTTAAGTATCTGTTCATAAAATTAAGGTGGCTATTGCAAATTAACACATTCTTCGTGAAATTACCAAAACTGTAGAAAATGCATGACCTGTTTTGCAATGTGTATATAATAGTTGATGTAAAGGCTTCCGAAGAATAGTTTGCATTGGTGGTCCGCGATGAAGTAGGATAGTGGCAAAGACTAACTAAATTAAAATTATATCGGGCCCATGGAGACCGTACGCGATGCCGTCGTAGTTTTCGAAATCTTCATCATCCAAAAACAGGTCGTCTTCTGGAAATGTTTTAATTTTTTATTAATAATAAAATCATTTATACTGGCCTCATAGCTCAGTTGGTAGTTACTCTGCCTTCTGCGCTAGAGGTCGCGGGTTCGATTCCCGCACTGGACAAACATTTGTGACTAACACAGATGTTTGTTCTGTGTCTGGGTGTTAAATATATATCTATTATGTATATCAGTCTCTGGTACCCATATATGCCTAGTTTGGGATCAGTTGACCGTGTGTGATATGTCCGGAATATTTATTTATTTATTTATTTATTTATTGCCTTTTAATTGGGTACAAATATTAAAAAAGAGCAGGATACAATAAAATATAATAATAAAAAGGCAAAGGGAGTAAATTCAGCATTTGCTGCATTGCATGCAGCGCTGGTTTTCAATTTACCCCCCTCGGACTTTTATTTTCTAGCTTCCACCTAAGGATTAGCTCGCGTGGTACCTACGATGATAAGAAGTAGCCTATGTACTATTCCAGACTATAATCTGTGTCACATTTGATCCAGATCCGTTCAGCCGTCCTGGCATGATTGAGTAACAAACATCCATCCAAACTTTCGCAATTTTTATATTTGTAGGATAATCTCATAAATTTGCGTGTCATCATCATCACCATTTTGCACGAAAGGAGTGCCCAATGTGCCCATACTAGCCAAGCTGGGCATGCGTGTTGGCGAGCGCAGATAATGTTGATGATAGGGAACGCTGCTCCCCATCCCCTAGCTTTGTTTCTAAAAGTCCCCTCTTAAGACATGGAGGACGGATGAGTAAAAATGGGTAGAAATGGAGAAGCCTATTCTTCAGCCGGGGCTACCACAGCTAGCATTAGTATATAACAGTACATAATATATGACAGGCCTCATAGCTCAGTTGGTAGTAACTCTGCCTTCTGCGCTAGACGTCGTGGGTTCGATTCCCGCACTGGACGAACATTTGTGTGTTTAATACATGGATGAATTTGAATTTGTAGTATTTTTATTTATAGCCCTTAAATTTGTGACATTTTAATTTTATTGACATTAATGACCTGATTTATTTAATTTCCTTCTAATTAATGTTTTTATTTTATTACCATGTTTTATTTGACGTTCATAAGTGTACAATACATTATATTATTATTAAATAGTGTTTAGAAATGTACCCAAATGAATAAATAAATGAAATCTGAAATCTGATGTTTGTTCTGTGTCTGGGTGTTAAATATATGTCTATCTATTATGTATATCAGTCTCTGGTACCCATAGCACAGGCTATGCCTAGTTTGGGATCAGCTGACCGTGTGATAGGTCCGGAATATTTATTAAAAAAAAAAAAATACGGTGATGATGTTTGTTTACCTGCTGCAAAGAAGTCGTTATACATGCCCGCCGCATCATGGTCGTATAAATCGTCGTACGAGTCCTCGGAACTATCTTCACCGTACGTCGGATCGTTGAAGTCTGCCCGCAGGTGCGTGTCGCTCAGATCACGCTCCAAGTTCACCGTCAGTAGGCTATGGGTTGGTATTTCCTGGAATATTAAATGTTTGCTTAAGGCCAGGATTCAAATCTACAATCAAGCTCGCTCCGATCATACACTACGTCAACATTGCGCCTCGGCCCCGATAGGAGTCTCAAATCTTATGTCTACAACGTCATCTTGTCTACAGCGTCACCGTCATCTTGTATACTGTATCACGTTTTTAACAGCATCAACTTGTGTACCGTATCACGTTGTCTACAGCGTTAATTTGTCTACAACCACATCTTATCTAAAGCGTCATTGGAGCGTCACCTTGTAAACAACGTCACACAGCGTCACCGTCATCTTGTATACTGTATCACGTTTTTAACAGCATCAACTTGTGTACCATATCACGTTGTCGCCTGCGTCAATTTGTCTACAACCACATCGTATCTACAGGGTCATTGGAGCGTCACCTTGTTAACAACGTCACCTTGACTCGTCAAAGTCAAATGGCTTTTATTTCAATAAAATCACTAGGATCACTTTGAAACGTTTGAAATATGTGAAGCTATACCTGTTCCTCACGACCAAGCCTAGAAGAATCAGGCAACAAGAAAAAGTCAGGCTTGGTGCCTAACTACAACGTCACCTTACCTTCAAAGACAGCTTGTCTACAACGTCACCTTGACTACAACGTCACCTTGCCTTCAAAGATAGCTTGTCTACAGCGTCACCTTGCCTACAAAGTTACCTTGTGCACGGCGGCCGCGGTGCCGGCGAGGTGCAGCGTGACGCGGCGCGGGTGCAGCGCCAGCGCGCGCACGGCCGCGCACGCCGCCTCCTCCGACACGCCGTCGCAGCCGCTCAGGTCCACCTCCTGACAACAAACGACAAAATCAATCATTCATAAAACTTCTATAACAATGAATCACTATGTACCTACTTATAATTTGAACCTACCTAACCTACTCCTTAATACTAAATTTACGTAGCACCAACTTAAGAAGTAGACTACTGAAGACTACACTCAAACCGTGTTCATACGACGTGCGATATGTCATCTATAACATAGTGAAACTCCGAGCATAGCTCTCTCCATAGGCACAGATCATCATCATTTCAGCCGTACGACGTCCACTGCTGAACATGGCCTCCCCCACAGACATAGCGAATGCCTCATCATGTGGGGGGATTTGCCCATACTCACCACGCTGGGCATGCGGGTTGGCGAGCGCAGTTAGAGCTATGGTTGTTCAAATGAGGGACGCTGCTGCCCATCCCCTAGCTTTTTTCCCTTAGTCGCCTCTTACGACATCCGCGGATAGGTAGATATGGAGGGGCCTATTCTTTAGCCGGGGCCACCACAGCCGGCAGTCACAGATCACTTCACGCAAAATACACCCTTAGGTAAGGCGGAATTGAAGGTGATGGTACCTGCAGCAGGTGGCAGGCGGCGAAGCAGGCGGCGACGGGGCGCGCGGTGAGGGCGCCGACGCCGCGCGCCGTGAGCGCCGCCAGCGCGGGCAGGCGCGCCGCCGCCGCCAGCCCCAAGTCCGTCAGCGCGCCCACGTACGACACGTCCAGCCGCTTCAGGCTCTTGCACTTCTTGCACACCTGCACCACCGCCTCGTCGGTTATGCCTGTCGGAGAAAAATTCAAATTCAAAAAGTATTCATCATCATCATTTAAATAAATAAATATTCCGGACATATTACACAGGGTCAACTGATCCCAAACTAGGCATAGCCTGTACTATGGGTACCAGAGACTGATATAAATAATAGATAAATATTTAACACCCAGACACAGAACAAACATCTGTGTTAGTCACAAATGTTTGTCCAGTGCGGGAATCGAACCCGCGACCTCTAGCACAGAAGGCAGAGTTACTACCAACTGAGCTATGAGGCCAGTCTTAGTCTTATTTCAGCCGTACGACGTCCACTGCTGAACATGGCCTCCCCCACAGACAGAGCAAATTCCTTATCATATTCCTTCAAAAAGTATTCATCATCATCATTTCAGCCGTACGACGTCCACTGCTGAACATGGCCTCCCCCATAGACAGAGCAAATTCCTTATCATATTCCTTCAAAAAGTATTCATCATCATCATTTCAGCCATACAACGTCCACTGCTGAACATGGCCTCCCCCACAGGCAGAGCGAATTCCTTATCATGTGGGAGGTTTTGCGCATACTCACCACGCTGGGCATGCGGGTTGGCCAGCGCAGTTAGAGCTATCGTTTTTAAAATGAGGGACGCTGCTGCCCATCCCCTAGCTTTTTTCCTTAGTCGCCTCTTACGACATCCGCGGATAGAGATATGGAGGGGCCTATTCTTTAGCCGGGGCCACCACGGCCTCAAAAAGTATTCATTACAATAAAAGAAAGAAAAAGTATATCAAATTCAAAATTCAATAAAATCACTAGGATCACTCTTAAACGTCTTAGAAACTAGGTGAAGCTACGCCTCTTCCAAACAAATTCGGCTTGGTGCCTATAATTTTTTTTTAAACAAAATGGAATGCAGAGCTTCATTGTGGTGCCGATCGAAGTAGGTTAGGCTGAAATTGATTATTACTACCATTCTACTAATATTATAAATGCGAAAGTTTGTGAGAATGTTTGAATGTTTCGATGTTTTTTGTTCTATAACGCGAACACAATGTTATGGAATGTACACTATTGCATTAGGTGCTCCTGTAAAAATAGTGTAACTTTTCGTAAATAAATAAATAAATTAACACGCGGGCGGAAGCTAGTTTTAAATAAATATAAATACGAAAGTTTGTGAGGAGGTTTGGATGTTTGTGGTTCAATCACGCCGCAGTGACGCCGTAACGGCTAAACCTATTTAGATGAAACTTGGAATAGATACGAGTTCTTTACCTAGAACAGCGAAGGGAGAAAGTTAGGTATTTATATACATTGTGATTAATAATATGTTTGCTATCCCGAAAGGGGCTTATTACACACACCCCAATTGGCTATACAAGGTGATTCATAACATGTTTACCATCCCGAAAGGGAGTTATTCTATCAATAAAAAGAAATAATATTCGCGAAAAAAAACATCAATATTTTCATTTTATGTTTTTGATATTTTTTTCACAAACTTTCTCAAATTAGCTGTTTTTGGTATTTTTATCAGCTTAAAAACTAATAACTAAACGTAAAAGAAGTTCGGAATCAAGATTGCTACCTAAAACAGCTGATTTATTGAGTTTGACCTGATTTGACCCCAAAACAGCTGATTTTCCCATAGAGTTTTTTCAATGAAAAATGTCGAATTTCCAAAAGTCGTAGAACAAACTTTATTGCTAATTGCTTGTAGAATAAGCCTCTTTCGGGATGGAATACATATTATGAATCACCTTGTATAGTTTGTTCAACGACTTTTGGAAGATCGACATGTTTTACTGAAAAATCTATGCCAAAATTTGCAAATCAGCTTGTTTATGTAGCAATCTTGATGCTGAACTTTTACTACGTTTAGTAATTAGAAAAATGATAAAAAATCACGAACAGCTGATTTGAAAATAGACAGGATACAAAAACCTGAAAAAAGTATTCGAATATTTTGATATTATTTTATTTTCTTGTATTAGAAGGATTATGCTCACCTGGATAGGACTTCCGCGGATTACAGCTCGATATATTCAGCGATTCTAGATTGAGGCACGAATGCGCCACCTGCTTCATCACCGCGTTCGTTACGTAGATGTTTTTACTCAGATTGAGCACTTTCAGTTCGGTGAGGGTCGCCATAGAGTCGCCGAAGTCCGGGTTTTGCGTGTACAGGCAGTCTACGGACATGTAATCTGAGAGAGACAGTTCGATGAGCTTCGGAAGCTTTCTTAGTATCTGAGGGATGATTTTCCACATTGAGATAGGGCACATGTCGAGCCGCAGAGTTGTTATCTGCGGTAGTGTGTCGATGGCGGCGCACAACACCGTGCCCTGGAGGCTGTAGCAGTTGAAGAACGATAACGAGTTCAGTTTTGGTGGGTTAGATCCAGTCAGGAACAGGCCCGTCACGTGAGTATTGTTCGCGACCATAAGGCTCTCTATACTCGAATCGTTCTTTACTATCTGAACCAAACTTGAGTCGGTGAGCTGAAACAACAAAAAAAATAAGTAAATTTCATGCGAGGTACCTCCTTACTGAAGATAGCAGCCAAATAACATTATTAGTTTCAAATAGTGTTGTGTTCCTGTGGTGAGTAAGGTTGCCAGAGCTCGTTTAGGGGAGGGGGTTTAAATAAATAAATATTCCGTACATATCACCAAAGACTATATAATACGGTATCCTTGATATCACACACAGTCAAATGGTCCCAAAACAGGCATAGCCTTTACTATGGGTACCAGAGACTGATATACATAATAGTTAAATATTTAACACCCAGGCACATAACAAACATCTTTGTTAATCACACAAATGTTTGTCCAGTGCGGGAATCGAACCCGCGACCTCTAGCGCAAAAGGCAGAGTTACTACCAACTGAGCTATGAGGCCAGTCGGTTTGGGGCCGGCAACGCGTGCGTGATGGTGTCATATACCGTACACCGCGCCGTCTTTTTGATTTGTTTATCCTGTCAATCCAAAGGTAGTCTGGAAGAGATCGCTTTTAGCGATAAGCCTGATTGTACTTAATATTTGTAATTTCTCCCTATGTTTTTTCTTTGTGTACAATAAAGAGTTTATCCATCTATTTCGAGTAATTGAGTACCTTGTTGCACGACACAAATTTGAGATTTTTCAGCTCCTTGCATCCATATATCAGCGGGTTCCAATTCTTGGTGTGCATACCGACAACCTGAAATGTAAGGTAAGTAATGGTAAAAAATATGACAAGTTTTTTTTTTTACAAACAATATGTGCTCTACCCAAGACTGTAACACATTGTTTTATCGATTCTGCTGAGTATTTGAACTAAACTGACTTTACAATCAATGAATGTCATAGGTGACCACATATAATCGACGAACTTTCAGACATGAAAGTAACCATGTATACCTATCAACAAATTTTATATGGCACCAACATCAACAGCGCCACACAAAAATCAGCTATGCCATCATCATCATCAGACTGTAGAAGTCCAATGCTGGACATAATATGCCTCCCCAAAGTCTTATTCATCCGCAGACTTCCCGCAACTTTCCAAACGTCGGTCCATATGGTGGGGAAGCCTCCCACCAACACTACGTCGCCAGGTTCGTGATCGCCATTCA
The DNA here is from genome assembly GCA_947579855.1 of Anticlea derivata. NCBI lineage: Eukaryota > Metazoa > Arthropoda > Insecta > Lepidoptera > Geometridae > Anticlea > Anticlea derivata. The sequence goes on along the minus strand of OX388271.1, from coordinate 3,867,441 downwards.
AGAGCTTTTATTCCCCAACAGTTGTCGGTTCTGCTTAGCTACAATAGGCCAGTTGTGGCCGCAGTGATACCATAGCCACATAAAGTAGCTACATATATGGCCTGTCCACTGCTACTTGAACTTTTATTTTATTTAATTTCAATTTTAATATTCAATTCTTTTTTATCATCATTTATAATTAACTAATTAAGTGACATTATACCCAGATTTTGCACGCAACGGTAGAAATACATTGTGTCATAATTAAACATACAACACCTATGTACCTTATTTACATGAATTTGATGCAATAAAATTTACTTTACTTTACCTAATACTGAGATCTATGTCATTGACCTTGGCTCTGCCATAGAAAAGTTCATTGCTCGGAAGTCCACCTTAGGAAAGGTTAACATACCTTCAACTCCTCAAGGTTGGGGCAGAACTTGCCGACGATGTGAGCGGTGCGGTCGTTGAGCGAGGACCAGTGGTGGTCGATGTGCAAGCGAGTCAGCGAGTTGCCGAGCTTCTGCAGCAGGCGGCGCAGCACCGCCGTCGTCAGCGTCGTCGCACGCAGCTCCCACCACGACGTCTTAAATGTGCGGATACCTGCGGATTTGTATTGAGTTGGCTTGACTCCATACTGACTCCCTCACTCACTCCACATTCCTACTAATAACTTCCTAGAACTATCCTATCCCACTAATAATCTTCCTACTATCCTACTAATACTAATACGGGCGACGCAGTGTTGGAAGGCCCCCCACCCGATGGACCGACGAAATTGTGAAGGTTGCGGGAAGTCGGTGGATGGAGAAGGCTCAAGACCGTTCGTCGTGGAACTCTTTAGGGGAGGCCTATGTCCAGCAGTGGACTTCTACAGGCTGATGATGATGATGATGATGATCCTACTAATATTATAAATGCGAAAGTTTGTGAGGATGTTTGTTGTTCAATCACGCCCAAACGGCTGAAAGGATTTGGATGAAATTTGGCACAGAGATAGATTATAGTCTGGAATAGCATATAGGCTTTTCATCTTTATAAGTACCACACGAGCGAAGCCGCGGGAGCTAGTAATATTATAAATGCGTAAGTTTGGGAGTATATTTAGATTTTTGTTGTTCAATCACACCGTAACGGCTGAACCGATTTCTTTGAAACTTGGAATAGATAAAAAGCATATAGGCTACTTTTTATGTAGGTACCATGCGAGCGAAGCCCCGGGCGGATGCTGGTAACTTATAAAGATGATGAATAGACTAAAAACAGGTTTTTTTTTGTAAAAAACTGAATTTTTTGAATAAAGATAAAAATAAAGTTATTTTTTTTTCATCATTGTCTTTCCAACTCACCTTCAAGATGCTCTTGAACCATAATTTGCCATCGTTTACTGACGCGCTCGGTCCTTATCTTGTCTATAATAGGGACGTACGATAGAATTTGATCCAGGCAATCTCTATTCAAAATATCCAGGATACCGTAGGACTCTTCACTTTCAGCCATTTCTCCACGATCCTGCGAACAAGTAATCCGTAGAAGAACCTAGGTCACCGACATAGCTCTAAGAATAAGCACGTTGAAATGGCAGTGGGAAGGCCATATGACTCGCTGAACCGACAACCGTTGAAGAATAAAGGTTCTCGAATGGACTACGAACCGGACGGCGCAGTGTTGGAAGGCTCCGATGGACCGACGACATTATATGAAAGGCACGAAGCCGTGTTTATTGCCTGATTCTTCTAGGCTTGGCTGCGAGTAGTAGGCGTAGCTTCACATAGTTTCTATGACATTTCAAAGTGATCCTAGTGATTTTATTGAAATAAACACTTAATTATTTGATTTGATATAAAGGTTGCGGGAAGTGGGAGGATGGAGAAGGCTCAAGCCCGTTTGTGGTTGCACTCTTTGGGGGAGGCCTATGTCCAGCAGATGACTTCCTGAGGCCGATGATGATGATGATGATACAAGTAATATAGGCAGCATGCGGTGTAATTCGTAATTGTTATTTACTGTACAATTGCTAATACTTACAACAGTTGTTGCTTCAGAATCTGCTACAGAAGAGGTTTCAGCTTGGTCCACCGAGCTTGGTTCTGTACTCTCTGTGTCTTCAGCACTGGTGCTGGTCGTACCTATAAGTAAACCACTTGAATACTTATTTTCTATTTCATCTGTATATATAAAAGAACAAGGCCTGATTCCACGAACAACGCACAGCCCAAACTGCTGAAGCTATAAAGCTGAAATTTGGACAGTAGCTGCCTTATATGAACTTGTGTCGTGGTGCGCGAAATGCATCGGTATGCAGTTTTGAGTCAGCGGAATTCGCTGATTCGATTGTGTCACCGGTTGCCGTCGTCGCCACGAGCGAGTCCCTGCGCCCCGCCGCCGCCTCTCCCCCCGCGGAGAACCCGACACGTGTCACGTTGCCTGCTCCTCAACGTGCCTACGCAGCTGCAGCGGCGAGCCGTCCTGCCGCGCTGCAGAAATCTAGTGGAGGCTTATGCGAATCAGTTCGCAGAATTGCGCCTTCACCCAAGGTGCAAGTAGACAAGGAGGGCTTCATCAAAGTAGAAAGGAAGAAGAAGAAGAAGCCCACCTGTCAGAACAAATGCGGTACCGCACCGCAAAGCCAGAATCTTCTGCTGCGTTCTGAGGTGCCGACGACGCAGCTCTACGTGTCTCGCGTGCATTATACCGTCAAGTCGGAGGATGTGGCGGAGTACTTGCGCGTGAAGACCAAGATCAGCTTGAGGGTCGAACGGTTGGAGTCCCGCCACAGAGTCAGTTTCAACTCCTTTGTGGTGAGGGTACCGACCGAACATCTTTCGACCTACCTAAAAGAAGATCTCTGGCCGAAGGGTGTTGTGTTCCGTCGCTTCCGCGGGCGGATACCTACTGCCAATGACAATTCGCGTCCCACGTCGCAGTTTCTACGTGGCAATTAATTGTGTTTATTATTATGTATGTTAGTCTTTAAGGTATATATCTATATGGGCCGTAGTATAAGAAAAATTCCATCTGTTTTTTATTCTTTTGTTGCCTGAAATAAAGTTATTGTATTGTATTGTATTGTATATGCCAAGCACGTCCAATAAAGAGGGATTTCCAAAATATCAACTCCTAAGAGGGTGAAAAGGGGTTAAAACGTTTGTATAAAAAATGGTATTCCTTGAACCTACAGATTAATGAATGATAGAAATACCCGTATTTTTTGACTTTCAAAACTACCCCTTAAAAGGGTGTAATTTGACGTCAAAGTTTGTATGGGAGAATCTTAACATGGAGAGATTTATCTGAAACTTGGTACTCATAAAGTCAAATAATGAAATACGGACTTTAGGGATTTCAAAACTGCCCCTTTTTATCAAGATACCACGCAGGCAAAGCCGCGGGCGTACGCTAGTCTTATTGTAAAATAATGAAATACAGACTGTAGGGTTTTTCAAAACTGCCCCTTTTTATCAAGATACCACGCGAGCAAAGCCGCGGGCGTACGCTAGTCTTATTGTAAAATAATGACATACAGACTGTAGGGTTTTTCAAAACTGCCCCTTTTTATCAAGATACCACGCGAGCAAAGCCGCGGGCGTACGTTAGTGTAGTTCTGTGCTGTGTGAAATAGGGAGAAACAATATTTTTTTTTAACTTTTATTTTTATGTCTTTAATTTTTTTAGTACATACATACATACATAAAATCACGCCTGTTTCCCAGAGGGGTAGGCAGAGACCACGGTTTTCCACTTGCTACGATCCTGACATACCTCTTTTGCTTCATTCACTCTCATCACATTCCTCATACATGCTCGTCGGTTTAGGGTACTCATGACCTGGCCTTTTTCCAAAACGTCACCGATTTGGTCAATTTTTTTTGTATGTCAGCTAAAAGTGAGATGTTACCTTCATCTTCATTAGCTGGCTGGGCTGGACGGTTGAATGTTCGGACCTTCCATCGCACACGGCCATCAGGATCCTGAATGGGCTGATGCCAGCTGTCAGCGGGGGATATCCTCAAGTGGCGACCTCTGAGACACTTTTCATGGTGCGGGGCTTGGAGGGCTCTGAAATTATATGTTAATGTCATAGCTATTGCTACCCATATTAACTACCAGATGGTTTAAGTAAGAGTATTAAGTTGTATGCTGGGTCAACAGAGGTCAGCCAAAACAGTCAAGCATTGCCTTTCGCACATGTCTTCATTTTGCATCTGAGGTATTAGGTATTTTCTATAACAGAAGACTGACTATTTACATGAACTCACACAGACACAGAGATAGTGAAATTTCTTTCAAGGCACCATGTTATCAGGATCATTTTAGAGCTTACACTTTACAGAGATTATAAAATGAGCCATGAAATTATTAAATAATTACTTATAAGCATCAGCAGGATTGCTGTAGGTCACAAAGGCATAAGTAGGTGTTGGACTTTTATTTGGTCCTCGTTCTCCCATCCGCAGCCAGCAACTCTTAATGAACCCATACTGAGCAAATATCCCAAACAGTTCTGTTCTTGAGGTCTGGAACAAATAAATAGTTGCTTAGTTTCAGAACACTTCTTTAGCAACAGAGTAGTCCATAACTGGAACATGTTACCGGAAGATGTTACCGGATGAGAGATGTTGTGTCTGCTACATCTGTCAATGCATTCAAAAACAAGCTCGACAACTGGCTACGAATTAATAAATCAGTGCTCAAAAAAGTGAACCAGATATGACAATAGACTTTCAATTTTGACACTGTGAGATGTAGACACATCAGGGGAAGCTAGGTCTATAATCAAATAAATAAATAAAAATAATAACTGAAGTAAGAAGTAACCATCTTTTGTACTGGGAGACAAATCAGAAATTTTGGGTGTGAAATTATAGTTTTTAAGGCATGAAAATTCAAAAAAAAACTATATACTTTAGGGTACAGAAGAAGCGTTTCTCCAGCAGCCACCGCTGCTCTCCCCTGGCCGAAGTGTGAAAAAGGATGCTAGAAAATCTTTTGTCTTTAAAATCCTTGCTTATTGTATCCTCTAACATATATTTCATGTTTCTAGGACTCATATCATTGAGAGCATTGAGATGTCATGTCTGAATGCTCAATAGTTAGTACAAGCATACTACCCTCAAATTAAGCTTGCAACAATACAACCACTTAGCTTGAAAGGTGTTCTATCTTCTTGATAGATTCCCGAGTAGGAAAAGAGTACAGAGCAGAGAAGTTTCTTACTTTAGGTGGCAAGTTCGACACATACAGCTTTCTAATGGGTATACCATCTTCTGTGTGAGTGGGTACACTTCTGGGATTGTATGAATTGGGATCTAGGTTTGCTCCTATGGCATCTGGAATAAATGAGCGGGAATTAGCTGGTTCTTCGCTTGGGTAAACAGAAATCATTTTAAATAGACAAATACGCACAAAGCTCTCTGCTGACGATGTGATATAATTCCGGATTGTTGAGAAATACCTCCTCGTCTTCGTCGTCGAAAAACATGGCGATAAATACTCAGATGCAAGCAATAACTTTGCTATTCCGAAAAAACTAATAATTCAGCATAACTTTGGTAAATTAAGGACTGTCACGAGAATTTGGAGTAAATATCCAAAAAATAAAATCGTACGTAGCGCAGTCAACATACAAAACGGTCGTCATAGAGTAATTTTGTACGGTCGTGTTATTTTTTTAAAATGTTGCCAGCTGTTTTGAAGTAGGTATGCAATAAAAAAAAGCAATATGTACGACATTGCCAATTAAAATAAAATAGCAATGTACGTACAACATTTTGATCTCTATGATCATCACAAAGATTTTGGTTTTGGAGCCCATAGACTAGACAACTAGGGATGCTAACGCACAGACACAGATAAAATGATACTATGCATAGATAAGGACCTACGCTGCAATTATTTATTTTGCGTGGACACTTCCTTCATTCAACAATATGTGTAGTAGAGTCTGCGCCACCACTGAAGTCCGATAGACGCGGCGCTGCTTTCGCAGAACTTAATGTTGTTCAGGTCTGTTAAAATTTATTTCCTCGCTTTTGCCGTAAGACTTCAGTGGTGGCGAGCACTCTAGTTTGTGTTTCATTCATCATATTAGTCACTATGTGGATAGTGTGGGTGGACATCGTAGACAGATATATGTACTCTGTCTAAGGTGGACATGAATTGATTTTGGAGCGCAGCGGCTCCATAATCTATGGAATTGATTGACCAATCAAAGGGTGGTGTTTGCTAACAGCTGTCTACGGTGGTCGTAGACAGAGTATATTTTTTTACATAACTATTCCTTAGTAGTCTGTGAACATAACCTAAAAATAAATGATCGATTGATCATTTATTTTTTGAGTAGTTTGCGTAGACCACAGAGTACTTTGCGTAGACCGTCTACGAGTTATTGTGACTTTGTGTAGATAATTGTGTATTTAAAAAATACATACAGTACATTTATTCTCGGTAGTAATAGTGTTCTGTCCATATATTATATACAGTAGTTAAAGAATATAATTTTCGGTACCTAACAAAATATGTCCGAAGTAAGAAAAAGACAAAAGAGCAGAGAAACTATCAAAAAACCCGACGTTCCAAATGAAAAAGTTGCTGATGAATCAAATGTTATCAAAGAGCAGTAAGTGTTTCTTTTTAGACTATTATTTGACATGCTGTTTATAATTATTCTGAACCAATTGTTCATTTTCAGGGTTCCTCAAAGAAGCTCACCGATAAGCTCTCTCAGAATAATATCACGAGTTTCAGTCATTATATCATTACTAACAATCGTTTATTTCTCTGCAAAAGACGATTTTAATACATTTGCGAAGCAGACAGATGTGTTGCCGGGGAAAGGACAAATAGTAGAATGTTCTCCAGAATACTTACAGGAAATAAACAAATTCGATGGATGTCGGCCTAAAGAATGTAAAAGATTTGTAACTGATAAAGTTGTGTCCCTATCTGAAGTAAAGGAACTGTTCGCAATTGCCAAAAAAGGATTAAAATTAGGTGGCTCTGCTGGTGGAGCTTCTATTTTAGATCTTCACAGTGGAGCTTTGTCATTGGGTCAAAACTTTGTCAACATTTATAAAATCGATAGAAGCAAAAAGGTCTTCCAAGAAAGTGATTTTAATGTTTACCGGGTAAGTTGAGTATCAACGAAGCGCACATTTGTGCAAGAAAGGAGCCTCTAAGATCTGCACTTTAATTCTTTTACCGAACTGGTTCTTTCATCATTAGGCAATGGTCCTTACCAGGGCCAATCTGCTCAATGTCCTTAGTGCAGATGAACAAGAGGCAACTAGTAACATGATGAGCAAGCAAGTAACAGTATTACAATAAAATTTAGGCTCCTTGGGAATCTCATCTTTCATTAAGCCACTCGTTCTTGCGAGTACATAAATAATTAATTAATAAAATTGTTTTCTGTTGCTTTGGTACTTTTTAATAAAAAAAATTCTTTATTATTACAGATTATCAAGGAGAAAATTAAATATGCTGTGGCTCATCACTTTGGCTTGAACCCTGATAGAATGTACCTGACTCATCCAACATTTTTTTCTGAAATCACTGCAAAGGAAGCAGTTACTGTGCATGATGAATACTGGCATCCTCATGTGGATAAAGTAAGTAAATATTAATTGAAGTAACTAATATAGATCAACAGAAGTGAACATAATATAGTGGAATACGCCTGGAGCCTATCTATGAGGCATGAGTTAGGAAGGGTTAAAGTCAATTGGTTGGATGTGGGCCTGTTTCAGGGCATGTAACAGACCTCATGTGCAGCTAGCATGCTCAACAGTCAACATCTGCCTAGGTAAATAGATGATGGAGTTGAAAAAGAGTCCTCAAGGGAGCTGACACGGACAGGCATACTGACAAAATCACCAAGAAAAATTGATGTAAAAAAACAGTACCTTCATGCGTACTTAATAAAGATACCCTTAGTAATAACGACGCTTTCATAAACATACACTGACAGTGCTTCCTAAAAGCTAAACATGAATATAATTTTTGGTGCAGATGGTCTAACTACCTATTTCTATTTTATTTCAGGAAACCTATAAGTCATTCCACTACACAACATTGCTTTATTTGAATGATTATAACACTGATTTCAAAGGAGGAAGATTTGTTTTCATTGATGAAAAATCTAACAGAACGATTGAACCTAGGAGAGGTCGAGTGAGCATGTTTACTAGTGGAAAAGAAAATTTGCACTATGTAGAAAAAGTGAAATCTGGTATCAGATATGCTATGACAATTTCATTTACTTGTGATAAACAGTATGCAATTGAAGACCCAACTCATACTAATTAAAATCAGTAACATTCCAGAATGTTGTTTTATTTAACATGTCAATCGATTATTGTATTACTACTAACAAACGAATGCAAAATCGTTCTGTTTATTTTTATTTTGTAGGTAATTTTTTGCCTGTGGGTGGTACGTAGACCGTGTTATACTCTGTTTACGGGGTGGTGATGAGTTATCATCCTAATAGTCTGTGGCAACTGAACTGCGAAAGGAGCACAGAGTACTTTTGGTACGGAGTGCGGAACGCATCATAATTCTGGCGGAACGGAAAAAAATATCAAAACAAAACACGGTCGTGAAGTCGGAATTTCGCGTGTTATTTTTACAATTTTATAAAAAAAATAAAAATGTTTCACTAGATTATTCGGACAGTGTAAATTTTCAGTGTGACTGGGCTTTGACAATATAGTTACAAGTGCTCGTAAGGTGAGTGCGTTTTATCCTAATATTTTGGTTTTATTCAATTAGATTTGGTTTTATCCTAAACATCAACTTTTCAGCCCCACTTTTTTCCATTTAACTACGCAGGAAATACACACATTTCACACAAGAGTACTTTTCAGCGTTTACAAATGGACGGTTCCACGGTTGACAACAGTGATTCAGATTCGGGGGAGAGCTGGACTCTGCTGGAGAATCGTGCAGCATATGGAGAAGATGCACCGGATTTCCCTGAAAGTTCACCGGCTCTGCTGGAAAGGTGAAAGGTTTTACACACGAAATAAGCATATGAAGGATTCCTGGAACCAGCAAACAAACAGTGTTATTTTCTTCAATTTGCGCATATGGCCTTGACCCACCTTGACCCAGTATCCAATGTTGACACTGGATCATTCAATCAATAATTTCGTAGTTCAACCCTCATTTGCCTTGATGCTAGTAGAAGTCTTGAATACAAGGTGATTCATAATATGTATACTTTCCCGAAAGGGGCTTATTCTAGAATAATTGTTCTATGACTACAATAGTAAATTAGAAATTTTACCTAGAAAAAAAACTATTCAAAAACCGGCTGTTATGGGGTCAAATCAGTTCAAACTCAATTTATCAGCTGTTTTAGGTTCTTTATGGTGAACTTCTCGTAAATTAAGTAATAAGATGATAAAAATACCATGAGACTGACTACCATAGACTGGGGAGGAAAAAATTAAAATCTTACTTTACACTGATAGATTATCCCCCTTTCAGGATGGTATACATTTTATGAATCAACAATTAATGCCACTCATTATGATGCCTTCTAATCTAAGTACAATGATTCCAAGAATGGCATGTAGGCAACAATTATAATATTCTATCATTAGCAACTTTATCAATCAGTGTTCCAGTAATGTTGATCAAAAAACCATTATCAATTCATCACACAAGCTTACTGCAATTTAGAAGCTAAGCATACTGCAAACAACAATGTGACTACTAAAAATGAGCAAAACCTTTTTATACCATACAACCTATTTAGATAAGCATTATCTAAACACAAGTCAGTCCTAGATGCCGTGTGTTGTTTTACAAAATTTTATAAAAATAAAATATTTGTTTGCTTCCAGAGACCTTCCTGAAGGCCATCTTGAAAAAGATGAAGATACAGATGGCATCTCTATCATCAGCGACAGTGACCCTGAATCCACACCGTGTGATATCACCTGCAACAAATGTTTATCCGCAGAGAACCAGCCATCCCAATCGCAAGACATTACATTCCCTTTGAATAATCCACAGCAACCAAACAAGAAAACTATTGAATCAACATGTAACAATGATGACTTCCTTGGGGATGGTTCTCATAAACTTAAGACATATGTTCACAGACGAAATAAAAGATTAGGTATGGTGCTTAACATCATAATGCTGGGAAGTGTCATCACAGCCGCCGGAGTGGCCATCGGTCACATGTGGGGTGCTAAAAATGAATGTGCAGCCCCAACACCATCTGTCAATAAAATATTATCAAACTTGTACAAATTACAAGAAGAAAATGCTTACTTGAGGAACAAACTGAAAGAATTAGCACTTTCGGGCAATATTCAACAAGTACAACAGCCAAAGTCAGATGAACATAAAACAACAGGGAAGCAGCACAGATGCAAAAAAATCTTTGAAGAACCATTGAATGTTAAGGTAGACAAAGCTTTCAAATGTGTTGATGAAGACAGTTCCGAATCTGCTAAGATACTGGATCCCTCTGAACTTCTGACACATGAAAAGGAATTTCTGAATGACATTGGTAAACTTAAGAAAGTTTACAACCAGAACCAAAGTTGGCTGGATGAACATATTCAAAGGAGGTTAATCCATGAAAATAATATTGTGAGGAATAAACGCAACACCAAAGAGAAAGCTGGGAAAGGTCATGTTGGACCTACAGCGAAACTTCCCAATCTAGAAGAACATGATGAAAGCACTTATACACCTGACATTAGAGTTCCAGAATCCAACCTAGGAACCAAGTCACACAAAGCCTGGAAGCTCAGAACACAAACTGGTACTAACAAAGATAAAAACATTGAGGATAAAATAGAAAAAGAAAAGCAGGAAATAAAATTGGCAGGAACCAAGAAGTCGCCTAGAGTTATGAACTTAGAAAGACAAATTACCGAGAATATTGAAGAAACTGCTTCATCCGAGAGTTTTGAAAATATTAAACATGATAATGAAGGCATTCCAAATGAAGCTACCAAAACCAAAGAAAAGAAAATTAGCTATGCTGACTCACTCAAAACAGATGCCGCCAGCCAGCAGCAGGATCAAAGCCCAATCAATGATAGCAACGAGATACCTAGAGGTATAAGAGGTTATGGCCACAAAAGAAAGCACGGAGATGTTGATTTGTTATTAAATTTGATATCTTCTAGTGAAGATGAAATCAAAAAAGATGACAGATACACTGGACCCAAAATTAAAAGAGACAAAAAGAAACATGACCGCCATAATATACACAAAAAGCAAAAAAGAAAGAATAAATATGAACAATGGGAAATGAAAGGAGGGTACATGAAAGATTTTGATGAGTTTTCCATGACATCGTCACAGTTTAATCTGGGTAACGCCGCTGTAATCACTCCCGAAAAAAATAATTTTAATAAATTTGAAAACCACCTGTCTAAACGGACTGAAGCTGATCAGATTACAAAGTCTAAGAAAAATGATGAACAATTCAAACCAGAGAATAAAGGTAAAAAGGGTAAGAATAAAGAATCTGAATGGTATGATAAGAGATCCAGTCAAAGAGCTGAAGCTAGAAGGAAGTTGGAGCAAGAGCTGTTCGGGGAGAGTAGCATGAACAATGCCGCGTGGTACTTCCGGCGTATGAACAAACGGGAACAATGCCGCGCTCAGAAAGATAACAGCACCTTCAAGAAATTCAACAAGCAAAAGATGAACTTCAAGATGAATCATTGAATGCATTTGCATTTTTATATCTAAAGCATTGCAATAAAACATATTTTTAGCAATTAATTAATTCTTGCACTAGGTGTGTCTCCAAGAGATAGCTAATTAGTATTCCAAGGTTCCATCTAAAATTTTGAACATTGATGTTGAAGAATTTTTAGTCATTTAATTAACTTGATGTTGTATCTCTTACTACTTACTATACAATTATTGCTAAGCGCATCCCAAACATTTGTAGATCACATCGCCTTTTGTATACTATATACTCGTATTTAATATCTAGTTTAGCTAGTTACTTATAATTTGAATGTTACGTACGCCTAAGTACTTTGTGATATAAATAACATTTATTATTACTTGCCCCCCTATGGATTTTACATCCCGTGATATTTAAGTTTTATGCATTACTTTTAAAAATTAAATAGTAGATAAATGGTTACACATTAAGATCTTTTTTATTTTTGCCTATAACTCTAAAGAACTACTAATTGATAGAATATAATTTCCGAAAACTACGAATTCAAAGTCAAAAGCATAGACATGCACTGATTTTTATTTATTTCTACTAGGCTTTGTCATTTTTTATTATTATAGGTCGCGTCATGTAAGAACGCTGGCGGTCAAGCTGCGCAATGGCGATTTATCGGTCTATTTGGTGGTATGAGGTGCGGAAAGCAAAGGTCGACTGACGAACCAATGGCGCACCGGCAAGCATGCGGCGCGTGACCCGCCCGCCCCGCGCCGCACCTCATACCACCAAATAGACCGATAAATCGCCATTGCGCAGCTTGACCGCCAGCGTTATTTTACATGACGCGACCTATACAAAGACATTATTGTTTTTGCTATTACTTAATGAGAAACAGTGACAGCGTTTCTTAGTTAAATTAATTTGTTTGATAGCTTTGTATCTAGGGGAGGGAATGAAACATGCTTTAATTTAATAAAAAATTTAATGTTTAATAAACTAGTAAGTAAAGTTTTAAAAGAACTTAAATAAATTGTCTTAGATAATGTACACTAGTCGTCTCCAATTGCTCCACTGAAGACCAAGTTGATAGCAGCATTAACATCACCTGAAAGTTACCATCATTTATTAAACTTCTTTTATGAATACAGAGTGGTTAATCCTACTGTAGTGTATCACTGGTTCCTACTAGGACAACTCCTGTTGTTATCACAACACATAAATAACTCAGTGACTTTCCCGCGCGCCTGCTCGTGCCTGCTTGACCACAGACAGACTCCTCACCCAGAGTATGTACCCATCTCTCCATCTCAGGTGTCATCTGTTATCTTTCACTGTCAGTTGTCCATGGAAACAGCATAAGATAACGAATGCAGGTTTCCCTATATACTAGTCACTACACCTATTAATAATATAAATGCGAAAGTTTGTGAGGATGTTTGGATGTTTGTGGTTCAATCACGGCTAAACGGCCGAACGGATTTGGATGAAAGGTACAGACATAGATTATAGCCTGGAATAAGCTGGAAGCTAGTATTATAAATGCGAAAGTTTGTGAGGATGTTTGTTGTTCAATCACGCCGTGTTCATACGACGTGCGATATGTCATCTAAATGTTTTTCAAAATAATCCTATCTGTACTGGATAAAGTCAATTTTGAGTTTGACTTTTAAGGGGGCTTGCGATATCGTACGCCCTCAAATGTCAAATTAAAAATTAACTTTATTTTTCATCCCACGCCGTATGAACACGGTGTAACGGTTCACCCGATTTCGTTGAAACTTGGAATAGATAAAGTTCTTTACCTAAAATAGCATATAGGCAACTTTTTATGTAGGTACCACGCGAGCGAAACCGCGGGCCGGAGCTAGTTAGGTATATATATGTAAAGTTTTGGTTATTTATGATTACCTACCAGCACAAATGAGCAAAGCGCGGACATTGAGGGCGTCGTCCAGCAGTCCCATCTCGTGCATGTGGTTCAACTGAGAGGAGTAGTCTTCGTCCCGAGGAAGCGGGCTTTGCGACGACGACGCTGCAAATACACAAGTGTTACAACAATTCAAACAGACTCACAAAATACCCAAGTGTTAACGAAAACACAGGCTCACTATTGTGATCCCCAAAAATGGTAGATATATCCACCGTAGCACAGATAACATAATACTATACTAGTAGACCGTAGTAACAACAGCGCCTCTTGCGGACCTTTACTGCAACTCATATGTCTAAGGAGGTGATTCATAATATTTTGTATTGAAAAAAGTTCCATCCCCCAACTGTGATATCTGCAACTGCCTAGAAGATGTGCAACATATACTGATGGAATGTGTGCGGAATGCTAATGACAGAATAAATATGTTTGGTCAAACAACAATGTTTGATGTTGGTTTATGCAACAGCATATTGGCTTCACCAATGTCAAAGTCAAAAAGCATTTATTTCAATAAAATTACTAGGATCACATTGAAACGTCTTAGTGTCTGATGAAGCCCAAAAACTGTATTTTTTGGCCACTACATTGCGGCCACGCTTAAAAGCCATTTTTGACGGGCATTTGACACTTCATCAAAATAAACTTGTAACGGCGGCCACACTATATTATTTATTTTTTCAATTATATAACGGCACAATTGGACGAATTTTCTAAGATATGAAATATATATTTATTAGAATATTAAGAAGGAATATCTAAATCCATTAATTTCACGATTTTCTTTTAACTAATAAACCTTTTTAAAATTATAATAAGAAAAAATCTAAATAAACCAAACGTCAAGTCGTCACTAAGGTTGTTACCCAAAAAATTGAAAGATTTCATTAGATTTTTTGTTCGGGTCGACAAGTTGAATACATTGACTTTTCTGGAGTTTTTTTGTGCACAAATAAAAGTTCATGCAGTGCCTAATAATACTGAGCTACCTTCAGCACTGGAAAAATGCTGGCACTGCAACAAACTGGAGAAAGGTCGTCGAGAAAACAGAAAATAATCTTACATGACTTTGAACAAGATGTGAATTGACAATAATGTTGAAAATTAATTCATAAATCTCTGAGTACCTACAGAGTGATGACGATGACAAAACGATTATTTCAACTGGATAAATGCAATTTATTTTGTTCAACTATGTACCTACCTACTTGTTTTTTTTACTTAAAATTACGATATAATTTAATAATGGGACAGGGATTGGGATTCAATCAAATAAAGTTGCTCTACATAAGCAATAAGTGGATTTTTAAAGAATTTATGTTATTTTATTTTTTCACAATAACTGCATTCGATTCACTGATGTTTGAAAACCATATCGATTCATTCAGTTTATCGATAATTTTAAGCAGGTCACCTCACTATGAAGCTAAGACTGACAGACATCAAATGTGACTTTTAAATGTGGCTTTACTTTAAGTGTACCTATGCTACGAATGCGTTCTTTTTTTTTTCCTCTTCCACTTTTGTTTTAAGTTGTTGGTGTTTGCGGAACTGTAGTGTAAATATTCAATCAATTAAAAAAAATAATAATATTAGGTATGTACAGAAATAGAGACTATGGGAAAAATAAACCATTGGACTTTTCAAAAATATAAAAAAGTTACGCGATAAACATCCCGTTTGTTTTCAATAAATATTTCCGATTTTTTTTAATCATCTATTTTTTGATATTTTTATCATGTTTATAACAAATTATTCATCAAGCGAGCGCAGGGGAGCTGCTCCAATTTAGAGCGAGAAAATCTCGCTGTGCCCTACCTCTCTTCATTTAAAAAAGTTCGGGGAAAAATCTGATAAATTTATTATTATAGTATCGCGAGTTTTCTTTTATTTTGTAATTCGTGATATTATACATACTCGTATTATATTATGAATCGTGAAAAAGTGAAGTACCTTCAGTGCTCTGCTCCATGGGAGTGCCGGCGGGGTTCCTGCCGGTGGCGCGGTTCATGGCCTCCGTTATCGCTTCGCTGAACATCTCCGGAGTGATGACGGGCGTCAGCGATGCAGATCCGCCTCTCGAACCACCTGGAATACACTACTTTTATAATGTTGCACAAAGTTGCACAACGGACTATGGAGAGAGCTATGCTACGAGTTTCACTACGTGATAAGATCCGAAATGAGGAAATTCGTAGAAGAACCAAGGTTACCGACATAGCTCTCAGAATTAGCAAGTTGAAGTGGCAGTGGGCAGGCCATATAGCTCGCAGAACCGATAACCGTTGGGGAGTAAAGGTTCTCGAATGGCGACCACGAACCGGGCGACGCAGTGTTGGAAGGCCCCCCACCCGATGGACCGACGACATTGTGAAGGCTGCGGGAAGTCGGTGGATGGAGAAGGCTCAAGACCGTTCGTCGTGGAACTCTTTAGGGGAGGCTTATGTCCAGCAGTGGACTTCTACAGGCTGATGATGATGTGATGATAATGTAACCTGCTTGCGCCCGCGGCTTCGCTCGCGTGGTACCTAGATAAAAATTGCCTATATGCTGTTCTAGGTAAAGAACTCTATCTTTTCCAAATTTCATCGAAATCGGTTGAGACGTTACGGCGTGATTGAACCACAAAAAACCAAACATCATCACAAACTTTCGTTCATCATCAATCCGCCTGATTAAGTCCAGTGCTGTACATATGCCTCCCCTAAAGAGTCCCCTAGAGAGTTATCGGTCACCAAGGTTTTTTAACTTTTACTACAGCTGGAAATCACAAAATCGCACTGCGAGCCATTTTTATTTAAGAGTAAATAAGGTTGAGTTTCCATTGTTTAGCAAATGAGTCGCTTCGCCGCCACTCCGCCCACAGGGCAAACTGACCGGAGGGTGGTGCGCGGGCGGGCTCGGCGGCCTGCGCGCGCAGCAGCCGCAGCAGGCTGTCCTGGCTGCCGCCGCTGCGAGACGCCGACGCCGACACCGCCTCCGTCGCCGCCTGCTGCAACAACTCCACTCATAAAGAATACTTGTGAAAGCCACCGCGACTTTTATCGCGTGATTTTTTTTCTTATCAAATTCCGCTGCACCCTCTTAGGGGTTGAAATTGAAAACACCCATTAGATAGATAGATAAATTATTTATTTGTACGTAGCCAAGACAAATACAAAATGTTTTATTCAATTATAAGCCCCTTCGTCCACGGAGGGACTCAAAAGGAACACGACTGAAACTGTAGTCACTTATGAGTAGCCTGACTGCGATAGCACTAGTATTTCAATGCGCGTCCGTCCACGACGCTACTCAAAAGGAACGCGTTTGTAACTAGTCACCTGGCGACTCGACATGCTGGTCGCCAGGCGACTGGTTTCGAGAAACTGTGTGAAAAATGAACGAATAAACAGTAATTATAAGTGATTCTGACGTCAATGTGACTGGAGAAGTAATAATTCCATGTCATCGCTCGAATTATCACTAGTCATGTTAATTATTTTCGTTTTCAAAACTTTGTTTACATAAAATCGTGTATTGAGTGACTGAGTTTCAGGAAATTCCAGTAGCGCCGTGGACGAGTCAGAGTTTCCAATCAGACCGCAACTCTAGTTTATAATGAGTTCCGTCACTTTTGCGTAGCGTCATGGACGAAGGGGCTAAAAGTTACAATAGTTTTAACCATAGTTGGAAACAGAACAAAATACACCCTCCAAATTTGAAGTTTAGGCTCTGCTATGCATGTCAGTCAGTCATCAAGACTCTTGAGGGGGGGAGAAGAGGTACGGGGTCGGCAACGCGTGCGTGATACCTCTGGTATTGCAAGCGCTCCTAGATGGGCCGTATGCTTGTTTGCCACCTCAGTTGTTTAAAAAAAAGCCCTTTTCAACACACTCGCTCATAAAGTGGCTCTAATTTCACCGCAATTAGGCACATAATGATACTTATAATCAAACTGACTTTTTCATTGATATTATTCACAAGTGAGATAAAAAGAGTTTTATTTTGTTTTATTGGTCGAGTTGCATTGTTCTTAAAAAAGTTTTGATACAAAAAGACCGTGATCAATAGTACAATAATGGGAAACCTCATTCTTTTAGTCTATGGCCGATTGCCATTGTTAGATGCGCGCGCATAGGAAAACTGATTAATTATTCCCGCCATTGAGTAAAAAAATTCACAACTCGTTTTTACTGTTGAAATTACAGTTATTTTCAGTATTATTTTCTTCACAAGTGTGTTGAAAAACGTCGTATGATACACGTGTGTATTGATGATTTTACACACTTGTAACATAATGTACTATTATAAAGCTAGTTAAATATAAAGGCCCATTACCTGCAGTGCCGCAGCTAACTGCTCCTGTGTGATGGGAACTCTTTCAGTGTCTTCTGTCTCCTCTTCATCAGCGTCCTCGTCTTCCGACAACGCCTCCAGGGAGTACGCGAATCCGGATGTGGGGACTGAAATAGATGAACTTCTGTGAACACTTTTATGGGGTCAAGTGAAATAGAGAACACGCGGTTTCACTGAGACCACTGAGAGAAATAAAGAAATACATTTTTCTGCATTTTCACAAAATCATCCCTATAGGGGGCAAAGAAATGGGTGTAAATTATTATGAACTAGCTTCCCCCCACAGTAATTTATGAAAAAGTCTACCTTCTTCAGAAAAAGAAGGTAAAGTTTTTCATTAATTACTAGCTAAGAAGAATCTTGTCGTGTCACTGATTCTTTCTTGGTCATCCTGTCTTTGGTCAGTGACCAAGGTTGACGTATGGTGGCCCTGAAAAGGGCCTATGACCGTCGATGAAAGAATCAGTGTAGTGAAAGTATTAAAGTGCGCCTCTTAGAGGCTCCTTTCAAACTTTACCTAACGATGTAGAAGACCTATCTCCCTTTAGACATGAAAACTATTGACAGCCCTAATATATTTAAAACTAGTTTAAAAAAGCTTTTGCTTTTATACAGTGGATGACTTTAAAATGAGAAAATTAAAGTAATTTGAATGTCTTCATTAGTGTGTGTGTTTTTGTATTGTGCATGCTTGTATATTTTTAGAAGCAAGTTTATATTTCAGACATGATGTAAAAATTGTTATAAAGAATGAATAAATTAAATGAAAAATTACCAGGCAAGCTACAATCGCATACCATTGTCATTGGCCGGAGCAGTACCGGCGCGCGCCCGCACCAGCCTCGTCAGGTGCCTCAGCGCCACCGGCAGCTCGTGGTGCGCGTTGGCACCGCTCCTCATTGTTTGTATGGTCGCCCCGAGTGCAGCTAGAAGCTCTACCTCGTGGAGAATTGATAGTGCGACGCAATCCTCGCCTAGAGACGGCGCTTGGTCTATTATCTCCGAGATTACTGGCTCTTCGTTCAATAGCTGAAAACATGTTTGAGAACAATGCAATATGAAGGGACCGGAAATAACGTCTGTAAAGGAGGAAGTTTGCTGTACAGCCAAAAATACAAAGAAAGGCTTTAAAAACACACAAATGAAAAATCCTACTATTCTACTAATATTATAAATGCGAAAGTTTGTAAAGATGTTTGAATGTTTGTTGTTCAATCACGCCATAACGGCTCAATCGATTGCATTGAAACTTGGAATAGATAAAAGTTATTTTGCCTAGCTTTGCCTAGAATAGCATATAGGCTACGCGAGCGAAGCCGCCGGTGGAAGCTAGTTATAAATAAAACACTCAATAGTCCGTAACAAATATTTACAGATCTTGCAAACATTTACCACTCTTTATCCCTTTGCATCACTCCACATTATAGTAACGAAGGCAATAATATACCTGCATAGCTCTAGTCCAGCCTGGTGCATTGGGTGTGCACCCCAGGGTCCTTAGGGAGTCGTTCAACTGCTGCAGCTCAGAATCTGTGTACCTCGGAGCGGGAGGTGGTGCTGTCTGTTCCTTCTTCTTCACAACATGCACCATCTCACCATTCTTCACTCCACTGTCCTGGAGTGTGGCAGTCTCTTTAAGAATCTTACCATGGTGTATCAGTTCTGCAAGTAAAAGTTTTTCAATAAAATTGTGATGTTGGTAAAATCACACTTACATTTTAAATGTAGCCTTTTCACAACTTTAGCTGTTTACAGCAGAACCGAGTTTGGTGAAATTCAGGTGCTTGCTTGTTTGTCTGGTTCTTTCTTGGTCGTCCTACATTAAAGTCAGAGGTCTGGTGGTTATTAGAAGGTTCAATCACTGTTTGTGAAACAGTAAATGTAGTGAAGGGATTAAAGTGCGCCTCTTTGAGGCTCATTGAGTGCACATTTCACATATTGTAGAATTTTTTGGTTCCAAGAGATGCCAGTTACCCCACAGTGTTTTCCTTCGCCGTTTCATATTATAGTAAACATTATAGTCCACATAATTTTTTTGAATGGAAAATCCATAGGTTCAAGCTTGTGCATTATTTATGTGCTTAAAAACTGAGGAGGACATAGGCTACTCATTATAAGGGTACCGTGCAAGCGAAGCAGCATGCTACACTCTTCCCTAATCATTTAATAAAATACATACCTAGAGATGATGATGGTAGATTGGTTTTCTTTTCAGCTTCTGTTTTCAGGTTGTCTACAGTGTTATCAAGTGTGTAGTTTTCTAATTTAAAGCGCTCAATCGGTCCAGGCTTGACTTTGATACCCAAGAATATACAGGGCTGTACCTCCATTTTGCTAACCTAAGGAGCACAAAATCTGACATTATTTAATATTGACATAAAATGTTTGTATAAAATGCATTGTAGGCTCAGACTAAAGTATAAATTCATTGATTGTAGGTAATAATTAGATTTAATTGCTGCAGGGCCCTGGCTAAAGAATCCGTGGATATCGCACTCGTACATCTCTCGTGGACATACAGCCTAACAACACGTAGGATGTATGATATAGTTGGTGGAAAGCAGCCAAGCGACTACGACGACGACTTAAATTAGGTAGGTATTTTAGAACCACGTAAACCATATTTTTAATTCTGCAAATATACGATTCTGATTCACATTAGAAAGGAAGTAACAAATTGGTTAATTTCATTGAGTATATACAATTTATCGCAGCATTATCAGGGTATTCTGAGTACCTGTAGATTTTATTGTCTGCAGACCAAAGTCAGCTTTTTCCAACCAGGTAGATACCTGTATTTGAGGACTAATCAGAACATAACTAACACAGTTTTTGCTTTGTAGTATTGAAACCAAAAATAGAGTAATAACATACCTGTAACAAGATAATTTTGCATGAATGAAACCACAACACAACGTAACAAAATGCAAAATCATAACAAACTTATCGAATGAACGTCATACTTCATTTAACGTCATGTCATTTTTCAATTTTCATTGTCATGGCACGTAAACAGAGTATAACAGTGTTATTCTCGGGTCATGACATGTTTTTTTTTTTTTGCAGTTTTTCCCCTTTCGCGTTGGCTATGGCATCTAGGCCTTACCGCCAAGTCTTACGTTTATTTTTCCTTGTTATTTTTATTATTTCGTCTTTATTTTTCATATCTTTATGGTCAAGTCATCGTCAAGTCAAGTCAAATTCAGTTTTAGTAAGATATGATGGTGGCTATTTTACTAAAACCTCAAGGGACCTCTTGGCGCCAACTCGAAAAATGACGATACACGCAATCATTTCATTTCACTTCACTTGTGCGGTTTACTCAAACAATATTACGCAAAACACCATCATAATCACATAATATTATTAAATTTTACACTAGTTAAGTAAAATAAATTGAGAGCACTACATCACTTTCTCAAGTTCCCGCCAAAAAGCCGTCATGGCATGACCTCAGACACAGATGATAAATTTCTCAGAACACTTAAACCTTGCCTCTCAAACCGAACTTCTTGAGGGTTAATAAAGATTTTTAAAAAAATAGTAGTATTCCCTATTAGTCTGTGGTAGTTAATCTGTGGATATAATGTGTCACCCAGAGTGTCACCCACCAGCCAAACCAACAAATGCGCAAAATCCATTTATTCTGGAACAGGAACACATACTTTACACATAGATTCAGGAAACGTGCAGGAAAACTGAAAATGTATTTTTGAAAATGACTACTCACGCAGGTATTTGTAATACAAGCAGTAACAGAAGAATCCAAGATCTATCAGCACCTTGATCAGTGGAAAATGACCTGACAATGAAGAACGGATCTGACGAAATTTTGGAGGCTAAAGTTCTTGAACGCAATGAACGTGCCAAAAAACTTTATCGGTAAGAAGACTTTACTAAATCATAAATCTCAAAATTATTTCAGTTACCCTAGTCTTGAGTAAGAACTACCTAAACAAGAATAATAACCACTAGTCTTGAGTAAGAACTACCTAAACAAGAAAAATAACCACTGACACTTCTACCATGACCATCAATGTTACATATTTTAGCACCTAATAATGTGAATTTTAATTTCTAGCTATGTGAGTGAACTGGCCCGGCGTGTTGGTGATATGACAGCATCAAGCCAATCTATTATGGATCTCTTTTCTATGCACATTGAAATCCAACGACAAAAACTTAGGGACAACTGTGAAAAATTATTTTTCCTCGACCCTCTGAACTACGGAAAGAAGACCCTGGAGCTGTTGTGGAGAAAGGTGTACTATGATACTGTGTCCATTGTAAAAAAACTGAGAGAAACAGACACAGATAATGATAACTACATTTACACCCATATTGTCTGTGGCATTGGACACTTCCATCATTTTATATCAAAGATATCAACCGAGATGAAATTGCAGTACAAGGAGTTGGATTATGTCACTGATTATGATGATGAGGAACGCCATGAGCGTATAAATCCTCTGACTGATGAAGAACTACAATTTGGAAAGTCTG
This sequence comes from Anticlea derivata, assembly GCA_947579855.1. Lineage (NCBI taxonomy): Eukaryota > Metazoa > Arthropoda > Insecta > Lepidoptera > Geometridae > Anticlea > Anticlea derivata. Next base: position 3,845,020 of record OX388271.1, on the reverse strand, counting down.
CTCTACACTCCTGCTTGATTTACCTGGGTGACCTCAGCCGTTACCAAGCCGAGATATTTGACAGCTTTGAATCATCCATAGCAGCTCGCTACTATCTACAAGCTGCCCATATTGACATGGCTTCAGGTATGCCTTACAACCAATTGGGGAATTTATACCTTGACAAGAACTACAACCTGGATGCAGTGTGCTATTACATTCACTGCCTAAACTGCATGACACCATTTGAGGGGGCTATGGACAACCTGAAGAAGATATTTGAGAAAAACGAACAGTTTTGTGAAACTATCCATGACACTGAAAGTCTGACCCAGATAGAGCACATAGAAAATACCATAGTCAGCTTCCTGTCCCTCATAGATATATGGTATCTGGGCAAAAATGATACAAATATCCCACAGAGATGCAATACTATTGCCCACAGCCTCAAATTATCAATGGACTTTGACAAATCACCACTTCCAGATTACAATAAAAACTATGATGCATATGTTTTGGCTGTTGCAGAAGAGAATACCAACCCATCATACTTCAATCCCAACCTTGTACATAAAGTGGTACAAATCTGCCTGTTCACCATACCCAAAATGGTAGAGGTGGATGAGACTAAAGCATTTGCTTGTAAAGCCTTTACCTTGGCATTTTTAGCACAGCTTCTGCAAAAGCTGCAGAAGCAACTACAAACTATGGGACTGAAAAACCCTGCAGGCAAATACAGGGAAAAAACTGTCTCCTTGCAAGAAGATACTCCACAAATCGAGACTCCTAAAGTTGAATCTGAAGAAGAATTTGAACTACCAGAAGAACCAGACATAACAAATGGTGTCTGTCTGAGTGCAGAACATGAGGATGTTGAAGAAACTCACAGTAAAGAAGAAATTGAGATCATTCCAAATGGAGACATAAAGAGTAATGGTAAAAAGGCTGCCCTGAAAAGGCGCCGGCGCCGACGCCTCGGTTCATCTGATAGCTCTGACGTGAGTGCTGTAGGATCTGACAACAGTGATGTAGAAACCTATGAATCCTTTTCAGCTGATGACAATGAATCTGATTCTACATATCAGTCAGAGAGTGAAGATTCTGATGGAACTGATTTGGAAGAAGAAACTGAGAAGTGCAATGGTGATATCGAGGAAGATTCTAATAAGATAGTAAAAGAACCAACAGTGAATGGAAATGTAGAGAAAGCTACTGTTGAAACTAAAGAATTGAAAGATAACTTCTCTCACAAGCTGAATGAAGCTCAATTGAAAAACTTCCTTCTAGGAGATAACTCTCTAGCCAGTATCAAATTACTTCAAGACTGGGCATTGACTGAGAAGGACCTGATCCTATCCTGTGGAGACAGTGGTGAATCACTATTCCAATGTGTTGTAGATTTGCTCAACATTTTGACACACTACTTCATCTACAAAAGTGATATGTTATCAGATGCAGATGAATGTTCAGTTTTGAAATATGCAAGAAGTGTTGCAACTAAAGTCAAGTTAGAATACAAAAACACACCTCTGCCAGAGGATGTCAATTTGCGCGGCACTAACATCTGCAAATTCGATAAAGATGCAGCCGAATGGCAATTCTTAGACAGACAAAATCTATCAGTCTATGAAGAAAATGTTATTCGAATTCTGAACTTCATTGATTTTGGGAACCATATTGCCAAAATTGTACCTAAGATAAGATTCAACCGAACAATGAAGATATTCTATTTGAAAAAGGCGACACCCCCAAAACTGAACACTAAAATCACCCACAAAAGGAACAGAGAATGGCATAATTCGAAGAAGCCCCATGTAAGTTTTTTTAGAATAGACAATTTTGGGTAGTATAAGCGCCTTTCAGGATAGTATATAACAAAATGTTTATATTACAGGATCCACCATCAGAAGGGGGCCTACTGCGAAAGCTAGGGCGACTATGGCTCACTTCTCAAGTACGGGAGTTAGAACGCAGCGGCCGTCAGCCAGCCACCCCTGCCTTGCTGGCTCTAGACACGGCCGTCCTCCACAAACATCTGCGCCGCGTCAAGCAACTGCTTCGAGCTAGGAACTTTATACTCCTTATCCCAGCTGTTGGTGAGTTCATGGAGCATTTTGTCTGTCTGAAGAGAAACTATGGGAGAGATTCTAGAGCTTGATTTGTAGCTTTTAATGCTTATTCCAGCTGTTGGTGAGTATAAAAGAAAATGCACCTTGTCCTAGTTAGAGCAATTCCATGTCATGTCAGACAATTTTCTGTTTGAAAACAAAACTGTAGGGTAGATATTCTGGAGCTGGATTTCTAGGAACTTCATTCCGCTTATCACAGCTGTTAGTGAGTTTCATAGAAATTGCACCTGGCCAGTGGACCGTTGTCTGTCTGAAGACAAAACTGTTGGGCTGTAATTCCGGAGCATGATTTCTTGGCTAGTCTTTCTGAAGTATCTTTTGTTTTACAGTGCTACAAGAGTTGGACAATCTGAAGCGCGAGCAGAGTGCAGCGCGCGATGCGATCCGCTGGCTGGAGCTGCAGCTGAAGAGCGGCTCGCGCTTCCTGCGCGCGCAGCGGCCCGGCCAGGCGCGCCCCCTCCCCCTCCTCAAGTACCCGCGCAAGGCGCCGCAACACATCAACAACTTCATACAAATCCTGGAGTTCTGCAACCACTTCATCGGGGAGGACAAGCAAGGCGGCAGCGGTGATTCCGACAGATCGCTCCCGACTAAATCGACCCCGCTCCTCGTCCTGCTGGTGGGCGAGCAGCCCGGCGACGATGAGTACAAGGAGTTCAGCGTGAGCGGCGCCGCCAACTCCGCCGGGATAACGATCCAGTACATCGAAGACTTCTATGCGAAGTGGCGCCACACCGCCCACAAGACCGGCAAAAAGAGATGAAGGAATCTGCGGCAAAATCGGGATTTGGTCACAATAGAGGATTCGACCGTAGCGCTCTATGGCTTTGACATTGAATAATTGTGGGTCTGAGATGGAAGCTGGCATGTTTGCGGCTATTTCAATGAAGAGCGCAAAACAATCGTTCATTTCGGTTTAACAACTTCCAGCTGATGAAAAGTGCAGATAGGTACTAACAATTTTTCCTGTATTCAAGGGAAATGTATTGGTACTGAATTTTCTTTCTCAGTTATGCATAATTAATTATGTTTTAATTCATTTTCTTCATTCATCATCATAATTTCTTAATTATGATTCAAATTTATCATTATCTGCTTCACAGGATATATCCAATATTATTCAAAAGGTACTTTATTGCGTCCTGTTGCAGTTAGGTTGGTCATATCTTGTTATAATATCATAAATTTTTTTCATTATCATTTAATAATAAATGTTTTACGTCGAAAAATACGCTACTTTTATTTCGAAAATATTATCACGTAAGCTCATTTCCTTTGCACTTTGAAAGGTTACCAGACAAGTCATTGTGGGAAATGTCATTAGCTAGTATATAAACGGGTAGGGTTAATTATTATTATAGGTTAACTTACATAGATAGCATACAATACAACTTATTTTTATATATATTTATTTATTACCTAAAACTCGATTTAATAAAAAATAAGTTATGTGTATAACAATAAAAATTTACAGATTCTGTTAAAAACAAAGCCAAATGAGCACTATTATTATCGAATTTAGATATTTTCCATCACAACGCACAAAAATACCTAAACTAGTGATGTTATAATATTACCAAATCATTGTACCTTATGATAAAATTTCAGAGGTTCTCGAAAGACGACCACTAACTGGGCGACGCAGTGTTGGAAGGCTCGATGGACAGACGACATTGTGAAGGTTGCGGGAAATCGGTAGATGGAAAAGCTCAAGACCATACATCATGGAACTCATTTGGGGAGGCCTATGTTCAGCAGTGAACTTCTCCAGGCTCATAATGATGAGGATAAAAATAATGATTTGCAGCAGTGCAAAACCTCTAAAGGTACAAGATATGTGGTGCCTCATTTTATATTATTACTATACAAAATAAACTTCAGATTAGCTCTAATTTATACAAGTTAACTTAGCCTCGAGTGGTCCACAGAGACCAGAGGTTATTTAAAAAACTCTTAGCTTATATAGTAATCAATAATGTACAAAATATACATTATGCTATAACAATCTTTCAACAGTCTTATATCATCAACTCTTATTCATATTGCACAAACAACTCAAGTGTCAGTAAGTATGTGAAGATAATACTTAGTGTAACACTTATGAGATTATAACTTCGTTACATTCTACTTAAGATCAGATAAACCTGATTGATAAATCAACAAGTGATTAGCTACTTACTACAATCATAATTTAAAGGCAGGCGATCAATACACAGGCGTAATATTTAAATATCATTGATAATAGTCCATGTAGTATGGTTCCCGACCATAACGGGACCATAGCTAGCAACCTACTAACTGTATTAGCTGCTGCACTGTCGATCGATCTAGTAAGCACAAGTCAAAGTCAAATGTTTGAGTAGTAACTTCATACCGTCCAGTCTCAGCTATAAGGTTGACAACCCTTTCGAGATCCTCATTATTTTTGATTTTCATGATTCTCTGCTGTAGATCTCGGAGTTGGACCATATAGTCAGGTGAGAGGTCGCCTGGCTCTGCGTCCTCGCCTAGGCTACTGGATACTCCATTATCTTGGACTTTGGTTTCAGTGGTCACGGAACCGCTGCTCTCTCCCCGCTCCGTTTCAATAAATGCTGGTGCGGGACCGGGCTCGGCTACAACTGCTGTCTTAGCTACCTTCCTCTCAACATCCTCTTCCTCAACTGCTTTGCGTTTGCGTCGTTTTTCTTCTCGTTTCTCTTCCCGTTTTGATGATTTTTCTTTGTGTTTCTTTGATTTCTCTTTTGGTGGTGGTGGTGGTGGAACCTCTACCACAGGTTCAAGTTCAGGTTCCAATTCAGGTTCTGGCTCAGGAGAGGGCTCCTTGACTGGCTCTGGTGATGTGTTGTTCAGTTTTGATTTATCATCATCAGCTATCACGGAGCTCTCAGAATCTGAATGACTGCTGTTGATATCATCAATGATGTGTGATGTTTTGGCAAGTCCACTCTTTGAGCTGCATTGTGATGCAGTATCAATAGATATAGGGGATCCAAGTTCTTGAGGTGGAGGTTCCTTTGGGACAGGGGTCTCTCTGTGCTCGATGACCTTTGGTTTCTCCACAGGTATTTCTCGTACTTTCTCATGTTTGTGTTTCTTTTCTTTGCTAGATTCTTTGTGCTTATCTTTAGATTCATCTCTCTTTTTATCTTTTTTCTTATGCTTATGCTTCCTTTCTGAGTCAGATTTATCTTTATTTTTGTGATGGCTTGATCTTTCATCAAGATCAGCAGGAGGGATTTTCTGAAGGTTTTCAAGACTGAATTTATTGATTGGTTTTTCTTGTTTTAATTGCTTTTCCTTGACTGGTGTTGTGTCTTTTATTGGTTCTTTTTCTTTTGGGGTCTCTCTGACTTTAAGAACTTCTTTTGTAAGTTCTTTACTTACTGGTGATTCTTTGCTCTTATGATTTTCTTTCTTGTGTTCTTTTCTCTCCTTCCTATCCTTATCCCGGTCATGACTTTTCTTTTCTTTTTTCTTTTTTTCCTTCTGTTCCTTATCAGGTTTTGGTTCAGGTGGTTTCTCCTCTGGTTTAGGCTTTCGTTGTTCTGGTTCTGTGTGTTTTTGTACTTTGTATTCTTCCTTCATGCTGGAAGCACTGCTTGATCTGGGAGGGGGGCTAGGTGGCCTTCGAGGACTAACACGACTTTTCTTAATTATATCTGGTGAGGGAGGCCTGTCATTAGGCCTTTTGCTGGCTTTATCCTTAGGTTTTTCTTGTTCCTTATTGTAATTTTTTATTTTCTCTTGCTTGGCTTTCTCTTTTTCTTCTTTGATTTTGACTTTATCTGGCTTGGACTCTTTGTGATCATGTTTTGATTTTTTATCTGAACTTGATCTTTCTTTTTCTTTCTTGTCTGACTTGGCAGGTGGTGGTGGCGGTGGTGGTGGAGCAACTTTATCAAGTTTTTTAGGATCTGGTGATATTTTTGGAGGTTTTTGTATTGGAGGTCCAAATAAATTTTCAAAACTACTAGTTCTGTGAGGAATTTCATCTTTATGCTCCTTTGCTTTATGTTTTTTAACATTTTCAGAAGAAAGTTTAGGTTTACTGAGAAGCTGCTGTTTCTCTTCGCTGAATGAATCTCTGCTCCGGCTTTGGCTCTCCTGGTCTGGGTTGGTATAATATGAATTATTGGTTATTAATCCCCCACCTTTTAAAAGTTTTTTCTTGAAGTCTTCATTAGGATTTGGGAAAATGTATCTGTCCTTGAGAAAGCCACTTTGTTGTAGCGTGAAATCATATGTGAATTTTATTTTTTTAGGTTCATCCTTATTTTTTAGATATATTTCTATTGGAAATATGAACCCAGCATACCCTGATTCCTTGATGGTGAAAGGTGGTTCCTTTACAACTGTAAATACAAAAAAACATATATACTATATAATATTATAATTTATTCACATTTTAGTCAAGTACCTAAGTGAAAAAATAAGATGGACAAGATCAGTCTCTGAAATTTTGCAGGAGGCCTATGTTCAGTGGTAGATGTCCTACAGCTGAAATTATGATGTGAAAAAATGCATTATTATTTATTTGTGTTGCATCAAGCTAGCTCTACATACTATTAGTAAATAAATAGGTAAATGGTTTATAATGGGAGATGAATAGGTATCCTACGTTGAAAAACTAGCTAGGAAAATAAGGAAAGTAATGTTACTAGAACATTATTTACATGTAGTAAGTAAACTATGTTTATTTACATACCTCGTTTTGGTTTCTTGAAAGTTTCGTGGAGGTGGAACACAACTTTATCAACAAAATGACTTATATCAGCGCCTTCCTGACCGCGGACAAAAACCTCCCAATCATGAGTAAAGCCTTCGGGGGTCTTTTTTGATCGCAAGGATGCTTCATGTCCTATTTCGAAATTCACCTTTACCGCAGACATTCTGGACCTGAAATATTTGGTGATACTGTAAATTATCAAAGTTCTACCAATATTTGCATTATTTTATATTAAATTGACTCACTTTCATCTAATTCTCTCAGCACAAATTATCCTTTATATGTGATGATTATGATGCATGCAAATTTTAACCAGATAATCGTTTAAAAGTTATCAGAATCAGCGAAAATAATCTTTTAGCGCCCTTGTTATTTTGGTCCGCCATATTGAAATTGTTCACAGAGTATCTATCTATGACAATTGAATTGTCTACGTAATCGAGCGAGCATTGGGACATAATCGACCACAGACTGCCAAATAATAATTCTAGCAGTATTCTCGTTAGCAGTAGACGGCTCGATAATCTATGTTTACCGATGTTTACGTAATAAGCATAGAGTAATTTTGTATATACTAGGTAATAAGTAAGTAGCCAGCGAAGTAAAGCTGATAGGTAATGGATGGCAAAAAAAAATAATGTTTGACTGTTTGTTCAATCAGCACAAGTAAATACGCAAAGCATTGGCAAGGACCTGAATTATCGGGTCTTGCATTATCTGGCTGTGCATTTTCGTCTCCCCATATCAGCTGTTTGTGACATTTAATTTTATTCCTGTCCTGCGATTCTTTATTTTTTCCCTCTCGGATTCCTCCTCTTTTTACTCTCCCGCTTTGCTGTGAAGTGAACAGGTGCACCGTAATACTTGAATACTATGTCGGGACTTATGGCTGCAGTATTCCAGCCTATGAAGTACGTTCATAGTGAGACATAATCAATACATACATACATATACATACCATATATTTACATTTCTCATTACGCCGTTCCAGGTTACTCAGGCAAGGATTCCACAGTATCTCAGCAGTAACGACATCCAGCAGCCTGGTACAACCGGAAAGTATTTCTTTTTCGTCAATAAGAACCAAAGTGCGATGCTACTTCCCTAGACCGAACGAAGTACGGAGAGTACGTCGCCATGGCTGGGCTACAAGGATGTCTACGCCCAACGGACGTAAAGTGATCATGAGAAGACTATTGAAAGGAAGATTTGTTCTATCTCATTAAAAATAACTCTTGTCTTAATGTAGAATTAATTAATATAGTAAAAACAAAATATACACTTCTTTTTTTGGTTGTACTATAACTACAATGAAAAAAACGATGGAAAGTTCAATCCTTTATTCAAAACAAATCTGATTTTGTGTATCTTTGCCTGCGATCTACTAACATCATTAAAAAAGCAATGCTATTTAACTTAACACCTAGCCAATAATACAAAAATAATAAAAAATTACTGTAAAAGACAACTCAATTCATATGACTGAATTATGTAGTTCTCTTGTGCAGTTCAAGTATTAAACATTTACAATTCGCTATTTCATCTTGGTAACATTTCATTAATTTTGAGATATCACACTAATTTGTAGGACTAGTTAAATAAATACTTCTGCTGTGAGTGAACTGAATCATCGGAGTTTGTTGGAGACTTGGCAGGCTTTAAAAGGTTCGATACTTCTGATACGACGAGAGTGGTTAGCTTTATGATAGCCAAGTGTGCTGCTAACTGTAATACTAGTGCTCCGAAGCCTTTGTAAAAGCCAGCAACACCCTCCCGAGCCAATGTCGATGTGTAACAGTCCATGAAACCCTCGTAGCCCGTCAGGATTGGAGTTACTGAAGTGCCAGTATCCAAGTTGTCTATTATAGTTCGAGTTCCCTGAAAAAATTCATAATTCAAATTATGCTTGTAAAATTACAATGAAAGTAAAAGAGTAGTACAATGAAAGTTATGCATCTCAGCAATCTTTGTTTTATCCTATATCATAATGCACTTGTGAGAATGAGTTGCTGATGTGAAAGACAACATTGCTGAGGTACATAACTTTCATCATAGTACTGTAATGTGTTATGGTTGAAAAATTATATCCATAAAATAAAAATATAGATTTCAAAATCTGTGAAGATCTCAAATTATCTCAACAAACTATATAAGCAGTTAATATCAGAAATTCATGACTAATTACAAAAATAGCTTTTTAGATAATAGTCATCGTAAAAAACTAGTGGCTTGGCTACAGGGAGCAAGAAGCCTTCAATTTACCAGACTTAAACAACATGCCATACAAATCTAGCAAAGAGATTTGCAGATTTTACTCTGGATGCATCTTGTCATAATTATAAACAAGACAAAAACAGCAGATTAAATGATTATTTTCAAAATAGGCATTATGTTAGATTAATAATAAAAAAAACTTGCTTTCAAAATAAACAATATCAACCTGAATATGAAGTCGATGTATGATAGTCTCCACTGGATAGAACAGTATTTCCATGGTGATGAATGAGAAGATGTTTGCTTTGAGGTTGATGTCTTCAATGAGCGGGTTCTGGTTGGTCTTGGTGTAGCTGGTGTTGTAGGAATCACTGAGCTCGTGCCGGTGTCGCTGTTGGAAGCGGAGCACCCTCGCTGTAACGCTCTTCAGTGTTATGCTGGAAAAAATATATATTTCAATCAATTTATTATACAACCAAGACACAGTTAAGGTACATTGTAATTGATTTCTACTTTGTTAATAGTACAGGCTTTAGGACATGTGTATAGCATTAATTTGATGTGGATGAAGTTGTCTACTGTCGTTATAAAACAAGATTTCAGACTGATGTGTTTAGCTGGAAAATATCATACAAGAATGACCAATGCTTTGCAATGTTTACTTACTGAGCCAGGTACTTGGCAAGGCCGAGGGCGACAGTGGGCATCACGATCGCCCATATCGGCAGCATGCGGCCGCGACTAGGCGTGCCCCACTCCAGTAGACGCACAAACCCTTCCCGGAACACGTCGAACAAGGCTGGCTTGTCGCTTGCGATATCGCTTTGCACCGTCTCTACAAGGCTTGCACCGTAGAAAGGTGTGACGATCGCTATACTGATGCTGAAATCATAGAGAGAATACATCTATAGCCTATATATCTTGGATGCAATTTCTTGGTTAATATGTTTATTTTTTTGGAGCTTTTGTCGGTGAGTCTGACCATGTCAGCTCCATTGTAGCTTCTTTATCGACTCCACCATCAGTCTACCAGCCTAGATGTGGCCCGGTAGAGCATGGTGGCTGCGTCCGAGTTCGGCGCCGCCAACATGCTCTGAAACTATCGAGTCTTTAAATACAAAAATTCACAATAAAAAAAATATATCAAAGTTACTCACCATTTCAACGCTATGTGTTGAATGAACTGCAAAACTGATCCACATTTTTCTATTTCCCTGAAAAGATTTGAAGACATGTTATTCATTTATTTATTTATTGATAGCTAGTTGTCAAGCAATTAGATGTATTGACAGATGTAAGAGAAACTCACATCTTCTAGTAGTATGTTAAGGTTGCCTGGAAGAAATCGCTTTCAGCGATAAGTCCGCCCATTGCACTACATTAAGTTTGTTGTAGATTTAATTTGTAATCCTTGTGTACAATAAAGTGTTAATCTATCTATCTATGTTCCAATTATGGACCACTACAAGAAGTAAGTGATAACTAAGTTGACAGGAGTGCAAACTAATTAAATTGATGGCCATGTAAAGGACCTAAAACTTCTTGTGAAGATATATTGTGACAGTTCCTTACTTGGGCCACCCTGTGCCTTTAGAGACTACATCCTCAACAGCTAAGTTGAGGCCCTTCACAATACAAGTGGAGCCGATGCCTTTCCACAGTGTAGTGACATCCTGTCTCCGGTGCAACCTGGCAACCACTGGCAGGAGAGTGTATGGAACTATGTGGTAGCTTTTCAGGCTATTGTGAACCTGAAATATGGAATGTTGCATTGAATTAAAATGCTACCCAAAAATTATTTAACCAGCAGGACTCGAACCCACATCCTCGTCTAGGTTCGGCAATCTGATACCAACTACGACATAGTTCGATTCTTGTTCCAAATGAATCATGGTCATTAAACATGATCAATTTGGTATCCAGCAGATTGGATGGTAAAGCTATTGATTCAATAGTGAAAGTCTGGGTACCTCCCACTAGGCAACACAGCTTCCGCCGTTTATACTATAGAAATAAAAGGAGTTTTATAAAACTAACCTGGCATTGTCTTCTCAGGACAATAAATGGATGACTCAGTAGATTTTCTGTGATGAGACTGGCAACACTAATAGCTGTAGTAACATAAGTACTGCTCTCTGGAACAAACACAGGAACATCACCTTATCTATGTATCTTGATAAAGGATACCCATCATCACCTTCCTGCTCTTGTCTCACATTATGTGCACTTACTTCTTTCTTATTTATGTCATCTTATAACAGTCCATCCATCTTTTCTTTAGCCTTCCTTTACTCTTACATCCAAACCTTATTATCATAAAATAATCACACCCATTTCCCAGAGGGGTAGGCAGAAACTACGGATTTCCACTTGCTATGATCTTGACAAACCATTTTTGCTTCATTCACTCTCATCACATTACTCATACATGCTCGTTGGTTTAGGGTACTCTTGACCTGGCCTTTTTCCAAAACGTCACGTATTTAGTCACTAAATGTACGCTAGATCTTCTCCTTCCAAAGGTCCCATTCACACTCTCCAACTCCATAATCGCTTTTGTTCACCCTCTCTACATGTCCAAACCATCTCAGCATACCTTTCTCAATCCTCATCACTACGTCTTCTTTCACTCCACAACGCTCTGTCACATCACATCTTCCAAGATAACATACATACCTTCTTCTGGAATATCATCCATCACCAAAGGTGGCCCCTGGAACTCTTCTGTAACAGGAGTATGGTATCCATAAATCTGCTGATAGCGTGTATCGTATAAGTCGTTGGTCTCCCTGTGCGGATCTAGGCCATAAGGCCTATTATATCCAGAGTAATCACCAAAACCAGCCATCTCAGAACATATTATTTTGAGCAACTGATTGTTTTATTTCGTGGAAAGTAATTATTAAAAAATTATGAAAAAAAACCTCCCAACCAAATCCATTATCAATAGGTCAGCTGATTGTCACGATTTGTCACTGTCAGTGTCAGTGTCAAGTTTATCAAAAAGCCATACAGCAGTAGATGTTTTCTGTGTAATACCTACCTACAGCAGACAGCAGGTCCCGTCTGAAAACCAGCGCTGCACCGTACCATTCACTGGTTTGGTGCAGCTTAGTTATTAATTTATTACTATACCTTATTTAATTTTGTCTTAAAGCATGTTTTTATTTATCTTTTTTATTTTTCTCTGTATACCTACTTGCTATATTTTTTATTTTTTTTGGGGAATAATAAATGATATTAGAATAAATAAATAAAAAAGCCTTAAAATATAACCGTATTACCATTGATTAACATCCTCATCATGCTATTGCAAGGCAACGTAGACAGCTAAAAAAAAAAAAAAGTAGTGCAAGCTCTCTTCAGACCTGCGGGTAAGGCCCTCTGGCTTGCGCTATTTGCCCTAGCTGCAACTTTAGAAACAAACACAGAGTACTTGGCGCAGCGACAGACAAGCGAGCGAGCGAGCGAGCGAAGTCAGCGTAGCGTTGAACCATTAAATACAATAAAGTCTGTATAGTCGGCTTCGAAATAAATTTGCTCTATGGAAATTCGAAATCATTGCGGGGCGCGGGGTGGAGTATAATTTGATGGGAGGGGACGATTTTCCCGATTTTCCATGAGCGATTTTCGTATCGCGCACGTAAAGCGAAGCAAGTAAAGCAAAACTTCCAAGACGCATGATCAAAAAGATATTACAAGAGTCCAGGCCGACCAGTGAATATCGATTAGAAAATAGAACAATAGTTCGCTGCCTCAAAATGAGTTTAATATTTTCAGTCATCATTTGAAACACGAAACAAAATGTTTGGCAAAGCTGTGTTGTGTTTATCGACTTTACATTTTTACGGTGAGATGGGAGTGAGTGCTAAGTGAACTGTGGTAATTATGCTCAAGGATACAGCGAGCTGAATGTGAGGTTCTATTTCAGGAGTGGCGGCACAAGGAGAATGCATAGATTTGCGAGGGAGAACAGTTAGCAATGGCATGCACTATGTGCCTGGGCCGGATACGTGCACTCTGTGCGTGTGTGAGATGGGCCAGCCGAAGGTCTGTAAGGCGGTCCTCTGTTCTCCTCCACAGGCAAGTTGTCTCTTCATCTTTTCCCATTGAGGACTCAAGACTTATTGTCTAGAGCTCCGGTTGAGTGGTGGTAATGACCCTGCCTTCTAATCCAAGGGTCAAAGGTTTGAATCCCGTTTGTGCATCATTGGTTTTCCATTCAGATGAAGAAATACATAAAAATTGAAGATATGTGTTAGGCACAAGAGGAGGTCTCTATATGGCATACTTTAATCCTTTCACAATGGTCGTTGGCTCTTTTCAGGGTCATCATACCTAGCTCACTGACATAATGTAGGATGACCAAGAACAAACATAACTTGCAAAGCATTTTCTTGAGCAACATTAGCAATCAATTCAGTGCCAATTTCATTTATAGAGGCTCAAGAAGGGTTTACACTACCTTACAACTACCAGGGATATAATGTTATCCGGGATATTTGAAAAAAAGTCAGGAAAAAATCAATAAAAAAAACCAGCTATAAGATCAGGATAATAGGTACATATTATAAACCGTCTTTTATATCCTTTTAATAATTCAGGATTGCCGATCATTCCGCGTTGGAAACACATGTTGTGAGTTCATCTGCTTGGACGATGTGGTGAAGCCAGCGGATGGGGCAGAGGCCAACGTCCGTGTCGCGGCGGGCGGAGCCGCGGCCATTGTATTAGTCACAGTAGCTTTGGTCGTGTATAGAGTACGCAAGCAGAAGCGACGGCGAAACACGCATGCGGATGATCAGAGGAGTTTGACTAGTATTGGGTAAGATTGAAAAAATATATAGGTACATATTTAGTGATCTAACTCAGAAATCCATGAATACCTAGAAATGCTGACTGTGAAGGAGGAAGTTAGCAAATACAGCAGAAAATACAAAGAAAGGCTTAAAAACCACACAAATGAACTGTCTTAAAACTTACTGCACACTCAGCAGTCATGAGACTAAAAAGATGGCAAATCCTAAACCTAGACCAGAGAAACTGAATAGCTTCTTCTTAACCATATGGTGTTCGATTTGATGGAATCGCACCCAATACACATCATCCCAGACATCATCTGATTATGAGCCGATTGCAGATAATAATAAAAAAAGTAAAAAATTGCTATATAGCCATCCTGCTTATAACTTAGCTTGCCCCAGCTAAAGCGCAAAGCCATGTTCATACAGCGTGCGGTCATCTAATATTTAGTAAATAAATATAAATAACACCCAACACTCACATACCTACATAGTTCTGAACCCATACTAGGTTTAACTGTTTCGTGGGTATCAGAAACTACGAGTACCATGGCCACAGCACCCAGACCCGAAACTAGTATTTGCAGATCATGCAAACATTTATCCCGCAGCGGGAATCGAACTCGCTCCCCTTGCGTCTCAGAATGGCACTCGCCCACTATGCCACCGAGTTCGTCAACCGAGGGATTATCAATAAATCTTATTACAAAATATCCGACTTGTAAAACTTACATAAAATAAAATAACGTGAATTCGATGTTTCAAAATAATCCATACGATTTCAATAAATAAATGAATACTGAAACTGTAATGCATGCCCTAGGATATGACGTGATTCTCGAATGCCTCGAAATACTCGAATTTTGGTTTTTGATATATGTTTTTATTCGCCCTTTAGGGACAGGCTAAAGTCTCACGGCCCTAACGGCCTTGTCTTTCGTTATTGACATGAAGTGAAGGTCAACCTCAACTCTTCAGAAATAGATGAAATGATGGCTATACGCATAACTACGCTTCCAGTTGAGTGATTTACGATAATCGGTACTAACCTTCGGGAAGCACTTTCGGCATCAAGTGCTTTATGTACCTATTTATTTTGTGCTGTGAACGCATGCACCACGTCTATTGTTATATTATTTAGGTTAAGGTGGTTACCGTCTAGGCAAAGCATTGAGTTATGAAAGTTGATATTTTGGTAGACATTAAGTGAATATTCAGTTAGATTCTGATTGGAACCCTATATACTACCAGCCCCTACAATTCAGAGGCAATATCCGGGCCAGTGTGCCAACAAGACAGTTATTTTTCTTTATTCTTCGTTGTACACATAAAAACGCACTAAATGAAAGGACACGTACAAAGACGAGCTTAACCCTAAAAAGAGTTTTCTTCCAGCAAATCTTTGATGCTAGAGAGAGATATTTCTCTCTTTCTGAATGAGAAAACGTTTTTTTTTTCAACTAAGGTGGCATAGAAGCTTACGGCCCACCTGTTGGTAAGCGGTTACCGTAGCCTATGAACGCTTACAATACCAGAGGAATCACGCACGCGTTGCCGACCCCGAACCCCCTCCCCCCTAAAGAGCTCTGGCAACCTTACTCCCCGCTTTGAAACAAGTAATTTTTGGCTGCGATCTTCTGTGAGGAAGAAATTGGAGCAAGAAAATCTCGCTCTAACTCTTCCTTAAACGTTTGTTTCACTCAAGTTGTCAATCTAACGTGCCCTGATATTTCCTCTGATTTTCAGAGAGGTATGTAGAGTCTTTAAGGCGCTATGAGAATCATAATAAACTGTCGAGCGGGCGGAGTGAAGAAAGTGACAGCGCTGCGTACTATAATTGAATGCAGAAAGAGATAGCAAGCGTTAGAAGGCGCTCGAAAGTAATCGGCATATAAGAAAATATCGATTATCTTAAAACTAAGTATTTTTTTAAAAAAGTGTCTTGGATTTTAGTTCTGAGTATTTTCGAAAAAACCGTTGCAGAGGACCGAAATTTAAAAAATAAATCTATCGTGAAAAGTTTTACCAATCGCGTTTCTGTCTTGGATTTAGGTAAATAAAATGCTCAAGTTATCTTTGTCATAAAAATCAAAACTGTGCGTTTTGCGGTTATTGAGAAAAAACAGTTCAAAAATCATAAAACAATTTAACCCTCACCTTAATAGACAACATTTTGGTGCATAAGTACCAGCAGCAGCAACGAATCGCGCCTATCCAAAGTGTTTGGGCTAAACTAATCTGTATTTACAGGTATATAAGCGGCAGTATGGGCTACATGGGCGGTCAGTGCGAGACCGCGCTGGGCGTGTGGAAGCCGCACGGCAACTACCTGCCACGTGGGGAAGCCCCGCCGCCATATGAAGAGGTTGTTGGACAGTGCCAGATGGAAAACATGAGGTAGAGACTGTGCTCCCAGAAATATCATCATCAGCCTGTAGAAGTCCACTGCTGATCATAGGCCTCCCCCAAATCTTCGGGGCCATGACGAACTTTTACGATTTAAATAGTAGATTGTATTATAAGAGAGCAAAATAATATTTTAACAGCGAGAGCGCTTTTTTGAATTCAGAGCGAAGTGATGTGATTCTAGAGTAGAATCCCGAGTTTAGCGAGGGATTCTTTAGTAGAATCCTGAACGTAGCGAGGTATTCTTTTGGCCGTCATTCCAGCCGTCTTTATTCAAACAATATTTACGTTCGATTTCTTTGCCGCTGAAAACTAAGATGTTCCAAATTCAAAAAGTGCGAGGCAAAGAACATGTAAAAGACCATGTACCTATATATACTATACTTCATGCAAATAAAAGCCATTCATTCATTCATTCATTCATTGCGGCGCACTTATAAATTGGAGCGGGCTGGAAAACTCATTCCTGCCCGCTAAAAGTTTCTTAGAGAAAACACCACCTTTGGGTGCACTCAAATGCGAACCAAGTCGTCCTTTTCGAATAGATGCGATGAAAAATAATTTACAGATTAGAGGTTTTTACGGTCAATAAATATATCTAGCTGAGATAAATTTCAAATCCCGTGTCCCAGAACTCTGTGAAACTGGGTGTAGAATAAGCTCCTTTCGGGATAGCACATATATTATGAATCACCTTGGGCTATCTTTGCAGGATGGTAAGCGACGGTCCACCTTACCACCGCACCTACCCGACGACAATGGAGGCGCTCCGCCCCGACGACATTTGCAATGGACATGGCTACGTGAATATTCCAAGACCGGTACAACAGGTAATGACTATCCCTTATTAGGGTTCCGTATCTCATTATGGAATAAATGTAACCGTTTTACTCGTAGGATTACTTTGTTGTCAGTCTGTCTGGCCGTGTTTCAAGGCCCTTTTTTTTTCAGGGCAACTATACCTGAACCTGGTTACTGACCTAATACATGATGACAAAAAAATAACCAGTAACACGATAAGCTAGCAGTTTCGTAACAAATTGAGGACCTACTTGGGGAACACAGAAAATATAAAAAAAAAACCTCAATTATTTGAATTTCGCTGCCAAGCAAAATGAACCACCATAATACAGTGAACTAAGCAAGCGATTTTTTAAATCATAAATTGTTTTTGTGAATTTAAATCTGTTTTTAGACTATGTATGATCACGTGGGTGTACTTGTTACAGATAGCGAACCCTCAGAACTGCTACAACGCGCCGCTGCTGCAGCCCGTGCACCCCGCTGAAGTCAGCCAAATGCAGCACCACGCACTCGCTGCTAACAGTAAGTTCTACGATTATAGTATACTGGCTTGCTTAAATTTATTATAGATAAGTACATCTGATATACCCCTATTTAATCATATCCAGTCCACTCCATCCAAAGGTTGTCTGGTAGAGATCGCTACTTCAGCGATAAGGCCGCCCATTGTTCATCACATAGTTTAGTTTTTATTGTTTTTTTGTTAATGTTTGTACTTTTTATGGTGTGCAATAAAGCATTTTCTATCTATTTATCTATCTGGCGAAAGCGGCTTCGCTCGCGTGGTACATAGATAAAAAGTTAATTTATGACTATATGATATTCTAGGATTCTAAGTAATGAACTATATCTATTTCAAGTTTCATCGAAATCGGTTGAAGGTCGGTCGTTACGGCGTGATTGAACCACAAACATCCTCACAAACTTCGTATTTATAAGTGCTTCATAATAGCAGAGTTTTACCTACCATTAAAACTTTAAACATAATTTGAGATTTGTCCTTCCGTTTCCGGCCGTATTTATAGTATCTATCGTTGTAGTTCCGGCAAGGGGCGAACCCATTTTTACTCATTGCGGTCTCAAATAATGTACCTATAACTATTTACACAATTGAACACCAGGCAGAACTGACTGTAAGGCTTCGAATGAGGATCCGGACACAATAAGAGTTTTAATGGTAGGTAAAACTCTGCTATTGTGTCCTTCCGCCGTCATTCGAAGCCTTTTAAACATAATTTGAAACAGTGTCGGTTATCGCCTGGTGAACCGGACGCCAATGTGATTTGATATTACTAATTAAATTATTAGCATTATGCCATTTGAATGATTACTCTTATGTGATAATTGTTTACAATATTCAACCTAACTAATCAATAATTTCACTCAAAAATCAAAATCAAGATAGCGTTAGTACCTACCTAGTTTCTTACCTCTTTGTATCCTGTAGTATCTTTTTTCTCTGATAAGTTTGTGCGGTTCTTGTGTATGTCAAAATGAATGTATTTTCTTTCTTATTTATTTATTTAGGTTCGCCAACAGTTGATACACAAAGGATACATCTAACCTAAACTAACGGATACATGTAACTTTCTTTGTTTTGATAACATTTTGCTCTTTATGTTCCCCAGTGGCTGGAGTTGGTGTTCGTGCGAGACTGACCGGCTCTCTAGGCGCCATCAGCGGACGCTTGTCGGTGCCACGTGAACCGGATCACGAGCGCCCGCATAACGTGCCCGGGTTCTATGCGAACAGTCACGCGTTGCACACTGCACTGTGAGTTTGTTTTGTGGATCAGTCTCTACAACTTATTTATATGTATGGTATCTCGAAAGGAGTTAATTCTAAACTAAAGTATGTTCTGATTTTTCATTAAAACAAATGCAAAAGTCTGTTGGGTTGTGGTCAAATCAGGTCAAACGCTGTTTTTGAGAGCAACCCAAATGTTGAACTTCTCATACGTTTAAAAATTTGTAGAAAAGTTGTCGTTTTGACATGTTTATTTTATTGAAAAACAATAAAAGAAAAATAATTAAAAATAATTGTTATTAACATGATAAAAATATCAAAAACAGCTGAATTGAATTCGCATGTCTTTCTTCTCAGCCGGGCACTAGACTATCAAGCTAACGAGGCTGTAAAAAAAATACAGACCTATGGTGAACGACAGTATCGCATATGAAATAGTAGATTGTATCATAAGGGACCAAAATAATATTTGTACGGCGAGGGCGCTTTTTTGAATCCAGAGCGAAGTGAGGGATTCAAGAGTAGAATCCCGAGCTTAGCGAGGGATTCTTTAGTAGAATCCTGAACGTAGCGAGGCGAAAAGTTTTATCAATCGCGTTTCTGTCTTGGATTTACGTAAATAAAATGCTCAAGTTTTCTTTGTCATAAAAATCAAAACTGTGCGTTTTGCGGTTATTGAGAAAAAACAATTCAAAAATCATAAAATAATTAAACCCTCACCTTAAATAAAGGCGAACCAAGTCGTCCTTTTCGAATAGATGGGATGAAAAATAGTTTTAATAAGTCTCTATAACTTTCCAGACATCGCACAATACCTCGCATCACAACAGCGATCGAAGCGCTAGAGTTGGGCGCGTTCCGGCGCGCGGAGGCGGCCGGCGCCGCCGCCGGGGAGGTGCGGCGCTCCTTCCACCGGCCCTGCGCCCCGCGCCGCGACACCGGCCGCAGCGTGCCCCGCCACCTGGACCTGGCCTCCGCGCCCGACGCGTGAGTACCAGCTATGCAACTTTCCAAAATGGTCCAAAACTCAAAAAAAACTCAAAAGGTGTTTATTTCAATGAAATCACTAGGATCACTTTGAAACGGCTTACAAACTAGTGAAACGTCTTACAACTATGCCTGTTCCTCGCGACTAAGCCTAGACGAATCAGGCAACAAACACGGCTTGGGGCCTATAATTTTTTACGAAGTTCCTTTTTGTTTTTTTCACAAAATAGAATTTAGAGCCAATGTGGTGCCGATCGAACTAGGGGAGGCTCAAAAGAATAATAATCCCTAATAAATAGGAGCTAAAAATACAAATGTGAAAAAAAATTACAAGGCTAAAATGAAGTCCCCACCGGCCGTAATAAAATACCGTCGACCATCTGACATTTCTGATAAACAAAAGTCATCTCCCAGTTTTTTTTTTTTCTTCATATTTGGTGGCGTTCGGAATCCAATCTCAACGTTTTTTACCTAACTCATTCATTAAAAACATAAGTAGACATAGCTGCAAAGCTAAAATGGAAAAAAAAAATAAGTGGCTTGTGTGCGTGTTGCGTGGTCTCCGGGAAGCAGGATCCGCTTCACGGGTGGTTTGAACTAATACTTGTCGGTTAATTACGGCCTTATACAACCAAAGTCGGCTTTACGCCGTGTTCATATGGCTTGTGTCATCTAAATGAAATTTCAAAATGATCCTTATCTCTACTGGTTAATGTCAATTTTGAGTTTGACTTTAAAGGGGGCTCGCGATATCGTTCGCCCTGAAATGTCAAATTCAAAATTGACTTTACCCTGTAGAGATAGGGATCATTTTTGCACCCCTACATATTCAGTGTTCGTGCCCACAGATGCAGCCTCCGGCACGTGAGCTGCGGCGGGCGGTCGCGCGCGCACAGCGAGGACAACGTGGGCGGCGAGCCCTCGCCCCCGCTGCTGCCCCCCGCCCTGCCCCCTCTGCTGCCCCCCGCGCCCCTCCCGCCTCCCGTACCTGCTAAACCAGAGGCGGCGCTGATGCCGGCCCCCGTGCCGCCGCAGAATATCTTACCGCTTACCGTAGACAAGGTTGGCTATTATGTTGGCTCTCAGTTCCCACTATGTATCCTACTAATATTATAAATGCGTAAGTTTGTGAGAATGTTTAGATGTTTTGGATGAAATTTGGTGCAGAGATAGATTGTTGTCTGTAATAGCATATAGGCTACTTTTTATGTAGTACCACGCGAGCGAAGCCGCGTATGTCCTATGTATGGTGATTCATAATTATGTAAACTAATCGCCTAAGGGGCTTATTCTACACCCAATTGGCAGTATAGCTTGTTGTACAACTTTCGCAAAATAGTCATTTCATTAAAAAAACACTATGTAACATTTTTCTGTTTAGGTGTGAAATGAATGAATGAATGAATATTAATTATTTGACTCATATAAACAGTCATAAAAGACCAATGTCACAAGCAACAACCTTAGAATTAGGTTAAGTTATGTCAAATCAGTTCAAACCCAATGAATTATCTGTTTTAGGTTGCAACCTTAATGCTGAACTTCTCGTACGTTTAGTAATAACTTAAAACTAAAGATTAATAAATACCAAAAATAGCTTATTTGAGAAAGTTTGGAAAAAGATCAGACTTTTTTTAAACATTGTTAACAGAAAGAAACTTAAAACTAATACAAGTTAATATTTACAAAATACACAAGAAACAGTTGAGCCATCTAAAGACCGTTACAAACGATCTATAGATAGCTCAACTGATCCAGATCAGTTGAGCTATCTATAGATTGTTTTTTTTTTTATTGTTTATTTTTCGTATATATATTATTGTATATTTATTTTTGTTGTGTGCAATCTGCAACTGTATATCATGTTTGTAATTGCAGCCGTCATGCGTGTGCAGCTACGCCGGCGAGGGCGCTGGCTCGACGGAGGCGCCGCCGGCTGACGAGCACGACGACTACCGCAGCGAGTGTGAAAACTGCAAGTCCGCCTCCAGCTCCAGGTAAAAGTATATCAAAGTCAAAGTCAAAAGGCGTTTTCATCCCATCTATTCGAAAAGGACGACTTGGTTCGCCTATACAATCATCATTCATCATTTCAGCCGTACGACGTCCACTGCTGAACATGGCCTCCCCCACGGACAGAGCAAATTCCTGATATGTGGGGGGATTTGCCCATACTCACCACGCTGGGCATGCGGGTTGGCGAGCGCAGTTAGAGCTATCGTTGTTAAAATGAGGGACGCTGCTGCCCATCCCCTAGCTTTTTTCCCTTAGTCGCCTCTTACGACATCCGCGGATAGGTAGATATGGAGGGGCCTATTCTTTAGCCGGGGCCACCACGGCCTATTGTATAGGTAATAACTTTATTTCAGGCAACAATAGAATAAAAAACAGATGGATTTTTTCTTATCCTACAGCCCATATACATATATACCTTAAAAACTAACATACTTATTAATATAAAAACACAATTAATTGCCACGTTGAAACTGCGACGTGGTGCCTATAAGTGCACCCAAAGGTGGTGTTTTTTATAAGAAACTTTAAGCGGGCAGGAATGAGTTTTCCTATCCGCTCCTCTATATAAGTGCGGCGCAATGTTCTTTGCCGCGCACTTTTTGAATTTGGAACATCTTAGTTTTCAGCGGAATAGAAATCGAACGCAAATATTGTTTGAATAGAGACTGGCTGGTACGACGGCCCATAGTCGCGCCACCATCTGAATAAAAAAAAGAATAAAATATGAGGCGCCTTTTATTTTCTCATAGTGGGTGATGAAAAGTGGAGTTTATCACTCGGGCGCAAATTTTTCATTTTTCATTTTAATTTCTGATACAATCTACTATTATTTCAATAAAATCACTAGGATCACTTTGTGACGTCTTAGAAACTAGGTGAAGCTATGCCTGTTCCTCGCGACCTAGCTCACCACCAAAAATTCAAAGAGCAGCTAAGCTATGCTGTAAAAATTCGAAGGGCTTCAAGAAAAATACAAAATATTTCTCCAGGGCAGGCAAACGCATTAGCAATGTTCCAGGTGTTGCAGATGTCAATAGGACACATAAAAAAACTCGAACTCTCATTCACTCAAGTTTATCGTATGGCTGAAATGATGATGATGATGATGATTATTATCATTTGACGATTGTTTCGTCAATCGTTAACTTTATGAGATGATTTGTATGTGTGTGTAGATGGGTGCTAGAAGAGGGTTGGGCAGACGAGGCAGAGGAAGGCACGCAGACGCTGCAGCGCCGCGCCCCTCCCCCCGCGGCGCCCGCGCCCGCCACCGCCACGCTGCCGCAGCCCGTCACCAAGCAAACGTGAGTCTTATCTCCATACCATTAAAGTTACTTTTCACCTAAGTAACAAGTATGGCATGAATAGTTCACGATACGAAACGATAGTAAAAGTCAAATATTATCAATCAGCGATGCTTAAACCTTTTAATTTTCATTGGCTAATATTTGCTAATTTTTCTTCTATTCTTTGCTAATCAAGTGATTAAAATATCGATGTTCATTCCGATTGTTGATGTTCATTCCAAAATGGGTTTGCAGCTGGTTTGAGAAAAGCTGACGATTCCGATCTGAAATCTTTCCGATTCTTTAAAATTGCTGCTGACTTGATTCCCTATGTTGTATCAGAAAGTACCATGGTAAACCGTACATTTTTGCCGAACACACCCCGTCTTGGTTATAGCACCCACATCTCTCACCAGACCTGTCGCCGGCAGCACTGCATAGGTGTTCTAACTAACTATGAACTATCAGTGTGTAACATAATTTTATTATTAGAATAAGGTTTTTAGAGCCGAGGAAACGATCAAAAAATTAGTGGTGGCGCGCGGGGTGGCTCGGTAGCGCAACGGTGAAACACGAGAATTAGTTTTTTTTATGTGTGTTCCGGTCAGCGCCTCCCCGTATCTAGGGGAAACCCGCGGGACCGATTCCCGCCTGATTGGATTTTTGGGCTATTATAAAATTCTAGGAACCTTTTTCTTTCTAGCCGGAACGCCATGGGCCCTCCCTCGAACTGGGAGAATTGGTTCAACACTATTCCCGACTCCGATTCGGAATCCGAAGAAGAATAACCGATCTATCCTCAAGAAGACAAATCAATTCAGGTGACGTTAACTTGCATAATACAACGTCTTCCGTAACTAATACAGTAGTAACTCGAAAGGGGTCTGTCTATACAGTACACAAAAAAAAAGCGATAAATAGATAAAAAAACTTGAACTTTTTCAAATTAGCCTGGATTAGTCTGGATATAAAAGATAAAACTAATTAAACGTACAAAAAGTTTGACCTCAACAGAACAGCTAATTAATTGAGTTTGGCTTTGAAGCCAAAATACATCTTCCTATGGTATATTTCACAAAAAACAAGTCGAAGTTCTAAAAAATCGTAGAAGAAATGTGTGAAGACACTATGAACAAAATGTATAACAATTAATACATATTGTTAGTGGAATAAGCCGCTTTCGTTTTACTATACAATATGTACAGGACATACATACTCTCATAAGTAATGAATGACATACAATTTTGCATAATAAATGATGGTACATGCAATAATTTAAAGTGTACCTCCATAATGTTAAACATTATTTGACAGAAAAAATCGATCTGCTTTTTTGTTGTGACGTTGATTCGACAATTATGGCGCTGAGTCTCAAAAAAAAACCTAGTTAAGTTGCCATGGCGATGTGAAGTGACAATGTTAAAGCCGTGGTAATCATGGTTACCACACTACATTTCTCGATACGTTTGTGTACAATCCTACACTCACCCAGTTGATGTTCTTACTACATTTCTTAGAACGTTTTGTAGAACGCTCCTATACTGATTGCTGGCTCTGTTATATCACATCCATTTCCAGAAATGTCACGTGAAATGTGACCAAAAATTTACTTTGTAAAGGGTAAGTGTTATTGTAATTCAGTTATAAATTAATCCGTATATATGTATAAAATTCTTTACGTTACTCACTGACTGACAATCAACCTAAACCAGAAGTCCTAGGATCGTATCTTCCTGGTATAGTGTAGGGGACGCTAGAACTGGAATCTACCTTCCAAATCACAGGAATAATAAAGGAATTTTCGAAATTCAACCCGTAAGGGGGCACAGCGGGGGTTTGAAGTTGGGGGTTATGAAATAATATCTGTGCATCATACTGCCCCCCAGTGTTATGCAGAAAATATTTTTTCATTTGTAGTTAATAAGATTGATAGTAATGATTTTGTCTGAATTACTTTGCACATTATAAATATGAATTTATTTGTTGCATTTTAGTGTTTTTACCTTTATTAATCGTATTTTTAAGTCGTTACAAGTGATATTTTACCAAGCAAGCTATTTTTTATCATTATATTGTTCTTCGTTGTTACTATATTTTATTATCCTTGGTTCTACACATATAATGTGGGTTTTTATCGTTTTTGTTCTATACTTAAAATATTTTCCTTTGTAAACCAAAGATATTATTCATTAAGAGTATAAATTGGCTACTGGCTGTTATCAGCTACGTAAGTCTTCAGTAAAAAACAACAATGGTGTCGATTCTATTATTGCATTATCCTAACTACCTTTATCTGATTGATAGCTCTAAAATAATCACAATACATAATGATTTTTTATATCCTTTAGTGTGGGTTATCTATCACTGTAAAATAAATAAAAAACCATCCTTCATATTTCCTCCTTTAATCATAATTGTGCCAAAAAGAATTGAGACCCGCATACATTATCAAGACAATTTAAATACTGATTTAATTATAAACATTATTATAAAAATTTATTATAATCTGGGAAAACTAGGCTAAGAGCTTGTACGAAAATCTTTATTAAAGTAACAGCAATATTTTTAGAGCTGTCAAATTAAGTTACATTAGGATAATGCAACAGCAGAATCGACACCAATGCAGATAGGTTAGTAGGTAGGTAGGTAGGTAGGTATCTCAAGATTTTATAATTACTCGTGCAATATATCTTTGGCTACTTTAATTAACCGACGCCAAAGAAAAGGAGGTTATCATTTCGGTGACTATGTATGTTTTTATTTCAAATAGTCTACGACTTCGGTGGCGCAGCGGGCGAGTGCCCGTCTGAGACGCAAGGGGTACGGGTTCTATTCCGCTGCGGGACAAATGTGTGCATGATCTGCAAATATTTGTTCCAGATGTTGTGTTACTATGGTACTCGTAGTTTCTGACACCCACGACACAGGGAATCCTAGTGTGGGGTCAGGATTGTATGTGACTGTTGGGAGTAAAAAATAAAAAAACTTCTTATTACTACACTCGAGAGCATAGAAATCGCACATAGCGGAATTTTCCAACATTTTAATTTCGACGCTTATTTTTTTTTAAATTAATGTGATGTTGCAAAAATAACTTAAATTAAATTGAAGTACACACTGTTAGCTTCCTAAAAACACAAAATGTCTAGCCTTGACCTTCGAAATCATAACAGTGGCAACTAAACAATAGAATGGCCTAAATTAGCTCGTTTCAAGTAGCGCTGTTTGTGGGACTTTGAGCAGGTATAAAAGGTTAAAAAAACAATAAATTTGTGAATGTATCGATTTATTAATACGAGGTATTGCCTCCCCTAGCCTGAATAACAGCTTCCATTCGCTGTTTCATTGAAGAAATCAATTTTTTTACGAAATCCTGCGGTATGCTGTCCCATTCTTCCTTGATCGCGGTTTGGAGCTCTCTGAGACTCGTAGGCGCTGCGTTTCTAGCTCTTACTCGTTTCTTTAGTTCGTCCCATAAGTGCTCAATGGGATTGAGATCTGGGCTTCGAGCAGGCCACGCCATAACGAGTAGTTCAACCTCCTCCAAGTACTGGCGTACTATAGCAGCGGTGTGTGGTCTAGCGTTATCCTGCATAAAAACGAAGTTTTCGCCGATAAATCCAGAAAAGGGCACAACATGTTCTTCCAGGATCTCCTCAACGTAACGTTGGGAAGTCAATCCACCCGATCGACGGTCGGTATCGGGCCCTGTGATGAAGACAAGTTCGGTTTTCGCTTCCAGAGAAATGCCTCCCCAGAACATACACGAACCACCGCCGTATGCGACCCGTTCGGAGATGCAACATTGAGCAAAACGCTCACCAGATCTTCGGTAGACTCTACCTCGTCCGTCGTTACCATGAAGGCACATCCTGCACTCGTCGGAGAAGAGGACTGCCTGCCATTGATCCATAGTCCAATTAACGTGATTTCGAGCAAACTGAAGGCGTGCTTGTCTGTGCGCTGGGGTCAATTTTGGGCCAGTTGCTGGTCTGTGCGCTGTCAGACCTCCTTCGGCTAGTCTTCTTCTAACGGTCCACCGACTGACTTCCACTTCTCTAACTTCCTGGAGCTGCTGTCCGAGTTGAACTGCATTCAACCGGCGATTTCGTAGTGATGTATTCACAAGGAAACGGTCATCGCGCTGTGTTGTCGCACGTTTTCGGCCTGTTCCTGGTCGCCTGGTATAGCCACCAGTTTGCTGATATCGCTGGTATACACGTCGAACAGCATATCTGCTCAAATTTAATTGACGAGCCACTTGACTTTGGTTCTGTCCAGCTTCGATAAGTGCAACCACTTGAGACGCTGCTTCTGGTGTGGTATCCATTTTCTTGTTTAGAGAGATGACGTATTCGTTAAAGGACCTTTCTGCCTGGGAGTTGGTATGCAAATGATGTAATTTCAATCATCCCTTATCGTTTTATACCTGCTTAAAGTCCCACAAACCGAGCTACCTGAAACGAGCTAATTTAGGCCATTCTATTGTTTAGTTGCCACTGTTATGATTTCGAAGGTCAAGGCTAGACATTTTGTGTTTTTAGGAAGCTAACAGTGTGTACTTCAATTTAATTTAAGTTATATTTGCAACATCACATTAATTTAAAAAAAAATAAGGGTCGAAATTAAAATGTAGCAAAATTCCGCTATGTGCGATTTCTATGCTCTCGAGTGTATGTACAATTCGCAAAACGGCATCATCTAAAAGTGTGTTTGTTGCATGATTCTTCTAACTTCTTCCGCGAAATACAGGCTTATAGTTTTAACTTGAACCTAAGTACAAAATTATCTTTATCTTATTAAAAAAAACCTTAGTATTTCCTTGTGTGGGCAAAGATAATATAGTAGAAATGTTTATTAATTTATATTAATCTGCAAAAAAGGTCTGCCAAGATGTAATGCACGCGGTAAAATAGTTCTCGAATGTAAAATACCAGTGTTAATGTTATTATTCATTTTTAATAATAACTCGTTGCTCTCTAGTGTATTATGGATTTAAGTAGAAATAAAGCTCAAATTATCTTGAATTGATAAAAGTGAAGTATGCGCTTCGTTACCTTGAACAGTGGACATCGGCTATGCCTAAAAACTTTCAATTTTGGTTGGCTAATATTTGACTCTCAGGCTCGTATTCATAGACAAGACTCAAGCATTGATCTGTACTTAAATCTCGATTTGAGTCGAGATTCTAATTCTTGAACAGTACTTATGTATAGATTCAATGATCACAGTTCAGCTGAGTAAATGCTTATTCTGAAACGTCAATCAGGCGAAATCGGTGCTTGAGTTTAGATTTGATTTGACAATAATCAAATGACATTTTCGTTCCGTTACACGTACTTTGATGCATATTTATACTTCACTTTATAGTTCTGTTCTATTTCCACCCTGGCTATTTGAATTTCTGCGTAAAACGGATCGAAAATTATAAATAAATCAAAATGTAAACGTCAAATATTACTCAATGATATCGGTGTCTTGAAATTTTACTGGCCTCATAGCTCAGTTGGTAGTAACTCTGCCTTCCGCGCTAGAGGTCGCGGGTTCGATTCCCGCACTGGACTAACACAGATGTTTGTTCTGTGTCTGGCTGTTAAATATATATCTATTATGTATATCAGTCTCTGGTACCCATAGTACAGGCTATGCCTAGTTTGGGATCAGTTGACCGTGTGTGATATGTCCGGAATATTTATTTATTTATTTTAGTTTGAGTGTTTTGAGTATACAAAAGCGAAAGTCAAATATTAGCCAAACAAAAATAAATGACAATCAATGACCATGACAACCGCGCTGCGGTCTTTCCATAGCCAACCAGTTTTTAATGAAATGCATTTCGACGCGGTGCGCTAGTGGGGTTGCAGTTGTACAAAATCTTTTCTACTGATTAAGTCGTAATCAATAGGTATTTAGAATTAATAAATATCATGTTTAAAATGTAAAAAATATGTCGTTTCCGCTACTTTTAAAATGGTTATTGAAATGACAGTATTGAGTTTGCTAATAAATGCCCAAAATTACTGTAAATATTTCTAGGAGAAAAATTGTTTTATGATTTTTGGAAAGGAGTTATACTACAGATAGAAATAAAACAAATTAGGAATCAAACATAGGTTCTCGCAAAGTAGGGAGATATATTTTTGGCTAAGATAAAATATCGATATAAACATAGCATTAGAATGATAGGTACTTCTCTAGGTAATGGTTGTTTCTATTTTGATCAAGTTAATATCTTTTTACCTACTACAACGGATTATACTATGAACGTAACTTTGTATAAATTAATATGAAACAATGCCCATAAGATCGTTCCGTCACCTACAAACACCGTAGCGTGCCATGAGCGGACCGACAGCGAATTCACGACGAGAATATAATGATACGTTCTAGTAGTGTCTGACCGAGTCCGTTCCCTGTCTGATGCGTTCATAGTACGATAATGGTATGACACGTTGTAGTGGGCAAAGGCCTTTAGTAGCGTTTCCTGTTTTAGAACTGTTTCAATTAAAGTAAAAAAGTACCTTCTATGGAGTGATTGTAATTTTCTATGACGCCAACGTGATGGCACGTGTAGCTCTATATAGCTCATGTTTTTATGTGTTTTAAGCCCGGCCTCCCTTCTACGCCGACGTCGTCAGTCGCGTACCATAACGTCGCGCGTAGCAATAGAAGGATTACAAGTTGATCAATATTATGAATCTCGAAAGAGTCTTATTCAATCAGAAAAAAGGAAGAACAGTAGCGGAGAAAGTAAGCATTTTCAATATATTTTTGCCGAATTATTCCGATTTTTTTTCATATTGGCGTTTGGTCGATTTATAACTAATTACTAAATGTACGAGGAGTATGAAATCAAAATTTCTACCTAAAACAGCTGAATATTTGAGTTTGAACTGATTTGACCCCGACAGCCAGTGTTTTTTCATTGAAAAATTTCGAATTTCCTAAATTTTGTGTTCCA
Source organism: Anticlea derivata (assembly GCA_947579855.1). Lineage (NCBI taxonomy): Eukaryota > Metazoa > Arthropoda > Insecta > Lepidoptera > Geometridae > Anticlea > Anticlea derivata. Next base: position 3,814,961 of record OX388271.1, on the reverse strand, counting down.
TGAAGTATACCTAAATTGCGACATCTGTGGCGCCCAAGTCGTTCTGATTGTTCAGTTTTGGTACCTACGCGACCGATGACGTCAGCGAAGAAGGAACATCGGGCTTATTTTTACGATTGCGTATTTTCATTAGTTCTCAAAGGACATTGGGCAAATTTGTATGGAGCCAGGGCCCCGATTTTTTTTAATCCTGCAATAATGAAACTTTCAGTTTTACATAGTGCTAATCGTGTAGATTTCAAATATGTGCGGCTTTTATTGTAAAGCAGCCGGAGTAAAGAGATATAGGTCCTTAAAGTTTTGTATAATACCTGGTTGACAGTGTACGAAATGTAATTATTTTGAACATTACAATATTTATTTTCAATTCTATGTTGTTATTAGTTTAAAATACTGACAGATCTACGTGAAAAGGTTGGATATTACTGGATCCTGTACGCCTGGACCTCTTCAGGTAGGAGGATGTCTACCATGTAAAAGTATTTTCATATTCAATATCTACCTACCTATATTATGGTTATTAAATAGTACCAAGGATGATACTCTGATATTACCTATTAAACCTAAATAAAAAAAAATGAATAAACATACAATTTTTATTTCAGATTAGCAGTAACAGTATTTAATTAACTGTTATATTATTGATAAACTATGAAATGAAAAAAAAATACTACTTGAATAATACACAAAATACACATCAACATCAATGGCGAATGCATCACTCACCTTCGATTCGCCGATGATATAGTCATAATGGCAGAATCGTTGGAGGACCTTGGCGCAATGCTCAGAGACCTCAGTAACGTTTCTCAACAGGTGGGTCTTAAAATGAACATGGGCAAGACTAATATCATGTCCAATGCTCATGTTGCACCCATACCGGTACAAGTTGGGAACGATACCATTCAAGTTGTAGATCACTATGTCTATTTGGGTCAGACGATTCAACTAGGTAGGTCCAACTTCGACAAAGAGGTCAGCCGACGAATCCAACTCGGATGGGCAGCGTTTGGGAAACTTCGTCATATCTTTTCGTCGCAGATACCGCAGAGCCTCAAGACGAAAGTCTACAATCAGTGCGTGTTGCCAGTGATGACTTATGGCACTGAGACTTGGTCGTTAACTATAGGCCTCATATACAAGCTCAAAGTCGCGCAACGGGCTATGGAGAGAGCTATGCTTGGAGTTTCACTACGTGATAAGATCCGAAATGAGGAAATCCGTAGAAGAACTAAGGTGACCGACATAGCTCTCAGAATTAGCAAGTTGAAGTGGCAGTGGGCAGGCCATATAGCTCGCAGAACCGACAACCGTTGGGGAGTAAAGGTTCTCGAATGGCGACCACGAACCGGGCGACGCAGTGTTGGAAGGCCCCCCACCCGATGGACCGACGACATTGTGAAGGTTGCGGGAAGTCGGTGGATGGAGAAGGCTCAAGACCGTTCGTCATGGAACTCTTTGGGGGAGGCCTATGTCCAGCAGTGGACTTCTACAGGCTGATGATGATGATGATGATGATGATAGACTAGCCCCTTCTGGAGTGTTAATAACATGCGATCTTGCTCGTAAGACCTAAGAACCACATCCACGGCACACTCTTCGATGTTCAAACCGTCTAACGGCAGCTTGTTCCGCAGGAACGTTTTGCACCAATGTCATTATTAATATCTGTAAAAATAATAGTTATTGTCATTGTAGTTAGGTACCTCATTTAAAATATACCTACTGATAAAAAAGTTACATTACTAGCAACCCCTTTCAGACTTTCGTACGACTAGTTATGCTAATTTTTGCGGCTGCAGAATTTTATATGATGCATCTTTAGAGAATGCATGCACATGATGCACACCAAACAAGCAGAGATACGGCAGGGCGTTGCGTTGCAATTTAACTTTTAAACAAATAGCGCTGCGCTCTTTTCCTCATCGTACCGCGTTCGATGTGTGGAGCTCCTGAGGCTTCATCATCAACAACCTGTAGGAGTCCACCGCTGGACATAGGCCTCCCCCAAAGAGTTCCACGACGAACGGTCTTGAACCCTTTCCATCCACCGACTTCCCGCAACCTTTACAATGTCATCGGTCCATCGGGTGGGGGGCCTTTCAACACTGCGTCGCCCGGTTCGTGGTCGCCATTCGAGAACCTTTACTCCCCAACGGTTATCGGTTCTGCGAGGTTTCATGAATCGTAAAATAATATTACTTAGGAAAATGTAGAAACTTACCTGATGTGGTTAACCAAGACGTGACAGTATTAAGGATTACCGGTGGCTGGTCTTGTACCAGGAATCGTCGAAATCTTGAGCCTCAAGCAATAGTGCAATTGGCAATTAAGAATTTCCATTTTTTACTCAAAAACTAAAAACCGGTATATATACAAAAGTACTCTGTGCTAAAAACCGAAACGGAATCTGCAAGTCACAAATGACAATGGTTTATTGTGACAGTCAAAAACAATTGATTGCGGGTAGGGTTTTGTTTCGCTGCACTATACCAATCGAAGAAAAGCGTTCGTAGTAAGAAGGTAGCATAAACATAACACGGAAATGACTATTTTCTGCGTTTATTATAACTCCACTGCTTTAGAGCTTTTCATGACTAAAACTACTACTTTAAATTAACAAAATGAATTAATTAACTCATCAAATAACTGCAGGTTGGGGCCCACGATTACCCATGTCCTTTGGCACAAAGTAGTTGAGTGTAATTTATTTAACTAAGTATGAAAAGAAAGAGTATTTTTCATAGTCTGACATTTCAGGGTTATTAAATTGAATGCATAAAATGTTTATTCATAATTTTCGAGTGTTCGAATTTCAAAGCAAAGTAATAAAAAGCTAGCTCAGACGCAATTAGCTAGCTTTTTATTACTTTGCTTTGAAATTCGAACACTGTAATTTGTAGGTAGGTCTTTATGTGAATTTGAATTGTAACTGTGTTTTGATGGAATTTTTGCAGTTCTTGTTTTGATTCCTGACAATATTTTTTCTGTTATTTGGGTTTTATAGTTTTCCAGTTAATTTAAGTTTATTTACTAAAGGTAATATAATATAATAGTACGTACGTAACGTATCAGATTCTTATATAAAATCTATAAGAGTTATTTCGTGTTGTATTCGATACTATGGAAGGGTAGGTATTTTTAAAATTTTGATTAAGTTTGTGTTAATTATTTGAAAAGGGGTTTGTGTTTGTTTTTCGTTTATAGCTGTTAAGTAGCTGTTAAAAAAATTAAATTATTTTTCAAATATAACTAACTATATTACCATTTACCTAATACTAATTATATGCAATATATGCAGCCTAGTCTATAGGTATACCTATACTATGGGTGCTCAAGCCCACTCTATCTAAACATGTACCACAGGCTACAGCGTCCTGTAAGTGGGTAAAATGTTCCACCTGACGCTGTATAAATCATCTGGAATAGATGTAATAAGGCGTTACCACTCTATTCGATCATAATAATTTGTTTTGGTCATCATCATCATCATCAGCCTGATGAAGTCCACTGCTGAACATAGGCCTCCCCCAAAGAGTGCCATGACGAACGGTTTTGAGCCTTCTCCATCCACCGACTTCCCGCAACCTTCACAATGTCGTCGGTCCATCGGGTGGGGGGCCTTCCAACACTGCGTCGTCCGGTTCGTGGTCGCCACTCGAGAACCATTGTTCCCCAACGGTTTGTTTTGGTAATATTTGTTATTGCCACGAGACTAGCGTAATATAGTTTCTGGTTGTTGTGATAGCTAATCATCATCTATCACTGACGCGAATGTTATCATTAGTAATGTGCTGCGGTGACTATTCCTTATTCCAAGCTAATTATGATAATATGAACTGATATGCCAGCACAACAGCCGGGAACTGTATTGTATTCTGAGGCCCTAGTCTGCAAAGTCAGTGAGTTCTCACTTTTCACTTTTCGACCGTGAAAAGTAAATAGCTTACCGTTATTTTTGGTGATACGAAGAGGGCGCCTACCAAAACCAGTAATCTTTTCGATATCCAATTAAAATAAATTAAATAAATATAAATTTTATTTCAGGTAACTTAAGAATAGTACAGATGGTAAAAACTTCTCACGCTCGAAAACTTTGCAGACTATGGCTTCTGAGACCTTGATGCGCGTGAGTTAATCACTTGTCCTCGTGACACGTGACAAGATACGGTTGACGGTTGTCGTATGGGCGCTTTTCGTGACATCATACAAAAACGGTAAGCTATTCACTTTTCACAGTGACAAGTGAGTATCTCACGAACATTGCGGACTCGGACCTCTGTTTTAAAGAGTATATTTATATTATAAATTGTTTCCACCGTTAATCTTAAGCATTCCATAATTTCTAAGAATTATGTTGAGTAGTCTCGGGAAATGTGATTTTAGACTGCGTGTAGACACGATGTATCAGTATTATATACATTTCCGAACCAAGTATCTATGTTCAAATTAATAAATAATTGAATTAAACGAGTTTAACTTGAACAATTTGTTTTATTTTTAACAACAGCAAGCCAAACAAGATTGCATAAAGATCACAACGTTCCTTTCTGACTATATTTTTGAAAGAGTAAGTTTTTTTTTTTTCATGTTATACGGAGGCAAACAGGCTTACGGCCCTCCTGATGGTAAGTGGTTACCGTCGCCTATTGACATCAGCAACACCTGGAGCATTGGTAATGCGTTGCCTGCCGAACCCCCCTCCCCCTAAAGAGCTAGTAGTTATAAGCATTTGGCAGTGATATTGACATAATTAGCTGTGTAACCCTAGCTTAGTTGATACTTTGAAAGCATATTAATCAGTACCGTAACTATAACTAGGTACTTGGAAACCGAATTTACTTCTGCTAGGCTCTTATTTTCATCGTCTGGAAGCCAAGGGCCGCATTGTCTGTAGCCAATCTCCTGGAATATTCAGAAACAACATGTTAAGAATTGAAAATTGAAACAACTAGCTTCCGCCCGCGGCTTTGCTCGCGTGTTAACTAAATAAAAAGTAGCCTATATGCTATTCACGACTATTATCCATATCTCTACCAAATGTCATCCAAATCCGTTCGGCCGTTTGGCGTGATTTAACCACAAATATCCAAACATCCTCACAAACTTTCGCATTTATAATATTAGTAGGATAGTATTAGCCGTTTGGCAGAACTGGATGTGCAAGCTGTAGACCCGGGTCTCGAGCTGACACATAGTTTTTAACTCATATCTCAGAAACCTCTTTGGTACCTAAATTTTTAATTGGATTTTCAGATTTCACCAATTATGCACTAAATATTTGCATACTCAGAATTCAGAAATTCGTTATGTGTAAGCTGTAGACATACACACAGTATTAGTAGGATTTATATTATTTTATTAATAATATTTAATTACATTTATAATATTAGTACGATTGGGTGTAGAATAAGCCTTTCAGGATAGTTATTTAGCGGAAGAATATTAATATGATTAATTTTTAATTATCTTTTTATAATTTATTTACCTTTTAATATAAAAATAATGGTAATGTATGTATACATATTACCTATAATCAAATAATCCTACTAATATTATAAATTCGAAAGTTTGTGAGGATGTTCACACTTTTCCTGATTGGCGCATACACTCTCACATCCACCCAGACTACATATTAATTCACTAAGTTGCTATTATTCCGTTTTACTTTATCTTTGGTTTTTACCCTGTTACTGTGTTTTTTTTTAATTAAGTTAATGTAAGTCGTATTTTTTGTACATGGCCTACCGCGATACAGGCTAGTCCTAGTGCGGGGACCTCTAGTAACATGTTTTTCTTGTCATTCTCATTTTTGGTAAATAAATTTATTTGTATTTGTATGTTAGGATGTTTGTATGTTTGGATGTTTGTTGTTCAATCACGCCCAAACGGCCGAACGGATTTGGATGAAATACCAAATTTCATCCAAATCCGTTCGGCCGTTTGATATAGATACAGAGATAGATTATATATAGATACAGAGATAGATATAGATACAGAGATAGATTATAGTCTAGAATAGCATATAGGCTACTTTTTATGTAGGTACCACGCGAGCGAAGCCGCAGGCGGAAGCTAGTCATCTATATATGCCAAAATTAGTATTAGGTACCTGCGAGTAGTTATGAGGAAAGCAAGCAGTTTGAGGCAGTCGGCCCGGCAATGGAACCCTGTTACGCCAGCACGCTAGCTTGCTCGCTGGACTCTTTCTGATTCCTTGGTCGAACGGCTCCAAGTCTTCCAAGTACTGAAAAAGAGATGGTTATGCTATTGAGGTATTACAGCAACTTAGTGCCATTGTTTTGTGAAAACTGAGTGATGATGAGATGTGAAAACAAGGATTTGTTTTGTCCTTTATCTTACCCTCTTATCAGTTACAAACTCTATTGGCTCGATAACTTCGGCAATGTCTAACTTTTCTAACAAAAGAGACGGTCATACTTTTATCGAGCTGATAAAATTACTGAGTGATTATGAATATGGGGGTTAGTCTTTATGAATTTGCGAAAAGGAGATGCCGATATGAAAGACGTGATTCCCGTGGCGAATCTTTCGGCGCAACTTTCATTGTGGTATAAATGGTGGCGTAGCTGGCGAGTCTGAGACGCAAAGACTGCGCGTTCGATTCCCGCTGCGGGAAATATTTGTTCCGGGTCTGGGTTTTGTGCTACCATGGTACTCGTAGTTTCTGATACCCACGACACAGGGAATCCTAGTGGGTTCAAGACTATGTATGAATCTTTATTTTTAACGTACTTGCTGGTTGACCAGAGGATTTGGCAAGGGATTGCCCGTGTACGGAACGTCACAGTTGTAAAGCGCGAGTAGAAGCAGGTTGGTGTTGGGCACGAAAGCTCCGACCAGCGGCCAGCTGCAGTCAGCCAGCTGAGCCGGTGTTGGGGTTCTGGATAGTACTTCTATTGCCTTTTGAGTGTGCTGTATAAATAATATATTTTGTTATTTAAAAAGTGCTAGGATTTGGCGCCCAACATGTAAAACCACGTTGGGCGCCAAATGGCTTGAAGAACGTGATACGTGGTTAGTGTCGTTTTACTAATTAACTTCATAGCACAGAATAATAGTGTCCATAAACATAGGTATTATTCTGTTTATGCTATTATTTAATTTAAACCGAATTTGATGTGATTTTATTTCATGTAATTATTTTAAAATGGACATGTTCTGAAACAAATGAATTCATAAAAATATAGTTATCCGTGCGCTACTAAGGATAATTTGGCACCTGAGGTGGTTGCAGTACCGCGTTGGGTGCCAAACATGTTTTTATTTTTTGATCCCGATTCTCTCAGTGATTCGGATTACAATTAGAGACTACGTTAACCCTTTTCGTGTAACAGTAAAACATAATATTAAGAAAAGGTTGTAATTTGGCGCCCAACACGGTACTGCAGTATCACGGTAAGCTACACTTTAGTATCCATTACATTTTTCTTCGTGACCACTCTGCACAAGCCAGTAATTGTATGTATAAATCCTCACCAAAAGCCAATAGAAATGATCTGCTTACGTGCAATTTATAGAAGGGTCTTGTTCGGTCACATGCCGCGAACACAGTCTTGTTGATGAGAACGCGCGGGTCATACAGTCGTTCATACTTATCCCGCTCGTAGTCATGCTTCAATCGCCTCCGACGCTTTTCCCTTTCCTTCTCTGTATCGGCTGATACTACCGCAGCTGTATTAAGAAAATGGCTTTATGTTTCCAGCTAGATTTTTAGTAAAAACTTCACCAAATGCTTTGCTTAGCTCTTTTGTATAGGTAAATCCATCGCCTTCTTGCGAGGAACGATACTTACTGGTGGAAGCAAATGCTAGAAGAGTGATGACTTGTTGCGTGACCCGAAACACTGTCTTCACAGAATGCCATATGACCGTTAGCAGTGTTGGTATCATCTATAAAAGATAATACATGTAAGACTTTCAAAGAAAAGTGTAAAGTTTACGCCAAAGCTGTGATGCTGGTTTACTAGTTAACTTAGGTACCATAACAATTAATTATTAAAAGAGATATCAATACGGTGCTAGGCTTGGTACAATTTTAAAGTACGTGTATGGTGTTATGTAGGTGGAGGTAGGTAGCTAACTATGGAGGCGTGCTTGTGTAGGTTTCTAATTATGAGTAGGTAGGTAATAGTGTGTGGGTGTGTGTTGTGAGCTCTCCTGATCACAGGAGAGCTCACAACACACATACACCCACATACCATTCGCGCAATCGCGTCCAGATGCTAAATGCAAAGTAAATCTGGGGATCACTTACTGGAGAAGCTTTATTGAACCACGGTGGAAAGCATACGCCCTGATAATCGTGAACCCAGTTGATCTGAAACACGCCATGTTTCCTTAGAACGGCCATTGCCGCCGGGTGCAGGGTCGCTAGGTGTTCCCTCACGCCTTCTATTGGCGAAGACTCGTTGGAGTTTCTGGCGACAACCCACCCATCCTCGTCCACCAACACGCAGGACCAGGTGTCTTCGCAGCGAGCCTTGCAGAGTGCTTTGTTTTCTAAGTAACACTGTTATCAGAATTATTATGTAGGATATCTAATAGAGAAATATAAAAAAAAAGTGAAATTCTAATGGTTATTCTACCGAGCTAAGTTTACCTTCATCATCGGCTGTATAAATCAATATCGTCATCATCATTATCAGCCTACAGAAGTCCACTGCTGGACATATGCCTCCCCCAAAGTGCTCCATGACGAACGGTCTTGAGTCTTTCATATTATCAACTTCCCGCAACTTTAACTATATCATCGGTCCATCAGGTGGAGCCTTCCGATACTGCGTCGCCTGGTTCGTGGTCGAGTCGAGTACCTTTATTCCCTAACGGTTGTCGGTTCTGTGAGCTATATGGCCTGCCCACTGCCACATCAACTTTCTAACTCTGAGAGCTATGTCATATGTCGGTGACCTTGGTTCTCATACGAATTTTATAATTTCGGATTTTATCACGCAGTGAAACTCCGAGCATAGCTCTCTCCATAGCACATTGCGCGACTTTGAGCTTGTGTATGAGGCCAATAGTTAGCGACCAAGTCACAGTAGCAATATACCTACTCACCGGCATCTCAGTGACAGAAATCAGTAGTTCAATGAGGTTCTGCGGATAGAAGTGAAACCCGGCAACTCCGATGAGGCCCTTGTCCGTAGTCAGAGCTCTGGCTGCCGTTAACCATTCTGATTTCACTCCGAGCTGTAACAACACAGTTTATGAGCCACATGAAAAGTTATCAAACGCCTTTGATCTTTATTCTAGCAACATTATATTCTAATTATGTCATAATTTGCTTTTGCTCGCGTTTATTCGCGTAGTAGATAAAAGTAATCTATATCCTGTTCCAGGTCACGAACTATGTGTATTACATGTTCCATACAAAACGGTTTTGCCTTACGGCGTTATTGGACTACAAACATACAACAATCCTCCACAACAGCCGTTACTCCACCCACAGACAATACACACACGCACGCATACATCCACACACAGAAACACATACACACCCACACACATGTCATCCTTACACACAAAGAAGAATATTAGTAGGTACTTAGGATTATTAAAAACATAATAGTAGATTATGCAACAAGGGCTTAAAGTAGTGTATTATGTCAAGGGCGCTATATTGAACCCCGAGAACGAGGGATTCTATGTGGTTAACTCCTGAGCGGAGCGAGGGAGTTAAGGCAAGAATCCTGAGTACAAGGGGTTCAAGATCGCCCAAGACAAATACACATTTAAGCCCGCAATGCATACTCTACTTTTTATACTTTCTGCAAGGCAATTGAAAACAATGACTGTTAAGTAGAAAGAAATGATTTTTCTGGAAGTAAGTTTCCAACTATACCAGAGGCTTCAGATTGTATGCATCCTGGAGTCGAATCAAAATCACTGTCGTCGTCACTTGACATTTTTTAGAAGTTTATTTGAATCGAAACTGAATTTCGATGTAGATAACAGCACAGCAGTTTGAGCGCTTGGCGCCTTTTTTTCTGTTTTTGTAGACTATTCTGTAGTGGTCAGTTCGACATTCGAATAAATCCTTCTTCGTGCGCGGGTGAAAAGGAATTTCGTAAAAAAAAACATGTTTATCTTTTTTTAATTTGTAGGCAGTGCAAAGAAAATGTTAACATACAGCCTATTTGGAATAAAATCTCATTGCACCCAAACATTTTTGAAACCAACCTCAATCAAACACAACTACATGGGTTGCATTCCAAATTCAAATCACATTATGTCCCATGGGAAATAATGAAATTCAGTACAACATTATGACCCGGCTAGACCGTAGGGCTGTTATGACTTACTTTAGGTAAGGTTTGCATGACACATAATATGGCATTGACGAGCAGGTAGTATAAAAATATATTTCTGTGTAATCGGGTAAAAGGAGGAAGATTTTTTATTATGTCACAGAATCGATGTAACCTAAGCAATACCTAAGCAAGTAGGTAACTATTGGTATTTGGATATATCCATTTACATAAAAATCAATTTTGCATTAGGCTGATCGCAATCTAACCGAAAAGTTGATAGCGCAGTAGTGATTTGTTAGATAAACAAATAAATCTTAGTAAGTATATCGAATATGCCGACATTAAAATCCCTAATTCTGTTTTTTTGCGATAAGTTATAAATTTAATAAATGTACCTAATATCTATGTAGGTGCTTTGCTCATTACCTACAGCGTTTTACACACCCTCACGATACAGTCGATGCATTTTCGATGCATCTATCACCGGCCGTATGTGAATCGGCGTGGTTGAACCACAAACATCCAAATATCCAAACATCCTTTGACTGGCCCATAGCTCAGTTGGTACTTTGGTAGTAACTATGCCTTCTGCGCTAGAAGTCGCGGGTTCGATTCCCGCACTGGACAAACATTTGTGACTAACACAGATGTTTGTTCTGTGTCTGGATGTTAAATATATATCTATTATATTGTATATCAGTCTTTGGTACCCATAGTACAGGCTATGTCTAGTTTGCGATCAGTTGACCGTGTGTGATTATTAATAGAAGAAATATAGAAGGAATATTTTTTTTATTTTTATTTTTATTTTCACAAACTTTCGCATTTATAATATAGGTAGGAAGTAGGCTAACCAGGTTTTATTTCTGTCAAACAATAAAATTATGTATCCAAACTTTTGAATACAAATTATTCACACATTTTGCTGCTGCAGCAAACATCACACCGTTTTATTTTACCTGCTCTGTTTTCTTTTATGTACCTAATTGTCTAGTTTTAAAATGTTGTGCAAATGTGTGTGTTTTAGTAGCAAATAAATGAATGTCCATGTCTATGTCTACAAGCTATCTGAATTATGAACAGTAGCTGTTAGATAATAGGACAACTATTTACCTAATTATAAACTATAATTAAATTGTAGTAGTGTAAATTATTAAACTTTGTTTCGGTAGTGGTTAGCCAAAAGATTAGTGTCTTATTTACAATCGGTAAAGTGCGGACCGCTATCTTTACTGTTATATATCAGTGTTTGTGTTATCGTACGAACTGCATCAGTTACCGATCTATCCATTACCTTATAAATTTGTTGCATCTTAAGTGTACAACGTTATCTAAGATCGTAATCGGTAAGGTTATCAGCTACCTTATGTAAAAATAAATACAAATATAACTTTAATGGTTCATACAAGTAATGTAATGAGACCCACACGTAGGTAAACCATTTCATGAATCAGTTGACTTATACGAACCATCGCTAATATTAGTAGCCTTCCACTGAACCTCATCATCACCATCAGCATGATGAAGTCCACTGCGAACATATCCTAGTTCTCCCCAAAGAGCGCCGTGACGAACGATATTGAGCCTTCTCTTCTTACTGTAGCCATTGAAGAGGCATGGATAACCGCAACATTTTACCTGTTGGTACGTGTAGTGTAGCTAAAGGCGCATCGAGCCAAAAAAAATCGGCTGATAAGTGGCCTGGTAGCGCATCGCCTTATCTAGGGGGAGAACGCGGGTTCGATTCTGAGTTGACAAACAAGCATACGGCCCACCTGTTGGTAAGCGGTTACCGCAGCCTATGAGCGCTTGCTATACCAGAGGCACCCCTAAAGAGCTCTGGCAACCTTACTCACCACAGGAACACAACACTATCTGAAACAAATAATGATTTTGGCTGCGGTCTTCTGTAAGGCGGAGGTACCTCGGGCTGCTCCAATATAGAAGGAGAAAATCTCGCTGTACCCTTCCTCCTGAGTTGATGATCGATAAAAAATCCTACTAGATAGTTACCGGCGGTGGTCTCAGGAAGGTGTTGCGCAGTCTCCTCACGGGTGCTACCGGGGCGTGGAGCACGAGCGTGCCCGGCCGTGCTGCGGCGCGCCGGTACCACGCCTCAGCGGGGCCGTGCGACCACACCGCGCCGCTAGGGGGCGGTGCGTGCTGGCTCGTGGCGTGGTACTGCTGCCAACGGGTCAGGCCGCTCTCTGAATCAAACGGAAGCTTCTTTTTATACAACTAAGGTGGCAAAGGAGACGGATGTTGCGTATGCCTTGGACAGCCCGGAGAACAAAAGTAAACTCAAAATCACTACTAGGCTATCTTCCATCTATCTACCTCCAACGAGCCCTTGAGTATTTTACTTACGTTTCCTTATCTCTAGGGAATGTTCAATTTCTTAGCACTGTGTTGTGTCTCAATTCATCAAATTCATCAAGTTAGGTACATAGATAGTCCTGACCCCACACTAGGATTCCTGTATCGTGGGTATCAGAAACTACGAGTAGGTACAACGAATATTTGCAGATCATGCAAACATTTGTCCCACAACGGGAATAGAACCGCGTCTCCCTTGAGTCGTCCGAGGTCAAAGTGTATTCATCATAATCATTTAAGCCTCAGGACGTCCGCAGCTAAACAGACCTGACCATAGATAACCAAAGCGATTGTTTTTGCGCGACGACATATGAACCCAACGGTCCCTAGGTGGAAAAACGTCCTAATAAAGGCGGCTGGGTCCAAGGAAACTTATCATTCCTAAATTATTTTGTCGCTGATGTAAAGTCACTGAACCAGTTGTGTTCCAAAACAATACGATAACCGCCGAGTTACAAAAGCATTAAAGGATATAAAGATTATCCTATCATTTTTGATAACACATACCTAGTGCGTTTCTTATGATATTTTGCATCGTCCAAACAAAAACAATTGTATCAAATAGAAGACAAACATCCAACTTGCACCTTGTTGACTCATGCATGACACATGAGTCAACTCATGGGGTTGAACCATCTTCCACCTAAAGCGTGTGTTTGACGGTTTTTGGACGTACCTGTTATTAATTTTATATTAAAAGGCAAAGACGTATGTCTATTGTTTCACCATTTTATTTGCAGAGCCCAGAACACAGATCATAAACAGTCACAGAGAGTTATACCAAGAAAACAGATTATCTCAACACAGCCCCTCAATTTGTAGAGGTTTATACCTATATATTTTATACAAATTGAATCTAAGATAATATGAAAATTGTTGACACAGAAATTGTAAGACTACATATTTTAATAAACTTATTAAGACTCTACCTAACTATTTCAATGTAGAATAGCATGTAGACATAGCTGCAGTTAACTCTAAGATAGAATAAAATGAATGTTTACAAACAAAATAAGTTTTTTCTACCTTTAAACATAAAAACATATAACAATAATAACGGATAGTGTTTCTATTTAGCCCTTCAAATAGCAACATCAAGTTAATAAACCACTAAATAAAAACATTACAATCATAATATATTAGCAAGAGAGATACCCATCTAAGGTAGTTAACCTAATACACATTTAATCTTTCACGGAAATATACATGCTTTCTTGCAGGCAATGCCTTTGTGAAAATATCAGATATATTTTCCTCTGTAGGTACATATGATACAGACACAATTCTCTTATTTATTACATCTTTTATGTAATGATATTTAATGTCTATGTGCTTTGAGGCTTTAGTATTTATTTGGTTTTGAATCAATTTAATTGTACTTTGGTTATCAATGTAGATGTGAGCTGACACTGTTTTACTATTAAGAAATTCAGAGAGTAGGCCCTTTATGTGTACGAGTTCACTTACTGCATGTGCTCCTGCTATGTACTCTGCCTCAGCTGTTGACAAAGCTGTACACGTCTGCTTTCTGGAAAACCATGATATCAAATTGTTACCTTGATAGATAGCACATCCACTGGTACTTTTCCTGTCAACCTTGTCAGCTGCCCAGTCTGCATCTGAATAAGCCTCTAATTGAGTATGATTACCTGTATTGTTATATAGCAGCCCCTGAAACTGAGTTTCCTTGAGGTATCGTAAGATCCTTTTACCTGCTGTCCATAATTCTTGTGTTGGTTTATCTAGAAATCTACTCAAGTATGATACTGCATAAGTTATATCCGGTCTAGTATTCATTGAGATGTAGAGTAGACATCCCACTAGTTCTTTAAATGGCACTTCAATTATGTTTGAGGATGTTTTTGCATATAAATTTGTTTCCATTGGAGTTTTATTTCCTTTACAGTCTTGCATTTGAAATCTTTCTAAAAGCTTTGTTATCATCTCTGTTTGTTTTATTTCCATTTCATTTTGATTTCTATTTACCTCCAATCCTAGATAGTTCTTAACTTCTCCCAGATCCTTCAGTTTAAATTCCTTTTCCAGCTTCTTTATTATTATATCTTCTTTTCCTAAATATAAAATGTCATCGACATACAATAGTAACCAATTTGGTCCTTTCCCATATAGGCATGAATCATGTTTTGATCGTGTAAATCCTTCTTTTATAATAAACTCATGAAATCGTTTATTCCAACATCTTGGTGCCTCTTTTAATCCATATAAAGCCTTTTTCAATTTAAGCACTTTTCCTTGACTGATGTTTAATCCTTTTGGGCATTTCAGAAAAACATCTACATCCAGATATCCATTCAAAAATGCAGTAGGCACATCAAACTGTTTCAATGGCAAATTTTGTTGTACTGCTAGACTTAGCATCAGCCTTATTGTAGATATTCTGGCTACTGGGGCATAGTTATTCACTGAACTGTTTTGCTGGAAACCTTTTGCAACTAAGCGTGCTTTCTTTGTACCATCTTGTTTTGTTCTAAAGATCCATTTAGTATCTATAGCTTTCATTCCTTTAGGTAAATCTGTTATTTCCCATGTTTCTAATTTTTCAAGGGCATTTAATTCCTTATTAATCTCATTACTCCAACCTTTGCTCATTGCCTCCTCATAATCTTGAGGATCTCCCGATATTAAACAATATGCTGTATATAGCTCATAATCCTCTTGAAATCTACTTGGCTTTTGTATGATTCTTCCTGATCTTGTCTTTTGTTCTGGTATTTCTTCTTCTGTATCCTCATAATCATCACTGTCATTTTCAATTTCTATATTTTCATTTGCTGGTTTCTTTCTGCTATTTTCATCTTCTACAGTTTTCTCAGAATCTTTTTCATTCAACTTTCCACTATTTTCATCTTCATAGTATATCTGATCACTTTCCTTAGTTTTCTTTTCTGTATATTGTATTTGACTTTCATCAAATCTCACATCTCTTGACACAATAATATTGTTGTTTTCAGGATCCCATAGGCGATATCCATTTTGTTGATATCCCACAAATCTCATTTCTTTTGCTCTTTCTTGAAATTTGTCTTGTTTTGGTAATATATGAACCCACACTTTAGATCCAAAAACTCGAAGTCTTGACAAATTCTTGTTTCCAAACATCTTCTCCGCTGGGGTTTGGAAGTTTATTGCTGAGGATGGGCAGCGGTTGATTTGATAGACTGCACATCTAACTGCTTCACCCCACAAAAATTTTGGCAAGCCTGTCTCTATTAACAATGTTCTTGCTCTGTTGTATATAGTTCTATTCATTCGTTCAGCTACACCGTTGGAGCTTGGACTGTATGGATTTGTATACTGTATTATTATTCCTTTTTCCTTGCAAAAATTCTGTATTTTTTCATTTTTGAATTCACCTCCATTATCTGATCTAATCTTCTTCACTTTATTACCTGTTTGCGTTTCTACCCTTTTTATGTATTCTATCAACCTATCAGTTGCTTCATATTTTCTCTTCAATAAGTAAACCTCACAAAAATGAGTAAAATCATCAATGATTGTATGATAGTAAATCTCGCCTGTAGAGTTGGGTGTGGACATTGGTCCAGATATATCAGTATGAATGAGTTCACCAATGCAATGAGAACGTGGTTTCTGAGTAGGATAAAATGGTAATCTAGTTGACTTACCTTTCATGCATGGTTCACACGGAATCTCACTGTACGGCAGTTGCAGTAACCTTAGCTGTTTCCTATTAGCATGACCCAATCTCTGATGCCACAAATCTTTTGAAATCAAACTTACTTCATTATTGAGTTTCATGTCTATAACATATAACCTGCCTTTCAACCTGCCAATAACTTCATTTACTGAGTTACTTATCGATACACTATCATTGTAAAATTGAACATGAAGTCCCTTCTCTAATAATTTTCTCACTGATAATAAATTGTGTGACAACTTAGGAACAATTAATCCCTCAATATCTATTGATAGACTACTATTATATTCTAATGTTAGTTTACCTCTTTTGTAACATGTTAGATATTGTCCGTTCGCTACATAAATCTTCATCTCTCTGTCCAGTTCTTCAACCTGAGTCATATAAGGTTCGTAATTAGCCATAATCAAATGTTCTGTGGCCCCTGAGTCCACTATTAGTTGAACATCACTATCACTAACACAACTGTTATTACATAATGCACTTGCACTACTCGCTGTAAATGACATTTCGTTTTTCCTTGAAGAAGAGGTCTCTTCATCTGCCTGCGCCGCTTGACCTGTCTGCCATGGTGACCTATAGGAGCTTGCACCTCGTCCTCTGTTTGAGTTGCTGTTGCCTCTGGATTGACCACGTTGTCCTCTCATTGAAGTCCGACCTCTGTAGTGGCCTCTCACTTGTTGTCCCGTTCTGCACTGGAAGGATTTGTGCCCATTTTTGCCGCATCTGTAGCAGGTCATAAACGTGTGCGTATCTGATGCTGTGGTTTCATTACCTTTAATCTTCAGTTCAGCATCTAGCAATCTGGATTTGACAAAGTCAACATTCAGTTCTCTATCAATTGTTTCTAATGTTGTGATAACAGTGTCATACTCGGTCGGCAGCGTTAGAAGTAGGTGGCACACCTTATCTGCTTCCTTCAGCGTTGCACCAGTTGACTCTAGTTGTGCTATTAAGTTATCATACTTTAAAAAATGATCTTGTAATTTTTCATCTATACTGGTTTTCATTGATAACATTTTCTTTCTCAGATACAGCTGATTAAATATACTTTTTCTCTCTAGTACCTCTTCCAGGCATTCAAACATTTTTGCTGCCGTTGGGCATTTCTTTATTAATTCGACGAATTTATCGGAGACACATTGGGCAATTATGCTCCGTGCCTTGGCATCTTTCTCTTTATCTATTTGTTCAGTTTTCATAAGAGTGGACTCCAATCCTCTTTCCTCCAAAATTAATTTCATACGAAATTTCCAAACACTGAAATTTGTTCCATCTACCAGCTTTGGTAAATTTGTAACCGAAGTCATCGCCATCCTTAGAATTTTATATTGCTCTTGTTGTTTTCTTCTCTAGAAATACTCCATGTATTTTTTCTCATATTCTT